>OU612043.1:94720100-95920100 GCA_914767935.1 Coremacera marginata
GCGTATATGCCGTAAGTTCATAAAACTTACCACACATACGCAGTTTACACCACAAAGACGTCGTTCAGTGAATACCACTATTATATTTTTTTCTCCTCGCACAATATAAATTTTTGTGTAAATTTACTTTGTAATTTTGTGTGTATTTTTACGCGAAATGTTTTGCCGCCGGCCTTTTGGCATTAAACGCTCACACATACACGAATTCTGAAGCAATTCGATTGCTTAAACAAAGTATTAGGTTTTTTCCGCGCACATTATTTTTTTCGAAATATTATTGTTAGTATTACATTATAATTGCTTGTTATATTCGTAGAGTTTTTAATTTTCGTGAAATAAAAAAAAATATATACACAAAGAACCGAACACAAACACGGAGAAGAACAACAACCAACAAAAAGCAACAATTGAGACAAGCTGAGACACCTTGGGAAAAGAGTTGCCAATTCAACAAAAATACTACCGCACCTATTGCGATTATCGCTTTTGGCACATTTGCGGCAAATTTTTACATTTTTTAAAAATTTTTTAGTTAAATTTAATATTTTAACTACATTTCAACAACTTTCATCGGAAATTATTTTTGAAATCTTTTTTATGCTCGTGGGATTTTGGATGACGGTTGCAAGGAACAAATAAACATAATTTTGTTATTAGTTCAACCAAAATTTTTGGAAAACACTTTTATAAAAGAAAAATTTTCAAATTGAATAAATATTTTAAGATTTTAAAAATAAAAGCATTTTTTATCTACAAAAAAAATATTTTAACCACTTGTATCTTTTTTGGTGAAGTTTCTACAAATTATAAACAATACTTTAGCGTTCTTAGGATTGCAGTTTTGCCCGATTTTTTTTCGATATTATTTATCGTTTTTTTTATATAAAAAAAAATATATTTTTCAATTTTCTACGCATTAGAAAAAATTTTCCGATTTTTTTTTTTTTTTTGTGAAAATAAATCGTGAAGGTTTCTACGTATTAGAAACCATTTTTAATTATTCATTAAATTTTAATAAAATTTTCTACTTATTAGAAAATTTTTCCGATTTATTTTTAAATAAATGCTGAAAGTTTCTACGTTTTAGAAAGTATTTTTAATTATTCATTAAATTTTAATAAAATTTCTACTTATTAGAAAATGTTCTCCGATTTTTTTAAAATCAATGCTGAAAGTTTCTACGTATTAGAAAGCATTTTTAATTATCTATTAAATTTTAATAAAATTTTCTGTTTATTAGAAAATTTTTTCCGATTTTTTGAAATAAATCGTAAAAATTTCTACAAATTAGAAACCATTTTTAATTATACAATAAATTTTAATAAAATTTTCTGTTTATTAGAAAATTTTTTCCGATTTTTTGAAATAAATCGTAAAAGTTTCTACAAATTTAGAAACCATTTTTAATTCTTCTACGAAGTTTAATAAAACTTTTTACGGAGTAGAAAATTTTTTCTGATTTTTTTTTCGAAAATGTATCTCGGGAGTTTCTACTTATTAGAAACAATTCTTCATTATCAAAAAAAAAAAATTTTTTTTTCCAACACAATTTTCTATTTTATTTCAGAAAATTTGTTCTGATTTCGGATCCCAACCGAATTTTTTTTCCGGTTTTCGTCGATTTTCATAGTTTTTTTATTGCACGTTTTCGATCAAGAAACAAATAATGGCTAAATTAATCTCTTTCATGAGAAATGCCGACACCATTTGTGATATGGAAAAAGACTTCAATGCTATTCCTCACGATGAGCATACAATTTTCGCTCTGAGAATTCAAGAGGATGAATTGAAGTCTCAATGGGCTAACGTAAAGTCTTCTTATGACGGTTGCTTGCTAAAGTTAGTGGTAGCGAGTGGTGAAGAGGATGAAAACGTCACCCTAGTCAAAGTCAAGTATCGCTCATGTTATCAAACATATGTTCGATGTCTAGCAACGATGAACGAACTTAGCGATAAGTTGTCTACGGCAAAGAGACTGAATGAAGTTGATGTTTAACAAGGAAATGATAATGTCTCGCCATAATATCAAGTTGCCACCGTGCGATACTGAGATATTTCACGGTGATTATTTAACATGGCCATCGTTCAGGGATATGTTTACATTTACATTTCGAATAATCGGCTAACACCTGTCGAAACGCTTTTCCACCTTAATTAAAAAAACCCGCGGAGAGGCCAAAGAGATTGTTCAAAAATCTCCCCTCACGCACGAAGGGTTTGCGACGGCTTGGCAAAACTTGACAGACCGCTATGAAAATAAGCGGATTTTGGTGAATAACCAACTGAAAGTTTTATTTAACCTGCCAGCCGTGACCAAGGAGTGTGGAAATAACATTAAAAAGTTAAAAAGAGACATCAACAACTGCATTTCAGCACTAACAATGCATAAAGTTGACATAAGCAATTAGAATGCGATATTTATGTATCTATGTTCAACGAAGTTGCCAGAAACTACGCTCTCCTTATGGGAGCAATCTATTGAAGACTAGGCAGAAATCCCCAAATAGGTTGACCTTGATAAGTTCTTAACAAGTCGCTTTCAGACATTAGAAACCGTGTCTGACTTCAGAGGCGTGGTGCAAAAAGGGCAAAAACCGATCGCACCTTCACCGAATGTGAAACAAGTCAACACATACCAGACAAATGTGACAAGCACCAACTGCAAGCTGTGCAAAAACCAGCAACATGCGTTGATGTTCTGTCCGAAGTCATTGGCCATGAGAGTTAATGACACATCATCAGCCGCAAGGCGGTTACATTGCTGCCTCAACTGTCTGTCAACTGGCCACGCTTCGAAAAATGTAAAAGCGGATATAATTGCTCCTCGTGTGGACAACGACATCACTCGTTGTTACACAGAAATCCTCAAGGTGTAAATAATCATAAAAATGCGGGAGGTCCAAGCACGAATGCAATACAGTCCACTCAACCAGCCGCATTGCAATCGCAAGCAACTGCGAGCATTAGCAAAAATATTCAATCGTATTATGCCTCAAGCAGCAAAAATATTTTGCTGGGAACCGCGATGATAAATATTTGCTATCGAGGATCTAGTTTCACAGGCAGAGCACTTATTGACTCTGGCTCAGAGGGCTCTTTCATTTCTGAGAGGTTGCAGCGACTTATTCAGCTGCCTACTCACCGAGTTTCCGCTCAAGTTTCAGGACTTAACAATGTGGTTTCGGCAAAAGTACAGAAAACTTGCTGTTTGGTCGTAGAATCACCTATTGATCCAACTGTTCGTTTTACCACCAACGCTCTCATCCTGTCAAAGATTACAGGAAATCTTCCCTCATGCTCAGTAGATCCTTTGTTGCAGCAAGATTTTCCAGAGCTTGTTCTTGCGGACAAACGTTTTTACTGCAGTGATCAAGTTGATGTAATATTAGGTGGTGATTTATACCCACAGATCCTTCTTGATAGTATCCGTCGAAATGTTCTTGGATCACTTATTGTTCAAGAAACCATTTTTGGCTGTATTTTAACCGGTTCCATATCTACCACATCGGAAAATCCACCCTCCTCAACTGTCGTTTCTTACTTTAGTGAAGTTTCGCTTGATCGGCAACTAGCCTCATTCTGGGAATTGAGGAGGTACCTCAAAAGTAGTGTCCAATATTACAGACAAATTCTGTGAGCCCAATTACGTGAAGATGACAAGGCGTAATGCCGATGGCCGCTATGTGGTGACCTTGCCTTTCCAGAAAAATTTCCCACAGAGCACCTGTTTAGGTGACTCCCGTTATATTGCGGTCCGCCAGTTTCTTCGAAATTAAGTGAAACTGAGTAAAAATGTGGATGCCAAACACGTATATGATGGTGTCTTAAAGGAATATTTGGAGCTGGGATATATGACGGAAGTAACTGATAGTGTAACTCCGAGACACTCTCAGAGTTATTACCTTCCTCATCACGCCGTCACAAAACCTGATAGTACCACTACAAAAGTTCGTGTGGTCTTCGAACGCGTCTAGCCCTACATCAAATGGCGTCTATCAATCAATATGTGTTGCTTAGATTGAAGTGGCGGTTCTTCCAATTTGTTTTTAATGGTGACATCGAAAAGATTTATCGCCAGATTTTAGTGAGTGAAGAACATCAGCCATTCCAGCGAATCATTTTCGAGACGCGACATGGGATCAGCTGAAAGATTTTCAGCTCAAAACCGTCACTTTTGGAGTGAATTGTGCGCCATTTCTAGCAATTCGGACACTTTTGCAGCTAGCCGACGATCTAGAAGGCAGCTTACCGTTGGCGTCTAAAGTTCTGCGTCACCATATGTACGTAGATGACGCATTGGCGGGAGCAGTCAGCGATTCAAGTCCGAACGGAACTTGAAAAAGCAGCGGAATCAGCAGGTTTTGCCCTACGAAAATGGACCTCCAACTCCGAAAAATTACTCCGAGGGATTCCTAGAAGTCATCGGCTGCATGAAGATTTTCTCGAACTGGAAGACGCGAGCAACGTTAAGACGTTAGGAATTCGGTGGAACGCACGGTCCGACTATTTCTACTTTCATGCGCGACCGTTAGACCAGAAGGGAAGTTTTTCAAAGCGAGAGGTTTTGTCGGCGATCGCAACACTTTTCTATCCAGCGGGATGGTTAGCGCCGATCGTGGTCATCGCAAAAATGCTGATGCAGCAAGTTTGGTTGGATGGCATCGGGTGGGATGATCAGCTCACCCCCTCTACTTTGCAACTTTGGCAAGCCTTTCTGAAAACTATCCTCATATTAGCAGTATCTGGATTCCACGGTGTATTAATTACTCTCCTGATGGCGATGTGCAGTTTCACGGATTTTGCGATTCTTCCGAGAAAGCATATGGAGCTGCCGTTTACATTCGCGTTAAAATGTTGGATCAAGTAAGCGTCCATCTTCTCATCGCCAAAACCAAAGTAGCACCAGTGAAGACCGTGTCGTTACCTAGGCTGGAGTTATGCAGTGCACTGCTGCTAGCGAAAATGATTGAAATGTTTCTAACAATTTTAGAAACATGCAATCATCAGCTGTTCTTGTGGACAGATTCAACCATTGTGCTGGCGTGGCTGCGAAAACAACCATGTGCCTGGACTACTTTTGTTGCCAATCGCGTCACAAAAATCAGCGAAAAGGTAGTAACGGAGAACTGGAGTCACATATATTCAGCGGATAATCCAGCGGATCTATATAGCAGAAGATTGGAACCACAGAACTTAAAAGACTGTTCTTTGTGATGGCATGGGCCCTTATGGCTGCAAGAGGAATCGGATTCTTGGCCTAATCACATCGATCAGCACGAGACCACCATGGAAGCAAGAGCAGTAAAAGCTCATGTGCACAAAACAAACGCATGTTGGAGCGTTTTTCGCCACTGCCTCGAGCCTTGCGGGTTTTATCGTACGTATTACGATTCTTTCATCGAACTCACAGTTCACATAAAGGTAAATTCTGTTGTCCATCTGTTGTCATATCACAACAAGAAATCAAAGAGGCAACCAAAATACTCATTATCTCAACTCTCATTATTGAGAGTCAAAAATTGGGGTACCCCTCAGAGTACGCACACTTATCAAAGAAAACTTTGATCGACGCGAAAAGTTCGCTGTTAAATTTGAACCCTTTTCTCTACAACGACCAAGTGCTCAGAGTTGGCGGAAGGTTGTCACAGACCGAGCACATCTCTTATAATGGACGGCATCCGGTTATTTTACCGTACGACTGCTCATTCTCCAAGTTGCTCGTGAAGCCTGGACTACCTGGATTCATGGTGGGACCCAACTTGTATTGCGACTTATTCGGATGCAATACTGGATTCCTAGAGTAAAAAATATGGTTAAATCTATCATCCACAATTGTAAAGTCTGCGTTATTGACCGCAAGCGGTTGCAGACTCAGATTATGGCCTCATTGCCTCCAGAGCGCACAAAACTATCTCGCCCATTTGCGACTACTGCAGTCGATTTTACTGGTCCATACGACATTACAAATTATACGGGACGCGCTTGTCTCATAACTAAGGGTTATATTTGAGTTTTTGTTTGTTTTGCTACCAAAACTATTCATTTAGAGGCTACTAGCGATCTCAGTACGGTTACTTTTATGGCCACATTTTCGAAATTCGTTGCACGTAGAGGATGTCCGAAGAAAATGTACTCCGACAATGGAACTAACTTCGTTGGGGCCTCACGTGTCTTTAAAGAAGATTTTAAGGCCTTTTTTCATGATTCTAGAAAAAAAGTGGTGTCGAAATTTGCACCCAGCACTTAACTTGGCATTTTATTCCGGCAGGTGCTACCTACATGGTTTGTGGGAGGCAGGTGTCAAAAGTTTTAAGTTGCACTTTCGCAAAGTAGCGTCAGATTTAAAATATACGTTTGAGGAGCTCTCAACCTTGCTTTCGCGTATCGAAGCATGCTTGAACTCACGCCCTCTCAGTCCAATGTCAACAGATCCAAATGATCTAGCGCCCTAAACACCAGCGCATTTCTTAGTAGGTGGGCCTTTACTGGCACCTATTGAACCTGATATTGCTGAAAGTCCAATGTCTATTCTCTATAGTTGGCAGAAATTGAAAGCATTGAAAAAGAAGTTCTGCCGCATTTGGAAAACAGATTATTTAAACGAGCTTCACAAAAGATACAAATGGAAACGTCCCCGAGTAGATTTAAAAATTGACGACTTGGTGGTTATCAAGTCAGATAATCTCTCAGCTAAAGAGTTGCGTTTAGGTCGAGTTGTGAAAGTTTATTTAGGCTCTGACAACCGTGTCTGTGTCACCGATCTGCGCACTGAACGCGGAATTATTACTCGGCCGGTGGTAAAATTAATTAGTCTGCCACCAATTTCGTAGCTAGTTGTTTTCGTCAGTGTTTTTTGTGTGCGTGTTGTCGTCATTCCGGATGAGAGGAAATTAACAAATTTAATTTCTATTTTTTCTAGAAATCGAAAAATGTCGAGTGTCGAGAAATCCGCCTGTCAGGTCGCCCAAAACTGTCTGGTGTGTTTGGCTCGTCACCCATTACGCTTCTGCAAGGCGTTTGTAGCGGGGAACGTTGCGGATCGGCTGCGACTACTGCTGTTGTTCCAGTACTGCTCCAAGTGTCTCTCCCCGAATCACAAGACCGACGAGTGTTCCAGCGGGGGGCGATGCGGAAGATGCGATGGAGCACATCATACCATGCTGCACCTTGGCCGGAGTAAGAACGGCTGAAAGTCGTCGGCACCGCCCAAGCTGGAAGAGGTAGCCAGGCCTCGTTTGCCTGAGTCCTTTCGTCAGCGCGGGACGGGCGCCGCGGGAAGTGTTGCTGCCCGGCCTAGTTTGCCGCAGGAAGTATTGAGCGTTGAGGGGGATTGAGGGTCCGAAAAAGAAGATGACGAGACGCGATTGGCGCGATGCATTAAAAATGCTGAAGAATCGCTCGCGTTTTGTCTACCGCTGCATGGCAGCACTCAGAAAGCTCGCACTACGCGGCGCTCAAACCGAAGTTCTCGCGTATCGAGAGATGAGCGTCGCAATCGTTTGCAGGGACGTCCTCGAGCAACTCACTGCCGCTCTTATAGTGGCGCTCAGCGCCTGCCCTCGCCATCACCGTTGCCATGTCTGCAACAGGTGACTTCGCTCCTCCCCACGGCGGTCGTCAAGGTCACATCCATCGGGTTCGTGCTCTGATAGACCCGTGTGCAGAAATGTCAATCGTGTCGCATCGCCTCGTTCGCCAACTTGGGTTGTCATCGCGGATGGTTGACTCGCATGAGGTTTGCTCCCTAACCCTCCGAGCTAACTAAGAGTCGAACCAATCGGTGACAGCCCAAGCGAAGGTGTTGCGTCATTTTACGCGAATCACTCCACTACAAAATTTAGACACGTCTACCAGAGAACATTTTTCGAATCTGATGCTTGCTGATCCCGACTTTATCGTTTCGTCTCCGGTCGGCATAGTGTTAGGGGTAGACGTGTACCCGAAAATTATCTAGCCAGGGATTTTTCCAAGTGGTTTGGGGGGAGTAGTTACGCAGAATTAGATATTTGGCTGGTTGCTGTCGGGCCCAGTTGCCCAATGAGTTTTTATATATATTTTTGTAAGGAAGAACTTGCACATGCTTTTAAATGTATTTTGAAAGAGACACTTTAAATTAATCAACGCCTTTTTACTAGATTAATGTATGTGTAGTATATTGAAATATTTTGCAGTAATACTTCAAGGGAGCCGGCATGTTTAGGCCGCAACCCTAAAGAATGTAAAAGATTAATGGAAATGAATATACTTACTTATCGACTCATTCGAGTATCGATATTCCAGTATCGATCCTCTGATGAGCCGCTCGTTCGGCTCATCCGACGAGCTGTTGCCGCCTTCTTGCTAATCACCTATTGATTATCATCGGCAAACGCTATTCTTTCTAAAAGCTCCAGTTTCGGTTTATATATACATATTATATCTATTTTATTCTACCGCCATATTGGAGAATTTTATCTTCACTTATTGAAGAGTACCATATCAAACGTAAGATCTTACATGTATTAAGATTTATATTTTCGTTCATACTAATTGGTGTTCTTTATTTGGTTTTCCTCTGCGCATAAACTCCAGCATAAATTGCACAAAGTTTCTACGCAGACTCTAGGCGTTGACGTTGTTCTCCATTCCAGCAAATCATTAGCAAAATTGTGACAAAAGGTGTCACCGGAACAAATCCTATCAGATTCGTTTATCTTTTTTATTTTTAAAGATATGTTTATGTTTTTGGTGTCTTTTAAAAGAAAATTGAAAAAATTACAAAATTAATTATAGAAAAAAATTTCATTTATTACGCGAAGTTCTGAGAAATTTGCACTCAAAGTTGAAATTTGGTAGTTTCAACCGATTGATTTCATCTTTTCTTTAGAAGAGCACAGCTCGGTAACGGTTAAGTCGTTGTGGTTTGTTGATATACCGTTAGAAAGGTGATTTTATTGCCTTTGCAATGGGTTATCAAAATCAAAGTTATCAAAGTTTTATGCAGGTTAGTTTTCCTGCTAGAAACAATAACGCGAATCAAAGTTATCAAATAATAATTAACCCTGTAGCTACTGAGAACGTGGAAATAGATCCCCCCTCGTCGATATGATATGACGAAGATCAAGTGTATGAAAATATATTAAAAATGTCTTCGTGGTACTTACGTACTTTTTATACGTAACTACCAATACTTTTTATGTATTGAAAAATCCAACCCTGACTCATACTCACAAACTAATTTAATTAAAAAATCAGAATCAAAAACACAAAAAATAGCACACAACAGTTAACGACGACTGCGAATACAAACTATGTTGCTGCTTCAACTTCGGAATTTGCCGAAAATTTCATTTAGTCAAAACAAAAACTGTCGAAGCTGTTGACTGCTGAAGTCATGGTAGAATAAGAGAAGGTAAATGCATTTTGGAGAGACAGACCGCCATAACTGTCAAAACAGATTTGAGAGCTCATAGAAAATCTGAAAGCTATGACAAAGCTTTAATTGTAAAAATATAAGCAAAAAAGTGATTTGCATTGATTTTGACAATTTTGGCTATGATAGAGCGCAGTCCGAAATGAATCTACCTTCTTTTATTCTACTATGGCTGAAGTGATTCGCAGTTCATCAGCGATCGTTTTTTGCTTTTGCTTTGGAGGTGTTCATACGTCAGTCAAATGATTGAATCAATCAAAATTTGTTGTTGCTTTCCTATTTAAAAAAAAAATGAACTTAATCTCAGAGCGAAAATGAACTCCAAAATCTTCGCTCTTCAGTCAAAATTTTGATTGAGCTCCAGACCTGCATCAATCAGTCAAAGGGTTGCATTATTTTGCTTGTCTGCTTTTTAGTAGGCAATTATATCAAGAAAAGTAGTTCACTAGAAACAAAGGTAGTTTTTTGTAGAGAAAAAGAGGTGTAGTTTCTTAAGTTCCTGCCATAATTTCATTAATTCTATTGTTTTTTTTTATGACTTGCATCCGATGGTCATTCAAATAGGTATAATTTCCGGCGTATTGATTTCCTAATGTGATTAATTTTAATCCTAAAAGATCAACTATATTTCCGCTGTTGTTTTCCATTTTGTAAAATTTTTATGCACACAAAACAACTTAATAAAAGAAACACACAAATAAAGTGATGCACACAGCACGATATGAATTCACAAAATAGAAGGTAGCAGAAAAGTAACAAATGCCTGCGTCGGAGCTTCAATCAAAAAATCGTGTGTGAGCAAGCGTCAATCAAAATTTTCAGAGAGAGTTAAAGAGAGTAAAAAATCGCGATATATTTCAAACATTTGACTGATGTGTAAACACCTACTTTGGGTTTCTTTTTTAGATGCATAAGTTTAAGCCGCAGCAACGGTAGTCAGAATTATTAGACGTTTCGAAGCGCTGTTTTTCGACTTCGAAAGTTGAACAACTGCTTAAGTTAAGTTAAAGCAGTAGCAGAAGTTTTGAAAAAAACCGACAGTTTTTAAACGTTTTCTTCAAATACTTAGGTTCGATAGTGGTACTTTATTACTATGCAAATATGAAAAACCTTTTAAAAATTTGACTTTCATTCTATTTTTGAATATTTTTTCGTACAAATCGTACATAACACTAGTTTGAAAATGCCCATATGTAGTTTCATGACCAAAGATCTGCAGCGTTCTACTGCAATTTCTTGCACACTCCGTACAAATAAAACAACGCACCGCATCAACTCAAACACAAATTGATGTTGCGTTAGCCGATTACGTGGAAGAAAACAAATTTTCACTAGAAGATGAATGGAATGATTTACCATTTTTATTTAAGTATCTCAATGCCAACAGTGTTTCGAATTTTTGGAAAGAGGTGGCCTACAGAGAGGCCTTAAGCACTGTTGTTTACAAATTTAATAGTACTTTCAATTTTCGCCATGTCATAACCGCACATCAACGGCGAAGCCGAAAGGATATTCTCAATAGTAACGGATAAAAAACCAAAAAAAAAACGAAACAGACTTGGAGAAGATATTTTAAGCGCTGTTTGTATTTTTAAATCTTCATTTAGGAACCAACAAATAGGCGCGGTTTCATTTAAATGTAGCGAAAAACATTTAAAACTATTGAATTAAATTTTTGTTTTTTGTAATATTTGTCATAAACCAAACATGGTATTATTAAGTTCCATGGTATTATTATTTTTTTTATCAAAATCAATTGTTACGTATAATTTTGAATGATATATTAAATTTTTTTCATATACGAGTGAAATAAATACATAAGCTGTTTTGTTGAAAAAAAATGTATGTACTTTCACTTATACTTTTTTGGTGGGATTTTAATGTACCTCTGGCGGGATAAAGTGGGATTTTTACTAACACATTCGTAATTTTTCACAAGGTCTCAATTACATCACTGGTTTGAACTTCAGTGTTTCTAACTTGAACCTTCAATCCAAGTTAGAAATTCACAACAACATACAGGGACGCCGAAAGCAGTAGAAGCAAAAGGCGGAGAAGTCGCCCCAACCGGTAAAAAATAAAGTGTTTGTGAAAAATGGATTTTACAAAAACATACATAAAATTTTTTTCACATTTCAATTATTTTATTGAACTCCCCGGAAAATTTAACCCAAAATGATTCACCTAAAGGATTAAAAATTTACGGTGCAATTCGTATTACTGAATATGGGCTCCAGAGGTACACCATTGATTTGCGGTTTAAATAGTATGTTAGAAATTTAATGAATTTTATTTTTTTTATTACACAGTACATTTAAATGTTACAAATATATCTAGTCTGATATAACCTAACTGAGAATATACAGGGTGTCCCGCAATTGAGTGCAACTATTTACTTAGGTGAAAGGCTATGTCGAGCTGAGCAAAAAATCGTATGAGAAGGGGGGTATATTTTCACGTTCTTAGGTCCTACAGGGTTAATTTATATTTGACGACTTTGATTCACGTAATTGTTTCTAGCAGGAAAACTAACCAACATAAAACTTATTTTGATAGCTCATTGCAAAGGTAATAAAATCATATTTCTAACGGTATATCAACAAACTCTACCGACTTAACCATTGCCGAGCTGTGCTCGTGTGAAAATGAAATCAATCAGTTGGAACTACCAAAATTTAAACTTTGAGCGCAAATTTGTTGGAATTTCGCGTAAGAAATGAAATATTTTTCGTGATCAATTTTGTAATCTATTCAATTTTCTTTTCAAAAAATATAAAAGTGGGATGCACTAAAATAATTATACTTTATAGAAAACAATGATATTATCTACTGCATAACTAATTGTAATGTCATTAATTATGAACACGGTGAACGTTTTCATCAACAAATGAAATCCATGGAGAGATGCTATCAGAGATCCTGGAATTTAAATATGATGGGCGATTATATTTGGTTTCTCATTAGAGAAAGTGGTTCTGAATATAATCGAAAAAAAGGGAAAAAATCATTTTTAAAGTTTGCCATTGCCAAACAATTTAATTTTCGAATACTTTCCGAACTTATTTTATCGCTTTCTAATTCAACATCTGTATCTTATTTCCTTTCCTATTTAAGTCAATATTTTTTGGTATTCTTTTTATTCTGTACTTTTTAAGGATTTATGTAGATATTTAATATTTCGTTAAAAATAAAAGATTTTAATTAAAAATTCATTTCAGATGTATTTATATTAAATTAACTGGCATTAAATGAAAAAATCATAAAAAAGTAGAATGTCGGTACATTCACTCAATGGTCTATAACTTTATTATTCTACCATGAATTTTCCTCAAAGGCAGTGTGTTTTTTTCTTCAAAGAACTATCTTTACATAAAAAATGATAAACTGAGATTTTTTTTTAGATTTTTGAAACATTATTCGATTTGACTTTTTTCAAAAAAAAAAAAAATTCGCCAAATTTCTTCTAATTCCGCCAAATTTACTGAGCCAAATGACAAAGTTTGTTCTAAGCTTTTGTAGGTAATTTAATTGTCTTGATTAAATTCTTTTTTTAAATCGCTTAATTCATTTTCGAGATAGGTTGCTATTTATGACACTACATCCTAGAAAAAGTGGAAATTTTTTCAAAAAATCCTATCTCAAAAACCTATCCATAGAAAATTTTTTATTGTGATATTTGTGTTTAAAAGGCCAAAGTCCATAAGAAAAATTAGTGGCATGTGGATCACAGAAATTTTTTTGGATTTTGGCGCCTAGTGTTATTATTTTCTAATAAGTATAATTGTTTAGGCCGCAACCCTAAAGAATGTAAAAGATTAATGGAAATGAATACACTTACTTATCGACTCGTTCGAGTATCGATATTCCAGTATCGATCCTCTGACGAGCCGCTCGTTCGGCTCATCCGACGAGCTGTTGCCGCCTTCTTGCTAATCACCTATTAATTATCATCGGCAAACGCTGTTCTTTCTAAAAGCTCCAGTTTCGGTTTATATATACATATTATATCTATTTTATTCTACCGCCATATTGGAGAATTTTATCTTCACTTATTGAAGAGTACCATATCAAACGTAAGATCTTACATGTATTAAAATTTATATTTTTGTTCATACTAATTGGTCTTCTTTATTTGGTTTTCCTCTGCGCATAAACTCGAGCATAAATTGCACGAAGTTTCTTCGCAGACTCTAGGCGTTGACGTTGTTCTCCATTCCAGCCAATCATTAGCAAAATTGTGACAAAAGGTGTCACCGGAACTAATCCTATCAGATTCGTTTATGGTCCTTCTAGAGCCTTTTACTGTGGGAAATTTAATCGCCTAAGGAAAAGAAAAAAGAAAAAATTTGAACACCAACTCACCGGTCATCAGTTAAAAAGGTTAGTTGATTTTTTCTGTAGTGTCTCTGACGAAAATAAAAAAGTTTTATGTGCAAGTGATTTTTTTGAAATTTATAAAATTTTTAATAAAAAAAAAACAAAGTGTGTGGAAATGCGCGATTTTATTAAAAATAAAATGGGTTTTTGCAGAGTGCGCGAAATTGTTTGAACTAAAAAATAAAAAATAAAAAATAAAATTTAAAGTCCAAAAAGGGCGCCATTTTTCTTGTGCGAAGTTGCACGAAGTGGACATTTTTGATTTAATTCTTGTTTCAATATTTTCCAATAATTTATTTGTAAATTAATTACGACCTTCTTTCATAAGTTTTTAAGTTATGTGTTTATATAACTCCAATAATTTTTTTTTTGAGTATTTAGAAAAAAAGCTTTGATCTATCTTCGAATAATAGAACATACTTTCCCTGAAAGTATGCTTCACAAATTAGAAGAACTTTTAAGCTGCTTTCATATCATTTGTGTTCTCGTACCGCAATTCAGGGTAATTTACTAATTGCATTCGTGAAACAAGTAGAAAATTAAGAGCTTAGTGGATCACAGCAAGAATCACGATAAAAGGCTACTGATGAGTTGGTGTAGCGGCCAACGAAACAGCTGTCTAGTCTGCTATGTGATTGATACTCTATAAGGATATTGTTGTTGTTAGTTGTTATTCCTTCAGTTGTTTTCTTCGGAAAGCAACATTGACCTTGAGCTCGATAAAATATAACCTTTAATAATTGAAAAATTATTGGACCTATATAAACACATAACTTAAAAACTTATGAAAGAAGGTCGTAATTAATTTACAAATAAATTCTATGGAAGAGCCCGGCCGTTGAAAATATGATTATTTGTGTGTGTTTACACACAATAAATTAAAAATCTAAGTTTTCAAAAGAAACAAATCTTCATGTCGTCGTAGTATAATATCAGCTAATTGCTGAAGCTAAGATCGACTGTGAAATAGAAGAGCAACAACAGCTAGCACAACAAAATCTTTGAGTATTTAGAAAAAAAGCTTTGATCTATCTTCGAATAATAGAACATACTTTCCCTGAAAGTATGCTTCACAAATTAGAAGAACTTTTAAGCTGCTTTCATATCATTTGTGTTCTCGTACCGCAATTCAGGGTAATTTACTAATTGCATTCGTGAAACAAGTAGAAAATTAAGAGCTTAGTGGATCACAGCAAGAATCACGATAAAAGGCTACTGATGAGTTGGTGTAGCGGCCAACGAAACAGCTGTCTAGTCTGCTATGTGATTGATACTCTATAAGGGTATTGTTGTTGTTAGTTGTTATTCCTTCAGTTGTTTTCTTCGGAAAGCAACATTGACCTTGAGCTCGATAAAATATAACCTTTAATAATTGAAAAATTATTGGAGTTATATAAACACATAACTTAAAAATTTTCCAATAATTTAAGTATAAATTAAATAATTTTTTATTTTTCAATTAAAAAAAAAACTTTTTTTATAGAGTTTTGCCGTCGGCGTTAAACATAATTTGCAAAAACCAAACGCAATACACTAAAGCGCTCACACATTCACGCACAAGCAGACAATTTACTAATTTTTACAAGTACAAAAAGGAAAAAAAAAATGTTTTTTGTCCGTCCGTAAGTTTTTGAAAAATTTATTACTCTGGTCGAAATTACTGTTTTCTTATTATTTTGATAAAACACATTCCATTAAATCATATATTTTCAGTGGCGCGTTTTTGCAATCAATCACATATTGATTGATTTCGTTAAATTGAAGCAGTTGTTCTGATAGTTATTTAGTAGAGATTTTGTCCGTCGGTACTTTTTTGCATAAACTTACGCGAAGTGTTTGTGCCGTCGGCCCGTTTTTTTATTTTTTTGCATTGAACATACACACGCACACACGTATTTTAAAGCAGTTCGATTGCTTTAACAAAATAATAGTAGTATTCAATTAACGCCGTATTTGAGGTGTAAATACCCTATAGGAACAAACTAACTTGTTTTTAAAAACAACTAATTAAAAAACTAGTTTAAAATAAACCAGTATATGAACTACTTTGAATTATATTAAGGCGGCATCCACTTCAATTCTAAATAGTTTTTATTGCATTATATATGAAGTAATTGAATTACTACTTAAAAACAAGTGATTGATAAACTACTTTGAATTATATTAAGGCGGCAACTACTCTAATTTTGACATGTTTTAATTGCAAATTTTTATAAGATTACAAGTTTATATATATTTAGCCATGTTATTTCATCAAATATTATTAACTTTAGGCCATCAATAATGGTTTTCAATTGGTTATTTTAAAGTAATTACAAAAATAATTTAAATATAACTAATTTAACAAGTAGTTGAAAATGTATGCAGACGAAAGTCAATTGACTTATTTAGCGGACATCACCATACAAAATATGTTAGTTCGTTCTATGGAAAAAAGTCAGAATTTCAACAAGTTGTGGTTGACAAAAAACTACTTTATCAACTACTTTTAAATTAGTTGATTTTCCTACAGGGTAGCGTATATGCCGTAAGTTCATAAAACTTACCACACATACGCAGTTTACACCACAAAGACGTCGTTCAGTGAATACCACTATTATATTTTTTTCTCCTCGCACAATATAAATTTTTGTGTAAATTTACTTTGTAATTTTGTAATTTGTAATTTGTAATTTTGTAATTTTGCCGGCCTTTTGGCATTAAACGCTCACACATACACGAATTCTGAAGCAATTCGATTGCTTAAACAAAGTATTAGGTTGTTTCCGCGCTCATTATTTTTTTTGAAATATTATTGTTAGTATTACATTATAATTGCTTGTTATATTCGTAGAGTTTTTAATTTTCGTGAAATAAAAAAAAATATATACACAAAGAACCGAACACAAACACGGAGAAGAACAACAACCAACAAAAAGCAACAATTGAGACAAGCTGAGACACCTTGGGAAAAGAGTTGCCAATTCAACAAAAATACTACCGCACCTATTGCGATTATCGCTTTTGGCACATTTGCGGCAAATTTTTACATTTTTTAAAAATTTTTTAGTTAAATTTAATATTTTAACTACATTTCAACAACTTTCATCGGAAATTATTTTTGAAATCTTTTTTATGCTCGTGGGATTTTGGATGACGGTTGCAAGGAACAAATAAACATAATTTTGTTATTAGTTCAACCAAAATTTTTGGAAAACACTTTTATAAAAGAAAAATTTTCAAATTGAATAAATATTTTAAGATTTTAAAAATAAAAGCATTTTTTATCTACAAAAAAAATATTTTAACCACTTGTATCTTTTTTGGTGAAGTTTCTACAAATTATAAACAATACTTTAGCGTTCTTAGGATTGCAGTTTTGCCCGATTTTTTTTCGATATTATTTATCGTTTTTTTTATATAAAAAAAAATATATTTTTCAATTTTCTACGCATTAGAAAAAATTTTCCGATTTTTTTTTTTTTTTTTGTGAAAATAAATCGTGAAGGTTTCTACGTATTAGAAACCATTTTTAATTATGGACCAGAAGGGAAGTTTTTCAAAGCGAGAGGTTTTGTCGGCGATCGCAACACTTTTCTATCCAGCGGGATGGTTAGCGCCGATCGTGGTCATCGCAAAAATGCTGATGCAGCAAGTTTGGTTGGATGGCATCGGGTGGGATGATCAGCTCACCCCCTCTACTTTGCAACTTTGGCAAGCCTTTCTGAAAACTATCCTCATATTAGCAGTATCTGGATTCCACGGTGTATTAATTACTCTCCTGATGGCGATGTGCAGTTTCACGGATTTTGCGATTCTTCCGAGAAAGCATATGGAGCTGCCGTTTACATTCGCGTTAAAATGTTGGATCAAGTAAGCGTCCATCTTCTCATCGCCAAAACCAAAGTAGCACCAGTGAAGACCGTGTCGTTACCTAGGCTGGAGTTATGCAGTGCACTGCTGCTAGCGAAAATGATTGAAATGTTTCTAACAATTTTAGAAACATGCAATCATCAGCTGTTCTTGTGGACAGATTCAACCATTGTGCTGGCGTGGCTGCGAAAACAACCATGTGCCTGGACTACTTTTGTTGCCAATCGCGTCACAAAAATCAGCGAAAAGGTAGGGACGGAGAACTGGAGTCACGTATATTCAGCGGATAATCCAGCGGATCTATATAGCAGAAGATTGGAACCACAGAACTTAAAAGACTGTTCTTTGTGGTGGCATGGGCCCTTATGGCTGCAAGAGGAATCGGATTCTTGGCCTAATCACATCGATCAGCACGAGACCACCATGGAAGCAAGAGCAGTAAAAGCTCATGTGCACAAAACAAACGCATGTTGGAGCGTTTTTCGCCACTGCCTCGAGCCTTGCGGGTTTTATCGTACGTATTACGATTCTTTCATCGAACTCACAGTTCACATAAAGGTAAATTCTGTTGTCCATCTGTTGTCATATCACAACAAGAAATCAAAGAGGCAACCAAAATACTCATTATCTCAACTCTCATTATTGAGAGTCAAAAATTGGGGTACCCCTCAGAGTACGCACACTTATCAAAGAAAACTTTGATCGACGCGAAAAGTTCGCTGTTAAATTTGAACCTTTTCTCGACAACGACCAAGTGCTCCGAGTTGGCGGAAGGTTGTCACAGACCGAGCACATCTCTTATAATGGACGGCATCCGGTTATTTTACCGTACGACTGCTCATTCTCCAAGTTGCTCGTGAAGCCTGGACTACCTGGATTCATGGTGGGACCCAACTTGTATTGCGACTTATTCGGATGCAATACTGGATTCCTAGAGTAAAAAATATGGTTAAATCTATCATCCACAATTGTAAAGTCTGCGTTATTGACCGCAAGCGGTTGCAGACTCAGATTATGGCCTCATTGCCTCCAGAGCGCACAAAACTATCTCGCCCATTTGCGACTACTGCAGTCGATTTTACTGGTCCATACGACATTACAAATTATACGGGACGCGCTTGTCTCATAACTAAGGGTTATATTTGAGTTTTTGTTTGTTTTGCTACCAAAACTATTCATTTAGAGGCTACTAGCGATCTCAGTACGGTTACTTTTATGGCCACATTTTCGAAATTCGTTGCACGTAGAGGATGTCCGAAGAAAATGTACTCCGACAATGGAACTAACTTCGTTGGGGCCTCACGTGTCTTTAAAGAAGATTTTAAGGCCTTTTTTCATGATTCTAGAAAAAAAGTGGTGTCGAAATTTGCACCCAGCACTTAACTTGGCATTTTATTCCGGCAGGTGCTACCTACATGGTTTGTGGGAGGCAGGTGTCAAAAGTTTTAAGTTGCACTTTTGCAAAGTAGCGTCAGATTTAATTTACGTTTGAATATACGTTAAATATACGTTTGAGGAGCTCTCAACCTTGCTTTCGCGTATCGAAGCATGCTTGAACTCACGCCCTCTCAGTCCAATGTCATCAGATCCAAATGATCTTGCGCCCTAAACACCAGCGCATTTCTTAGTAGGTGGGCCTTTACTGGCACCTATTGAACCTGATATTGCTGAAAGTCCAATGTCTATTCTCTATAGTTGGCAGAAATTGAAAGCATTGAAAAAGAAGTTCTGCTGCATTTGGAAAACAGATTATTTAAACGAGCTTCACAAAAGATACAAATGGAAACGTCCCCGAGTAGATTTAAAAATTGACGTCTTGGTGGTTATCAAGTCAGATAATCTCTCAGCTAACGAGTGGCGTTTAGGTCGAGTTGTGAAAGTTTATTTAGGCTCTGACAACCGTGCCTGTGTCACCGATCTGCGCACTGAACGCGGAATTATTACTCGGCCGGTGGTAAAATTAATTAGTCTGCCACCAATTTCGTAGCTAGTTGTTTTCGTCAGTGTTTTTTGTGTGCGTGTTGTCGTCATTCCGGATGAGAGGAAATTAACAAATTTAATTTCTATTTTTTCTAGAAATCGAAAAATGTCGAGTGTCGAGAAATCCGCCTGTCAGGTCGCCCAAAACTGTCTGGTGTGTTTGGCTCGTCACCCATTACGCTTCTGCAAGGCGTTTGTAGCGGGGAACGTTGCGGATCGGCTGCGACTACTGCTGTTGTTCCGGTACTGCTCCAAGTGTCTCTCCCCGAATCACAAGACCGACGAGTGTTCCAGCGGGGGGCGATGCGGAAGATGCGATGGAGCACATCATACCATGCTGCACCTTGGCCGGAGTAAGAACGGCTGAAAGTCGTCGTCACCGTCCAAGCTGGAAGAGGTAGCCAGGCCTCGTTTGCCTGAGTCCTTTCGTCAGCGCGGGACGGGCGCCGCGGGAAGTGTTGCTGCCCGGCCTAGTTTGCCGCAGGAAGTATTGAGCGTTGAGGGGGATTGAGGGTCCGAAAAAGAAGATGACGAGACGCGATTGGCGCGATGCATTAAAAATGCTGAAGAATCGCGCGCGTTTTGTCTACCGCTGCATGGCAGCACTCAGAAGCTCGCACTACGCGGCGCTCAAACCGAAGTTCTCGCGTATCGAGAGATGAGCGTCGCAATCGTTTGCAGGGACGTCCTCGAGCAACTCACTGCCGCTCTTATAGTGGCGCTCAGCGCCTGCCCTCGCCATCACCGTTGCCATGTCTGCAACAGGTGACTTCGCTCCTCCCCACGGCGGTCGTCAAGGTCACATCCATCGGGTTCGTGCTCTGATAGACCCGTGTGCAGAAATGTCAATCGTGTCGCATCGCCTCGTTCGCCAACTTGGGTTGTCATCGCGGATGGTTGACTCGCATGAGGTTTGCTCCCTAACCCTCCGAGCTAACTAAGAGTCGAACCAATCGGTGACAGCCCAAGCGAAGGTGTTGCGTCATTTTACGCGAATCACTCCACTACAAAATTTAGACACGTCTACCAGAGAACATTTTTCGAATCTGATGCTTGCTGATCCCGACTTTATCGTTTCGTCTCCGGTCGGCATAGTGTTAGGGGTAGACGTGTACCCGAAAATTATCTAGCCAGGGATTTTTCCAAGTGGTTTGGGGGGAGTAGTTACGCAGAATTAGATATTTGGCTGGTTGCTGTCGGGCACAGTTGCCCAATGAGTTTTTATATATATTTTTGTAAGGAAGAACTTGCACATGCTTTTAAATGTATTTTGAAAGAGACACTTTAAATTAATCAACGCCTTTTTACTAGATTAATGTATGTGTAGTATATTGAAATATTTTGCAGTAATACTTCAAGGGAGCCGGCATGTTTAGGCCGCAACCCTAAAGAATGTAAAAGATTAATGGAAATGAATATACTTACTTATCGACTCATTCGAGTATCGATATTCCAGTATCGATCCTCTGATGAGCCGCTCGTTCGGCTCATCCGACGAGCTGTTGCCGCCTTCTTGCTAATCACCTATTGATTATCATCGGCAAACGCTATTCTTTCTAAAAGCTCCAGTTTCGGTTTATATATACATATTATATCTATTTTATTCTACCGCCATATTGGAGAATTTTATCTTCACTTATTGAAGAGTACCATATCAAACGTAAGATCTTACATGTATTAAGATTTATATTTTCGTTCATACTAATTGGTGTTCTTTATTTGGTTTTCCTCTGCGCATAAACTCCAGCATAAATTGCACAAAGTTTCTACGCAGACTCTAGGCGTTGACGTTGTTCTCCATTCCAGCAAATCATTAGCAAAATTGTGACAAAAGGTGTCACCGGAACAAATCCTATCAGATTCGTTTATCTTTTTTATTTTTAAAGATATGTTTATGTTTTTGGTGTCTTTTAAAAGAAAATTGAAAAAATTACAAAATTAATTATAGAAAAAAATTTCATTTATTACGCGAAGTTCTGAGAAATTTGCACTCAAAGTTGAAATTTGGTAGTTTCAACCGATTGATTTCATCTTTAGAAGAGCACAGCTCGGTAACGGTTAAGTCGTTGTGGTTTGTTGATATACCGTTAGAAAGGTGATTTTATTGCCTTTGCAATGGGTTATCAAAATCAAAGTTATCAAAGTTTTATGCAGGTTAGTTTTCCTGCTAGAAACAATAACGCGAATCAAAGTTATCAAATAATAATTAACCCTGTAGCTACTGAGAACGTGGAAATAGATCCCCCCTCTCATACGATTTTTTGCTCATCTCAACAAAATCTTTCAACTCCGTAAATAGTTACACTCAATTGCGGGACACCCTGTATAAGAAAAATTAAAAAAGAATCATTTTTTCGTTTCATATTGTATTAAAATGTTTTGTTAGTTTGAACATGCTTTTATTCAACTTATTTTTATATCAATCTTTTTGTAATATTTTATTGATATGCTTTTTCATCATAATGACATTTTAATAAATACAAATTTTGTTTTATTATGAAAAAATGTTCCACGTTGAAATGAGCTTTCGGCGCCTATGACAAAAAAAAAGTTCTAGCTGAATATACAAACAACGATCATAACAAATACAGCAACACACAGTCAAGGGCAGGAACGTCGCACAGCCAACGTCACACAGCCAAAGAGAAAAACACAGTGATTGCGCAGCGGTAGAGGGGGAGCTCATACTTATACTCACACCGCAACATCAATATATGTTCTGAATCAATGCGACGGCGCATGGCAGAATTATAAGGTAGTGCCGACTCAGAGAAGAATGAAGCAGAAAGCAGGAAAAAACACGGCTAGTTGTCAAAATCAGCTGTTCATCTCGAGTTTCTTTATTTTCACGTTTCGCAGTTTATTTTAGGTTAATATTGTTACAGGTTTATTGAAAATTTACGATTTCTTTCGCATTTTATAGTTTTTATCTAACATAGTTTATAAAATATTTTCACACAGCCTATGACAATTTTAACACACGCGACTGCACTGTTTACAACTTGAAAACATACTTAAGTCTTTCACAACTGGAAATACGATATTGTAACGTCGTATTGCTTATAACGCCCTGTTGTTGTTTTCCATATAAAAGTGGAATACGACATTAAAGCTCAGATACCACTTTGCATATGTATTTTTGAAGTCGTATCCTTAAAGCAATTCTGAATGACATAGAACTGGGAATACAACAGGGTGCCCACAAATGAATAACAATTTGGTGCTATTTGAATATAACAAGCTGTTATACGACAATTTGTGAAAAACCTTACTATTAATTTGTAAATTTATTCGACCTCTTTTCATAAGTTTTTGTGTTATTATTATAACTCTAATAATTTTTCAATTATTAATTAAGAGTTATATTTTCGAGCTCAAGGTCTATGTTGTTTTCTGAAGAAAACAACCAACAACAACAACAATACCCTTTATATAGAGTGGCAATCATACAGCAGACTAGACAGCTGTTTCGTTGGCCGCTACACCAACTCATCAGTAGCCTTTATATGATAGCGATGATAAACTTAGCCGTTCATGTCTATTTGTTTTCGTCAATGTTAGAGAAAATTACTCTGAATTACATTGTACACACAAATGATACGAAAAGCAGCTAAAGTTCTTCGAATTTTCAGATTCACACTTATTCGGTGTAAGCTCTTTCTTCGAAGATATATCAAAGCTTTTTACCACTCACAGGCATGTTGTATTTTTAGTTGTTGTTCTTCTATTTTTCACTGTCCGTCTTAGTTGCAGCAACCTGCTGCTATTAAACTATGACGTCATGAAATATTTTGTTTGAAAACTTAAGATTTTTATTTTATTGTGTGTAAACACACAAATTAATCATAATTTTGTTTTTCAACGGCCGTGCTCTGCCAGAGAATTAATTTGTAAATTTATTCGACCTCTTTTCATAAGTTTTTGTGTTATTATTATAACTCTAATAATTTTTCAATTATTAATTAAGAGTTATATTTTCGAGCTCAAGGTCTATGTTGTTTTCTGAAGAAAACAACCAACAACAACAACAATACCCTTTATATAGAGTGGCAATCATACAGCAGACTAGACAGCTGTTTCGTTGGCCGCTACACCAACTCATCAGTAGCCTTTATATGATAGCGATGATAAACTTAGCCGTTCATGTCTATTTGTTTTCGTCAATGTTAGAGAAAATTACTCTGAATTACATTGTACACACAAATGATACGAAAAGCAGCTAAAGTTCTTCGAATTTTCAGATTCACACTTATTCGGTGTAAGCTCTTTCTTCGAAGATATATCAAAGCTTTTTACCACTCACAGGCATGTTGTATTTTTAGTTGTTGTTCTTCTATTTTTCACTGTCCGTCTTAGTTGCAGCAACCTGCTGCTATTAAACTATGACGTCATGAAATATTTTGTTTGAAAACTTAAGATTTTTATTTTATTGTGTGTAAACACACAAATTAATCATAATTTTGTTTTTCAACGGCCGTGCTCTGCCAGAGAATTAATTTGTAAATTTATTCGACCTCTTTTCATAAGTTTTTGTGTTATTATTATAACTCTAATAATTTTTCAATTATTAATTAAGAGTTATATTTTCGAGCTCAAGGTCTATGTTGTTTTCTGAAGAAAACAACCAACAACAACAACAATACCCTTTATATAGAGTGGCAATCATACAGCAGACTAGACAGCTGTTTCGTTGGCCGCTACACCAACTCATCAGTAGCCTTTATATGATAGCGATGATAAACTTAGCCGTTCATGTCTATTTGTTTTCGTCAATGTTAGAGAAAATTACTCTGAATTACATTGTACACACAAATGATACGAAAAGCAGCTAAAGTTCTTCGAATTTTCAGATTCACACTTATTCGGTGTAAGCTCTTTCTTCGAAGATATATCAAAGCTTTTTACCACTCACAGGCATGTTGTATTTTTAGTTGTTGTTCTTCTATTTTTCACTGTCCGTCTTAGTTGCAGCAACCTGCTGCTATTAAACTATGACGTCATGAAATATTTTGTTTGAAAACTTAAGATTTTTATTTTATTGTGTGTAAACACACAAATTAATCATAATTTTGTTTTTCAACGGCCGTGCTCTGCCAGAGAATTAATTTGTAAATTTATTCGACCTCTTTTCATAAGTTTTTGTGTTATTATTATAACTCTAATAATTTTTCAATTATTAATTAAGAGTTATATTTTCGAGCTCAAGGTCTATGTTGTTTTCTGAAGAAAACAACCAACAACAACAACAATACCCTTTATATAGAGTGGCAATCATACAGCAGACTAGACAGCTGTTTCGTTGGCCGCTACACCAACTCATCAGTAGCCTTTATATGATAGCGATGATAAACTTAGCCGTTCATGTCTATTTGTTTTCGTCAATGTTAGAGAAAATTACTCTGAATTACATTGTACACACAAATGATACGAAAAGCAGCTAAAGTTCTTCGAATTTTCAGATTCACACTTATTCGGTGTAAGCTCTTTCTTCGAAGATATATCAAAGCTTTTTACCACTCACAGGCATGTTGTATTTTTAGTTGTTGTTCTTCTATTTTTCACTGTCCGTCTTAGTTGCAGCAACCTGCTGCTATTAAACTATGACGTCATGAAATATTTTGTTTGAAAACTTAAGATTTTTATTTTATTGTGTGTAAACACACAAATTAATCATAATTTTGTTTTTCAACGGCCGTGCTCTGCCAGAGAATTAATTTGTAAATTTATTCGACCTCTTTTCATAAGTTTTTGTGTTATTATTATAACTCTAATAATTTTTCAATTATTAATTAAGAGTTATATTTTCGAGCTCAAGGTCTATGTTGTTTTCTGAAGAAAACAACCAACAACAACAACAATACCCTTTATATAGAGTGGCAATCATACAGCAGACTAGACAGCTGTTTCGTTGGCCGCTACACCAACTCATCAGTAGCCTTTATATGATAGCGATGATAAACTTAGCCGTTCATGTCTATTTGTTTTCGTCAATGTTAGAGAAAATTACTCTGAATTACATTGTACACACAAATGATACGAAAAGCAGCTAAAGTTCTTCGAATTTTCAGATTCACACTTATTCGGTGTAAGCTCTTTCTTCGAAGATATATCAAAGCTTTTTACCACTCACAGGCATGTTGTATTTTTAGTTGTTGTTCTTCTATTTTTCACTGTCCGTCTTAGTTGCAGCAACGTGCTGCTATTAAACTATGACGTCATGAAATATTTTGTTTGAAAACTTAAGATTTTTATTTTATTGTGTGTAAACACACAAATTAATCATAATTTTGTTTTTCAACGGCCGTGCTCTGCCAGAGAATTAATTTGTAAATTTATTCGACCTCTTTTCATAAGTTTTTGTGTTATTATTATAACTCTAATAATTTTTCAATTATTAATTAAGAGTTATATTTTCGAGCTCAAGGTCTATGTTGTTTTCTGAAGAAAACAACCAACAACAACAACAATACCCTTTATATAGAGTGGCAATCATACAGCAGACTAGACAGCTGTTTCGTTGGCCGCTACACCAACTCATCAGTAGCCTTTATATGATAGCGATGATAAACTTAGCCGTTCATGTCTATTTGTTTTCGTCAATGTTAGAGAAAATTACTCTGAATTACATTGTACACACAAATGATACGAAAAGCAGCTAAAGTTCTTCGAATTTTCAGATTCACACTTATTCGGTGTAAGCTCTTTCTTCGAAGATATATCAAAGCTTTTTACCACTCACAGGCATGTTGTATTTTTAGTTGTTGTTCTTCTATTTTTCACTGTCCGTCTTAGTTGCAGCAACCTGCTGCTATTAAACTATGACGTCATGAAATATTTTGTTTGAAAACTTAAGATTTTTATTTTATTGTGTGTAAACACACAAATTAATCATAATTTTGTTTTTCAACGGCCGTGCTCTGCCAGAGAATTAATTTGTAAATTTATTCGACCTCTTTTCATAAGTTTTTGTGTTATTATTATAACTCTAATAATTTTTCAATTATTAATTAAGAGTTATATTTTCGAGCTCAAGGTCTATGTTGTTTTCTGAAGAAAACAACCAACAACAACAACAATACCCTTTATATAGAGTGGCAATCATACAGCAGACTAGACAGCTGTTTCGTTGGCCGCTACACCAACTCATCAGTAGCCTTTATATGATAGCGATGATAAACTTAGCCGTTCATGTCTATTTGTTTTCGTCAATGTTAGAGAAAATTACTCTGAATTACATTGTACACACAAATGATACGAAAAGCAGCTAAAGTTCTTCGAATTTTCAGATTCACACTTATTCGGTGTAAGCTCTTTCTTCGAAGATATATCAAAGCTTTTTACCACTCACAGGCATGTTGTATTTTTAGTTGTTCTTCTATTTTTCACTGTCCGTCTTAGTTGCAGCAACCTGCTGCTATTAAACTATGACGTCATGAAATATTTTGTTTGAAAACTTAAGATTTTTATTTTATTGTGTGTAAACACACAAATTAATCATAATTTTGTTTTTCAACGGCCGTGCTCTGCCAGAGAATTAATTTGTAAATTTATTCGACCTCTTTTCATAAGTTTTTGTGTTATTATTATAACTCTAATAATTTTTCAATTATTAATTAAGAGTTATATTTTCGAGCTCAAGGTCTATGTTGTTTTCTGAAGAAAACAACCAACAACAACAACAATACCCTTTATATAGAGTGGCAATCATACAGCAGACTAGACAGCTGTTTCGTTGGCCGCTACACCAACTCATCAGTAGCCTTTATATGATAGCGATGATAAACTTAGCCGTTCATGTCTATTTGTTTTCGTCAATGTTAGAGAAAATTACTCTGAATTACATTGTACACACAAATGATACGAAAAGCAGCTAAAGTTCTTCGAATTTTCAGATTCACACTTATTCGGTGTAAGCTCTTTCTTCGAAGATATATCAAAGCTTTTTACCACTCACAGGCATGTTGTATTTTTAGTTGTTGTTCTTCTATTTTTCACTGTCCGTCTTAGTTGCAGCAACCTGCTGCTATTAAACTATGACGTCATGAAATATTTTGTTTGAAAACTTAAGATTTTTATTTTATTGTGTGTAAACACACAAATTAATCATAATTTTGTTTTTCAACGGCCGTGCTCTGCCAGAGAATTAATTTGTAAATTTATTCGACCTATTTTCATAAGTTTTTGTGTTATTATTATAACTCTAATAATTTTTCAATTATTAATTAAGAGTTATATTTTCGAGCTCAAGGTCTATGTTGTTTTCTGAAGAAAACAACCAACAACAACAACAATACCCTTTATATAGAGTGGCAATCATACAGCAGACTAGACAGCTGTTTCGTTGGCCGCTACACCAACTCATCAGTAGCCTTTATATGATAGCGATGATAAACTTAGCCGTTCATGTCTATTTGTTTTCGTCAATGTTAGAGAAAATTACTCTGAATTACATTGTACACACAAATGATACGAAAAGCAGCTAAAGTTCTTCGAATTTTCAGATTCACACTTATTCGGTGTAAGCTCTTTCTTCGAAGATATATCAAAGCTTTTTACCACTCACAGGCATGTTGTATTTTTAGTTGTTCTTCTATTTTTCACTGTCCGTCTTAGTTGCAGCAACCTGCTGCTATTAAACTATGACGTCATGAAATATTTTGTTTGAAAACTTAAGATTTTTATTTTATTGTGTGTAAACACACAAATTAATCATAATTTTGTTTTTCAACGGCCGTGCTCTGCCAGAGAATTAATTTGTAAATTTATTCGACCTCTTTTCATAAGTTTTTGTGTTATTATTATAACTCTAATAATTTTTCAATTATTAATTAAGAGTTATATTTTCGAGCTCAAGGTCTATGTTGTTTTCTGAAGAAAACAACCAACAACAACAACAATACCCTTTATATAGAGTGGCAATCATACAGCAGACTAGACAGCTGTTTCGTTGGCCGCTACACCAACTCATCAGTAGCCTTTATATGATAGCGATGATAAACTTAGCCGTTCATGTCTATTTGTTTTCGTCAATGTTAGAGAAAATTACTCTGAATTACATTGTACACACAAATGATACGAAAAGCAGCTAAAGTTCTTCGAATTTTCAGATTCACACTTATTCGGTGTAAGCTCTTTCTTCGAAGATATATCAAAGCTTTTTACCACTCACAGGCATGTTGTATTTTTAGTTGTTGTTCTTCTATTTTTCACTGTCCGTCTTAGTTGCAGCAACCTGCTGCTATTAAACTATGACGTCATGAAATATTTTGTTTGAAAACTTAAGATTTTTATTTTATTGTGTGTAAACACACAAATTAATCATAATTTTGTTTTTCAACGGCCGTGCTCTGCCAGAGAATTAATTTGTAAATTTATTCGACCTCTTTTCATAAGTTTTAAAATAAATATTTCATGACGTCATAGTTTAATAGCAGCAGGTTGCTGCAACTAAGACGGACAGTGAAAAATAGAAGAACAACAACTAAAAATACAACATGCCTGTGAGTGGTAAAAAGCTTTGATATATCTTCGAAGAAAGAGCTTACACCGAATAAGTGTGAATCTGAAAATTCGAAGAACTTTAGCTGCTTTTCGTATCATTTGTGTGTACAATGTAATTCAGAGTAATTTTCTCTAACATTGACGAAAACAAATAGACATGAACGGCTAAGTTTATCATCGCTATCATATAAAGGCTACTGATGAGTTGGTGTAGCGGCCAACGAAACAGCTGTCTAGTCTGCTGTATGATTGCCACTCTATATAAAGGGTATTGTTGTTGTTGTTGGTTGTTTTCTTCAGAAAACAACATAGACCTTGAGCTCGAAAATATAACTCTTAATTAATAATTGAAAAATTATTAGAGTTATAATAATAACACAAAAACTTATGAAAAGAGGTCGAATAAATTTACAAATTAATTCTCTGGCAGAGCACGGCCGTTGAAAAACAAAATTATGATTAATTTGTGTGTTTACACACAATAAAATAAAAATCTTAAGTTTTCAAACAAAATATTTCATGACGTCATAGTTTAATAGCAGCAGGTTGCTGCAACTAAGACGGACAGTGAAAAATAGAAGAACAACAACTAAAAATACAACATGCCTGTGAGTGGTAAAAAGCTTTGATATATCTTCGAAGAAAGAGCTTACACCGAATAAGTGTGAATCTGAAAATTCGAAGAACTTTAGCTGCTTTTCGTATCATTTGTGTGTACAATGTAATTCAGAGTAATTTTCTCTAACATTGACGAAAACAAATAGACATGAACGGCTAAGTTTATCATCGCTATCATATAAAGGCTACTGATGAGTTGGTGTAGCGGCCAACGAAACAGCTGTCTAGTCTGCTGTATGATTACCACTCTATATAAAGGGTATTGTTGTTGTTGTTGGTTGTTTTCTTCAGAAAACAACATAGACCTTGAGCTCGAAAATATAACTCTTAATTAATAATTGAAAAATTATTAGAGTTATAATAATAACACAAAAACTTATGAAAAGAGGTCGAATAAATTTACAAATTAATTCTCTGGCAGAGCACGGCCGTTGAAAAACAAAATTATGATTAATTTGTGTGTTTACACACAATAAAATAAAAATCTTAAGTTTTCAAACAAAATATTTCATGACGTCATAGTTTAATAGCAGCAGGTTGCTGCAACTAAGACGGACAGTGAAAAATAGAAGAACAACAACTAAAAATACAACATGCCTGTGAGTGGTAAAAAGCTTTGATATATCTTCGAAGAAAGAGCTTACACCGAATAAGTGTGAATCTGAAAATTCGAAGAACTTTAGCTGCTTTTCGTATCATTTGTGTGTACAATGTAATTCAGAGTAATTTTCTCTAACATTGACGAAAACAAATAGACATGAACGGCTAAGTTTATCATCGCTATCATATAAAGGCTACTGATGAGTTGGTGTAGCGGCCAACGAAACAGCTGTCTAGTCTGCTGTATGATTGTCACTCTATATAAAGGGTATTGTTGTTGTTGTTGGTTGTTTTCTTCAGAAAACAACATAGACCTTGAGCTCGAAAATATAACTCTTAATTAATAATTGAAAAATTATTAGAGTTATAATAATAACACAAAAACCTTACTATTTTTATTTCATTTGATGTTTCTACGGACTTCGTCATTTTGATAACTAGCTGACATTTTCATTATGCATTATTATTTCAGTATGCATCCAATCGGCCTTACCTTATAAGTCTTCCATGCGATGGCTTTGAGTATTTTTGGCGGTGATTGCGGTAGTGTTGAATATTTTATGCGGTGGTTACGATACTTGTATTGATTTGTTTGTAGGTCAACGGATCATAATTACCACTGCTTATCCGGGGATCAAACACACAGAGTAGTTGACATTGGTATGATCGGCTAATGCGACATCCATTTGTGTTTGTGTGCAGTGGTGTTAAATATTTTATAAGATGTCTGTACATACTTGCATTGCTTTTGTTATGAGTAGATTTTAAGTCACAAAAATGATACCGCTTGCAGATTTCTGTTTAAGGACGTTATAATAGATGCTTATGCTTGGTTTTCTCTATGTCTGCTTCCGTACACATTTTCGAGTAAAAGTCGAGTAAAGTTCAATATGAAAGAGTCAAATTAGATTTTGGAATAGTGTCAAAAGTACGGAAACGACTTCTAGCTAGTTTCAAGCACGAAAACAGCTGATTGCCTATCAAAAGTAAACACCGCCAACTTTATCTTGTTACAAAAGCAAACGACGCCAATTTTAACTTGATATTTTATTTTTATTTATATGTTTTTATAATATTGATATTTAACAATTTGTAAATTTATTTTTTAACGCACGACATAAGCAAACAGCAAATGGCAAATTGGCATTTGCTTGTTCTTCTTGATGCTTATTCTTCCTTATTCTCGTTCTTATGTATCTGGAACAAATTTCTTCTAGCACACTTCGAGTAACTTTCGAGCTCGAGAGAGCGATTTTATGCTTGTTCTTCTAGCTAGAAAAAGTACGGAAACATGTTCTAGCACATTGCAAGTTACTACAATCCAGTACGGAAACAGACCTACTATGTCATTTTCAAAGGTCAGTTGCTGTCAATCCATTGAAAATTGACAAGTTGGCATTTTTTCTACCTTTGACAATGGAGAAAAATTAAAAATAGCTGAATTATCGAAATGAGCCATACAGAAAATCTAGAGAAATTTCATTTAGGTGATATTTTGATTGATTAACTTTTATGTCGTCATAAAACTGACATAGTAAAAGCCCGGTTTCAGTATATTTTTTGTTTTGAAGTTAGCAGATTAAAGAACAAACGTATTCTTTTGTCACATTATTTATATAACTATGAATTTTATTTAAGTTTAACCTTAGATTTGGATCAATTGGTTGAAAATATTATCGTTTCAGGCTTAATTATTGACAAACCAGAATTGCCGGCTAAACTAATGCAAATTGTAGCAGCAACTTTGGACAATGATACACTTTGTCAGGAACAATCTCAAACATTAAAAGTTCAAACACGTTACATCAAGTTTAATAATAAAATCTCAAAAGAAATCGAGTGCGAAGATGAAGCAAAGGGTAGTGATGAAATTGATACGGCTATAGAAGTGGAATGTCAAAAAGCACCAATTCTACGCGAGACAACTATATAAACAAAATTATTACCAAAAGCATGATATAAGAAACAATGTAGTAGTGCCAGTTCTTTTGGCTAGCATAAGTGTCAAAAATAGAATAAGGTAAAGAATGCAAAAAAAAAAAAAAGTAAAGTACGAAGTCAAATAGTAGCTATGTTAACTGTTCGTGGAAAAATAGCCAACTGTCACATCATCTTGTTAATTGCATCATTTACAAAAGTATGAAAATTCTAATGAATTTTCAAATAACCTGTTTCTCATTGTGTTCGTAGATTTATATTGTATTGATTAGAATTTTATTAATGAAACTGTTTGAATAAATATATAAGATTTATAATTAGCATAATAATTGTTCATAAAAATTGCTTCAAAATCAAAATTAGTAAAAAATTATAATATAATATGTGAAAAAAATAATTACAAAATATAAAAAATATTAAAAAGAAAAATGCAAATAGTAACGATATATTAAAATTTTATGTGTATACAAATGCACAATTAAAAATAGCAAAGAAATTTTTAAGCAAACAGAAAAATAGTGTATAAAAAATAAAGAACCTGAAAAAAATACTTAATGTAAATAACAAAGAAAAATTTTAAGTCTGTCATCATCTATATATCTAAACATAAATTTCTAATTCGACTGCTGATAGAAGCTTAAGGTCAATACATTTTCTTAACCTTTAGAGATTATTATTATTTGATTAATTTCTATAAGAATTTCATTGCATCATTTTCGGATAACATATTTAAACGGCTTAGTCCGCACCTTCCAAATTCAATTTCCAACATTACTTACTCCATTTCTGAATTTTACGGGAATAACTAACATTTGTGAAAATATTTCGAACACTATTGTGTCTCATATAGAATAAGAAAATATGAGCAATAATGAATATATCCTTGATTAAATCAGAATATGTATGATTTTATGATTTTCAGCATGTTTTTTGTTATAATTACGACTTTGAATCAATTAAGTTTTACCAACTTCTATATTTTGAGCTCCCGTAAACCCAATTGATCTTCAATGATCATCGTCGTAGATTAATAAAAGATATTTATATTTAGCTAATAAAAACCAATCCAAGCATTTTGATTTAATGGCTAAAAAGGCCGCTGCAATACCTCATCGATATCTTATGCTTTTTTTCCAAATTAAAAGCTAGCCTGAGAAAAACAAAAACTGGCAATTCTACCACTGACAATGGAATGGAAAAAAATTTATTTCATTCATAAATTTGCCCAGCTGATGCTGTTAACCCGTACATTCCATATAAAAATTGTTTACTTTCCAGAAGCAAATAATTTGGTCTTTCACAACTTGAAATACGACATTGTAACGTCATACATAGGGGTATTTGGCTGGAAAAACCGTTCATCAATATTTTGTTGTCCCAATTAAATGATACTTGGCTGAAGGAATTCTAAAAGGGTTATAAAGCTTATTTCGGTCAAATAATGGTATAAATCAATGGAGTTTTCTTTTTTCGAAAGAATTCTGCATTTTTCTGACGTCTTTGAGAATCCTGCACTTTTTGTGTTCTTTTCTCAAAAAACTGTTGACCTCTAAAACTAAATCGTGTTCTTTCTCGAAAATTTTAACCTGAAAAGTATAAAAAATGCAGAATTTTGGCACTCTCAAGATCAACGGTTTCAAACTTCTTCCCTGAAATGCTACCAACCGAATAAACAAAAAAGTGACATGTTAAGAAAATAGTGAACATTGTATTGACATTTTAGTAAAGAGTGAGCTCCTTCTTTACAAATTACAAATATTTATTATAATTAAACATAAAATAACATTAACGAAAATATTACAAATAATATCATTTACCTTCAACAAAACTTTCGTCGCCAGACATTTTGAATTTATTTTTGTGTTTTGCTATTTCACGGAAGTCTTTTGCAATTTATTTGACGTTTCTCGACATAACAGGACATTTCTTAGCCAGCACAACATTGAAAAATTTTACATTTTTGTGTTCTTTTCTCGACTAAGAAAAGGTCAACATTTTTTGAGTTCAGGTTAAAATTTAAAAAATTCTGCACTCTGAGAGGGCAGAATTTTTTGGCGAGAAAAGAAAACGCCATAAGTTTCTTGAGTATATTTAGGTAATTTTTTATTAATGTGAAAAATTTGTAAAAAATTAAATATATAGCATTTTAAATTATTTAATAATTGTACTCATGATTCTTTTTCATCAATAGATTCTTCATTCGTTTCTTTGTCTGTTTCTTCATGTCCCCTTAGAGGATAAAGTAGTCCAGTCTAAATTTTGTAAATATGATGAACCAGGAATCCCGGAAGTCAACAGTGCAAGAGCTTCTTTTGTACAATAAATTGTTTTGATTTTTTAACAGGCAAGGGTCTTAAACTTGTTATTAGAAGATCCGAACTTAAAAGTAACCTTCACATAGTACACAAATTAGAATTTTTTATTATTTTCTACTGGTTATAATGTTTTTTTTTTAAAGTGTTAAGAACATCCATGTTGCAATTCATCTTGGAAAATTTCCTTGCAAAATTTAATCGGTACGACCTGAAATGTTTGTTCCTTGCTTCTGCTGCTTCTTTGGATAGCTGCCCAATTGGCAAGAGAGCATTTTGAATGACTTCTGATCAGGGATGATATTGGCTAAGTTGTGAAAGGGCCAAAATTTGTACAAAAATAGGGCATTTATGACAAGAATGGGGCCCTTAGTGGTAGTAATTTTTAAAGGCTTTCTATTTGGATATTCAGCCATGACCACGAATATCTCAATCGATTATGAATTTCTTTAAATTAAAATTAAAACAAATTGAAATTTTCCCACTTGTTGTTTTTTTTTTCACTGTTTTAACCTAAGCAGGGAAGTTTTTTCATTTGTCACAAAAATAGTCAATAGTTAAGTGTCCTAAAGTGTGTAAACGATCAGCTCAGAATCAAAAATTTTATTTCATACAAAGAGGAGGTAGAAAAAAGGCTTGTGCATTGATTGCAAAAGTCAAAAATATGCATAAAAAAATAATTTAGTTAGTTTTTCCAAAAAAGTTTTAACAAAGCCATTAATTTAATAAGTAAATAATACAAATAAAAATAGATAATTTTCACAGAAAACCGTAACCCGAATCGATAATCTTCATCATTAAAGAGTCTAAAAGTATTCTTTCGAGTATTTGGTTATATAGCTACATAAAAATGTCAGAAAGATATGAGAAAGTGAATGCTGACTCCTCGTTAAGAATTGTAAGTAGATGAATCAATGATGCGGGCGAAATGGACATGATAGCAGAAAAAAATCAGTCCTACCAAAAAATGTATTTAGGAATGACTGAATATAATAAAGAATAATTTCATAAATGTAATACAATTTGGGTATATAGAGCTTTGAACAACAAAGTTAAGTTTAATTAAAAATTAAGTTAGGTTAGGTTGAAGCGGCTGTCTCCCCTGAGACACACTTAGGCCAATAAGGCCCATTGTGATACCATGGGTTAATTTCCCTCTCTATTTAAACCAGTTTGAGCTGTTGACAAAGCCAAGGATTCGGTAGACCGAAGTTTCTGAGAGATCATCGAGATCTCTATAGAACCATTTACCTAAGTGAAGGTGGCGATTTTTAGCTAGCGCTGGGCAAGTACAGAGAAGATGTTTTGTAGATTCCTTCTCCTCCTCATTTCTGCAGCTTCTACAGAAGTCGTTGTGGAGGATGTTCAATCTTCGTGCATGATTACCTATTAAGCAGTGTCCTGTTAAGACACCTATCGTAGTACTGATTTGATCCCTTCTCAGAGCGATCAGTTCTTTTGAGCGTTTTGGGGTGATTTTTGGCCAAACCTGACGCGCTGTATGACAAGTGCTACCCTTTGACCATCTATCGTTGGCTTTGTTTAGGGATAGCTCATTCGTGAGTAGTTTACATGTGGTGGGGGATATACCAATACTTTCTTCTCTCATCGAGAGTTGTTTGGTTGTTCCGGTGCGAGCGAGTTCATCTGCTTTGCAGTTTTCTAGAAAGACTCTATGTCCGGGAATCCAGCATAGGTGTATTTTGAGCTGCTCTGCCATCTCATTTAGGGATCTGCGACAGCGAATTACTGTTTTAGATGTTGTTTCAACAGATTCTAGGGCTTTCAAGGCGGCTTGACTGTCAGATAGTATGTAGATATCCTTGGAGGATATTGCATTCATCTGAAACCAAGTTACTGCTTCATGTATTGCGACTACTTCCGCTTGGAAGACACTGCAATGGTCGGGAAACCTGAAGGCTAGATTAATGTTCAATGTATCAGAGTAGACTCCTCCTCCCACCCTGCCATCTAGTTTTGATCCATCTGTGTAGATTCTGATGACATTATTTGGTGGAAGGTTTCTAACCGCCCACTCATCGCGGGAGGGGATGGATACATCAAATTTCCTGTCAAAGAAAAGTTTTTGTGTGATGTGTCTACGGATTTGGGTATCGGAGGAAGGAACTTCCTAATGCTAGAGTGTCCTGATTTGCCCTCTCCTCTCTCCATTGAGAGGTGGCCATTAGACGGATTGATGTATTGGTAGCCATCTGTTTTACTAGGATATCAAGTGGTATAAGGTGGAGCATAGTATCTAATGCATCTGTAGGAGTGGTTTTTAATGCTCCACTGATGCAGAGCTCAGCTGATCTTTGAACTTTGCGGAGTATGTTGAGGTGTGTTTGTTTGTCTAGTGCTTGCCACCAGACAATTGCACCATATAGCAATATTGGCCTTACTACTGCCGTATAAAGCTAGTAAGTAACACTTGGCTGTAAACCCTCTTTGTTACCCACTGCCCTTTTGCATGAGTAGAGGGCTATATTAGCTTTTTTGGCTCTCTCGAGCAGATTGGGTTTCCAGTTTAATTTTCTATCCAGGATAAGGCCCAGATATTTCGCTTGATCTGAGAAGCTAAGTCTAATGTTTCCCAGTTTTGGAGGACTGATAGTTGGTAGATTGTGTTTTCTTGTGAAAATCACTAAATCCGAGTCCCTTTGCTTTGACGTTGTTGAAGGCACCTTCTATATCAATAAAAGCTATCATTGTATATTCCTTTCGAAGAAGAGATTTTTCAATGATGGAGACTATGGAGTGGAGAGCTGTTTCCACGGATTTGCCTTTGGTGTAAGCGTGTTGTGCCGATGGCAGAGGTTTTTCTACTATCTTTTGTCTCAAGTGGATTTCTATTAATCTCTCGAGAGTTTTTAGCAGAAAGGATGAGAGACTAATTGGTCGAAGGTCTTTTGGGTTTACGTGTGAGCTTTTGCCCGCTTTCGGTATGAAAACTACCCTCACATGCCGCCAAGGTGTGGGTATGTGATTCAGGTCTAGGCAGCCTTGGAAGATCATCATAAGCCATTGCTTTATGATATCGTAAGCTTTTTGTAATTCTATGGGGGCTATGCCGTCTGGTCCTGGTGACTTAAACGGTTTGAAGCTTTCAATTGCCCATTTGAGCTTTGGTTGTGAGATAAGATCGAGGGAGTTGTTGACAGTGGGTGCGTATTCCTCCTGGGTTGGAGTATTACCTATTTCTGAACAACCAGGGAAGTGAGTTTCTACTAAAATTTTAAGAGATTCTTCACTGTTGGTGGTCCATGTTCCGTCTTCTTTCTTCAAGAAGCTTTGGTTGGAAGGACTAATAGTTAGAAATTTTCTAAGCCTTGACGCCTCGGAGGTTTGTGTTATATTTTCACAGAAGGTTCTCCAGGGCTGCCTTTGTGCTTTCCGTAATTCTTTCTTATATTCTTTAAGAGCCATTTTGTAGTTGGTTCATGCATCGATAGATCCAGTGACTTTAGCTTTGTTGAAGAGTTTTTTGCTCTTATTTCGGAGCTTTTCAAGTCCGGTCTTCCACCAAGGTGGCTTTTGTTTCCCCTTTGGTGTTTTGAGCGGACATGCGATATCTAGAGCTTTGTTCATGGACTCAGTTAGATTAACAACCAGGTTGTCCAGGGATTTTTTACAGGTAGGACGATTCGGTAGTCCATATGCGAGATCTGTTTCGAGTGTATCTATGTAGAGACCCCAATTGACTTGTTTAAGATTACGAAAGCTACGTGATCACGGGGCAAAGTCATCGATGTCAAAGAGAATATACCTATGATCGGAAAAGGAGTGTTCTTTTGAAACTCTCCAGTTTCTAATCCTGTCAGATATATGGTGAGAGGCAAGTGTAATATCTAAGACTTCCTGCCTATTACATATAATGAAGGTGGGTTCATTGCCTACATTACTTAAAATAAGATTGGTAGAGAGTATGTAATCGAAAAGTGGCTCACCTCGTTCGTTGGTGTCTGAGCTACCCCAGATCACATTGTGAGCATTTGCATCGCATCCAGTGATCAGGCCTTTCGATTGCGATGCCGCTGTGGAGACCAGTTGTCTTACGTTTTCCTCAGGAAGGACTCCATGGTCATAAGCCAGGTAAGCTGAGGTAAGCCAAAAACTGTTTTGGCCTACCTCGACGCTTATGGCCACGGTGTCCTTGTTGCTGAAATTAGAGAGAGTAAATGCACTCAGGTAATTTTTTATTAGAATACACGCTCTTGGTTTACCTTGAGATTTGGTGTACAATAGCGTGTAATTTGGAGTCCTGAGTCCGCACACCAGGCCGCAGACTACCCACGGCTCCTGGATCAGGACGACGCCTTCTCCGTCTTTACTAAGGCGGAGGATGAGACTGGCGGACGCAGCCTTTGAGTGGTGGAGGTTAATCTGCACTACTCTCAGCATTAAGGCTGCTAGAAGTGGGCTTAACCTCCACGACAGTTATCCACGGACTCACTATCCGAGTTGAGGAGGTCATCCTCCAGGGAGGATATCCTTAGTGACTGTGCAAGTTCAGTATCGGAGCTTGTGTCATCCGATTCTGGTGCAGGGGTGCAGGACTGAGATGGGTCGTATTTAATTGGTTTGGAAGCCTGCTCTTCCTCCAATAACGCCTCATCTTTCTTGAAGATCCGTAGTTGTATGGATGAGAAGCCATAGTCTACCACAAAACCTTTGGATGACAAGATAGCCAGGGACTCCTGATTGATAACAAAAGTTACCGATCTAAAATCCCCCTTCGACTCATCAACCCGTGTCACCTTCGAGTTAGCTGTTGGCAGATCATGGTTTCCCAACCGAATTGCCTCCAGGATCATTTTTGGATCAGATGGTTCGGTAGGGATTCGGGAACGCGCTTTTGGTCTGTTAGGGATATGATCCCTATCAACGACTTCGAGTCTCGCGCCCGGCCATACCTCCCCCATCCTGGAGATCACGATCTTATAGAGGTCCACAGACTTTTGGTTGGCCTCATGCGATCAGCTTCACGTGGCCCTGATGCCATCCACTGTCGCGACATTTTGACTACTACCTTCCTCTATCTTTCAGGTGAAATGCTGCCGTCCGGATCGCTTTTGTCAATTACCGCAATGATAATTTGCCCAGCTGCGATTTCGCTGAAAAGCTTTGGAGTGGCTGTGATACCACAAATTTCTTTCGGTGCCGGCTGAGGAACCTCCTCTAGAGATCTCTGGCGCTTTGTGGGCATCGGTTTGACAGGAGCATTAGCTTCTCCTATAAAACCCACCGCCCACTTCAAGGACGAGTTCTGCTCCTCGGTGCGCCGATTATCGGGAACTCGCATTATGCGGTCCCTTACTCTGTGCGCTGCTTTCCAAGAAACATTACCCGTCCTTTTGGTGGGTGGCGCCTTTTTAGCCGAAGCTTGCTTGCTTGTTGTTAGTTTGTTGGGTGGCATGTTGCCAGGAGCATTTAGAGACTGCACGTCTGTTTGCTGTTTGCCAAGGACAGAAATCAGAGAGGCTCCGCTAGCGACTGGACTATTTTTGATGGGCCTCCAGCCTAGTAAATCCTCAGCACGGGTCGCATAACACCTTGATTCAGCCCATACCTCAAACCGATGGGAAGGATACGCACCAGCAGCACTAGGACTATTGAGAGTCAGAACACTGTGGTTGCATCCTCCCCTTAGCTAACCGCCGTCCCAGATTGAAACACTGTAGCAGTTATTTCCAGCCAGCACCCACGCGGAGGGTTAGGTAGAGGATTTTTGCCGACCAAAAATTAAGTTAAATTGTCATCGAAAAATGTTCCAAAGCAGTGTTCCCACTCCCCATTTTTTCGAAAATGCTTAAAGATTTTGAGTTAAATCATTCTGAAATTGAAAAATTGTCATTTCGGATACCATTTTGGGACCGCTATGTTTAATTTTTTCCAGATCCTACATTTTTTAAATTTGGTGACTCGAAAATTTTTTTCTATTCGGAAAAGGATGTGTAAATAACCGATTTCATATAAAAAAATAGATCATCAATATTTTGAAGTGGAAAAAATCGCATTTTTTTGCATAAAATAAGAGTATGAAATTTTATATACTTAGGAAATCATATGTCGGAATTCTTGTTTTTTTTGAACAGATAAAATAAAAAAACAACAGGATAAAAATTGATTGAAAATTGACGACATTTAAGACTTAGTGGGTTAAGGTTAGTTAAGTCTACGATAGAGGCTTCAGGGTCCGCTGTTTTTCATCTACATGCACGATAAAATTATGTAAGCAATGTATTGGGCATGAAGCTCTCCGCCTGAAAATTCCGTTTCAAACCTATAGAATTACTTTTATCTGATTTACATTGATCTAGAATAGACTTAAATCCTTCGCTATACCCTTTTAAATGCACCCTCTCTCTCACGTTGATGACCGCGTCTCTCATCAACAAACGCAAGACTTGATCGTCAATTCTTGACGAGTGTAAATCGGGACTTTGGGATACTATTTGTTGTATTTGTCTTCCTGTGTCCTGGAGAAGGGAAAAAACTGCCCTATTTCGACCTTCCAAATAAAACAATTTCTTGTTATTTGAAAATAATTTGTGTTTGCAGCAGCAGCAGAAACAGAAACAGTTTATTCTTTGGCTTTTACTCCAAGGCTTCGTGACACAGAAAGGGCCGTTTTAGAAATTTTCAAATATTTATAACTTATTTTGTTGCCGTTGCAACTTACAAATACAAATATAAATTAAGATTTTACATAAGCAGCACAAAGAATAAAGTTGCAACTTTCTAATACTAATACATATTTTAGCGTTTTATACACATAACAAAGAATAAAGAAAGTTAATACAAATACATAGATAAATTTTATGCTGCTATCTCAGCCATAGTGCGACATTCTCTGTCTCCTCGCCAACGACTTTAAACTGCTTAACCGGCATCCAAGATTTAAAATAATTTTCGAATTTTAAACGACATCCCTACCCCCGTGAATTGACCCCGGAGGGGGAGACTCACCAATATTCTTCGTGTCAGGTTCGACATCCAATAGTGCTAGTTTGAATACTGGCCTCTTGAATACGCCTCCGCTCGTGCTAACGTCTGCTGACCGCGCTACTTTATCCTGGCCGTAATACAACCTGATGATTCGGCCGCGCATCCACTGTGATCGGGGAGCGTTGTCGTCACAAACAAGTACCAAACCACCAACAGCCACTGGTCTCACGGGTAAACACCATTTGGTTCGTCTGGTAAGTTCAGGCAAATATTCTCGAATCCATTGCTTCCAGAAACCATTTTTCAATGCCTGAAGAACTCTCCACTGTTTTCGCAAGCATAGCAGCCTAGGTTCGAAGGGTGCAGGAGTTTGCGTAGAATTCGTTGATCCCAGTAAAAAATGATTTGGAGTTAGAGGTTCGGGATCATCCGGTGTAACTGGTAAATGTGTCAAAGGCCTTGAATTTACAATGTTTTCCGCCTCAATAAGCAGGCTCTGCAAGGTGTCCAAACGCGGCTTATGCTCCTTCAGCATGGCGTAAAGAGGTTTTTTGATGGATTGAACTAATCGTTCCCAAGCGCCACCAGCACTAGGATTCAAAGGCGTATTAAATTTCCATTTAATACCTAGAGGTGTCAAGCCAGCATTCATCTTATCGGCATCCAAGAAGTCCTTTACTCCTCGCAACTCTTTGTTGATTCCCACGAAGTTGGTGCCGTTATCGCTTCGAATTTGGATCGGAACACCACGCCTGTTGATAAAATTCCGGATACAAAGTAAACAGGCATCGCTTGACAAGTCGGTCGCAATTTCCAGGTGGACAGCTCGAACGGTGAGACAGGTATGCCGCCGGCGTATGGTCACGATGATCGGCCCAAAGAAATCCAGCCCAGTGTATGTAAATGGGCGAACGTAGGGCGTGATTCTATCTGGCGGTAATGGTCCCATTTGTGGTTGCTGTGGTTTCGCTTTACGTACCTTGCAAAATACGCAACTTTTTTCAATGTGGCGCACCAAAGTTCTAATTGATGGTATCCAATATCGCTGTCTTATTTCGTTGATTACCGTTGTTGTGTTAATGTGATGAAGCTTGCGATGAAACCAATCAGTAAGAAGTCGTGTCATCTGATGATCTTTTGGTAATACAATGGGCCTCCTCGCAGAAATTTGCAAAAAGGTGGCGTTATCGATTCGACCACCCACACGAATGACATCTTTTTCCAAATATGGATTCAGGGTCTTGATGCTGCTACATTTGGAAACAGGCTTTCCTTCCAGAAGACAGGAGTACTCATCTTTAAAGGCCTCTCGTTGCACCCATTGACAAAGGTACAGTTCAGCTTCAGCCACATCTTCTGACGTCAATTCTCCTCGAAAAATTTCCTCGCCCTTTGCTTTGCGCTTGAGATTCGCCACGTATCTGAACACCCATGCCATTGACCGCTTCAATCTGCTATAAGACAAAAATCTATTAATACCTGGTACAGTCATATTCACTTGCCTGCTCATTAATATGAAGTGCTTCGATTTAAGTTCGTCGGCGCTTTTATCATTTTCCGTCTTCATGTGGGATTCGAGCGGCCAATCTTTCTCTGCATTTAGAAGAAAACTTGGTCCATTTTTCCATCTACTTTCTGCAATATACCGCAGGGGAAATTTAGCACGCGTAGCATCATCTGCAGGGTTTAACTCGCCAGGGCACCACCGCCAGTCCTTAATTTTTGTATTTTCTAGAATTTCAGAAACACGATTAGCAACATATTGTTTATATATGCCATGATCGGATCGTATCCACTGAATGACAGTATTCGAGTCACTCCAAAATAAAATTTTTCCGATTTTTGCGTCATGACACTTCAAAATAGCATCCTTCAAACGCACCGCCACCACCGCCGCTTGCAGTTCTAATTTTGGGATCGAATGAAAACGGGTTGGAGCACATGATGTTTTTCCAGCGACGAAAGACAACATAACATGATCTGCATCCATGAATCTCCAATAAGCCACTGCCGCCAGCGCCTGTTCACTTGCATCACAAAATATGTGAAGATCCACTTGCGTATTTTCAAAACCTGAAAAGTAGCATCTTGAAATTCTATAATTTTCTACCTGTTTTAACTCCTCCAGCCAGTTCTTCCATCTACCAAAAATTGCGTCTGGCAGCTCATCGTCCCATTGAATTCCTGTTTTCCATACTGCTTGCATTATAAGTTTGGCACACACTGTAAAATTGGCCAGAAGTCCAAACGGATCAAAGATGGACATCGTAACACTTAAAGTTTCGCGTTTTGTTGGTTTTCGTTGCAAGTTGAGAATTTCAGCAGGCACCTTATTAAATTTAAAAACAAAAATAAAAACATCTGGTTTTGACAACCAATGCATTCCGAGAATACGTTCCACAGCTGAACCTTCCACACAGACGGAATCGTTGATGGCCGAGTTGCCAACTGCATGTTTTAATTTTTCAGAGTTTGAAACAAAGTTACGGATTTCAAATCCCCCAGCTTTATGGATTTTAACTACTTCCTTTACAACTTGGATCGCTTCACTTTCGCTTTGAAAGCTATCAACGTAGTTATCTACGTAATGCCTCTCTAAAATGCCTTTAACCGCACGTGGATATTTTTCACTAAAACGTTGGGCATTAGTATTCTTCACAAATTGGGCAATTGCTGGCGAACATGTTGCTCCAAAAATCATCCTTTGCATTACGTATGTTGTGGGTGGTTTTGTAGAGTTGCCATCCCTCCAAATAAATCTCTGACTATCCTGATCCTCCTTCGAGATTATTATTTGATGGAACATCTCTTTTATGTCTCCGCAGACTGCTATGGGCGCTTGCCTGAATTTAAAAAGTATGGATAAAAGTGTTTGATTAATATCAGGTCCTGGAAGTAAAGCTTTATTCAACGAAATATTATTTATTTCAGCGGCTGCATCGAAAACCAATCGAAGACCTTTTTTATTTGGGTTCCTCACGGCAAAATGTGGCAAGTAAAAAGTTTTTTGTGTTCGTTTGCACGCTTCTTCATCGGTGAGTTCCCTTGCATAACCTTTCATTATATATTCCTTGATCTTGTTGCAGTATTCCACTGCGTATTCTGGATCACGTTTCATTTTCCTTTCGATGCTCTCCAAACGATTCTTGGCCATCTGAAAACTGTCCGGCAGTAAAATATATTCTTGACGCCATAGTAGGCCGGCTTCATAGCGATTTCCAACGTAGCGAGTTGTGGACTTGAGCATGGATAGAGCCTTTTCGTCATCTTTGGATCGTAAAAGCTTGACATTTGGTTTCGTTCCAAACGTTTCCATATCAAAATAGCTTCTAATGACTTCTTCAAGTTCGTTGCTTACCATGCTCTTACCTTTTATATTTCTAGCGTGGCATACAATTTTCTTACTCGGCTGCACATCTTCACCAACTGGTCCATACACCATCCATCCAAGTCTGGTTCTAGTAGCGATCGGTCCCGGGCTAAGTGAGCATCGTGGGATTTCAATTGGCACTGTTAAAAAGGCGTGGGTCAAACTAATTATCATTTTTGGCTGAACGTTCCTATAGCTGGAAGATGGCAACCCTGAAAGATGAGCATTGTTTAATTGTAAATTTTTAATATTGACCGACTGCGTTGGCAACGCTAAATTGGACGTAATAAAAACTTTTGACATTTTATATTTTTTCGCGTTATGTTCCACACCGCTGATGGACAATTCGATGATTTGGCTATTTTCGCGTGCAACATTTTGGTTCAGCCACTGGAGTTCGAGAACTTCTTCGCGTCCTTGGACATTTAATTCGCGTGCGACTGCGGCGTCGAGCATCGTTGCATTGGATCCGTCATCCACAAATGCATAGATCTGCATGGATTTATTCTTGCCATAAAGTTGCACAGGAATCATCTGGAATAGAACTGCGTCCTCCTCACGGTTCGCGGATGCGTGGCAGCTCCGTAGTTCTTGCGACGTGGCTTGATCCACTGCATTTGACGAGGACGTCGGTGTTTCCAAGCTGTTGTTCGTAGGTGCATGCAGCAGTCGATGGTGGAAATGCGGGCATCCATTTGTTGCACACCTGCGCTTACTGAAGCACTTGCCAAACTGGTGGCCATTTTTTAAGCAAGAGAAGCACACTCGAAGTGACTTCACTTTGCTCCATCGTTCGTCCACTGGCAAATTTTTGAAAACTTCACAAAATGAAAAATTTTTGCACTCACCATCGCAAATACGGCATTTTGTTGGGGCTACACTGACGAGCGCATACCTACGTGCTTTGCTATCGGCGGTAGCTTGCTGCTGAGGCTTTCGGGATCCATGCTGGCTAACTGTTGCTGCTGTTGAAGGTAGCGAGTCTGCTACTAAATTGGCTATCTTCCTAAGACCACCAAGCCATTGCCTAAAATCTAAAATGGTGGCTGGTTCGGACAACAACAAACACTTTTCGGCCCACTGAATTTGCCTGGATATCGGCAATTTGGCAACGAGTTCGCTGAGCAGTGTAGGATTCGTCAGATGGTGCTCACCGTTGACTGCTTCCAAAAAGGTGGCCATGTTGCTGATTTTGTTCGCAAAATCGATGAGCGCGGCTAGATCTCCTTCGGCAATCGGGCGTAGTAACCTCACCTTCTGGACCTGGGACTTGATGAGCTGCTCTGGGCGACCATATGTTTCCTTGAGTGTGGCAATTATAGCATCCACGTTTCGAGAGCTACTCAATAGGGATTCGACGGTATCACGAGCTCCTCCGGTTATTGCATCCCTTAAGCGCATAATGTTGTGCAATGGCGAGTATTCAAACTCCATAGTTGTGCTCACAAAGGATTCTTCAAACGTTTGCCACTCTTCGGGTAAGCCTGAAAACTTTGGCAACGGGTAGATCTTCTTTTGGCGCATACTTGTAGATTGCTGGCTGGCTGGAAAAGAGTCCATAGAGGGTCGATGTTGCTGAATTTCGGCTGCAAGTACTACCGGCGTTGAAGTGGGCGTGGCGGCTGGTTCGGTTTGGCGTATTTCGTTACGAAGCTCGGCAACACTTGACTGGATATGAGCGTTGTTCGTGCATACGAGTGACTGGATAGCGTGCATCTGACGCTTGAATTCGTCCTGCAGATCTGAAATTCTTTTATTAAATTCAAGTGTTACCTTTTCTAAATCGCTTCTTTCTTTTGTAGGTGGCTGACGACTGGTGGCGGCTTGAAACGGTACGGCTGGTGTCGCTGGAGGGTTCGGAATCGCAGCAGAAATTACTGCTTGATTCTGCGATGAGCTGGAACTCGACAAAATGGCGGTAGGGTTCGATGCAACAGGCGTAGTTGGCAAGTTCTGCATATTTGCTGGCATACTTGTCGTCTGTCCACTCGGTGGCGTGCGATGCATGGGGCGATAATATGGCTCAAATCTGGTAGGTGGCACTCCTTTATTCTGACGTTGGCTGGATCTCTTTTCAGGGTTCTGGTCGTGTGGCATCAATCGGCATTTATCTTGGAAAACGGCGGTTCGAAGCGGCTAGCACAAGATCAACGAGCGCAAAAAACAATGGCGGATTTTGCGACAACTAGCAGCGTAAATTTTCCAAGGTGCAAACCAAATCCAACGATTTCGTGTTACAAAGAATAAAGATGTTGTATTTGTCTTCCTGTGTCCTGGAGAAGGGAAAAAACTGCCCTATTTCGACCTTCCAAATAAAACAATTTCTTGTTATTTGAAAATAATTTGTGTTTGCAGCAGCAGCAGAAACAGAAACAGTTTATTCTTTGGCTTTTACTCCAAGGCTTCGTGACACAGAAAGGGCCGTTTTAGAAAATTTTCAAATATTTATAACTTATTTTGTTGCCGTTGCAACTTACAAATACAAATATAAATTAAGATTTTACATAAGCAGCACAAAGAATAAAGTTGCAACTTTCTAATACTAATACATATTTTAGCGTTTTATACACATAACAAAGAATAAAGAAAGTTAATACAAATACATAGATAAATTTTATGCTGCTATCTCAGCCATAGTGCGACATTCTCTGTCTCCTCGCCAACGACTTTAAACTGCTTAACCGGCATCCAAGATTTAAAATAATTTTCGAATTTTAAACGACACTATTAAAAGTAATATCGGTTCGTAAATTTAGACATTCTTTTGGAGGGTGTTTAAGAATCTTCATACTTCCTACATTATAGTGGATACTAAATGTTTTGTAAGAATTCTGTAAGAATTTTGTAAGAATGTTTTGTAAGAATTGATCTATAATAAAAAACTTATGGTTATGATACATAATATTAACATGGTGGCTTTATGCATCCAGTTTCATATGAAAGCCAGTTTTTGAAAAACTTCCTACAGTTTTAATAGATTGTTACAAGTGTACTATATATGTACCCAATCAAAAACGTAGCCTTATATTGCTTAAGTTAAACAAATATTAAGGAAAATTGTTTAAGGAGGTATTCCTGGTTGGAAGGCTGTTTTTGGACCCTTTTTAAAAATCTTCTCATTTGTAAACCCAAAGAGTTATTTGAATTCAGTTTTTTATTGTATTAAGAACATATCAAATTAAATAAAAAAATTTGTTCCTTTGTACGAGGGCGGTTCAAAACGTTGTCGGCCTTCAAAGTTGGGCGCCGAAAAAAAGTTATGCTGCTTGCGGCCTCGACTTCGGATCATCTGAAATGGAAAAAGTAAACGGCGTTAGATTCAGTACAGATGTAATTCTAGTCCCTTCCTCAATCATAATTTTGCGATTATTTTTTACAAAATGGCGGTCATTGAAAAATGAAAAAATTGGGCATTTTTTTTAGTTTAGTGTAAAAAAAAAATAGTAAAAAATTATTTAAAATTGTGATTGAAGTAGAGACCAGAATGGTGACAATTCTGCTTCGATCGCACTTTGTTTCATCAAAATCGGTTCAGAACTACGGGCGCAATCTGGGCCGCAAGCTCGAAAAACGCGGTTTCGAGATGAACGCGTTTAAGTTTGAAGTTATTTTTTTGTATCAAAAAATTTAAATTTAAAATGCAGTTTTAGATATTCGACAATTCTGCGTCGATTGCACTTGGTTTCATCAAAATCGTTTCAGTGGAACCGGAGAAAAGTGACTTCGAAGTTCAAAAATGTGATTTGAGAAAAACTCAAAGAAAATTTTAGGCAATAAAACATTTTTTTTTTTTGGTGGAATACTTACATATATCAATCTGCAATGCCAGCCCCATAAAAAACTCCTTCCTCTTCAAAAAATGAGGACTCAGCGACTCTTTGTGCTCTTCGGGCAGTTCTACCTTCTTTTGATGCGGCCAGAGCTCTGGCTTCGGACCTTTTCAAACGTTCTTCGTTCCGAGACATGGCGAAATCATATGTGACGTTGCCAATCGGGATACCCATTAGGCTCATTATTTGAAGTATTGGCAAAAAACCATCGTTAAATATGACAGTTGCAATATAATTGGCAATCTCAATAGTGCGTGCGCCGGTGTGCATATGCTTCGGTGCGAATGACCACAGCACTGCGTTGATTTCTATTACTTTTTCTATTCATTGTCTTTAGCACAAACAAAAATCCAGTCCAGTTTATAACTCAATTCAAAATGAACTAAACGCTGCCAACATTCGAATACCTAAGCTCTAAAATGAGTATTTATTTTTAAAATGCGTATGCAAACAAGTTATTACCTACTTAAGAACGCGTTGAACGAAATTCGGTGGTTGCTTCAAACCGTTGCATTCAAAAAGTAGCCAAATTAAGCAAATCGAATTTTGGCAAAAACACTGCTGGACAAAAAAGGCCATATCTCCTAAAGTATTTCGAATTTCAAAAAACCCTTTTAGGACGATATTCTCAAATATCCGAGCTGTAAAAATATGAAAAAAAGCATATATAAATAAAAAATTATTTTACCGCGATCTATTAAAAAAAAACTTTATTAAAAAAAAAGACAGTTTCGATAGTAACGTAAGTGTGGAAGTAGAATTTTTGTTTGATATATATGTTGATGAATTTGTTGTTCTTGTTCATTTTTATGTTGGTTTAAAATAAATATAATTCATTCTTTTGTTTAAAAAATTGGAATAAATATTTCGGAATAATACACTCAAAAAACAGTGTTTATCATAACTAACATATCATGGAAATACTTAAAGTGTTTGGATTAGTGTTTATGTCAAAGCATCATTAATATTTGCCTCAAATAACTAAATTATTACTGACAAACAATTGAAGCTGTTTTTGACAAATCGCTAATGTTTTTGGGACATAATTGATGTGTTTCTCCTAAACACTTCACATTGTTTTTGGCAAACAGTTGCATTGCTTTTAATAAACAGTTGTATTGTTTGTTGCAACCAAAGCTAATGTTTAGTTTACCTTACCGCACATTTTACGCTTAAACTAATAAAGAACCAACGCATTGTTTTCGATAATTTCATTTATTTTTAAAGTTATAATATTTAGGATATAATTATAATCACAATGGGAAAAATTTAGACGGAAGTTGAAACTTTTTTTTTAAATTCATTGTCTTCTGTTAAGATCATATTACATTTTATATTTAAAGAACGAGACTTAAAGCTTATTTCATTATAATAAAAAAGAATATAGCAAATTTTTATTTGATTTTTCAAAGCTAAAGCATAGAGTAAATTTTTTCGACACTTTGCTACTCTCCCAATCTCTTTGAACTCTTGATGTTTGGCTTCAAATCGCATACAACTTATATGTAATAAAGGCCCAATTGTGTTCATTATATACGGATAATGAACACAAAAATGAAATTTTGGCCTAAGGTTCTCTTCAAATAACGACATGTACTGGTCATGGTGGTCACCTATGTGATTCTCAAGTAATTTGTAAATATTTATGTTGGTTTTTCCCATATAAATAATCAATAAAATTTCTCTTAAATTCAAATAAATATTCCAAAATGTATCACCCGGTGGTACTAAGCCACCAATTAAGCAGTTCAAATAGAGTATAAAATTATTCATTTCTGCAGCAGAATACCTTAATTTGGTTGCATTTAATAAAGTCTCCTCCCTTATTTGTGGTGGCTTGTTTAACAATTTACCAAAATCAAACGATTTTAATCTATCGTTAAGAACATTAACCGTAAATAGTTTGTCTCTATAAATGAATTGTTTTAAAATATTTATAATATCATAGTGTGCAACCCCCTCCAGAATGTCATGCATTATATCAACGCTTAAGTTATCGACAACTTCAAAATTATGTAAATCATTAAAACCGCATTTCTTGTTAATACCAGTAAGTTTCATATTATTTAGTTCAACATCTTGAGCATAATTAATATTGTTCCTTAAATCGTTACAATTCTGCGAACACAAAGTGTTAGTTGTGCTCTTATCGCATTTACAAATTCTGCAAAAGACGTTTGCTCTAAAACTTTCACAAAATCCTAATATTTGGTTAAGGCCTAAATTGTCACGTAGTATAAGAGAAGGTATTAATTTAACTATTTTATAATTAAAACAATCGACATTTATACAGACGGTTTGCAACTCATTTAATTGCTTAATTAGTGGAGAAAAAATACGATTTTTTAACTCCAAGCCTAATTGCTTACGCTCTGAAGAGAAAAAAAGGAATTGCCATATAAATTTGGCTCAGTTTGGATTGCAAGTAAGGTGGCATGCAGGCAATCATAACATAAACTGCACCAATTTTATGCTTATTACTACTAGATCCCAAAGGATTATTTGGCTCAAAATCGTCGAAATATATAAAAGTTGGAAGAAGTAGCGTGTCTTTGTTTGCTTTAATTTTTTCAACTTTTTTAATCCAGCTTGAGCTTTGAATATAATTTCTTATAAATATATTATCATCTCTATGGAGTTCTATGGAGTTCTATGGAGCAACATCAGAATTATTTAAAGAAACAGATAAATTCGTGGTTATTTCACTTTGCAATTCACAATTTTTGTGAGATAAAATATTTTGCTGTGAAAAATGTCTGTTCAAATGCCATCTTAATGATTCAATGTATGATAATTTTCGATTACAGTTTTCGAAGCAACATTCAAATACTGTAAGATTATGATTTCTTAAATGTTTGATAAAAATATTTACGGAAATTAATCCTAATTGGCAAATGTTACAAAGGATCATTTTCAAACTTTAGTTTATACAAAATATATATAAAAAATATATTTCAAAAATATATATGTACGTTTTTTTGTGCAAGACTGTCACAACACAAAATTAAGAATTTAAGATATTAACCAAAAATGTTAAAAATTATGTTTATTTTTTTTTTTGTGATTCGTCGTTATGGAATCCAAAATCGAAGTTTAAAATTATATACCAAATAACCAGCTAACCCTGAAATAATTTGAAGCGCATTATTTCTCTCGAATTATTAAAAATTGATGCTCTTAATTTTTTTAAATTCTTTAAATGATCTTTTCCTAAAATTCAAATTTTTAATTGTGACAATCTTGCACGAAACGAGCAATATTTATTGAAGTGATTTAATTAATATATCAATGCTTGGCAAAGAAATATTAGAAATGCTTAAATTAAAAATTTGTCTTTTAACAAATACCCAAATATGCCTAGATTTATCCGGATATGATATATCCAAAGCACAAAAAAAATAAAAGCAGGCTTCAAAGGCAGCAAGTGGATTTTGAAAATGGAGTTTTTTTCCTAGCAATTGAAATAATTGCTGTTAAGTTACATAACACGCCAATAAGTAAAAGTCTTGCTTGATTGAAATTTCCATGCAGCAATCAGCAGACGCTTCAGACTGGAAACGAATACATTTTAAAACAATAAATCATATATTATTAAGTTATGGAATTACCTCGAAATATTGAACGAAGCTTTCCTGCACTTCTAGTTTGCTAGGTTTTATTTTTTTGGCAATAAATGACGTTGGTACAATATATGGTAAAATAAGTAAAGCCAAAACCTCACGTGATTTAGGATCTGTTAAAAATGAAGATAAAATAAATGTCCAATAAAGTAATACTCATATTTTTTATGAGAGTCTATGTTTGTAATAAACAAAATCGTTGCAGGGTATCCCTCAATAGAGTGCAAATATTTACGGTGGTGAAAGGCGACATCGACTTGAGCAACAAATGGTATTGGAGGGGGGATGTATTTTCACACCCTTAGGAGATATAAGGTTAATTAATACTTTACGACTTTGATTCACATTTCTGCTTCTAGCAGAAACCTAACTCATATAAAACTAATTTTAAACATTCATTCAAAAGGCAATGAAATGGTCTTTCTAACGGTTTAAAATTAGTTTTCTATGAGTTAGGGTTATGCTAGAAGCAGTAATGTGTATCATAAAAGTTTTCTTACATTTATTGGACAAAACATTGAGATATAATTGCACGGTTGGATTTTTGAATTCGTGGCCTCTTTTTATGATTTTTTCAGATAAAATCGAGAATTTCTTCAAATCCAGCGGTGTAAGCTCTGGATACTTTAATTTCGAATCAATTTCAACCTAAAGTGTATAAACAAAATAAATTGGTTGTCATATTGAATATTTTTATATCTATTATACGTACCAATTCAAAACCACGAGGTTCTAACAAGCAATAAAACTTTTCGATGTAGTCGGCTGTACTTATTGATGTTTTTAAAACCTCCTGTCTTCTCAAATGAGTAAATTTCCACTCCTTTACAATTTGTTCCCATGGAGAAACATTTCGTTCTAAAAATGTTATCTTTTTTTCAACATTGGCGTCTACTAGTGTTATGCCCAAAAAAATTTTCGTTTAAGGCCGGATTTTTTTTAATTAACTTTCTTAGTGTTATCAACCCTGCTTTGAAAGGGAATTTTTTTTATTGTAATAGGCATTAAATAGCTTTCCTTTAGCTGAATTCCCATACTGTGCGGGACTAAAATAGATACTTTCACACTCAGTATTTTGATCAAGAAGCGATAAAATAGTTCGTGATAGGCTTTCAAAATCATCTCTTTTTAACCTGTGAAGTAATTTAATAATCAATAACACAGTGCAACGAAATCGGCTTTTGTAAACAGCTAAGAGTTTTGATAATCGATCTTACATAAATCGACTATGCTGAACAAGACGACGTACACAGTTTTATTTTCTATAACGTCTATCTATCAATGAAAATCACGTATTTCTATCAATGAAAAATCGGTTTAAAAACAGATGAAGTGCATTTCTTGTAGTATAAAAAAAAATTTTCGCAATTGCTCAAAAATGTTTTAAAATAATATTTTATAAATTACTGATGCTGATCAAAACAGTTTTTACAAAAATCTCAGACGTGATGAAGAAAATCTGAGCACGCCATCTTGTTAAGCGTCATTGATTTATGTAGGACCGATTATCAAAAATTGTGAGCTTTTTTGCCGTCGTACTATGTAATTGAAATCAATAAATCATTACTTACACAAGTTCTGGGTCTGCATTTAATAAAAAGTTTATTATGGTCTTGCACATTTTTATCCTGCCATCATTTTTAATCGATGCAGGATTCTTATTGTATTTGGCGAGAATTTCCTTTTCTGAATATCACATCGCGGATTTTCTGTATTAAAGAAAATAAATGATTATTGCAAAAATAAAAAAAATATATATATACAAGTGCTGTTTCAATTTTTTGAACGGTGGCTCTAAAATTTCAATACATTCCCTTGAACTACTTGCTGGAGTTTGAACAGCATATGATTCATCTAAGAATACATTTTGAGGCTCATGTGCAATAACCACTACATCTTCATAAGACTGGTGTTCTAATAATGCATTTGAATATGTTTTTGATGATGAAGAGCATGCAGGAAGATTCATCTCTTCATCAAATTCGTTTACAACAAGTAGTAAATTGTGTCCATACTTTTCAACATACGGCTCAAAAAATTCTTTTTTTATTTCAGCACCAGTGAGATCATGCACAAATTTAAACCGCTTGTTTATTTTAAAATAAGAAGAAACTAAAAAAAATCATATAAAGCATAAAGTAAAATTTTTTTTAAATTAATACAAGCATCGTAATATTTTTCATAAGAAAAATCACCAAACCCAGTATCAGGTACGATTTCTAATTGGGTTTTGTACATAACTTGAAAAGTTACGAAGTATTCAACCATGTTTAAAGTTTTAATATTCCTTGTTGATAAAAATATGGAAACAAAATAACGTCCAACCGAATGACCAATAAATGAGATATGACTCTTAGGGCCGTATTGTTCACCTATGGATATCTTTAACCAATGGATATTTCCAAGGCTTCCAAGTACTTTTGTATTGTTCACCTCTGGATAGCGTATTTATCCCGAGCTTTATCAAAATATAACCAGCTGATAAAGATATCCATAGAAAAAGTTAACCAGTCGATTTCGGCTCTGGATAAGTTATCGGCTAGATAGCGCTAAATATTCAGAGGTGAACAATACGGCCTTTATTCATACATCCTGTCCCCAGCAGCTGTTAAATATAAAATTTGTTAATACTTTCATACACAATTTTGACACTCATCCACAAAGAGGCATGCACCGCTCCGAGATATGAAAGCAGCAGATCAGTGCTACAACTAACTAATGTCAGCATTGAATTTTTCCGTCAACAGCAATTTCCGTGGCTCGCGGGGCAACAGAACTAAAATAAATTAATATTACCAAGTAAAATGAACATTTTTTTAATTCAGGGTGAACTAAGGCCAAATAAGGGAACTTCAACAAAAATTCATCAATAATCTGAATGAAAGCACAACAGTGGACGCTTTCAAAACATTCTGGCCTTACAAGTTTTGGCAGCAGGAAGACAGAGGCCAACTTTGTTTTTGTCAGCTTGTACGGCCGCTGCTTGGCCGTAGCTTGACTATGTTCAGCCATAGTTAAGCGCCTGTTATTCGGCTATAGTTTGATTTGGTATGAATAGTCCCTGAAATAAGGCCTTAGCTTAAAAAAATGTTAATTTTTACTTGGGTCCGCTGAAAGCACCAGCAGGAGTAGGAGCAGGAGTAAAAGCAGCAGCACAAGCAACAACAGAAGCAGCAGAAGTAGCAGGAGCAGCAGCATCAGCTTGTAATAAACCACACTTAATTAACACAAATCGTTAATTTCTTTACTTTACAAACTTTATCCAATTTCTGTTTATTTTTCACCTTAATCACTTGAAATGAAACTCTTAAATGCGTAGTGTTGCCAAAGTAGCATGTTTTGCAAGATGTCAAATGCAGAGCTGTGTTCAGCATACAATAGAATTATTTGTCTTAATGCATTTAAGTGTTTCGGAGCAACGCATTGAATTATTTATCTTCAACTGTTTAACCGAAACAGTTGCAGTATTTAGTGATAATAATAAAATATTTCTACTGAATAATTAATGTTTAAATTGATCACGAGCTTATGTGTAGTGTTTCAATCAAAAAATAATTGTTTCGAGAAGTTAATAAGCATTTATTGCAATCATTAAGCATTTATTTTAAATATATTTTTGTGTCCCACAAATTGTATTAAAACAATCCGTTTCTTGAGTGTATGAGTTTATTATTTTTCCTTCAGTAAAAAACTTATGTATATTTTAAATTTAGTTGAAAATATTAATTTAAACAAACAAAATATATTTTTAATATGTAATATATATAAAATTAGTTCAATAAATAATCCGAATCTATATAATATTTTTGTTTGTTTGTATGTACATATGTATGCATGTTCCGAATAGACTCCTAAACAACTCGACGGATTTTTATAAAACCTATATTAAACGAAAACGAAACGGGGAACGGGGGGCGAACCTTCACATGGCAACGTGTCTGACCGCCTCAACCTGGCGAGGCCAGCATTATCCATGTCGAAATCGTCTCAAGTCGACTCAAACCTCCACGTGGTGTTCCCTGGGCAACGGCAAACTGGCATCCGTCAGTTGAGATGATTTACGGATATGCACCTGGAATGTCCGAACCCTTTATAGGGAAGGTGCCATTATCCAACTGGCGGAAGCCCTCAAAACGATAAAGGCTGACATCACCGCCATCCAGGAAATGCGATGGAAAGGGCAAGGCTGCTCTAAACAAGCACACTGTGATATCTACTACAGCTGCCATGCGGAGAGGCGCGAATTAGGATGTGGATTCGTTGTTAGCCGGAAACTACGCCACCTTGTTTCCCGGTTCACACCTGTCAACGAAAGATTGGCCACGATCCGCATCAAGGCAAAATTTTTCTCCATCAGCCTTATTTGCGCGCACGCCCCGACGGAGGAAAAGGACGAAGCCGTCAAAGACGCTTTCTACGCTGCTAGTCTTGAGGACGTATACGACCACCTTCCGGTCCATGACGTGAAAATAGTCCTCGGCGATTTTAATGCGAAAGTCGGAAGGGAAGGCATCTTTGGCCCCACTGTCGGTCAGTTCAGTCTTCATGAGACCTCCACGAACAACGGTCTAAGACTGATCGACTTCGCCGCGGCGCGAAACATGGTAGTTAGTAGCACCAGATTTAAGCACCTCGACATCCACAAGGCCACCTGGCTGTCCTCGGATCAAAAAACGCGAAACCAAATTGATCATGTTGTAATCGACGGAAGGCATGCCTCTAGTGTTCTAGATGTGCGTACATTTCGGGGGGTCAACATTGACTCCGACCATTATCTTGTTGCAGCCAAGATCCGCATGCGATTATGCAATGCGAAGAACATACGCACAGGAATGCAACGAAAGCTAGATGTCGCTAAGCTGCAATTACAACGGACTGCCGAAGCCTTCTCCGCTCAACTCTCGGTTAAGCTCAACCAACCAACCTCTGGACCCGACGACGCCGGCGGACTTTGGGCGCATATATCCCACTCCATGCGCGCTGCCGCTGAAGAAGTCATTGGTTTCCGGCGCCCGCAACCTCGGAACCAATGGTATGATCAGGAGTGTCGCATCGCGACTGCAGTAAAAAACTCCGCATATAGAAAAACGCTGCAGTCAGCTGCAACGCGAGCCGTGCGAGAAAACTACCGCGAAAAGAGAAAGGAAGAGAGGCGCCTTTTCAGACGCAAGAAAAGAGAGCAGGAAAAGCGTGAGCGTGAGGAACTAGAGGTATACCAGGGCAAGAAGGATGCACGAAAATTCTATCAACAGGTTAAGCGTCTAACCCAAGGTTTCAAGCCCGGAGCATCCACTTGTAGAGACGAAATTGGAGATCTGAATACGGATACGCAGTGTGTGCTGAGATTGTGGAGACGGCACTTCTCCAATTTACTTACTGGCGACGATTCCACCAATGCCGCCCATGGAGAGCGCAGTTCAGAGCTACCAATTAACAATGACGGAGTGGAAGTACCACCACCTAGCCATGAAGAGGTTCGAGTTGCTATCCAACGACTCAAACCGGCGGCGATGAATTGATAAGGCGCATTCATCAGCTCATCAGCAAAATATGGCTAGAAGAAAGCATGCCCGACGATTGGAACCTCAGTGTACTGTGCCCTATACTTAAGAAAGGAGACCCAACAATCTGCTCAAGTTATAGAGGTATCAGTCTTATTTCCATCGCATATAAGGTTCTCTCAAGCGCACTGTGTGAAAGATTAAAGCCAATTACAAAAACACTGATTGGACCTTATCAGTGTGGCTTTCGACCTGGTAAGTCCACCATAGACCAGATTTTCACGCTACGACAAATCCTGGAGAAAACCCATGAAAATCAAATTGACACACACCATCTCTTTGTCGATTTTAAAGCTGCGTTCGATAGCCCGAGAAGGGATTGCCTATACGCAACAATGTCTGAGTTCGGTATACCTGCAAAGTTGATCAGACTTTGCAGAATGACGTTGAGCAACACACGCAGCTCCGTCAAGGTAAGAAATGACCTCTCCAAAACCTTCAATATCGAAAGAGGTTTCAGGCAAGGCGATCCACTGTCTTGCGATCTCTTTAACATCATCATGGAGGGGATCGTACGAAAGGCCGGTGTGTATCGTAATGGCACCATTTTCTACAAAGGCGTCCAGCTCCTTGCGTACGCTGATGATATTGATATTGTTGGCAGAACCAAGAGAGATGTTACCGCTGCTTTCGCCGCTATCGAAAAGGAATCAGCCAAAGTGGGTTTGACGATAAATGAGGGTAAAACAAATTATATGCTGTCTACAAACAGGGGACCGCGGCATCTAGAGTCCCACGTTTCATCCGGCAGCTATAACTTTGAAGTAGTCAAGAAGTTCATATACCTTGGCACCGACATTAATTCCAACAACGATATCAGCCTGGAGATAAAGCGAAGAACAACAATTGCTAATAAGTGCTACTACGGGCTCAGTAAGCAACTAAGTTCCAGAGTCCTCTCTCGATCGGCAAAACTAACACTCTACAATACGATCGTCCTACCTGTACTTCTTTATGGCGCTGAGGCATGGGTAGTTTCGCAAACTGACGCAGCCGCTCTGGGGGTGTTCGAGAGAAAAGTTCTTCGCAAAATCTTCGGTCCTGTTCGAGTCGGCGATGACTATCGCATCCGAATGAGCCACGAGCTGTATGAGCTCTACGATGACATTGACGTAGTTCGGCGTATAACTGTGCAGCGACTACGCTGGCTGGGTCATGTCCATCGTATGAACGACGAAGCTCCAGCGAAAAAGGTGCTCGAGGCGAGGGTCGCTGGTCAACGACGACGAGGGAGACCATGCCTCCGATGGATGGGCCAGGCTGAGGAAGCCCTAACCGCACTTGGTGTATCCGATTGGAGAAGGCACGCGCAAAGCAGAGGCGCCTGGCGAGAGCTGATGAGGTCGGTTGAAACCCGGACACGAGTTGTTACGACCAACTAAGTAAGTAATATTAAACGATTCCTTAAATTACTCTGCTGAACATAGGCTATATAAATTTTGCCACGCCCCCTTTTACCGCCCACAAATCAATAAAAATACTATATTTCAGACAGTTTTGGCCTTATTAGACTAGAATTTGGTAGTTAAGTTTGTATGCTGTCTGTCGGCTGTACGAAAGGTGGATTGCCACATCCCCTTTTACCGCCCACAAAAAAAGAAAAATTATGGTTTTTTCAGATGGTTTTTGTTGTATTGGACTAAAATTTGGTAATTTTGCTGACTGTCGGCAAATATGAAAATAAATATCATAAATAATTATAAATCACTAGCAGAGTACCCGACCTTGTTCGGATAGAGCTAATTTGAGTTGAATTGAATTACTAGCAAAGAAGGATTAATTTATATTCTTTTTGCTTGAAAAATAATTTATTAAAGCCTAGGAACATGGTCTGGGAGAGTCTGCTTGACATATTAATTTTACCATAACTTTTCATGAACTCTATCCTGCATTGATATAATTGGCAGTACATTTGGAAAACGAACATAGAGTATATTTTTCTGCAGAAACCATACACAGAGTGATTCAAGAAATACCTGAAATCATATTGATTGCGTTTTTTAAACTATGGTTGAGAGATGATTTCGCGAATACCTTGCTCTGCAGCCAAGTTTCTTCATATTATACATGAACACTAAAGAAATAGAATTTACGGAAACGAGGAAACAATGTTGAAGAACGGGTTGAAGTCAAATGAGATTCGGCTCTAGGTAGAGTTTACACGAATCATTGTAATTATTCTGGATACTTTTACCTTCGACGTCTGTTGGAGCTCATAAAGAGTCCTACAAGTTTCACTTATTTAACAACTGTAGATGGTGTGTTGCATCCCACTTACCGCGTGGCATGCGAAACTTTAGGTCTTCTTGAAAGTGACGACCATTGGAGAAATGCACTGTCTGATGCCGCCATCTCTGAAAAAGCTTTCCGACTCAGAGAGGTGTTTGCAATAATGTTGATTCTTTGCCAAACAGACATCGCCCACAACAAAATAATCAGGAAATACTTTACAATGATACGTTACTTTTTTTAACTAGGGCTTGGCTTCGATTAAGAGTACGATTTACATGCTTGGAAAACGTTTAAAAGATTTCGGTTTGCCAGAACCCCAAAGAGATAATACTGAAGTAGATATATCTAAGGAAGAACTAAAATTAACTCCAGAACAGATAAATGTCTACAACAAAATATTACAAAGTGTAACGAATAATGAAGTGTAACAACAAACATTTTCTTATTTATGGGCATGGTATTACTGATAAGACCTTCCTAACTAATATAATTCTTGCTAAAGTTCGTCGTGTACGAAAAATTGCAATTGCAGTAGCATCGTCCGGAATCGCAGCAACACTTCTAAGAGGCGGTCGAACTACTCACTCAACATTTAAGTTGCGGCTTTCAGTTTCACCATGCAAAACAACACATTCATGCTCTTTCAATTCGTAAAAGCGGTACTATTGCAAAAGTACTCAAAGAAGCATCATTAGTTGTTTGGGATAAATGCACCATGACACATAAGGCCCATATCAATGCTGTTAATACGATGTTAGAAGATATTAGCTCATCAGGTCGTGTGATGGGTGGTGTAACTTTTTTATTCTCTGACGACTTCCGTCAAATACTACCGGTTGTACTTAAAGCCACCAGAGCTGATACAGTAAGAGTTATCATGAAGAAATGAAATGTGTGTCAACATGTCAAGAAACTTCAATTGACAACAAATATGCATGTCCATTTAAGAGGAGAACACGATGCCGCTGTATTTGCAGCTCCTTTACTAAATATAGGAAAAGGAACATTGCTCTTGACAATGGATTGCTTCATGTTTCAGATACATTGGGTACATGCGCTTCGACTATAGACAATTTGGTTTCAAATGTTTACCCAGATATCGGAAATTTGCGTCAAAAATCTGCGGCATGGTTATGTGGAGAGCTATTTTTTCAACCAAAAATTCAGATGTGATGAACAAGTCAATCGATACGATTGTTAATGAAGATGATGTGATTCACTATCCAAGTGAATTTTTTAACTCATTACATTCATGCGGCCTTCTCCCACATAAACTAACATTTGAAATTAATGTGTCTATCATGTTATTGTGCAATTTAAAATCTCCACAACTTTGTAATGGAACCCAGCAAGTAAAGCAACTTTTACCAAATATTATAGATAATCTATATTAATAAAAATCATTATCTGTTTGTTTGTTTGTGTGTTTGTTTGACTTTTATACAAATCTTAACGGCTGAACGGACATCGCTCAAGCTTAAAACCGTCTATTGCTTGCGCCCTATAACAGGTAATTGCATACTTAGTTTTAACCACGCTCCCTTTTACCGCCCACAGATCAATAAAAATGCAATATTTCCGACTGTTTCGATTGTACTAAAATTTAATAATTTCGTTTGTATGGTAATTTTCGGCAATTGTACCAAGAATGGGTTTCCGTGCCCTCTTTTACCGCCCACAAATCAATGAAAATGGTATATTTCAGACTATTTTGTTCGTATACGGCTGAAATTTGGTAATTAAGTTTGTATACTTACCATCGGCAACTGTGTATATAATTACGCTTACCTTTAAGAAATCATTAAGGCTCCAAAACTTCTGGGCCGATTGCGCTGAAGTTTTGGCAGTAGATTGTTTTCGAGTACGAGATGGTTATGAAAAAAAAATTGTCACACCCCTTTTACCGCCCACAAATTAAAAATATATGGTTGCTGGATCCTGCCGGGTCCTGCTCATTTATTATGTTTTAAAAATAAATGAAGTTTTTAATAGCATTACTACCATGCCAGCCTCTAGTCTCCGTATATGTAAACCAGCATAGTAGTATTATTTTATGTATTATTTATGTATTATTTATTGTATTAATCTTGCTAAAGATTAACAAAAACAATAACAAAAACGAAAGAAATATATGTATGCAAATATTTCATACATACGTAATAACAACAACAACACAAGCAGTTACGATTCTTGATTTATATAATGGTTTATATGTAGTAGCGCTGCTTTTTTTTTAATACCAAATATAAACTAATATAATAACCTCATCGCTTCTTCATATTGCAACGTCTTATTTTCTCAGGCATTAAGCTGACAAAGCGACGTCAACCTGACTGATTGGAGTCTGCCAGCATTCTGAAAGCTTCTTATCGGCGTAAGCATTTTTATACGAATGCATTGCTTGTAAAGCTCTGAGAAATTCATAAAACGATTCTAGTCAAGAAACAACACGATGTTGCGTTCGAGATTTCGACACGAACTAAAGCAACAAGCATAGGAACGTCAGCAGCAACTGAATCATCAATGCATTTTTTCGCATACAAAAATGTGAATTCTTCTTCTTTTCTTTTGCTATCTTTTGTGGCTGGAAGAGACAAAATTCAAGGTTAGCTATACCTTTTATGCACAAAATAAATGATATTTGGCATAAACTTTATCTTTGTACGATAAATATTAAAGGCTGTATAAGGCCCTAAAGTGTCCCCCAAAAAACGTTGCATGGCCTTGAAAAACTCTTAAGATGATATTTTTTTCAGTAAAGTTTCAGTAGAGTAAAGAAGAGAGCCTAAAATGAATCGAAAGGGCTTCGGGGCTTCTGCAATAAAAAAGGGCTAAAAGACCCCAAATATCATCCCTGCTTCTGATCCATGAATTAGAATTTAGTGCATCGTTGAAGTCATGGGATGCCAGGGATATAGCTCAACATACAGCGTAGCCGTATCGAAAGCTAGTTATGGATTCTTAAAAACCTACGGCTTCTATTGCCATCATTGATGTTGCCAAAACCAGGTTTAGAAACATCAGCAATAAGGCCGAGCTTCGACTTTAACTTTTCTTGATTTTCCGTTTTTCTTTCTTTTAATAACATTTTTTTTTTGAAAGCCTTCTCAGCTGCCATTTCTTTAATAGAATCTTATAAGCAAGATGAAGAATGCTATCAAAAAACCGTATCCATGCATGCAAAATTGACAACCCAAATTTTAACGCATTTTTATCGACTTCTTTTTTCTAGAATTATCATTGAAATCCTTTGAAGTAGCTCCACAAATATAACATTTCATTGTAAATGTTGTTAGTTGCTGCGTTACAAACTTTTTGATCAAACATTGTAAAAACTGACGTGTGTTTTACTTCCAATGTTCTATGGCATTCTATGACAGTTTTGCTTAATTTACTTATCTTAGACTTAATATAAGCTATTTCATTTTGCGTAGTCTCAACGGTTTCTTTTACTAAAGAAATTTTTATTGGACAGCAATATCTTGGTGAGGATGGCGTTGGATTTTGCCAAATAATTTTGTTTGTTGAACCATCACATCCCCATTCTGAAATAAGTTCTAAAGAAAACAAGTGTAGTTTTCATTTAAAGTCTTTTGTACTTCATCTAAATTCAACAATAAGCGTTGAGCTGTATATTTTAATAAATCCTGCAAGTTTACTTCAGCTAAAGTTTCTGTTACAGTATACGACTCAGGTATTGGGTAGCAATGTTTTTTGCTTTTTGGAGAATACTATAGCAAGGAAAAAGTTTTTTGTCACTAGTTCTCACTATATCATACTGCTTTCTTGATAAATTGCATCAACAAAAATAGAAAGAGCTTTAAGAATAGATAATTTTTCACGTTGGAAACTAACGGACAATGCTTTTTTATATCTTCCTGCTCTCCCAGGAGACTTTATAATTTCTTTTAGTACTTTTGAAGCTTGTGATTTTCCAGATTGGCGTAGTTTCATTTCAGTAGCGAGCGCAAGCTCTTCCGTTTCATTACTGTCACGCAAGCTCTGTGTTCTTCTTCTTTTGCTTTGTATGATAATCTTTCAACGGCCGTCTACGTCCAGCCAAGGTTGGTATCTCAAAAACTCTTCGAAGCCACGCTTGATTTTGTTTCTATCTATCTATCTAAAAATCTGTCATTAGTCCGTTGTGAACCTTAATTTAAATTTCATGTTTTTATAAAATAAACCAGACTTGAAGTAAAAACTACCAATAAAAATAAAGTTCAACTAAGTTCAATACCTTAAATTTGCAATTTTAAGCTTTAAACCTTTAAGATTTTCTTCCGTGCAAGACGCTTTATTCAGCACATAGCTCTGAAGAAAAGCTAGAAAAAATTTTTTTTAGCCAAATACCCCTATGTGCGTCGTATTGCTTATTTGCTTATAACACCCTGTTGTTGTTTTCCATACAAAAAGTGAAATTTTTTGGAGTCGTATTCTTCGAGCATTTCAGAATGACATATACAACCGGGAAATACATCAGGTTTCTCACAAATGAATAACAATTTTTTGCTATTTGAATATAACAAGCTGATATACGACAACTTGTGGAAAACCTTAAGGCCCAGTTTCAATTTTTTGAGTAAAAATGCGGGCTTTTTTGAATGACTATTGTTATACAGCGTGTAAAAGTTGAGGTCACGAACGAAGATCTTTTGCGGCTTGCATGATATCTCCTCTCCAGGGAGCAAAAAACAAAAAAATCAAAAAAGGTTGTTTTTGTTGCCTTGTGAGTGAAGCGACAAAAAGTTTAAAATTAAAATATAATTAAAATAAAAACACAGGTGCGTCGTTGGACACACGAGAGAAGCGAAGCTTTTTCGCAGTTACATAGATTTGATAGCTTAATATTTTTTTTTTTTTTAATAATTTAACTTTTAAATTAAAAAATTTAAAATAACATAAAATAAATTACATATATACACAAAACATACTTACTGCTTATTTTTTTATTGTTGAATGTCAAATTTCCACGCCAATTACATATACGGGCATATAATGCCAGCGACTCTCCATTTTAACTCTCCACACATGGTTGTGAACTTGGCTGCACTGAACAAATTTTTTCCATCAACAGCGTACTACCTAGCGACAAAAAATTCCGCAACCTGTTCGCTGTCAAAAAACTCAATGAACTTCTTATAGGAATTTTGTTTTCGTTTTAACAACATATTTGCTTCTACTTGCTACAAGATGTCACCAGCATCGGTGTTTTGTGGCTACACTGCATTGATCGATATAGCAGTGCTAGTGTATTGATTGGAATGAACGAAAAAGATAAAAGAGAATGAATAGAGAGACGAAAAGCAATCGTGTTTTTTAACGGCTGGCTTCCACACTTTATCATTTTTTTAATAAACTCACTTTGGATTTAATGTAATAATTGTTTAAGTTTCTTTAATAATAAAAAGAGTTTTATATTGTAGTAGTAACACGTCTACAGTTTTTCTTTGCGAGTTCACATCAAGGAAAAAAACACACCGATGCAGTTGACATCTTATTGGCATAAGCCAATACATAATCTTCTATCTATTGATAAATTGTAACGATCTACTGCAGCATAGCTCCTGTTGTACTTAACATTAAATCAACAAGCGTTTGTAACAAAGCTTGGTGGCCTGGTGGGTAGTGTATGGAACTTGTGATCAATTGATTGCGAGTTCGAATCCCCACGGCGGCAAAGGAATATTTTTAATATTTACTAATGTTGTAGTATCATGTAAACGCTCTATATATATCATCCCTATTTCAATAAGTTAATTATCGATTTTTAGGTCAAGTTATCGAAACGGCTTCTCTAACCACCATTTTGTAAAAATAAAGTTGAGCATTAATATTCTGATAAGCAAAAAAAAGGTTGATTTTTAAATTTATAAGGTTCTACAGCTCAGATGCGGTGTTGAAAACAAGAAAAAACCATAACTCCATTCTGCTAAACAATCTTCAAACAATAAAAACTATTTTAAAGATGACTTCAAGACAGAAACCTGTAACAAGGGCAATGCAGGCAGTCGCATCTCCAGGAGCATCTTCAGCAGCACCTTCAGCCGCTCCTTCAGAAGCACCTTCAGCTCCTACTTCAGCAGCTGTTCTATCAGCTGTACCTTCAGCTGTTCTATCAGCTGTACCTTCAGCTGTTCTATCAGCAGCACTCACAGCCGTGCCTTCAACAGCACTCACAGCCGTGCCTTCAGCAGCACTCACAGCCGTGCCGTCAGCAGCACCTCCACCATCGCCTTCAGCTGCTTCTTCAGTATCACCTTCAGCGGCTACTTCAGCCACTCCATCATTAGCTAAGTCTTCCACAGCACCCTCAGAAACACCTTCAGTCATACTTCCTGGCACATTTGGCAAAGTTGTCAACAGTGTAGTGCACATAACGACACCACCATGCACAGCAGCTTCACAACAGCAGTTGTGAAAGGGAAGATGAGGCTTCTGATGCTTCAGAAGATGTAGCTGTAGATCGTGAGTTAGCTCGTTTACAAAAACGAGCGGAAATTTTGCGACTTCGTGAAATGATATCCAAAATGGAGTCGGATGCAGCTTCGCTTACTCGACCACGAATAGACTTCAGCGACGTTGAGAATTCAGTGCCGCCATTTACAGGTGAAGATGACTATGTAGTGGTCAAGTGGATCGCCGACTTCGAAGATGTTATGTCGTCAATGAATGCAAGCAATGACGATATGTATCGTTTTGCACGACGTCTTATCAAAGATACAGCTAAAATCTCAACGTATCAACGTGGCCTGAGTTGAGGCAAGCTCTTGTTAAGCGCTTCGATCGTCAGCTAAGCCAGTTCGAAGTTTACGAACGAATACGCCAGCGTTATAAGAAGAAAGATGAGTCGCTAGACAAATATATTTTAGTGATGACTGAGTTGGGCCAAAGAGGTGGGGTGAGGGAGGTTGAGCCGGTGCACATTATTATAGCTGGCCTTCAGGATACTTCTGCTCAAGGTGCTATACTGGCTGATGCTACTACAATTGATGAATTGCTGGATCGGGTTAGGATGTATGAATCTTCAGTCGCTGCTTCCAAGCGATTCACTTCGTTCGCTGCTAGTACACCGAATCGTAATACTACTAAAGCTGTTGGAACTTCAGTTCGTCCGACTCCAACATACTCTACTAGCATTGGAGCTTCTTCCGGCCAACAAAGTTTCAACTGCTGTTTCAACTGCTCTCGTCACGGCCATATGGCCAGAGATTGCACTGAGCCAAAGCGTGCACCTGGCACGCGCTTCCGTTGCGGTGACGCAGCACATAAATACCAAAATTGCCCTAAAAAGAAGCTGTCGCTGCAGTTACATCAGGTGCAGCTAGCCTTAGTGCTTCTGATGACGTTGATGATGCGGAGGGATCGATAGGAGCTATGGGTTGGGTAAGTGTTGCGTACCTTTTGAGTCCAAATCAATGCACAGTATTTAATAATTATTTTTCTCTTTTGGACACTGGTAGTCCCATGAGCTTCATGAGTAAATCGATAGTACCCTAGGTAGTGCGTTTTGGTGATATGGTGGATACTGGTTATTCAGGTGTTGGTTATCAGTCTATATATACTTATGGTAAAATTAGTTGTTATTTAAAGTTAGCTGATAAAGTAAAATTTGTTTATTTTTACGTTGTTCCAGATGGGCTTCTACCTGCTAACATTCTAATCGGGCGTTTCTTACTCCATGAAGTTCGTATTGGCTTATACATTTGTAGATTTCTAATGAAACTTCAGTCAAATCATAGTAATTTATCAAAAATTTTCAATAAAACACCTCATATCATCAAAACCAAACCAGTGCATAGTTATGATTTCGACTCGGCTGGCAAAGTATCTGATTCTGTATGTGTTAATTTATCGCGCTGTTCTGCTTTCGTTGAAAATTCTTAAAGGGACCACATTTGCCCAACTGGTAATTGTGGCGAAACCCAAATTTCATCTTCAAGTGCTAAGGACATTTTGAATGAATTTTCGGCAATTGTCGCTTCCGAATCGCATAAATGCGAATTTGATATTGACCCGAATTTGGGGTCAAGCACTTATTAAAAAAATACAGTTAGTTATCATTTAGGCTTATGTAGAAGTTGAGAAATTTTCAGCTTATCCTCCCAATTATGACATGAGTATAAGTTTGAATAGTGAGGTACCTTTCTTCAGGTCACTACGCCGCTTGTCATTCGCCAAAAAAAAGGAAGTACGAAGTATTGTGCAAGACCTGAATCGTGGCTATGTCAGACCCAGTGACTCGCCTTATGCTTCACCTATTGTTCTTGTTAAGAAAAAGAACGGCGAAACTCGGATGTGCGTAGATTATAGAATCTTGAACAAGCTTACCGTCCGGGACAATTAGCCACCTCCATTGATAGAGGATTGTCTTGAATACTTAGGTGGGAAACAATATTTTACATTGCTTGACCTTAAGAGTGGGTTTCATCAGGTACGCATTGAAGACAAATCTGTTAAGTACACGTTGTTCGTTACACCAGAGGGACAGTTTGAATACTTAAGAATGCCTTTTGGTCTCAAAAATGCCCCTTCAGTATTCCAGAGATTTATTACACAAATCCTTAAGAAATTTATTGATGAAATGAAAATTATAGTTTATATGGATGATATTTTAATTGCTAGTGAAACAATTTCCGAACATCTTCAGTTACTTCAGCAGGTTCTTCATTGCATTGCAATTAATGGTCTAGAGTTGCGACTCTCTAAATGTAAATTTGCTTTTGCGCAAATCGAATATTTAGAATATTTAGGTTATAAAGTGTCCTCAGAAGGAATACGTCCTGGCATTCACCATTTGAAGGCTATACGTAACTACCCTATGCCTAATAACCAAAGAGAACTTCATTCATTTGTTGGGTTATGTTCATACTTCAGAAGTTCATCGCAGGATTTTCACAAAACGCTCGTCCACTTTACAAACTTCTTAAGAAAGATTGTAAGTTTGACTTTAATTCTGAATGTATAAAGTCGTTTCAGATCCTTAAGGAGGAACTTGTTTCTTCGCCAGTGCTAGCCATTTATGACCCTTCTAAAGAAACAGAACTTCATTGCGACGCTAGTAAGTTGGGATTTGGGGCAGCATTGTTGCAGCGTCAAGATGACAAAAAATTTCATCCAGTAGCATTTTTTTCGAAAACCACTTCAGACTCCGAAATGAATTATCAAAGTTTCGAACTTGAAACCCTAGCTATAGTTACCGCTTTACGTCGGTTTCGCGTTTATTTAGAAGGAATATCTTTTACGATAGTGACATATTGTAACTCATTAACAATTACTCTTGCAAAAAAACACGTTAACCCTAAGATAGCACGTTGGTCGCTGGAACTAGAGAACTTTGACTACCAAATTAGACATAGGAGTGGGAAATCTATGGGTCATGTCGACACCTTAAGTCGAATGCATATAGTGGCTGCAATTGACTCAATAGATGTAGACTTTCAACTTCGTGTTGCTCAAAGCAGAGACCCAGTATTAATTATGTTGCGACAAACACTAGAAGACGGTGAGCTACCAAACTATGCTATGAAAGATGGTATCATTTTTAGAAAAGATAAATCGGGGCGATTACTTTTTTACGTGCCCAAAGAAATGGAAGCTAATTTGATCAGGCAACTTCATGCAAATATAGGGCATTTCGCAGCTACTAATTGTTATGAACAACTGCGCTTACATTGCTGGTTCCCAGGAATGAAAGCTAAGGTAGAAGATTTTGTAAAAAATTGTATTTAGTGCATAATATATTCAGCCCCTGTTAAGAAAACTGAACGATCACTTTTCAATATACCTAAGCGTGCTCTTCCGTTCGATACCTTACATGTTGACCACTTTGGCCCTCTTCCTGCCCTTCAGTCTAAACGAAAGCACCTGGTAGTCATCGACGCTTTTACGAAATACGTTCGCCTTTACCGTACAAATACCACGAGCACTTAAGAAGCATGTGCTGCTTTGGATAAATTCTTCAGTTATTATAGTAGACCAGTACGCATTGTTTCAGATAGGGGCACTTGCTTTACATCTTCAGATTTTCAAGAATATTTAAAAGAAAAAATATTAGTCACGTAAAGAATGCTGTAGCATCCCCTCAGACGAATGGTCAGGTGGAGCGAATAAATAGAATTCTTAAGGCTATGATTGGAAAACTTATCGAGCCACTTCAACATACTGATTGGTGTAAAAGGTTGTCAGAGGTTGAATGGGCTGTTAACAATTCCGTTCAGAGATCAACAGGTGTTACTCCAAGTCACCTTCTGTTTGGCGTAGAGCAAAGAGGTCCGTCGGTTGATCACTTAACGGAATATTTGAGTGATAAGAGTCTGGGACCTAAAGAAAGGAACTTAGAAGAAATTCGTTCACAAGCCTTGTGTAGCATTGAGAAAGTTCAAGAAAAAAGTAATAAATGGTTTGAGGAAAATTGTAAGCCGGCCCGCCAGTACCATGTTGGAGATTTTGTGGTAGCTAGAAATGTCAATACTGTTGTGGGCACTAATAAAAAGTTCATACCACGATTCCGCGGACCATACGTTATCCATAAAGTGCACCCTAATGAAAGGTATGTCTTGCATGATATCGAAGGTTGTCAGATCACCCAAATTCCTTATGATGGAGTAGTTGAATTCCGGCATCTTAAATTATGAAAATTAGCTGACAGCATACAGAATCATTTACCTACGTGACACCTGGGTTATTTATTTTAAGATTATGTTTTAAGTAGTATGTGTCAATTTAATTATCTTAAGCTTTTAAGATCGAGCCGATCTTAATGGTCCGATTAACCGAGTTGTTGTTGTATCATGTAAACGCTCTTTATATATCATCCCTATTTCAATAAGTTAATTATCGATTTTTAGGTTAAGTTATCGAAACGTCTTGTTTATCTCTAACCACCATTTTGTAAAAATAAAGATGAGCATTAATATTCTCATTAGCAAAGAAAAAGGTTGATTTTTAAATTTATAACCTAACTTACTTAGGTGGCCGTAACAACCCATGTCCGGGTTTCGGCCGACCTCATCAGCTCTCGCCATTCACCTCTACTTTGCGCGCGCCTTCTCCAATCGGATACACCAAGTGCGGTTAAGGCTTCCTCAGCCTGCTTCATCCATCGGAGGCATGGTCTCCCTCGTGGTCGTTGACCAGCGACCCTCGCCTCGAGCACCTCTTTCGCTGGAGCTTCGTCGTCCAAACGATGGACATGACCCAGCCAGCGTAGTCGCTGCACAGTTATACGCCGAACTACGTCAATGTCTTCGTAGAGCTCATACAGCTCGTGGTTCATTCGGATGCGATAGTCATCGCCGACTCGAACAGGACCGAAGATTTTGCGAAGAACTTTTCTCTCGAACACCCCCAGAGCGGCTGCGTCAGTTTTTTATTTTGTCTGATATTTTGGCTTAATTTTTTAGTCTTCCTCTGGGATAAGAAAAATAAATACATTTCACAATTTACTTTTTTTACACAAAACAAAATTATTTACGATATTAAATAAATTAAAATTTAATTTGAATTAAATATATAATAAAATTAAAGCTGCGCACAATGGTTTAATCCCATACAAAGTTAGGAAAAAATAGAAGGAGTCGTCGTAGAAATGTATTTCTAGGAGTAGGTAAAAAAATGTTTGAAATCCATGCACAAACGCGCCTACCTCTCATAACACAAAATTTTAAAAAGCTATATTTTTTTCGTATTGATGTTATATCAAAACAACTCACTCAAGGATCTGAAATATATATGTAGATTAAAAAAAATGTTGTCACGCCCACCTCCCATACTTTTTATACGATATTTGCATTGCATTAAGATGGAGTAGTTGAAATGAACTATATAGGAGCACTTACAAAAAATTTTGAAAATCTGCCTACAAACACGCCTACCTCCCATATAACACAAAAATTGAAAAAGATATTTTTCTTTTTATTGAAGCTATATCAAAACATCTCAAAGAAGAATATCAAAGTATATGTGTGCATTTTAGAGCGCGAACTTTCACATGGCAACGTTAGTTTGACGGTTAATATGAGCGGCGGGTCGCTCCATAGACCTTAAACATGGAATGTGCGCAGGGTCTGGGTCCCGCCACATTACTACTGCCCAACTAAAACTAAACCAGCCTCGGATTAGAATCCCAATTACGTTGAAAACCACCGCAAGCAAAAAACGGGCAATGATTTACGGATATGCACCTGGAATGTCCGGACCCTTTATAGGGAAGGTGCCAATATCCAAATGGTGGAAGCCCTCAAAACAATAAAAGCAGACATCTCCGCCACCTAGAAAATGCGATGGAAAGGCTACTACAGCTGTAATGCGGAGTAGCGCGAATTTGGATGTGGATTCGTCGTTAGCCGGAAACTACGCCACCTTGTTTCCCGGTTTACACCTGTGAACGAAAGATTGGCCACGATCCGCATCAAGGCACAATTTTTCTCCATCAGCCTTATTTGCGCGCACGCCCCGACGGAGGAAAAGGACGAAGCCGTCAAAGACGCTTTCTACGCTAGTCTTGAGGACGTATACGACCACCTTCCAGTCCATGACGTGAAAATAGTCCTCGACGATTTTAATGCGAAAGTCGGAAGGGAAGGTCCCTACTTTGGCCCTACTGTCGGTCAGTTCAGTCTTCATGAGACCTCCACGAACAACGGTCTGAGACTGATCGACTTCGCCGAGGCGCGAAACATGGTAGTTAGTAGTACCAGATTTAAGCACCTCGCCATCCACAAGGCCACCTGACTGTCCCCGGATCAAAAAACGCGAAAACAAATTGATCATGGTGTATTCGAGGGAAGACATGCCTCTAGTGTTCTAGATGTGCATACATTTCGGGGGGTCAACACTGACTCCGACCACTATCTTGTTGCAGCCAAGATCCGCATGCGATTATGCAATGCGAAGAACATACGCACAGGAATGCAACGAAAGCTTGATGTCGCTAAGCTGCAATTACAACGGACTGCCGAAGCCTACTCCGCTCAACTCTCGGTTAAGCTCAACCAGCCAACCTCTGAACCCGACGACGTTGGCGGACTTTGGGCGCATATATCCCACTCAATGCGCGCTGCCGCTGAAGAAGTCATTGGTTTCCGGCGCCCCCAATCTCGGAACCAATGGTACAATCAGGAGTGTCGCATTGTGACAGCAGTAAAAAACGCCGCTTATAGAAAAACGCTGGTCAGCTGCAACGCGAGGCGTGCGAGAAAACTAACGCGAAAAGAGGAAGGAAGAGAGGCACCTTTCCAGACGCAAGAAAAGAGAGCAGGAAAAGCGTGAGCATGAGGAACTAGACGTATACCAGGGCAAGAAGGATGCACAAAAATTCTATCAACTGGTTAAGCCCAAGGTTTCAAGCCCGGAGCATCCATTTGTAGAGATGAAAATGGAGATCTGAATACGGATATACAGTGTGTGCCGAGATTGTGGAGACAGCACTTCTCCAATTTACTTACTGGCGACGATTCCACTAATGCCGCCCATGGAGAGCGCAGTTAAGTGCCACCAATCAACGATAACGGAGTGGAAGTACCACCACCTAGCCATGTAGAGATTCGAGTTGCTATCCAACACTTCAAAAACAATAAAGCAGCGGGTGCTGACGGCCTGTCATCTGAATTTTTTAGAACCGGCGGCGATGAATTGATAAGGCGCATGCATTAGCTCATCAGCAAATATGGCAGCGGAAAGCATGCCCGACGATTGAAATCTCAGCGTACTTTGCCCTAAACATAAGAAAGGAGACCCAACAATCTGCGCCAACTATCGAGTTATCAGCCTTATTTCCATCGCACATAAGGTTCTCTCAAGCGTATTGTGTGAAAGATTAAAACCGATTACAAAAACACTGATTGGACCTTATTAGTGTGGGTTTCGACCTGGAAAATCCACCCTAAACCAGATTTTCACGCTACGAAAAATCCTGGAAAAAACCCACGAAAACCAAATTGACACACATCATCTCTTTGTCGATTATAAAGCTGCGTTCGATAGCCCGAGAAGGGATTACCTATGCGCAACAATGTCTGAGTTCGGTATACCTGCAAAGTCAGTAAGGCTTTGTAGGATGGCGTCAAGGTAGGAAATGACCTCTCCGAAACCTTCAATACCGAAAGAGGTTTCAGCCAAGACGATCCACTGTCTTGCGATCTCTTCAACATCATCATGGAGGGGATCGTACGAAAGGCCGGTGTGCATTGTAATGGGACCATTTTCTATAAAGGTGTCCAGCTCCTTGTGTACGCTGATGATATTGATATTGTCGACAGAACCAAGTGAGATGTTACCACTGCTTTTACTGCTATCGAAAAGAAATCACAAAAAGTGGGTTTGACGATAAACGAGGGTAAAACAAATTATATGCTGTCTACAAACAGGGGACCGCGGCATCTAGAGTCCCACGTTTCATCCGGCAGCTATAACTTTGAAGTAGTCAAGAAGTTCATATACCTTGGCACCGACATTAATTCCAACAACGATATCAGCCTGGAGATAAAGCGAAGAACAACAATTGCTAATAAGTGCTACTACGGGCTCAGTAAGCAACTAAGTTCCAGAGTCCTCTCTCGATCGGCAAAACTAACACTCTACAATACGATCGTCCTACCTGTACTTCTTTATGGCGCTGAGGCATGGGTAGTTTCGCAAACTGACGCAGCCGCTCTGCGGGTGTTCGAGAGAAAAGTTCTTCGCGAAATCTTCGGTCCTGTTCGAGTCGGCGATGACTATCGCATCCGAATGAACCACGAGCTGTATGAGCTCTACGAAGACATTGACGTAGTTCGGCGAATAACTGTGCAGCGACTACGCTGGCTGGGTCATGTCCATCGTATGGACGACGAAGCTCCAGCGAAAAAGGTGCTCGAGGCGAGGGTCGCTGGTCAACGACGACGAGAGAGGCCATGCCTCCGATGGATGGACCAGGCTGAGGAAGCCCTAACCGCACTTGGTGTATCCGATTGGAGAAGGCGCGCGCAAAGCAGAGGCGCCTGGCGAGAGCTGATGAGGTCGGTCGAAATCCGGACACGGGTTCTTACGGCCACCTAAGTAAGTAAGTAAGTACAATTATTGAACTCAAGCATAGCTCTAAACATTGGTGAGTGTACTGTATAGTTGGTTCTGCATGTTCCTAAATAAAACACATCAAAGTGTCGTAATGTTCTCAAAGGAACGTTAAAGTTTATTAATTCAAGCAAATTAGGGCAATCAACCGTACCCACGACGATATCAAATATAAACAAAAGAGATACAATTTTTCTTCTGTTCTGGAGAGTTTTTAATTTTAAATTATTTAAATTGTTAACTCATTCATAAATTGCTGTTTATAGTTTTGGCGACTCGTTAACGAATTGCTTTTTTTATTCTTGACGACTCATTATCGAATTGCTTTTTTTAGTTATGGCGACTCGTTAACGAATTGCTTTTTGTAGTTTTGGCGACTCTTTAACGAATTGCTTTTTCGGTTTTGACGAATGTATAACAAAGCAGACTTTTTCATTTGAAAAATTTTTAAATTAAATTTTTAAATTAATTAAATTTTTATTTTTTAATTTGCTATTATTTAAACGTATTTTAAGGAAATTTATAAGTATAATATACGTGTAGAATTAAAAAAAAACACAGGTGCGTCGTTGGACACACGAGAGAAGCGAAGCTTTGTCGAAGTTACATAGATTTGATAGCATAATAATTTTTTTCTTTTTAATAAATTATCTTTTAAAGTCAAAAATTTAAAATAACATAAAATTAATTACATATATACAGAAAACATATTTACTGCTTACTTTTAATTGTTGAATATCAAATTTCCACGCCAATTACATATACGGGCATATAATACCAGCGACTCTCCATTTTAACTCTCCACACATGGTTGTGAACTTAATTGGACTGAAGAAATTTTTTCCTTCAACAGCGTACTGCGTAGCGAAAAATCTGTCGAAAATTTTTCAGATTTCACTCCAAGCAAATCACAGAACGAGGAGTAAAAAGCTTCGCTTCAAAAAAATTTTTTTTGTTTGTTTTATGTGTTCATATTCATATAAAATATTCATACATGTTTTTAAATCGATACATGGCATTACAGAATAAATAAAAGTAAGTGTTATCAACCGATATGATTTCAAATGGCATTCTTCTGACGATGATACATATTATTTCATTTGAAGTTCTAATGTATATGTTATTAATGCATATATTCCTCCACAAAGTAGTGCAGAGGCCTATGCAAATCTTCCTGATTGCATAGAATTACTTGACGTGAATGACGACATCTGCCTGACTTAAAATGGCATCCTTCAGACGGCACGCCAAGACCATATATTTGTTGACAATATATGTTATGACTTACAACAAGTGAGTTGTATTTATAATAGTCTTAATAGACTTCTTGACCTGTAGCGGCATTCCCAAACGTGTTATCTACAATTTTCGGTATCGTTAAGTCCTCTAGGCTACGATTGTCCTTAACTCGTATTCCCAAACATAACCTAAGCTATTTCTGTCGTTTACTTTGACAGTTGTAAGACGATATTTGTAACTGTCCTAACTACGAGTTTAAAGACGTCGAGAACGAAACAAAACTTATCGTTGAGCAAGTAAATAAGTTAGTAAATCTTAATTTTGCACTTATTTTCAAGAATAAATATTATTTACTAAGATAAACAAGCATTAGTAATGGCATTCCAGTATTTGGGCATGGATGCAGCTATTTTAGAAAGCGAAATTGAAATGCGACAAGACGCAGCAGAAAGAGCAGCTCTTCGGCAAGTGGACAGCCCTTTCGATTTGGAGCAATCTAAATTCGTTCAATCGTTCCGGTTGACGCCCGAGGTAACGCATAACTTGTTGGAGTCAATAAGAAGTTCTTAAGAACAACGGACAATCTCAGCTTTATCGGCAGAAAATCAGGTGAGAAGCAAGAAGTGAATGTTTCAAGTGTTTTCATCTACAACATCTTTAACTAGCTATTTGCTGCGCTTGAATTCTATGCTACGGGATGCTATCAACGACCTGTAGGGAAGCAGTCAGGCATCACCATGAGCCAGCCTTCTGTGAGCCGGTCTATCCATAGAGTAACAGATGCCATAAATAATCACATATTCAGATCAAATGTGCGTTTCCCCATAACTCACATTGAGCGGCAGGCAGCTATAGAGCTATTTAGGACAGCGCCCCAGCCTTTTGATGGTGCCATTGGGGCAATTGACTGCTCCCACGTAGCCATCGTTGGGCCACCACAGCATGAGGAAGCCTACGTAAATCACCATGGATACCATTCCATTAATATACAAATTGTAAATTGAAAAATTTAATAAAAATTAAAAACATAACTTATTCCAGTGTTTTTCCATAAGATTTGTGATGCGAATCCGAAGATTTTAAATGTAAATGCGAGGTATCCCGGAGCTCGTCATGATGCCTACATTTGGACCGCATGCGCTGCTCGGCAAGTTATGCAACGAGCATATGATCGTGGGGCCCGTTGCGCATTTCTAATTGGTGCGTTTGTAAAACTTAAATTTCTTTAAAATTTATAAAAACTTTTTGTTTACAGGTGACTCTGGCTACCCACTAGAGCCATGGCTCATGACACCTCTTCCAAATCAGTCAGAAGATACTCCCATATATCGCTACAACCAGGCTATATGCAAAGATAGAAATTGTGTGGAGAGGCTGTTTGGTGTTCTGAAAAGTAGGTGGCGGTGTCTTTCGAGACAGAGAGTTCTCATGTATGAGCCGGGATTTGCTGGCAGAATTGTTAATGCTTGCGCGGTTTTGCACAACATGAGCCTCTCGTCGATAAGCACAAGAGATATGAATGGGGTGTTGCCCTATATTGAAGCGGAGGCTGCAATTAATGAAGAGGATGACAATAGCGTTCGTTCCTCTGTTGCAAAACGAATTCAAGATAGTTTGATCTCAGAAAAGTTTTCATAAACAATTTTACTAAAATAAAATATTTTTTTACATTTTTTTCATATTATTTATTTAAATATTTTTCAATGCAATTTCATTTAACTAACCTTAAAGCTTAGCAATAAAACCTTAACAATCATAAAAAGTTTATAAATCAAAAACCTTTACTTTTACATTATCGTATTATATCTGTGGTCACAAAGAATAACGTATACACTCAAACTATCGCAAAAACCAATATTTGAATTGCACTAACCACGATCCTTTCTTCTGAAATATGTGAACCGCTACAAACAAAATATGTCCAGACATTAGTGATGATCTATTCTGGGCAAAAAAAAAATGGATATCTGCATACTTCCAAAGATTGGCAATAAAGAAAACACATTTATTAACATATTTTTAAATTTAATTCAATTTCATTTATAAAAACTTCTTATGCTAATAAAACTAAAAACTCGAATAAAAACGTAAAAACTTAAAAAAACTTTGCACTTCATTTAAAATAAAACAATATTAAAAAAAAACAAACAAAACAATCAAGACCCCATTTGTCACGCGAAGAGTTAGTCGTCCAAATATTCAGCCTCCACATTTGGCTTCATAGCAATTGCCAAGTGCTCAACTGCAGAAGCTAAGCGTTCTATAGCTAACGCTTGCACCATAGCTACTTCGGCATGCTGCTTCGCTGCTTCCGCCTGCATCTGAAAACATACATACAAAAATATGAGAATATCTATACAATGCCGTACAAAGCATTGCACTTACCGTGATAGCATCTGCCTGCTGCTTGGCTATTGCTGTGAACTGCTCCCTGGCGGAATCGAGAATGGTTCTCTTCCTCGATTTTGCTGCTTGCTGCACGTTCCTACGTACGGAACTCTTTTTCCCCGGTGTTTCCACCAACTCATCAACACATTCAACATTGTTATTATTGAATGTGTTGGGCACTGTTGGAGTCTCCAGGAACACATTAACATCTCCGTCCTCTAGCGCTATTTGCAAATGCTATAAAGTAAAAAACAAATGATCAAAATATCATATAATTTCATGCAACCACAAATACCTCTTCCTCCGGAATGCTTTCAGCGCAGTTGCTGCTGCCTTCGACGTATTCCAATCCAAGAATATCCAAGACCCGCAAATCCAGCTCAGTGAGCGCAGGAATGGAAAGGGGCCTACCACCTGTTTTGCCCATTTCCTTTCTGCGCTCTCTTGCCTTCACCGACGTCCGACTTTTGAGGTCACGCCATGCCTATAAACAAAAATAAATTCAGCTTTATTAAACAACTGCATTTGTGCACTTTGGACTCACCACTTGCCACTGGCTCGCTGACTTCTCAGCTCCTCCAACACTGTTCAGCTGGCCCGCGAGTTGCTCCCACTTCTCGGCTGCTTCGTGACGACTATGCAACGCCACGAACTTGCCCTCTGCTAGGCCCTTATTGGCCACGAAAAAGTCCAGCATCATTTGGTATTGCTCCCCTGTTGCCCGACTGGATCCTTTTTTATTTATATTCATTTTTCATTTATAGTATTGTTTCTTTTTATATTTTTGTGTACTTTTTTTTTTCTTGTTTTGAACTTTTTATGATCTGTCAAATGTAAGTGCTGCCATATTTTCGATAGAAGTAAACAATATTTGTAGTTAAATTTTTGACGAAACTATTAGCAAAAGTTGTAGCTTAGCAGAGTTTTGAGAATACCATTTTTATTACTGCAAGCTTCAAACGACGTTGGTCAACGATAGCGATTGTAGATCGTTAAAATTTTGGGAATGCCGCTACTGGTCTTAACTACAGATAAATTTTTTTTATATGGAACTCTTTGTTATATTTTCTCAGTCCGTACCTTATAGCCTCAAATTTGCGAGAAATTCTACGTACCCTTGGTACACAAAGGATCTAACGACTCTTTGCAAGAACAGGAACAGGGCATGGAAGAAATATGTCTGTAGCTTAGGCTCAAATGACGTAGAAACTTACAAGCGTTTCCTTTTGGAGTTTGAAAATCGCTCAGCTACATTATATCACAAATATTTAGATAACGTTAAGCTGAGGATATTGTTTGATCCAAAGAAATTTTGGGGATTCATAAATACTAAGAAGAAATCCGATGGATTCCCTTGTTCATTTCAAACACTTGATGGGTTTACTGACGATCCCGTCAAAATTTGTGGCCTATTCGCCAATCTTTTTAGAGATGCTGTTCAGATGCTTTCAATCCTGATTCCAGGGTTTCTTTGGAATGTATATCCTTCACTCCAAAGGATATTTTAAAGTATATTCGATCGATCGATCGATGAGGATTTTGGCGCTGGACCTGACGGTGTTCCTGCCGCAGTGTTAATTCAATGTGATTCCGTTTTGAGTTTTAGTTGAGTCTTTATTATTCAATAAATCAATTAACGAAAGTTATTTTCCACTTTTTTGGAAAAAATCATTCATAAGTCCTATTTATAAAAAAGGTTTCAGGAATGATGTCAATAACTATAGGGCTATCGCTAAGCTCTCATCGATTCCAAAACTTTTTGAGCGGATCGTGTATGATCGGGTGAAAACTCGAATTCATCTAATCATCTCGATTTTACAACTTTCTGCATAAATTCGATTGAATCTGGCAACGAAGTCGATTGTGTTTACACTGACTTTAGTAAGCCATTTGATAAACTACCAAGCAATCTATTCTTATTTAAACTCGAGCTAATGGGATTTCCGCAATATTATGTGAACAGGATTAAATCGTATTTGATGGAGCGATCTTATCAAGTACGTTTTCGATCAGGTGTTCCTCAGAGTAGCCACCTTGGTCCACTTTTGTTTATTTAAGCAATCAATGATGTAACTCACATCATTGAACACTCTCATCTGCTTATTTATGCCGATGATATGAAAATATACAGAACGATTAATTCTAAAGATAATTCAGATCTACTCCAGTCTGATTTAAAATCCTTTGAAGTTTAGTGTTCCAAAAATTATATGTTTCTAAAACCAGATAAATGCCATACTATGACCTTTTCGCGAAAAAGGAATAATTTTATTTTTGAGTATAAGATTAAAGATACTGTCTTAAGTCGTGTGGATACCGTCAAGGACTTAGGTATATGCATGGATTCTAAGCTATCGTTTAACATTCATTTTGATATTTGTAAAAAAGCATCTTCAATGCTTGGATTTATAAAACAATGGGCCAAAGAATTTAAAAGCATGATTACAACTACAACGTTGTATAATGCAATCGTGCGTCCGCACTTAAGGCAGAACCAAAATAGACGAAACGATACGATTGCAACTTGCCGAACGTCTGTCGAGTTGAGACGATAGCAGTTCGGTTCTTACGGAACAAAACGTATGGACAAGCTGTTTCGTTCAGCTTCGTTAAATTACGTTTGTTAATTTTGAGCAACACATTGAATTGCATTAAAGCGAACATTTTCGTCTCTACTCGTTACGGAGCAACTCGTCTATTTTGGTTGGGCCTTTAAAGTGTGCAAGTCAAGTTTGGTCCCCCAACTTACAATGTGCATGTTAATCGAATAGAAAGAATCCAAAAACGTTTTGTCCGGTTTGCTTTAAGAGGCTTAAGTGGAACTGACATATTAGACCTTCCTCCTTATGAGGATCGTTTGAAAATGTTAATAATGCAGTCTTTAAGCGAGCGAAAGATATCTGCAGATATCGTATATTTACACCAACTCATAGTAGGTGTATTCGATTCTCCAGAACTTCTTTCTCACATAAATTTTAACACTAACTGTAGAAGCAGTAGAAACGCTAACAATTTAATGTATTTACCATTCAGTAGAAGGAATTATATGGATTCTGCTCCTTTAAACCGCATAAGTACCTTTGTCAACAGTTTTAGTGTTTTCGATGCTAATTTGTCAAAAGGTTAATTCAAACGTAGATTAAAAACGGTTGTGCAATTAGATCTATGTATATGCATGGCTACTTGTTACGTCTTGTGTTGTCCTTGAGCCCAACCCATTCATTGGTGGGTAAATTTTACCCACATTAACTTGTTTGTAGTCATTGGTATCCATAACATTTATATTTTTCAATGATGTTTGGGTCGTGGCCTTGAATTGGTTAATGCTGAGGAAGTGCGAAAAAGATGTAGTAGCTGAACTCTATTGTTATTGCACGCTTTAAAAAAAAATTCGAAAAACCAAAGCTTTAAACGAATTCACCGAAACTAGTTTTTTAAAACGGTTCGATAGATAACTCGAAATCTGTTGTTTCAATTTCAATGAATCTTAGTGCATTTTGTTCGTAATTTTGTCCTTTAAGCATCCCTCCTAAATTCAAGTGCAGTGAAAGCTCCCATAAGCGGACACCGATGGTTACCTACTTATTGTCCTCATATGAGAGATGTACGCTTGTGGGAATGTCGGGAACAACCAAAAATTGTTCGTTCCCAAGAATGTGTCCGCTGGTGGGATGACATAACGTGCTCGGACATTGTTGTAGAAACAAAGCTCTTGGAATCGGAATTAAAACCGACGAATATTTCCCTTAAGCGTTATGGATCTTGATTTCGCTGTCTTATGTTCGAACTGGTCTCCGTGTATGTTTTACGTGTCACAGAAACCGATGTTATCTAAAGGCTATGTTATGCTGGCTCAATGTAAATTCAGTTGTTTTAATGTAAATTAAAAATTTGATAGTGAGAGAGTAAATTTTGACAACCTCGGTCACCAAACGATTCGACAAAAATATGAAAACACGGGATCAAAACAGTGTTGCGTTGTGGAATTATTCACAACGCTTTTGTTTTACCATTAAAATAGTACACTTTTATAGTAGAACGAAATGTATGAAAGCAGTAATGAAACCTGCTATTAAGCAACACTCAACCATGTTCACCGATGATACTTTTTTCGGGAAACGTACTAAAAATAGAAAAAAGTGTACAAATGTTCGGGGGTCATATGACCGTCAGCATAACACACTTTTGGCACAGAGCTCATCAAACGAAAAAATAACTTAAAAAGTGACGTGACCAGATATCATTTGTCCGCCAGCATAACTTCGCCCTAACAGGCATGCTACACAGGCCAGTATACTGGCTCTGTAGTTCGAAAAACTCAATGCATTCACACTTTTTTATTAATACACTCACACTGGATTCACTTTCACGCCACTTTCATCGCTGCTGACAACGAAATTTCAGAGCCATTGGTTTTTTACAGCAGCGGCTAGTGTATGTCAAAAAGAGATATCAGTGTTGTTTTTAATTACTTTTGGCGGACTTATTTCGGGTTTTCCTTGATTTCATACAGGAAGCAACACTAATAGCTTGTTTACAATTAAAAGCAAATGGAAAATATTAATTAAGATTGTGAAAAGTTGCAGATAAAAGTTAAAAATTTACGATTAAAATAATGGAGAGATAATTAACACTGGCCTGTGTAACCGGCCTGTTACGTTGAAGAAATTCGAACTTTCATGCTTTCATGCAAGAGGTGCTACACATGCTAGTAAAAGTTCATTAAAAAAAATGTATCGTATGCGAAGGTTCTTGCTGCTATTGAATCAATTTAATTTAATGATTTGTTTTTGAGTTAATTTTCTTTCCATTGTATATTTTTTGTATATTTATTGTATATTGTATATAAAATTTTATATTTTTCACTTTTATTTGCAACTTTTCACATTTGTTTCATTTGCTTTGTAAATGTAAACAAGTTATCAGTGTTGCTTCCTGTATGAAATCGAGGAAAACCCGAAATAATGTACGAAATCGAGGGAAAACCCGAAATAAATCCACCAAAAGTAATTAAAAACAGCACTGATATCCCCCTTTTTGACATACACTAGCCGTTGCTGTCAAAATCCACTGGCACTCAATTCCGTTGCTAGTTGCAATGAAAGTGCCGTGAAAGCCCAATAGGCAATGAAGCTAGGCCTCTTCTAACGAAGGCCTGCATTTACTGCTACTTTTGGCGGTAAGACACATGACTTGCTCGCTGCTTCTGCGAGCGCTTCTATTAGGCCTAATTTTTCGCTACCCAGGGCAGTACAACAATTATATTTTTCCTACAAAAACTGGTTCTGCTTATATTTCAGGGTTACTTTTTCGTTAAAATATATATTAGTTCAAATAAACTCAATAATAATCAACGTCATGACTTAGAAATATTCTTATCTGGCAAAAATACGTAAAATAAAATAAAATCACAAAATAAATAAATAGGTATACATAAAAAGAAATAAAAAAAAATATTTTTTAATTATTTTGGTTAACCTCTTCTTTAAGCCATTCTAAAGGAGTGCTTATAGCAGGCCTCTTTAAAGCAGGGAGTGCGGAAGTACTGACAAATTTTCCCATTTCATACAAGCAATAAAACGGTGTTTGCAAGGAGTGTGTAAGGCCTATGAAAACTTAACGCAGGCCTGCTAGAAGGCCTTCGTACTCCTGCAATTGTCCACTGGGAGTGAATCCAGTGTGAGTGTATTTGTAAAAAAGTGTGAATGTGTTGAGTTTTTCGAACTACAGGGCCAGTATACTGTAGCTCAAAAAAGGTCCTAAATAGGAAAAAAATTAACGAAAAACATTCATAGCTCCCCGGGGTGCACCATAGAGGGGTAAAATGTATGACCAGGTCCTATTATTTTTTCACCACCAATATTTCTTCTCAACGTACCCACCTTTCTCTGCCACCATCTTGGGGGTCCTCCTACAAAAACACAAAAGAAATAAATGTCGGAAATGGTTTATATCGTCCGTAACTGGACCCCTAGACGGGTCAAATGTATTAGCTGGTCCTATTATTTTTTGGTCCACAATATTTCTTCTAAACATACCTACCCCCTATCTGCCACCCTTCTCTGGGTCTCAATGCGAAAAACACACAAAGTGTCGATTAGTATACATATCTCTCCAGAATTGACCCTTAAAGTAGTGAAATGTATGAGCTGGTCCTATTATTTTTTGCCCCTCAACATTTCTTCTGAACACACCCACACCCCATCTGCCACCCATTATGTGATTATAGATCAACTAAAAGTTTGCATCAAATAAAAACAAGCGATTTAAAAATTCACGAGCGATAATAAATCCAGCACATCGCACATAGGGGCCGCTTGTATGGGAGGCTTGGTCAAAATTGATTTTTTAAAAAATAGGATGTTTACAAAAATGTTGGTGCATTTGTAATAAAAGAGGATATTAATAAGCGGATCAGATTTTCCGTTTACAGATCGATTCTGTCGCAGTAACGTTAATCTTATTACCGAAGAAACTCACCTTTTGGTAACATTTACATCCTTTTGGTATTCTACAAGCAAGCGTTACCAGTGAATATTGTTACCATCTCCTTAGCTGGTAACAAGCAAAACAGCCAGATGCAAGGAAAGAGTGTTATTTGTTCTTAAACGAGCTTACGGCTTTTGAAAGCGTTACCGGGTGTACAGAATACCGAATACTAAGACCGGTAACAAATTTCGGTAACAAGATTACTATTACCGGTAACAAGCAGAATAGATCTGTTAGTAAATACAGTGGTTGCAACTTACCCCTTTTTGGATATTTGAAGTCTATTTTTATGCAGTGCAAAAATTAAGCCACTTCAAAAGTATCTATCTTTAGTTTAGGAATGTGCTATTGGAAAAAGGGTATACGTTTCGTAAAAAACAGTTTTATCATTATTTTAAATTTTTTTTATATAGATTTTATATTACTGCTTGGGTTTTAGAAGTACAAAATCAAGAAGACTTTTAAATTTACAAAAAAAAATTTTAAAGCAATTTTTTTTAATTTGTGCAAAGCGCAAGCTTAGTTTTTATATGATTAGTTAAATATGGTTTATTGTGTAGTGGTTTTGTGTATGCGATGTATGTGGTATCAAGGTACCAGTTGAAAAATAGCATGAGAATTTTAAATACATTTTTTTCACGTTTCGATAAAACTGCTTCAAAATAAAAAATAGTAAAGAAAGCTCATATGAAAAATATAAAATTTTTTAAATTATTATGTGAGAAAAAAATGTTAAAAACTATTAAAAATAAAAATATTAGCGACATAGTTTATACTCAATTTACGCAAAAAAGAAACACATCCATGATAGTTTAAGTCAACTTAACTTATACGCTAAATGCTAAAATATCTAGTTAAGCCGAGTTTAAACGTCCAATTTTTGTGAGTTAATTTGACTTGAGTGAGTTTAATTTGACTTGAACTTAAAAACTGGCCCTAAGTATTTTGTTGTATAATTTTCAGATGAAATATAATAGGGCTTAGTCAGCAAACGTTTTAACTGCAATTTCCAACATTACGCACTTCATTTCCGAATTTTACGGGAATAACTGTTACATATATAAATATATTCCGAACACTATTTTGTCTCATAGAGAATAAGAACATATGACCAATAATGAATATATACTTGGACAAGTATCAACAAAATATTTTATTCTACGTGATTTTATAATTTTCAGCATGTTTTTTGACGTCCCGTAGACCCAATTGATCTTCTATGATCATCGTTGAGGATTAATAAAAGATATCTATGTGTAGCTAAAAACAACCAATCCAAACATAACCGCTAAACAGACCGCTATAACACCTTATCGATATCTTAAGTTGTTTTTTTTCATATTAAAAGCTAGCCTGAAAAAAGTGAAATTGGCAACTCTACTACTGACAATGAAATGGAAAAAAATTTATTTCATTCATAAATTTGAACAGCTGATATTTTTAATCCGAATCTTCCATGTAAAAATTGTTTACTTTTTGGAAGAAAATAATGTGTTTTTTATGTATAAAAGTTCTTTTAGCATGAAGCTACAGTACAACAATAAATATGTTTAGCCTATTTGATATTAATTAATGCACTTTATAGATAACTCTTAAGTAGCATAATTAGCAACTGACATATTCACCTCACTATTTTTGCAAATTGACAGTTGAGCAAAAACAAAGTCAGATGAGTGTTAAGAAATTCGTGGTGATCGAATTTTTCAGGTACGTGTGTTTTACTTTAGGTGAACAAGGATTCCCCACAGAAGTTTTCTATCTTGTTATCTTTGCTGTAAGCGAAGAACTTGTCTATTTCAATTCTGATTCCAAGAGCTCTTGGTTTCTACAACAACCCCGATTATGTCCGTTCCAAACGGACATAAGGTCCATGGGCTTTGTCTACTGCTAAGTAAGGACATAATGTCCATAGACCTTATGGCGTCTTCAGACTGGACATTATTACCGTTCCGTCCGTCCATAATGTCCGCGGATCCGGAAACGGATTCAATGTATAAAATCAAAGCAAGCAAATAATTATTTTGATTTTTCAACTAACGTAAAAAATGATTTATTTAAGAAACAATCATCTTCCATCAAATTTTTGGCATAATTTTTTATTCTTCTTCCGTATGGAGGTGTTTATTGCTAAGCTCGGTATTAGCCTTACGCCACACATATTGCATTCCACATGAGCCAAAAAGATTGAATTTGGACTCGTCCGAGAAAATGACGTCGTTCCAGAATGAACTAGGATGGGCAACATGCTGTCTGGCGAAGTTAAGTCGGCATAGCTGATTTTTTTTTTTTGTTTATAAAAGGCTTTTTACGTGCAACTCGACCATCAAGCTCGTTGGCCCGCAGGAGACGACGAATAGTTTCGGCACATTTATTGTCCAACTCTTTCTCAACCTCCATAGCCAATTTGGGAGCCGATAGCTTCGGATTTTTCTTTATTTTACGCAGAATAAGTCGCTCGTCCGCTTCTGTAAATATTTTATTCGGAGCACTTCTGCCTTTATCTGCCACACGATTTTCATGCAAAAAGCGATGGATAATACTCTGCACTGTAGAGGGTCTCAAGTTTAAAATTTCAGCTATTTTCCGTTGGCATTTCACTTTTTTGAAATACACTTTAAAATAAATCAGTATTGACATTAATGTTTTGAAATTAAGACTGAAATTTACTGCTAACTTCAATCACAATAACAACGACATAAAAAAAAAAACGAAATGGCCATCTCAGCCCTTGAAAGGACTTTGACCGAGCTTCTTATGATCAATTGTGTTGTGTGTGATGTGAAATGTTTGCACACAAATGATCGAGAGCTGGACCTACATGTTTTACGCCGACTCCGAACGGCTTATGCTCTCAAGAAGCTTTTCATGACAGTTTTTACTCTCTGAGGTTTGCCATTGTCTGGAGAGAGGTGACGACCCAACAGAAAAATTAATTCAGTGAAAAAATGTTTGTATCAGACGGAGGATTCTAACCTGGGTTCTCTGGCGTAAGAGTCATACACTCTACCCACTACGCCACGGCCGCCACATATAATAATCGACATAATAAAAAAAAACACCGAGTAACGGGATCACGACCGAGAGCTCTCATGAAAAAAATTAATGCACGAAATAAGCAGAGCTTAAATTTTCTACGTAATATTTAAAAGTATTCTTACGTGAACGAGAGGGGCACTTTGCAAATTTCTTATTCGTGCTTAATGTACATTGAACTTTATAGCATGTTCACACAGAGTTTGGTTTGAGTTTCCAGTACAAAGTTGAGTTTTGTCGCTGAACTTAATAAAGAGTTTCCAGTATAATTTTTCTGGATTGAACTCAACTGAACTTAATTGAATTTGATAAATGCCTAAAATTATGCTAATGTTCTGAAAAAAAGCTACGTTCAGATGCAAATTTTTAGACCTTACTGTACATACAGAGTATTGAATGATTTTTTCTGCGATATATCAAACTCAACTAAACTCAATTCAGTTGACACATCTCTGTGTGAACAGCACACAGAGATGAACTCAAACTAAACTCTCTGTGTGAACATGCTATTAGTCAACAAATATGCGTTGATAGTTTTTGAATAAAATTACTAATTTAACAGCTGGAAACATTTAAAATTAATATTACGTACTGTACGAAATAAGCTGTGAGCTACTGTACTTGTGAAAGAATTTTAGCTTTTGAATATTCACTTTGAATCCCCCGAACTAAAAATTATTTATTAATTTTTTTTATTTTGAAAACAAATTCCAAATCACAGAAAAAAAATTAAGTAGTTTTTAAAAAAATAGATATTTAATAACACAAGTTCACTAATTGTTAAAACAATAAATGTTTAATCACCACAAATCTTTATTGTTTTTAATAGTTATATCCTTTTTCTATAATAGTTATGTATATCTTCTTCTCTATAGTTAAAATGCGTACATTTACAAATGTATATCAATATTTTTAGATACATTGAAGGATTTATATTTTGTGATTTATAGGTATCGAGTTCTTTTTGTAACAACAACAAAGAGTTAATTAATGTTTTAAAATTTTATTGAAAAAAACCATACAAGAAATGTTTGTTCAAAAACAAATTTATAATTTACTTTTTCACTATTCGATTAGTTTTTTAGCTTTGAAATATCTGCGCAGATAAAGTACTTGCCATGTTGCCAATCCAAGTAAGCAGCACATGCTAAAAATACTAAAGAACAATACCCGGCTATTGGTTTTCTCTATAAAAAGAAAAATATATTTGTTACCAAAAAGACCTAAAACATAAAAATTTTAATATTACCATTTGTATCACGCATTTCCTCTTCTCTTTTTCTCATAAGTGCAAAATCTCGTACAATAGAATCAGACAGATCTTCCAATCTCTTCAGATCCACTTCGAGTGGTTTTAATTTAGCTGCTTCTCCAATCTTCATATTATGAACATATAAAAAAGAAATATTAAAAATTCAAAAATCATATATGTTCGAACCGTTAAGAATAGATAAAATAATAATTATATATTGCAAATATTTATTTATATATTAAGGTAATCCTAATACAAACTTATACTTAGAACTAAAACTTATATCTAATAAGAAATATATTTATTTACTTTTTAAGGCAATGGGTGGGGTGAAGCAAAGGATATTTCGGAGGTCGGATCTGCTTAGGTGGAAATTGAAATCCTTTGATTATTTGGGCCAATTTCAATATTTATTTTAGATAATTAAAAGGTTTTTGGCCAATGCTTTACTATTGCAATTTTTATTAAAAACAAAAATTCAATTTTATCTCCCAACGTTTCGTCAATTTTTTGTTGACATCTTAGGGGAATTTTTTTATATTTATTTCTAGAAAACACAATAATTTTGGTTTTAACAAACATTTAAACAATTGAAAATTTACATTAACTTACTTTATAGCATTATATAAACACAAAAAATTTTTTAGAAAAAGTTTAAATGTCTGTTAAAACCAAAAATTATTGTGTTTTCTAGAAATAAATATAAAACAATTCCCCTGAAGATGTCAACAAAAAATTGACGAAACGTTGGGAGATAAAATTGAATTTTTGTTTTTAATAAAAATTGCAGAAGTAAAGCATTGGCCAAAAACCTCTTAATTATCTAAAAGGAAATTGAAATCTTTGATCATATCGCACCCTATCTACAAAAGAGACACATTTCAAAATTTAAGAAATTTCAGGAGAAGCAAAAGGACTCCATACATAACAGAAAGACAAATGATTTTTTTTTAATTAAAGAATAAGAAGATAGGTGAACATTTTCCATAGTTTATGGAGGTAATCACCACGAATAGCTTTTACATTAAAAAGTAAAAAATTGTAAATTTTGAGTTGTGGCTGTTTTGTAGATAGAGTGCGATATTATTAGTCAAACGAAGCATTCTAAAAATAAGTTCACTGCATTCATTGTCGGTGCGATGATAGTTGAAATGGAAAAGAGGCACAGACCTAAAGTTGCGTGCATTTATGTTAAGAGATATCAATTGGAGCAGTGTGGTGCTGTTAAGTGTACTGTCTAGTAGTCGATGAATAAAGATAATATCGCCAACTAATTTGCGTTTTTAAAGAGTTTGCACAGTTGTTGATTAACAAATGATCAGCATAAGAAGGTAAATTGAAACTGTGGAATCCGGGAAGGCCGCGTAAAGCGAATCGAATGAATCTTCGATGTACGGATTCGATACGCATCAAATAGGTGGCATAGAGAAGTGACCAAACCTGGGCCAAAGTATAAGCCTCACAAATATTTGATGAACTCATCGACGTGGGTAATTGTTAAGACGAATAACAAAGGGCAAAGATGGCTATGTAATGAACTCAGGGCCGTATTCAGACAAGATGCCGCCCCAGGACAACGAAAATTTTGCCGCCTTTTTTTAACGTTCTCATTTTTAATTTTGGGAAAAACTCACGTTAACAAAGCACTATTTGTTGAGTTTGAGTTTATTTTGATAGTTTCTTTTAATTCTTGTATTTCACCTGCGTGTTAACTTTTTGTAATACTTTTTAGCGAGGATAACGAAATCTAATTTCACATTTTTTGTTTGATCTCCAAAAATAAAATTAGACTAATTTGGGGAAGAGAAAACCGAATCTGAAGTTTCTTTTTTATTTTGAAACTTCGTTCATTTTTTACAGGTGAAAATGTCGACTACGCCTGGAGGCGGAATTGAGCATGAACACAAAAAATTAGTAGAAACGTGCGATTTAGATATTTAAAAATAAAAGAGGCCTTTAACAAATGAAGTGGTCATTAATTGTTTAAAACGTTAAAAAAAAAAATTATCAAGTAAACTAATAATATTGTGATTAGTTGTGGAAAGCGAAAAACATTTTTTTTTTTTTGTCGACAAATAACATGAATTCAGGTTACATTTCACGCAAACTGTTTGTGTTTCTAATTAGAACCAGAAACTGTGTTTCTAATTAGAACCAGAAACTGTGTTTCTGATTCACACATGTTTTCCCGATTTATTACGAAATTCACACCAATGACCTACTTTGTGGAGCACATGACTTTTCGGCTTTCGCGGAGGGAACTTGGCTGAAAATGGTCGACTACGTTTCCGAGATTCAGTTGAAGCAACGTAACAGAGCGATTCCGTTCTAAAACCAAGTTTTGGATGCAGCCGGTGATAAAGAATATAGAAATTCACTATAGTAACATTCAATAGATGAAAAAAATACTAGTTGACCATTTCCATATTTGTTTTCATATGAATACGATATCGATCGATCAGCCCATTCAACAAATCAACGCAACGTTTGTTGTGCTCATTTATTATAGCCTGGGCTTTCATCACGTATCTTTCAAAACGATCATCGTGCAAACGATACTCTCCGATGATATCGTCAAGTGTTTGCTTCATATAAATGCATCACTGTCCTCTCGTGTATCGTTCTAAGGTTTGAAGGTTTGTTAAGGTTTGAAAGTCACTAGAAAACAAATGTTCTCTGCCAAAAGTAACATTTTTTAATTTTTTTTTTTTTGGTTGTTGTTCTTCGACGTGATGTTTATAGCAAAAATATAAGTATTGTTGACTTTTCAACCAAATATATATAATAAGTCGAGGATTGGCCGAATCAGACCACAGTGGGTCCCTTTTCGTCCCCTATTTGACGAAGGATGCTACTGCTCGGAGCACTCATAAGTGAGCATGCTCCTTATATAGGCACCCTTTGTTACCTCAAGCATGTCCTTGTAGGTCAGTTGACCAATCTCGGCTTCGTCAATAAATGGACGTCCCAGAATGGGACCGTGTCCTGTGACCAGTGCAGTAAGCCAGCTTAGTCTTCCGATTGTATCGGGTGGTGACTTTTGCTGCCTCACTACTTGACCATTTTACGCATGGTCACCTCAAGCATGTCCTTGTAGGTCAGTTGACCAATCTCGGCTTCGTCAATAAATGGACGTCCCAGAATGGGACCGTGTCCTGTGACCAGTGCAGTAAGCCAGCTTAAAGTCTTCCGATTGTATCGGGTGGTGACTTTTGCTGCCTCACTACTTGACATTTTACGGCCGCCTTTGATTGCCTGCAATTACCAGCTTCTTCCCACCTTGTACAGTGTTCCGAGTCCGTCCATTGCTTAATAAGGCCTGCCACCATGTTGTCGCCTATGGCGATACGTGGTTCTGGTCCACAGAATTCTTCTGCTGATCCTTCTCTTGCTAAAGAATCAGCCTTTTCATTCTGTTCTATGCCAGAATGTCCTCGCACCCACATAAGTGTGAGCTCATTTGTCTGAGCGCTATTGAGCTATTGAGTTTGGTAAGACATTCTATGGCCAACCTAGAAGTAATATCTGTCCGTTGCATGCACCTAATCACCGACTGATTGTCAAGGGCAATGACAATTTTCTTGCCATTTACCCGTCCATCTATCAAGTGGTCCAGCGCATGCACTACACCAAGCATTTCCGCCTGATATACAGACACGAACCTCCCCAGCCTCAGTGCACAGGATAGGTTCAACTCTTCTGAGTAGACGCCAGACCCGGCTCTGCCATTCATCAGAGAGCCGTCTCTGAATATACTGATGTCACTACCAGCGGTTTCTCCACAAACGGATCCATCTGTTATTAGAGTTTTATAACATTTTTCTGTTATTCTCACTCTCTGCCTTCCGTCCATAGGCATACCCGTCTCCCTGACATTTCGCTGTGTCATGTCCAGGATGCGCATATGACCATGGAGGGCTGTTGCTCCATGCCACGTAGCATTTCGCAACATCCTGAGGGCTGTTAGCGCTGCCGTTTTCTTTATATCTAAATCCAACGGTAGCATACCTAACAAAACCTCCATTGAGCTGGTTGGAGTGGTGCGTATTGCCCTTGTTATTCCAACACACGCCAGCCGTTGGACTCTGTCTAGTCGCTTCTTAATGGTTTTCTGACTGATTTTTGTCCACCAGATCACCGAAGCATACGTGATGACAGGTCTAACCATCATAGTGTAAATCCATTTCATAGCCTCTGGGTTTAGCCCCCATTTTAGACCACAAACGCGTCTACACTGAAACAGAACCCTCTTGGCCCTTTGAGTGCTCCCTTCATGGTGTCAGAAATGGTGTCAATGAACTTACCACAGACCACCAACGCAATGTCACTGCATACCTTATCGTGTGTATGCCCGACTCGTCTAGTCTAGCCAAAAGTGAGTCCACAGTGATGTTCCACAGGGTTGGCGATAACACCCCTCCTTGAGGACATCCTCTACTTACTCTACCTCTAGTCTTGACTCTACCGTTCTGCATGTTGACAGCCCTGTGCTTGAGCATATTGTCTACCCAATTTGTTATCATTGGGTTTACATTGCGTTCTGTCAGAGCCTGTCGCAGCCTTCCAAAGCATATTTTGTCGAAAGCACCCTCGATGTCCATAAATGTGGCCATCGCGATGCCTCCTGAAAATAACTCTTTTTCAGCCACTCTAACTAATTTGTGAAGAGCACTCTCCGTAGACATGCCTGCTCTATAAGCATATTGGCATCTACTCAGAGGATTATGCATCAGTGAAGTGCTCTTAAGACAGTCAACCATCACTCTTTCCATCGTTTTTAAGAGGAAAGACGTAAGGCTGATTGGTCTGAACGACTTCGCCTCCGCATAATCTTTTTTTCCGGGTTTCGGGAGAAAGACAACTTTCGCCTCTCTCCAGACTCTCGGAACATACCCAGTCGCTAAGCAAGTAACGAATATACCCCACAGCCTAGGTGCAATGAGATCTTCCCCCCATTGCATCATAGCCGGAAATATACCGTCCATCCCTGATGTTTTGTACGGAGCAAATGAGCGTATAGCACTCCTCACCCCGTAAATAGTGATCATTCTTTCGGCTTCCAGTCTGTCAACCCTGTGCATCCCTTTCTTCAGGTTTGTCCATGGGTCATCAGATTTAAAACTTTCAGGAAAATGCACCTCCATCAGAACTTGCATCGACTCTTCCAGGTTCTCTGCCATGGTTCCATCCGTTTTTCGGATCAGTCCCACTTTGGAGAATGGATCTTTTGAAACCATTTTCTGAAGCCTGCATGCTTCTGAAATAGTTTCCATCCCAGAGCAGATGTCTCTCTTCAGTTCCCTTTTCCGTGCCTTGTATTCTGCCCATGTTTCTGGGGTTCTCCCTCTTTGGTGCTTCCCCACGCAGTATGATGCGCGTTGGCATCACATCCTATGATCACTCCAATGCCTCTTTCCTCACAGTATTTTACCAGGTTCTCCACCTCTTTTGAAGGTGGCTGGTCCGGAGAGTCGTAAGGAAGATACGCCGAAGCCATCATACAAGTACCTGTACCATCCCCGATTCTCACAACGGTAAGATCCGGGGAACATAGGTGTGGCATATGTACCGCTAGTATACCATGTCTCACCAGGATACAGGTCCTCCGTCTGCCAACTGCCACCGGTTGGTACAGCGTGGCTTTCCGCTCCGAGAGACCTTTGATTCTATTGTGAAGAATCCAAGGTTCTTGGAGCATTGCTATGTCAATTCCATCCTCCTCCATGCAACGCATCATCATTGCTGATGCTGCCCTACTATGGTGTAGATTGAGCTGACACACCACGAGGTTTTTCTGGTACGGGTACGGGCCCATTACCCGCCCTGGTGGTTCCCGCAGTTGAGTTTCCCCCCTGCCAGCCTGATCGCTTCCATCTCATCCGTCCGGCAACACGCAGTGAACTTGACGCCTCCTTCCTTTGCATTTCCGAACTTCGTTGCATTGCTAACTCTCCATTTAGAAGTGTCCGCAACGCACCGGTACTGGGTCTGCAACCTCCTAAGGATGACCTCCTTGCTTTCGGAAGTACCGTAAACAATGATGAACATCCTTCTAACGTCCTTTAATGCGTATAGTCGGTCGACCCGCAACTCAGCCCCTTCCCATAAGTTCATGAGCTTTAGCACGGTATGGCACAGCCATACCTTAGATGATGGGTTCTTGCACTTGAGTGCAATAATTCCATCCTCCAAGTTTGCATTGCCAACAAATCCTACATCGACATCGCTTTCATTGATGGTGTCGAGAGCCTCCAAGAGGATTTAAAGGCCGCCAACTGGGACTCTCCCAACTGACCATCGATGGAGCAATCAACGATGCCCATTAAGAGGTCCTTTTCCGCTACCGTAGCATAGGATGCACGGCCGCTTCCAATAACCACTTCCGGGTTGAATTTCCCTCCCGCTGAAGCCTTCGACTTCGCGGACGCAACTCTTTGTGTAGGCAAAGGTTTGCTACCGCTCGGTTTCTGGCTATCAGCCCTCCACGATTTCCACTGGCTATCGACTTTTGAGGGTCGTCCACCAACTTCCATCGTCCTTCCTTTATGTGGAAGGCTATCAACCTTTACAGGATGTCCACCTTCATTCCCTGGTGTTGCAGCTTCGACAGGTCTGGCTGACAATTCCACTCCTTTCAGAGTTTTATCGTCCACCAGGCCCGGCGGGTTCCCGCTTCCCGCACCCATCCACGGTTAAATGCTTTAGGGATTCCACCGCTTCGGGACTCGTCCCCACATCGCACTCTTCCTTTTTGTTTTTTGTTTTTAGGTTCATAAAATATCCCACGAATTGGGGAGAAAAACGGACCGATCGGACAGAGATCCCCATTATCCGCCCTACCCAACTAAAATACAACAGGGAGTGGGCTGCCCTGAGGAGACACCATTCGCGATCTAAACCCCCTAGACCCTGCACCACCGGTGCAATCTCCCTCGGCATGGCGTCTACAACCTTAGAAATGGGGGGTGACTTTTGGTTCGTTGCTCCACAAAGCCAATACTTCCGTTTCAACCAAATACTTCCGTAATAATGCGTTCAAAATCATATTTTAGGTAAAATTATTTGCTCCTAAGCAAATTAAAATATGAATCAATCGTTGATGAACACCTGCAGCTGGCCAATAATTAGGTCGCAAGCTAAATTTATTGAAAATAAGTTATTAGCAATACGTGCACTGAAATATTGTAAGCACAGCACATACCTTTCTAATGGAAGACATCAAGGATTCGATTTATCCCGAGGGATCCTGTGTTGTCGCAACAACTCAATTTGTTCTCTTCCTCATCGGCAAACAAAAAAGTAATTAAATTCCGGCTCCAAAACATTTCAATTTTATAAATTTAATGCAATCTTAAATTATTTCGCAAAATTAGCTCAGAGCTCGACCGCTCCCTTCTTCAAGATGATCTAAGCACAATATTTGCTTGGTGTAAAACAAACCAATTGCCTCTTAACATCTCAAAATGTAATTATTTAGTTTTTGCGAGAATTTTGACCCCTCTTGTGGGCAGCTACCACATTAACTCTATACTGCTAGAAAGAATTTTCACTAAAAAAGACTTGGGAATTATTTTAGACCCGCATCTTAACTTTGGTGATCATATTGATTACATTGTAAATAAGGCAAATGCCATGCTCGGTTTTCTTATTAGAAATAGCAAGGAGTTTAACGACCCGTACACTCTAAAATCGCTTTTTTCATCGCTTGTAAGGCCGCACTTGGAATATTGCTCCATTATCTGGAACCCTTCAACAACCTTAAATTCTGAACGTATCGAAAAAGTTCAACGTAAATTCACCCGATTTATGTTCAATCAACTAAAATGGAATCTGCCTACCTCCCCTCCGTACAATACAAGATGTGCCTTAATTGAATTAAGCACTCTTAGCTGTAAAAGAAGGGCATCTTCAAAAATTTTTCTCATAGGCATTCTTCACCATAATTTAGAATGCACGGAACTATTGGATAAGCTCAACCTCCACATACCCTCGAGATTTCTTCGTAGTCACTTCCACTTTTATGAAACTTTTCATAGAACTGTCTATGCACAAAATGAACCCCTGTCACGTTGTATCAGAGAAGTTAACAATGTCATAAACTTAATTGATATATTCGTAGATAGTTCTAAAGATATATTTAAGATTTCATTATATAATGTTCTTAGGTGCCAAGTCACGTAATCTAACTACTGTATTTCTCATACTCATGTAAAAATAATCTGCTTTGTATTATATCCGCAAGATAAACGTTAATTGATTTGTCACGTTGTATCAGAGAAGGTAACAAGGTCATAAACTTAATTGATATATTCGTAGATAATTCTAAAGATATATTTAAGATTTCATTATATAATGTTCTTAGGTGCCAAGTCACGTAATCTAACTACTGTATTTCTCATACTCATGTAAAAATAATCTGCTTTGTATTATATCCGCAACATAAACGTTAATTGATTTGAATTTAACTCTGGCCTTGTGATTTAAGATAAGACTTTATTTTTTAACTAGCTTAAACCCGCCGCTTCGCCGGGTTTTCAAAAAGTTTTCATTCAAAAATTGATAGTGGGTAGGCTTGATTTTTCGCTACCAAAACGATTTTTTATTGTTTAAGTAATACTACAAATTATTAACCTTAAGATTGTTATATCATCTGATAGGAAATCGAAAACCTAAATTTTGGATTTAATTTTTTTTACAACAAAAACCACTTTTATCCAATTTTTTGGCTTAAACTAAAAATTTTTGAACATTTTTTAAAAAAATTTTTAAAAATATTAATACTTTGGTTTAGTAAAAATTTCAACTTATGTTTGAAGGATATTTTAACAAACATTTTTCAAAAAAAAATATTGAAATCCATTGCAAACTGACTGAAATATTTGCCTTCAAAGCTAAAAGTGTGAATTTCAAGTCGTTTTTCTCTCATTCTCAGCTTATAATTAATACTAAAAAGATCTGGTACTAAAATTTTTCACAGTTTTCAAACTACATACATGATTTTGGTATCAAATTGAAGGAAATTTAAAAGCGTTTATTGATTTTGTTCTCGTTTAACCGAAGTGCAATTTAATCCATTAGGGCCGAAAGAAAACCATAAAAAACAGACATTTTTAGACTTGAAGCAACATTTTGGTGAAAACTATGTATGCCATTGAGCAGAAATAAGTTATTATTGCATGCTAATTTTACTTTTTTTAAAAAACTGGCACTAAAACTTTTGAAATATTATGCAGTATTTAATGAAAATTCGAGACGCATATGTTTCCATATAGTAACATTGGTTGTTAATGGGTTAAAATAAAGTATCCTATTGCACTCTCTGCTGACCTATAAATATGTGTACAAAATTTTATAAAAATCTGAGTTGTCGTTTAAACGTGATGAGTGAACATAAAAAGTGGCTACAGATTTATTAATAGTATATAGATTGTAAATATTATAGTAGTCTATAAGAGCTTGTACTCTGCTTGATGAAATGAAATAAATATATGTGTTTCTGAAACGTGGCTGTCAAGTAATATATGTGATTCTATTTGTAGTATTAATAGTTACAATGTCTTTAGAAGTGAGAGGTCTACTCAAAAAGGTGAAGGTGTTGCTGTTTATTGTAAAAATAATCTGAATGCCAAAATTATAAATAAATCTAATGGTCCTGGAGTTGAGTATATCAATATTAGTATTTCAGATAATAGTAAAAAAGTTTTGTTGTCTTGTGTATATAATCCTCATAAATGTCATTCTGTTGATGCCTTGTTTACTGATCTATTAAATTTGAATGTTAACCGTGATATTATCTTGATGTGTGGAGATTTTAATGTGAATCTTTTATCAAACGATTCACATCAACAATTGATGAGTGACAAAATATCTTCGGTTGGCCTATCTGTTGTAAATGCTACTGAACCAACTTATTTTTGTAATAATGCTACTCCTAGCCTTTTAGACTATTTTATTGTGTCTGACCTGTCTCTGGTCTTACTGTTTGATCAATTATTCTTTATTTCAGATCATGACTTAATTTTTTGCGCGTTAGATGTCAACTTGACTCGTAATGTTTGTCCTACTTCTTTTTCGTTTTATGATTATAAAAATATTAGCTACGCGTCTCTGTTCCATGAGTTGTCTTTAATAACATTTAATGACCGCTGGTATCATAGCTCAGTGAATGATAAACTTACTGCTCTCACAACCCCTGTTAAAAAACTATTTTAAAAATATGTTCCTCTGCGCACAACAGCTATTAAAAACTCATCTTGCCACTGGCTCACAGAGCATATTATGAAGGCAATACAGAAAAGAAATAAATTACACAAACTCTGGAGAAGAATACCTTCATCTGTAAATTGGGGAAATTATAAGCGGGCCAGGAATAATACTGTCCACTTAACAAGGCAATCTAAGACTTGCTATTTCACCTCCAAGCTTAATCCTTCTCTTCCAACTAAAACTTTATGGAGAAATATACGTACTCTTGGAGTGAAGAAATATATTTCTCCAACTTGTAATATTGACCCGGACTTACTAAATGGTTTTTTTGTTGACAATAGTGTTCCTATAAATAATGTTATGACCCCTCTTAGTTCTCATAAATTTACAAGATTGTTTGAGTTCACCCCTGTTAGTATACTCGAGGATGGAAATTGTGTAATGCAAATAAAGTCAAATGCTTTGGGTGAAGATGGTATTCCCATCAAATTTATAAAGCTCATATTGCCTCATATAATATTTCCTCTAACACATATAATTAACCATTGATTCACTACTTCTTCATTCCCTTACTTACTTACTTAGATGGCCGTGACAACCCGTGTCCGGATTTCGACCGACCTCATCAGCTCTCGCCAGGCGCCTCTGCTTTGCGCGCGCCTTCTCCAATCGGATACACCAAGCGCGGTTAGGGCTTCCTCAGCCTGGTCCATCCATCGGAGGCATGGTCTCCCTCGTCGTCGTTGACCAGCGACCCTCGCCTCGAGCACCTTTTTCGCTGGAGCTTCGTCGTCCATACGATGGACATGACCCAGCCAGCGTAGTCGCTGCACAGTTATACGCCGAACTACGTCAATGTCTCCGTAGAGCTCATACAGCTCGTGGTTCATTCGGATGCGATAGTCATCGCCGACTCGAACAGGACCGAATATTTTGCGAAGAACTTTTCTCTCGAACACCCCCAGAGCGGCTGCGTCAGTTTGCGAAACTACCCATGCCTCAGCACCATAAAGCAGCACAGGTAGAACGAGCGTCTTGTAGAGTGTTAGTTTTGTCGATCGAGAGAGGGCTCTGGAACTTAGTTGCTTACTGAGCCCGTAGTAGCACCTATTAGCAATTATTGTTCTTCGCTTTATCTCCAGGCTGATTTCGTTGTTAGTGTTAATGGCGGTGCCAAGGTAAACGAACTCCTTGACTACTTCAAAGTTATAGCTGCCGGATGAAACGTGGGAGTCTAAACGCCGCGCTCCCTTGTTTGTAGACAGCATATACTTTGTTTTACCCTCATTTATCGTCAAACCCACTTTTGCTGATTCCTTTTCGATAGCGGCGAAAGCAGCGGTAACATTTCTCTTGGTTCTGCCAACAATATCAATATCATCAGCGTAAGCAAGGAGCTGGACACCTTTATAGAAAATGGTGCCATTACGATGCACACCGGCCTTTCGTACGATCCCCTCCATGATGATGTTAAAGAGATCGCAAGACAGTGGATCGCCTTGCCTGAAACCTCTTTCGGTATTGAAGGTTTCGGAGAGGTCATTTCCTACCTTGACGGAGCTGCGTGTGTTGCTCAACGTCATTCTGCAAAGTCTGATCAACTTTGCAGGTATACTGAACTCAGACATTGTTGCGTATAGGCAATCCCTTCTCGGGCTATCGAACGCAGCTTTAAAATCGACAAAGAGATGGTGTGTGTCAATTTGATTTTCGTGGGTTTTCTCCAGGATTTGTCGTAGCGTGAAAATCTGGTCTATGGGGACTTACCAGGTCGAAAGCCACACTGATAAGGTCCAATCAGTGTTTTTGTAATCGGCTTTAATCTTTCACACAGTACGCTTGAGAGAACCTTATATGCGATGGAAATAAGACTGATACCTCTATACCTAGCGCAGATTGTAGGGTCTCCTTTCTTAAGTATAGGGCACAGTACACTGAGGTTCCAATCGTCGGGCATGCTTTCTTCTAGCCATATTTTGCTGATGAGCTGATGCATGCGCCTTATCAATTCATCGCCGCCGGTTTTAAACAATTCAGCTGACAGGCCGTCAGCACCCGCTGCTTTGTTTTTGAGTCGTTGGATAGCAACTCGAACCTCTTCATGGCTAGGTGGTGATACTTCCACTCCGTCATCGTCGATTGGTGGCACTGCACTGCGCTCTCCATGGGCGGCATTGGTGGAATCGTCGCCAGTAAGTAAATTGGAGAAGTGCTGTCTCCACAATCTAAGCACACACTGTGTATCCGTATTCAGATCTCCATTTTCGTCTCTGCAAGTGGATGCTACGGGCTTGAAACCTTGGGTTAGACGCTTAACCTGTTGATAGAATTTTCGTGCATCCTTCTTGCCCTGGTATACCTCTAGTTCCTCACGCTCACGCTTTTCTTGCTCTCTTTTCTTGCGTCTGAAAAGGCGCCTCTCTTCCTTCCTCTTTTCGCGGTAGTTTTCTCGCACGGCTCGCGTTGCAGCTGACTGCAGCGTTTTTCTGTATGCGGCGTTTTTTACTGCAGTCGCGATGCGACACTCCTGATCGTACCATTGGTTCCGAGGTTGCGGGCGCCGGAAACCAATGACTTCTTCAGCGACAGCGCGCATGGAGTGGGATATATGCGCCCAAAGTCCACCGGCGTCGTCGAGTCCAGAGGTTGGTTGGTTGAGCTTAACCGAGAGTTGAGCGGAGTAGGCTTCGGCAGTCCGTTGTAATTGCAGCTTAGCGACATCTAGCTTCGTTGCATTCCTGTGCGTATGTTCTTTGCATTGCATAATCGCATGCGGATCTTGGCTGCAACAAGATAATGGTCGGAGTCAATGTTGACCCCCGGAAATGTACGCACATCTAGAACACTAGAGGCATGCCTTCCGTCGATTACAATATGATCAATTTGGTTTCTCGTTTTTTGATCAGGGGACAGCCAGGTGGCCTTGTGGATGTCGAGGTGCTTAAATCTGGTGCTACTAACTACCATGTTTCGTGCCGCGGCGAAGTCGATCAGTCTTAGACCGTTGTTCGTAGAGGTCTCGTGAAGACTGAACTGACCGACAGTGGGGCCAAAGATGCCTTCCCTTCCGACTTTCGCATTAAAATCGCCGAGGACTATTTTCACGTCATGAACCGGAAGGTGGTCATATACGTCCTCAAGACTAGCGTAGAAAGCGTCTTTGACGGCTTCGTCCTTTTCCTCCGTCGGGGCGTGCGCGCAAATAAGGCTTATGTAGAAAAATTTTGCCTTGATGCGGATCGTGGCCAATCTTTCGTTTACAGGTGTGAACCGGGAAACAAGGTGGCGTAGTTTCCGGCTAACAACGAATCCACATCCGAATTCGCGCTTCTCCGCATGGCAGCTGTAGTAGATATCGCAGTGTGCTTGTTTAGAGCAGCCTTGCCCTTTCCATCGCATTTCCTGGATGGCGGTGATGTCAGATTGTATTGTTTTGAGGGCTTCCGCCAGTTGGATAATGGCACCTTCCCTATAAAGGGTTCGGACATTCCAGGTGCATATCCGTAAATCATTGTCCGTTTTTCGTTTGCGGTGGTCGTCAACGTAATTGGGGTTCTTATCCGAGGCTGGTTTAGTTTTCATTGGGCAGTAGTAATGTGGCGGGACCCAAACCCTGCGCACATTCCATGTTTAAGGTCTATGGATCGATTCTTCATTCCCTGGCATCTGGAAAATTGCAACTGTCCTTCCTGTCGCAAAAAAAAAACAAACCCCTCTCTCTGGTCCAAATAATTTTAGGCCAATAAGTATATTATCTCCTTTATCTAAGGTGTGTGTCCCCATATCAATCTGGTTTCCGGGTGGGGCATGGGTGTGGTTCGGCAGTTGTTAAAGTACTTGATGACTTACGTCCCTAAATTGATGCTGGTTTATTATTGCGTTGCTTTGCCTGCTCGATTTTTCAAAGGCTTTTGATAAAGTAAGCCACTCTTTTCTTTGTCATAAACTTGAGTATCTTTTTGGGTTTTCCTCTAGTGCTGTGAGTTTTATTTCATGTTATTTATCGCACAGATCACAGAGAGTTAAGGTAGGGCAATCCTTCTCACACCATAAGTCTGTCCTACGTGGTATTCCACAAGGTTCTATTCTTGGCCCCCTTTTTTTTACAAACTTTATTAATGATTTCTTCACTGTTTGCAATCATGTTTCCTAACATGCTTACGCTGACGATATACAACTTTACCTCTCTAGTGGAATCGAACATTTAGATGAGTTTTCAATAAAATTTAATGCTGATTTAAGTACGATACATCACTGGGCTTCTAGTAATGGTCTTCAACTTAATGCTGCCAACTCTTACGTTTTACCTATCTGCAAAAATAAAACTATTCTTGGTGCTGCCCCTGACTTATTTATTGATACTAGCAAGCTTAATGTTATGTTAAAAATTGTTGACCTCGGTTTTTGTCTGAATTCGTCCCTTTCTTGTTGTGATCATGTTAATAATGTCGTCCAGAAAATTTATTATATCCTACGTAACTTAAGAATGTCAGCCAATTAATTATTAATTAATTAAAATTTAATTTTAATTAAATTAAAAAAACTGCATGTTAAGCAACTTGTCCTGCCCGTCATAACTTATTCTGAAATAGTTTACAGTAGACTTGATTCTTCCTCTCAGCTGAAACTAAATATTGCTTTTAACTATGCCACGCGTTTTGGGGCACGCATATGGGTTGAACAAGTTTGAACATCTTTCTGGTTTTAGAAATGCAATTCTAGGTTGAAGCTTGATTGGATATTTGAATGCTAGAAACTATATTTTCCTCCATAAAATCATTCACTCTAAAACTCCTTATTATCTCTATGAAAAATTACAGTTTAGTTTATCCAGAAGATGTAACTCGTTAATTATCCCTAGGCACAACTCTCGTAATAGTTCTAATCTTTTTTTTATTAATGCTGTAAGACTGTTTAATGCATTGCCGCGTAGATTAAGGGAAATAGAGCGAGTACAAATTTTCAGGCAATCAGTTTTCTCTCATTTTTCTGCTACCTAATTTCTTTTTTCCTTCCTTCTTCTTTTATATTTCTTATCTCTTTCTTAGTATTAAAGTCATAAGTTTGGTTAAAATGTAATTTTGTCTAAATTTATTTGGTTTTACGTTAACTCTAAGTCATTTAATGTCTTTCATGTATCTTTTTAATAAAATATTTTAATTAGTTCATAAGTATTGCAATGCCTTGCGCTAATTTAGGTTGTCATTCTGTAACCAATCCTGTTTATAATCAAGTATCCACTGTACTGTAAAATAACAATGTTCTTATTTGTACTCCTCTGTTCTCTAATATATATATAAATATTATTCGAGATATAGTGTTTTTCTAACATTGCCACGCCCCTTAAGCAGTATTATAACAATATATAAGCGCCCACTTTCTTGACAGTTATTTGTAATAATTGTGCCTACCCCTATACTTCATTTCAGTACCCCAGCGTCAATATTATTCGAGATACAGTGTTTTTCTAGTATTGCCAAGCCACTTTTTTAGATGAGCACCTTCGTGTTTATGATATCTTTCTGTTAACCAAAAATTATGGCAATCAGGCATATGGCTTACGAGTTATCTATGTACATACATTAAAAAAAAAAAAAAAAACAGAGAAATCGACGAACTTGAGAACCTCCTCCTTTTTGAAATCGGTTAAAAACAATGCACTACAGAATTTGCGTAACTCCAATGCATCAGTTTTGCATCTGATTAAAATATCCTTTTGTCAAGCGTACAAATTCGTTTGATCAACCAAAAACCAAAAACTGCAGGACAAAATTATTGAATGTAATCATTTGCGAAATTATAAGTGTTTCGGAAGTCCTTAACAAGTGCGTCTGTCAAAAAATAATTGAAACATGCTCATTTGAACATATGCTGTTTCAAAACGTTAAAATGACCCTAAAAAAATTAGTTAATTAATACTTAGCTGGAGGTTCTTCTTTTCCCAAATGCATCGTATTTTATGTTGCATTTGCCACGATATTTAATACTAAGGCCTTTTCCACATGGAGAAACTGAAAAGTAATCCAACTACAACACAATTGCTTAAAAAGTTGCAAGCCACTGCAATTCCAAACATTATTGCAACCTATGCTTTCAGATGAGCAAGTCACGCACAACGCAACATTGATCTCTTATTGATATTGAAGCATTATTAAATTAATTAAATAAGCAGGGATATTTCTCTATTTCTTGAACAAGCATTATATTTGTTAACTGCTCGTTCAATGCTGCTTCCCGTATACAATATAAAAAACATAAAACACAGTTTTTCTGAATTTTATTGATAGTATTCTTGCTTTCAATTACCACACTATTTTTTTAAATTATCAAGAAAAACGCAAGTCGCTGATAAAAATTGCAGCAAGCTGTGTTGCATAAAACTTATCACAAACGTGCTGCTAACTAGTTGCGAAAAAGTTGCTTCATCTGAAGGTTTCGGTATACTTACATGAGTTAGGAACATTTGTTGATGTTGCGTTGTTTTTCAAAGGCCTTAGGCCTTTTCCACACTTGGTCAACGCAATTCCAACGCAACTCCAACGCAACAGCGAAAAAGTTGAAAAGCAATGCAACTGTAAGCCGAATGCTTTCAGACTTGCTTCTAAAGTCGTGTAACATGTGTTATTATATAATATTATATAATAATTCATGCTTTTCGACTTCTTATACTAATTTGATATTTAACACTTGCCCATTTATACTGCAAACTATTTCTTCTTCTTCTAGATTCTATTAATGAAAAAAGGAACTAATTAATTAACTTATTCACCTTGATTAATATATAGCGTACTGCACTACAAATAATTGAATTCACAAAACAAACAAACTGATGCAACAAGCCGCCGATGAAAATTGCGGAAAGCCGCGTTGCGTTCAACAAGTTGAGAACGTGTCGAGAACTTGTTGTGTGCAAGTTGCTTAACCTGAAGGTTCTGGTATAAATACACTTGATTTGGAGTTGCGTTGACCAAGTGTGGAAAAGGCCTAAGTGATGCAAACATGTATATACACTGGCGATCAAAACTGAGTGCATGTTTCGTAATTCCGCATTCAACAGCCTGCCAATTCTTTAATATTAAACAAAACTTAATAAGAATTTCACCATTTATTCTTTAGTGTTAACAACAAAACTCTGTTTCCAGAACAATTCATGTAAAACAAAATCGAAAATTACAACAGCAAAACGTAAAAATGCGGCATTCACTCAGTTTTGCACTTTTCGACCAGCTTAAAAAGAACACCAGTATTTAGACTAATATCAGTACTTTTCCAAAGCCCTTTATTTTTTATGACTCCTTCAATGCGCCTTGGCATATTTTCGACCAAATATTCAATGATCTCTCTAGAGATATTGCTCCATTTGACATGAACGCGATGTAATAACTCCGTCATATTTTCGGGAGCTATTCTGTACATACACAAACGCCTTTTCAATATAGACAAATTTTCAATGGGGTTCGGATCAGGGCTTTGTGCTGGTCACTTCAGTTGCTGGAAAGTTTGCTCTGATAACCATTTTTTGAGAATTTTGAATGTGTGTTTTGGGTCTCCATCCTGTTGGAATACTATTTCCTCTTCGGGATATGTGCACAAGTCCACAAATTCCGGTAAATGGGTTTTTAAAATATCTAGGTAATCTTCCTTCTTCATTGTACCATAAATTTTCACAAGAGGCCAAACATGCCACCACGTAAAGCAAACCCATACCATCAAGCTGCCAACGCCATGTCTTACGGTTTGCTTCACATGGTGTTTTTTATTCTTTCACGTTCACGTGCCCAGTAATATTGTTTACCATCCGACTGTAAACGGTTCATTTTTGTTTCATGTTTCATCAGACCATATGACACGTTTCCAGTCCTCCACTCTCCAATTCCTATAGGTTCTGCTGAACTTCAACCGTGCCTTTACATTTTTGTCAGACAATGGAGCTTTTTCTTTTTTATTGCCGACTGAAAGCCTAATTCTGTGCAAAGCCCGGCAGGCTGTTGATGCACTAACATCGTTGTTAAGTGATTGAGCCACTAAATATGGCGTTTCGCAATCATTATTTAAATCATCGTTCATTCTTTGTGCCATAAGACGTGCGTTTGAGTTCGACACTAGTTTTGGCCGACCACCAAGGTTAGGTGTAGAAGCAATTTGCTTTCTATTTTTCACAGCAATACCAGTACCTTGACTTATTTTCAGTTCCATTCAAATTTTCCGGGATGAAAACCCATTCTTTTTCATCGCAAAAGCACTATATTCGATATCACTTGAAACTTTTTTAATTTTCGCAAAAATTGAGTTTACTCCTTACAGAATTTTTTTACATAAATAAAAGTTGACTCAATATGTTAAAAGCGATAACTGAATAGATCAGAAGCGACTACTTATAAAAATAACGTTATAACGAACAGGAACAAGTGTTCTTTTGATGCTGATCGAAAAGTGCAAAACTGAGTGAATGCTGCATTTTTAAGTTTTGTTGTAATTTTTGATTTTGTTTTACACGAATTGTTCTGAAAACAGAGTTTTGTTGTGAACACTTTAAGAATAAATGGAGAAATTTTTATTAAGTTTTGTTTAATATTGAAGAATTGGCAGGCTGATGAATGCTGAATTACGAAACATCCAGAGTTTTGATCGCCAGTGTATATATAGAAGAAACTCCAACATTAGCTGCGTTTTTTTCATAAGAGATCAGGATCATAACATCGAATTTGCAAGCAAATCAAAAACAACACATGATCCAGCAAGTGAGCTGGACCAATTCAATTGATCCAATTCTATGTTTTTAAGTGTTGTGGCCGAACTGTAAAAGTAGGCAACACTTGACCGTTTGATGATGGATACATGGCGCTGCTTATCTTATCTTTCATCTTAAAAAGAACATCAGCTGTTCATCTGCATGCAGAAAATAGCGCCATCTGTCTGTGAGTAAAAACATCGTAAAAATTGATTTGAAGCATTTTTTTCATCAATAGCAGTGCACAAAATCAGTATCACACCTAGATGGCGTTGTGAGCATATGAAGAGCTGGAATTTGTTTGTTTTGCATGCAAATCGGAAGAAGTACTTTCGACCAAAGTACTGTAGGTAGTCTGATAGCTCAGTTGGTAATGTAAGAACTTGTAACCTTGTAAGTTGCACGTTTAAATACCGCATCATGCGAATTTTGCTTAATTTCGATATAAAAGGGAGTTAAAAACTATATTTGAATTATATGAAAGATATCGTATTTATATGGAAATACACAGATCTAAGAATAAAACAAATATTAGATTCAAAGTTGCATTCGTTAATATTGCAGCATGTACTGTTTTCAAATCAATCAATGCCAGGCTTACTTCGAAAAACGATTAAAAAACTGGACGGGACAAATAGCATCTCATAACACTAAAATTGATAAGTGTGTATCAACGAAATAAAACAAAACAAAGCAGAAAAAAGGGAACAGGAATATATATATTTTCTGGAAAATTTCAGCCATCTAATGGTAGTTATTTTTTTCATATTTCTTATTGGACTTTGGCTGGAGCAATTTCTTACGACAGGCGGAAACCGACTTACTGTTGTAGGCGCCACCGAAAAAATAAAGAAAGAAATGGTAGTTATGCTGGCAATATTTCAACTTATCGGTTTTAATTAATTGAAATACTAGTTATTTTTTGCCGCTGGCTCTGCACTGTTGTTTCTTTCGTCGCAGCCTGATAAACAAAAAATTCCCCTTAAAAAAATATCTATATATAAATAGGCTAAGGAAAAACATTTTAGTACCATTTTCTCCTGTGTTTCGCGACCGATTTTGATGATCTTCTTTTAAATGAATCAGAGCAGGAAGGAGCACCGACTAATTTTTAAAGAAAAATGCTAACTGGAATACCCGGCTTTGCTCGGGGTTGGTATGGCATTCAAGGTGTTTGTCAACCAATTTTGATGATGTTTTTTTTAAATGAATCAGAGTAGGGAGAAGGAGTGCACCGAATAGTTTTTAAAGAAAAATGCTAGCTGGAATACCCGGCGTCGCTCGAGGGTGGTATGGCGAAAATGTCGAGTTTCGACTGGCGTACTCTAGCATATATTAAATTGAAATATTATTAGCTTGTAAACTTTGAAACAAACAACAAACAAATAAAACCATTTAATCAACATTAGAATAATGATTTCATCAATTGCAATGAATATTTTTTGTCACATTCATACACAACCTCCGCCTGTATGCTTTTTTTACGTTAGCAAGAAGTATATTTTAGCAGATAATGTGTAAATTGCTGCAAAAGAATCAGCAACAGCACCAAAACTTGAGCGTGGGTACGCAGTAATAGTACTGATCATGCTTTCTTTCAGTGTCAGAATTGCCAAAACCAATGCAATAATTTTCCGAAGCTAGAGTTGACGAAAAGCTGGCAATGCTTTTTGTGCATTCTATTAATAGCTATACATGCTCAGACTCCATTCAAGCAAAAAAAGGAGAGCTAATTGTTGATTTAACATGAGTATGAGCTACTCAATCAGGTATGCTTTCGTGGCAGAGACGGAACTGATGGTTGTGAGTTCAATCCTCAGTGAAAGCTAAAAAATGAAAACCCTTTAATATAAATTTTTTCGTTTTTATACAACTAGCGTGGCGAAATGCTGTGTTGTTGTTTTCATTCTCGCCGTATTGTATACGCAGCTATAAAAGTTTCACTTCAAAAAGCTAGTTGTTCGTCTTCTCCATGGGGTATAAAGGACTCAAGCTATTCATTTGACACACCTTTTAAGATTGGATGTTCAGTAACTTCAGTTTGCCAATTAATAAGGTCGTAATATACTTAGTTACTTAGGTGGCCGTAACAACCCGTGGCCGGGTTTCGACCGACATCATCAGCTCTCGCTAGGCGCCTCTGTGTTGCGCGCGCCTTCTGCAATCGGATACACCAAGTGCGGTTAGGGCTTTCTCAGCCTGGTCCATCCATCGGAGGCATGGTCTCCCTCGTCGTCGTTGACCAGCGACCCTCGCCTCGAGCACCTTTTTCACTGGAGCTTCGTCGTCCATACGATGGACATGACCCAGCCAGCGTAGTCGCTGCACAGTTATACGCCGAACTACGTCAATGTCTTCGTAGAAGAACTCATACAGCTCGTGGTTCATTCGGATGCGATAGTCATCGCCGACTAATCATCGCCGACCGACATCGCCCCCAGAGCGGCTGCGTCAGTTTGCGAAACTACCCATGCCTCAGCGCCATAAAGCAGCACAGGTAGAACGGGCGTCTTGTAGAGTGTTAGTTTTGTCGATCGGGAGAGGGCTCTGGAACTTAGTTGCTTCCTGAGCCCGTAGTAGCACCTATTAGCAATTACTGTTCTTCGCTTTATCTCCAGTCTGATTTCGTTGGTGGAATTAATGGCGGTGCCAAGGTATACAAACTCCTTGACTACTTCAAAGTTATAGCTGCCGGATGAAAAGTGGGAGTCTAAACGCCGCGCTCCCTTGTTTGTAGACAGCATATACTTTGTTTTGTCCTCATATATCGTCAAACCCACTTTTGCTGATTCCTTTTCGATAGCGGCGAAAGCAGCGGTAACATCTCTCTTGGTTCTGCCGACAATATCAATATCATCACCGTACGCAAGGATCTGGACGCCTTTGTAATAAATGGTGCCATTACGATGCACATCTGCCTTTCGTACGATCCCCTCCATGATGATGTTAAAGAGATCGCAAGACAGTGGATCGCCTTGCCTGAAACCTCTTTCGGTATTGAAGGTTTCGGAGAGGTCATTTCCTACCTTGACGGAGCTGCGAGTGTTGCTCAACGTCATTCTGCAAAGTCTAATCAACTTTGCAGGTATACCGAACTCAGACATTGTTGCGTATAGGCAATCCCTTCTCGGGCTATCGAACGCAGCTTAAAAATCGACAAAGAGATGGTGTGTGTCAATTTGATTTTCGTGGGTTTTCTCCAGGATTTGTCGTAGCGTGAAAATCTGGTCTATGGTGGACTTACCAGGTCGAAAGCCACACTGATAAGGTCCAATCAGTGTTTTTGTAATTGGCTTTAATCTTTCACACAGTACGCTTGAGAAAACCTTATATGCGATGGAAATAAGACTGATACCTCTGTAACTAGCACAGATTGTGGGGTCTCCTTTCTTAAGTATAGGGCACAGTGGACAGTGAACTGAGGTTCCAATCGTCGGGCATGCTTTCTGCTAGCCATATTTTGCTGATGAGCTGATACCTCTAGTTCCTCACGCTCACGCTTTTCCTGCTCTCTTTTCTTGCGTCTGAAAAGGCGCCTCCCTTCCTACCTCTTTTCGCGGTAGTTTTCTCGCACGGCTCGCGTTGCAGCTGACTGCAGCGTTTTTTTATATGCGGCGTTTTTTACTGCTGTCGCGATGCGCAATGACTTCTTCAGTGGCAGCACGCATGGAGTGGGATATATGCGCCCAAATTCCGCCGGCGTCGTCGGGTCCAGAGGTTGGTTGGTTGAGCTTAACCGAGAGTTGAGCGGAGTAGGCCCCGGCATTTCGTTGTAATTGCAGCTTAGCGACATCTAGCTTTCGTTGCATTCCTGTGCGTATGTTCTTCGCATTGCATAATCACATGCGGATCTTGGCTGCAACAAGGTAATGATCGGAGTCAATGTTGGGGACAGCCAGGTGGCCTTGTGGATGTCAAGGTGCTTAAATCTGGTGCTACTAACTACCATGTTTCGTGCCGCGGCGAAGTCGACCAGTCTTAGACCGTTGTTCGTGGAGGTCTCATGAAGACGACTCATGAAGGTCGTAATATAATTTTGCTTAAATATGAATGTTTGGAACCTAAAAGTCTTAATTTGGTTGATTTTTCGACACGTGATTTCAGAATACGGCGTAGAGCTATATAGTTCCCTAATATGCTTAGCTAAATATAGCAGCATTGATAACAGGAGATGTTCAGGGTGGGCGAAGTAAGATTGAGTTTTATCACTGGGTCTGCTATCGCTTTCTGATCTGTGGATAAATAACTGGTTCTGGAAACTAGTTCCCACAAATCATGATACAATAATAAGGTAGGGTAAGGAGATACACCACACCAACCTCGAATGTCAAAATATGTTTTAGCATTGCCACTTTTCAATATTTAAATGTGGATAAATGTGGGACAAATAATAAGAAAGGAAATTATTTGTAGGATAAATAGGATAAATTCGGAAAAATGTATTTACAATGAAATAAATCGCTGTTTTGTGATTTTAAAGCTTTGTAAATATGCAATAATTTACTGAAATTGCATATTAGTTTTAGTTTAGTTTTTGTGTTCTTAATTTATTATTTCAAATTTTTATTCTAATGTCCACTATAAATATAATACATAATTTTTTATTGCCGTTTGACGGAGAGTCTGTTGAAGATAAATCAAAAATTAGAGTCAGAAAATTGACACATTGCTTTTATTTCATATTTCTAATCTTTTTATTTAATCTGCTGGGACTTTAAGAAACTTAAATTTTCTTTGTTTCACGTTGTATGAAAGATGGCAGAACGTCTTTTTGACATTATTACAAATTTTAAAATAACTATAAATATATATTTACTTAATATATTCACAAATTACAAGAACTGAAGTGCACTGCTGTATCAGGCCGATTTTATCGTTAATGGCCTATGGGCAAATGGCGAATGGAAAAGCTCCAAAAAAAAACTTCAAAACTTTTCTAATAATAAAATAATGTTCATTCCGGATTGCCAGTGGCTACATTTAATAACTTCACTTTCGAAGCGAACGTCGAAGCGAAATATTAATATATAGTGCATTAAAAAAAATTAAAAAAATTGTCTGAAAAAAGGTAACAATGCGATATTTTATCAAAATTATTGCGTCGAATGTGTTACACATTCCAATTTTTGACGAATTGCCGAAGATCGAAGTTAACGAAGTTATAACATGTCGCCACAGCTAATACATTCATCAAAAATGCAAAGAACAATTATGGATTTTTCGAGGATATTTTAAAAGATACAGCAGCACAGTATTTTATAATTTTGACATTCCAGGTCGGTGTGGTGAATCTCCTTATTATTGTATCATGAACTCGTCAGTTTAGCAACTTATGTTGTCGAAGTATACTCACCAGTGTGGTTTTTCATAAAAAGTCACCCAACTTGCAAGAACGGAGGAAGACATTTGTGGCATGAAATAATAATAAGGTAGGGTAAGGAGATTCACCACACCGATCTGGAATGTCAAAAAAAAATGTTAAGTAAATATATATTTATAGTTAATTTAAAATTTTTAATAATGTCAAAAAGAAGTTCTACCATCTTTCATATAACGTGAAACAAAGAAAATTTAAGTTTTTTAAAGTCCCAGCAGATTAAATAAAAAGATTAGAAAGATGAAATAAAAGCAATGTGTCAAATTTCAAACTCTAATTTTTGATTTATGTTCAACAGTTTCTCCGTCAAACGGCAATAACAAATTATGTATTACATTTATAGTGGACATTAGAATAAAAATTTGAAATAAGAAATAAAGAACGCAAAAACTAAACTAAAACTAATATGCAATAATTTACTGAAAACCAAGCTTTAAAATCACAAAACAGCGATTTATTTCATTGTTAATACATTTGTCCGAATTTATCCTATTTATCCTACAAATAATTTCCTTTCTTATTATTTGTCCCACATTTATCCACATTTAAATATTGAAAAGTGGCAATGCTAAAACACATTTTGACATTCGAGGTCGGTGTGGTGAATCTACTTTCCCCTGCCCTATTTACTTATTTATTTATTGCAATATACTTTACAAATAAATTTGAAAAATATAGAATAGTGTAGGGCAACTGGGCCATTTACACCGTTAAACAGAAATTTTAATTTCAAGCATTATGATCCAAATTATATCAAGTTTAACAAATCATGTTTTCTTAAGGCTTGTTAAACAAATTTCATTGCGTCTTGATGATTAATTTTTGATAACGGACAGTCAATCAAGATGTGCGAAACTGTCAAAGCAGTTGCACATGCCGTGCATTGCATTGGTGTCGTTTGAGTATAAGATTGTTGGGTGCTGAATAAAGTTTTGCTTAGTGGAACTCTGGCTAAAGTAATACATTCTTCCCTCGTGAAAAAATTATTGTAGTTTTGTCGAACTGGATAAGGGTTGTGGGTCTTTAAGAAAGAATCTGAAGATTCCCATTTGCCATATGTCACTTTCTTCTGGAATGCATTAAAGCAACTCATGATTAATGTATCTAAGCACGGAATCTCAGCAACTAGGGGAAGAGATATGGCCTGCTTTGCTGCTGAATCTGCGAGTTAATTTCCAGGTATTCCTTTATGCCCGGTACCCAAATGAGTTTAATATTTAGGTTTTCAGGTTCTAATTGTCTACAAAAATAATTGTACGCGCTTCCAGATCCACTTGCCAAAGCTTTAAGAACGCTAAGGCTATCAGAACATATAAGCGTCTTCTTTTTTGTACAGCTGCATGAGTAACTCCAAAAATTATTGCCTCCAGCTCGGCATGAAAAACACCTGAGTGTAAAGGCAATAGTCCATAGTTTTAGAATTTTGAAGGTTGCATTTGAAAAATGTTGCACGACAGCATAAGAAGTTGCACCCTCAAGAAAGGATCCGTCTGTATACAGTGTTATCTCTGGAGAAAAAATAGATACTGCCTCGGAAAAAAGTTGCCTGAACACCTCAGGGTTGGTATTATTTTTTGCATATTGACACAAATGTGTATCAATGCAAATTCTGCGTGCAGAGTTTCTGGTTGAAACACACTCGGCATGAAACACACCTGAGTGTTAAGGCAATAGTCAATAGTTTTATAATTTTGAAGGTTGCATTTGAGAAATGTTGCACGACAGCATAAGAAGTTGCACCCTCAAGAAAGGATCCGTCTGTATACAGTGTTATCTCTGGAGAAAAAATAGATACTGCCTCGAAAAAAAGTTGCCTGAACACCTCAGGATTGGTATTATTTTTTGCATATTGGCACAAATGTGTATCAATGCAAATTCTGCGTGCAGAGTTTCTGGTTGAAGTCTGTATGGGACGGTGGGGAATTGGAGTATTGCTGTCGATAAGCAAGGCCAACGTGTTTTTGATTCCACACCACTTTCTAGCAAAGTTAACATTTGTTTCTCCATCTTCTAATTTCTCCCAAAAAGCATCATGCAGGACATGTGATTTTATTGTTAGTGCTTTAGCTGCGAGTCTGCCCGCCCTATTTTCAAGTAGCCACTTCAAATTATGAAGACGTGCTTCAACTTTTAAGGAGCCGATGAGCGTTGTTCTAAGAATCCCAGTGGCTGTTCTGAAACATTTTCCAAGAGCGGTGTCCCATTTTTTTTAATGTTAGCTGCCGACGTCCAACCGTAAACAGTTATGCTATGCTGTATTATACCAGAAGTTAGTGCTCGGCAAATTCCAATCGCAGTGTCTATATGTGGTCCCTTTTTCCTTGAACAAATAACTTTTAAAAGATTATTAATCGTGCTTAATTTATTAACTAAATATATTGTTTGCTCATTCCATAGAAGGGATCTCGTAAAAATTGTTCCAAGAATACGCATTTGGTTTTTGACTGGAATTTGCTCATCTCTTACACTAAGCGTTCGAACACAGCAGTTATGCTTACGGCAAACGTGTAAGACTTCTGATTTGTTTATAGGAATAATTGCTCCTCTGATTATTGCCCAGTGATTTACTTTCTGGTCAAAATTTTGTAGTTTATAAATTACTTCAGCTGATGTACCAGAAGCTATGGCGAAAATGTCAGCATATACTCCAAAAAAATCTATGCCCTCAGAATCTTTAAGAACCCTTACCAGGGAATCCGAATAAACATTGTAAAGGAGTACAGACAGTGGTGACCCTTGAGGGATCCCATTGTTTAGATTTAGATTTCTTTATTGAGTCTTTGGAAATAGATCCTTACAGACTAGAATAAAAATATAAAATAACACAAAATAACTATATAAACAAATTTAAACTAGAAATAAACTATTTAGCAATTCTTTAAAACATCTTTTAGATATAGAAAAATCAAATAATTCACGAGATGAAAAATAATTATATAAAGAGAGAGCTCTTAGAATCGGTTCATTACTTGCATAATTAGACCTATGAAATTGTATTACAAACGGTTTAAAACCCCGCAACTGTCTTGAAGGAATATTGAAATTAATTAATCCCAAAAGAGAAGCACTGTCAATATTCCCAGAGATTATGTCGTAGATAATCATTAGAGACTGAATATTTCTTCGTGAAACTAACATTTTTGTGCCAAGAAGCAAACATCTTATATTATATGAGGGCAGGTCTACATAAGAATATAGTGAGCGAAGTGCAAATTTGGTAAATCTTTTTTGAATTTGTTCCAATCTTAACGTATGAACGGCATAAATAGGACTCCAAATGAAAGATGCATATTTCAATTTCGATCTCACAAAGGCATTAAACAGTGACTTTAAGGTATGAGGGTCGGAAAATTCAGAGCTATTCCTCCGAATGAACGCAAGTAAAGAGTATGCTTTAGGGACCAAGAAATTTACATGTTCAATAAAAGTGAACTTAGTGTCAAAAATAACACCAAGATCTTTGATAGATTGTACACGTTTGAGAGGCATTCAAGAAATAGAGTAAGAGTTACTGAGAACATTACTGGATTTAGAAAAAATAATGTGAAAGCATTTAGATATATTTAAAGGCAGAGCATTCAAATTACTCCATCGGCCCAATTTATTTAAGTCATCTTGTAAGGAGACACCATCCGAGCTACTGTTTATTCTTGTAAATAGCTTCAGGTCATCCGCATAGAGTAAAAATTTTGAATTGGAAAAAATTTTATTAATATCATTAATAAATAATATAAACAATAAGGGCCCTAGGATACTACCTTGCGGCACACCCGAAGAGGCTAAAAACTTATAAGAATTTATATTATTGATAGACACGAAACAGGATCTGCCAGTTAAATAAGATTTAATCCAGTCAAGAAAGGATGAATGAAATCCCATTTTAAACAATTTAGCTATTAAAATTTTATGACAAACTTTGTCAAAAGCCTTAGAGAAATCCGTATAAACTGCATCAACTTGGCAGCCAAGTTCAAATGAGGAAATACAGTAATTTGTAAAGATCGCTAAGTTGGTTACCGTGGAACGACCATTAATGAAACCGTGCTGCTCAGGGCAAAAATTTTGTTTGGCAAGAAAAAATATTTTATTTTTTATGATCCTTTCGAAAATTTTAGAGATGGTGGACAGTTTAGAAATGGGTCGATAATTAGATATATCATTTTTAGATCCCGTTTTAAAAATAGGGGTAATATGTGCAATTTTCCAACTATCTAAAAATATTCCGGATTTTAAGGACATATTAAAAATTAGGCATAAGGGAAGGGATAAAGCTTGAGCACAATTAAATAGAACAATTGGAGATAACCCATCAATGTCGGGCTTAACAGAAGTTTTTACTAGTTTTAGCGATTCAAAAACATCAGATTCAGAGAGCGTTAATGAGCCGCAGTCCAAGAACGCGTCAACGTTTGACAAACCAGCACTGTTAAAATTTGGAGTGTCCGCATAGTTGGCACTAAAAAAGTCAGCAAATAAGTTCACAGTTTCGTTGATAGAGAAAGAAGATATACCATTTAAATGCATCGAGGTTGGAATATTGGAGCCATCTTTCTTAGATTGAATAAAATTCCAAAAAGATTTTGGATTCGATTTTATATTAACTTCAAACCCCATGATATACTGTTTATATAAAAATTTATTTAAAAAATTGAACTCCCTCATATAATGCAAATATTTTGTTTTATGATCGTCATCATTGGTGAATTTAAATAATTTTAGGTGCTTGTTACGAAGATTTTTTAATTTTTTGAGGCCAATAGTGTACCATGGTAGCTTATGGGACTTTCTTAATAAGTTCTTAATAAATTAAGTGGATGTTTCCGTGAAAAATGTCCATCAACTCTTATAGTAATCTGGGGTTTCGTAAGAAAGGATAGAATAACCTTAAGCAGTGTTTTTGGTATACCCCATTCATGCATTTCCTTGATAACAAAAGTTGATATAACCCGATCGAAAGCCTTTTCGAGATCTTCAGAAATTACGACGCTATGCAATTTTTTTCTTAGGTTTTCTTTTAGCTGAGATTCCAACTGATGACATAAAGTGTGGACTCCGTGATTCGGTAAAAAGGCATGTTGTTCTTGTGATAGATGTTCTTTTGAGCAGTCAAATATTCGCTTCGAGATAATTTTTTCCAGTACTTTTGATAAAACTGTTAGCAGCGATATGGGACGATAACCCTCAAGCTGATTAGGATTTTTCCCAGGTTTAGGTATTTTTTTCCAGTCATGAGGAAAAACACCTGTCGAAATAATGTTGCTGTAGAGTTTACATAGTCGAGTTTTCAATTCCCTGGGGGCATTTCTATTCATTGAGTACGTGATTTTGTCAGTACAGGGACTAGTTCCTTTAAAACCGTGAAGAACTGAGTTGAGCTCGAAAACAGTAACATCGTTGATGACATTTGTAATTTCAGATGTAATGTCAGGCCAGGAGTAAATATCGATTGCGGCCTTATCTGAGATAAGTTCACGATTAAAAGTGTTATCAGAACTGATGGTGGTCCAAAATTTTGCAAAAATTATTCGCAATGTGTTTTGTTTTTTATCAATGAATGTTTATTAAATTCAAATTTTATTAATTTACAAAGTTCTTTTAATACTATGTATTTTATTTTATACACGTTTGTTCACTTCTTGACCACCTGTCATGAGCGAGTACATTTCAAGAGTGGCAGTGCCGACAACATTAATAACTTAAACTTACTTTTACAGAGTTGCCAACATCTCCCTCTTTTACAAATTCGAGCATTCTTATATAAAGTTAGTATTAATTTGGAAGTGTAAAGTAAAACCCTTTAGGGCTATAGATTTGGATGAATCTAAGTTGTAAATAATATACAGTATACAAATTATTTTGAATGATCTAATATGGTGAAATAAATACAGTAATTTAACAATATGAGAATGTTCATGTTATAAGTGAAAGTTTTAATTAATGTAATTACGTAGGGTGCCTTTTATATTTCGGGATTTGGCAACCCCGGTGTTGCAATCTGTCAACTGAAAGCTCTATCGCAAAGTTTGACATTTGTTGGCTTATACGTACTCAGAACGTTTTGACATACGAGCGCTATTTGTGTTGTTTATAGTAACTTAAAAGATTCATCTCGGTTTAAAAATGGAATTAAATCGTGAACATTTTCGTGCGATTATTTTTTACAACTTTCGACGTGAATTAACACAGCAACAGTGCATGGATGAACTTAATTCAATTTTTGGCGATAAAGCTCCATCAAGGACCAGTGTTTATCGATGGTATGGTGAATTCAATCGTGGTCGTAGTTCACTCCAAGACGAATTTCGTGAAGGTCGTCCGAAATCAGCTGTTGTTCCGAAAACCATTGATGCTGTGCGCGAACTGATATTGCAAGATCGTCATGTTACCTATCGTGAGATTGAGGCAACCTTAGACATAAGTGGGACCAGCATACATTCAATATTGCATAAACATTTGACTGTCAAAAAAATTTGTTCGCGTTGGATCCCACACAATTTGTCAATCGCTCAAAAAAAGGCTCGTGTCGATTGGTCGAAGGAAATGCTCAAAAAATACGATCGCGGTGCTTCGAAACACGTCTATGACATCGTGACAGGTGATGAATCGTGGATTTACGCGTATGAGCCCGAAAGTAAACAGCAGTCGACTGTATGGGTGTTTCAAGATGAGCCAAATCCAACAAAAGTTGTTCGCGCACGAAGCACTTCCAAGCAAATGGTCGCCTGTTTTTTCGGAAAATATGGACATGTCGCAACCGTACCACTAGAACAACGCAGAACAGTCAACTCTGAGTGGTACACAACCATTTGTTTGCCAGTTTTCTTCCAAGAAATCAGGAAAACCAACCGCCGAAGACGGATCACTCTTCACCACGACAATCCGAGCTCTCACACATCGGCTCAAACAACTGCATTTTTGAGCACCCAAAACATCGATTTGATGGGTCATCCGCCGTATAGTCCTGACTTGGCACCGAATGACTTCTTTTTATTCCCAACCGTGAAGAATAAACTGCGTGGACAACGATTTTCGACGCCCGAAGAAGCGGTTGCGGCATTCAGAATGCATGTTTTGGAGATACCTCAATCAGAGTGGCAAAAGTGCTTCGACAATTGGTTCAAACGCATGCAAAAGTGTATAGATCTTAATGGAGAATATTTTGAAAAACAATAAAGTGATTTTCGATGATTAATATTTGTTTTTGTTCTCTAATCCCGAAATATAAAAGGCACCCCTCGTAACAGTAATATTTAGTTTTCAAATAATTTAAATTTCTTCAACAAGTCTATTGGGTCTCCGAGAAATGCGTCCAGAACTTGTTGGTCTAGCACCGGTAGCATCTTGGTCTACATCATTATCAAATCCATAAAAATCACTTTGATTATCTGCAGAATTATCATTATCAAAGCTTACCGAATCGTTAACTGTGCTATTTTGTTCAGTGCCAAAAGAGCCATCATTTTCAAATCTAACAGAATCGTTTACTGTACTATTTTGTACAGGGCCAAAAGGAATATCAATTTCAGTCGTATAACTGTTCAAGGAACCATCATTTTCCACTATGGTTCTGTTGTATAGTGTCGGATCAGCATATCGAATGCTTTTATTTATTCTGATCATTGAACTGTTTCTTCTATACACCGCACCATCTTCTCCCTCTACCAAGTATGATCTCGGACTGTCTAAGATCTTAAGTATTTTACCTTTGTGCCATAATTTGTCTTGTTTTTGAAAATAAATACTGGCATTTTTATTAAATTTTTTTCTGAATTGTTTGTTCTTATTATAAAATGCTGCAGTTTTTTCTTGACTATCTATAATTTTGTTTAATACGTTTGTGATTATTTTCGGTTCGAGCTGATTTTCATGCAAAGGAATTAGCGTCCGGCACCTTCTACTATATAAAATCTGAGATGGCGATGCGCCTAAACTGGGAATAGGAGTATTCCGAAATTCCAGCAGAGATAAATAAAGCTCTTGGCCAGAATCATAAGACTTTTTTATGAGACTCTTTGCTATTCCTACATACTTTTCTGCTAGTCCGTTAGACTGAGGATACCGTGGGCTAGATGACGTGAATTTTATTCCCAAATATTTGGCGAAATCCAGCAGTTTATTTGAATTAAAAGGATTGTTATCAGCAACTAACTCTATTGGAATTCCATGTAAAGCAAACTGATTTTTTAAAATGTTTATTACCTCATCTATAGTTTTAGTCTTTAATTCAATGATGTCCAACCACTTTGAAAAATAGTCAACTAAAATTAGATAGTTTTTATTAAAACATGTTCCAATATCCATACCTAATTTTGACCATCTAAAGGGAGGAATATCATGAAAGATTATTGGTTCTTTTATATTACTTTTCATATATTTTTGACATGTTTCACAACTATTAATTTTATTTTCAATATCTTTGTTTATAAATGGCCAAAAAACCAGTTCAGCCGCCCTTTCTTTAGTTTTGTGAATACCTAAATAAGCAGTATGTAACAAATTAAGAACATCTTTGCGCAAGCTGTCTGGAATTATAACAAGGTTGTTAAAAAAAAGTAAATCACTTTCACAGTATATATTGTCACGAATTTTATAATAGTAGCGAAGAGCATCAGGAACTTTCGATGCATGAGAAGGCCAATTGTTTAAACAATAAAATTTAACTTTTGATAAAATGTTATCTCTTTCAATCTCATTTTTAATTTGCAAATTTCGCTTGTCACTAATAATTACTGAATGCACGACCTCGTTTAAATCAGAGGTATCCTCCTGAAGCTCCTCGTTGTCTACGTTCCTCGACAGTAGATCTGCGATATGAAGATATTTTCCTGCTACATATTTAATACAAATTTTATATTTCAAGAACTTGAGACGCATTCTTTGAAGTCTGGTACAGTATAATTTTGACAGGTCTTTTTTAAAGATCGAAATCAGTGGCTTGTGATCAGTATGTACTACCACCTCTCTACCGTAGACGTAATAATGAAACTTGTGAAAAGCAAAACAAATCGCAAGCAACTCTTTTTCAATCTGAGCAAAATTTTTTTCCGAATCTGTCAGACTTCTAGATGCAAATGCAATGGGTTAGTTATTTTGTAGTAAACACGCACCAATACCATATTGGCTAGCATCGCACTGTATTACACAATCTAAATCTTTATCAAAGTGCTTCAAGGTAGTTATGTTTGCAATAATTTTCTTAATTTTGCTTAGCTCGTCTTCATGGCATGATAACCAATCAAATTTAGAATCATTTTTAAGTAGTGTATACATATTTTTACAATTAGCAGATAAATTTGGTATGTACATACGCAAGTAATTAATCATTCCGAGAATGGATTGTAATGATTTTTTATCCTTTGGGGCCTGTAGATTATTTATAGTTCGAACTTTAGTTGGATCTGGCGAAATGCCGTCTTTGGTGAAAATTTGACCTATGTATCTGATTTCGTTTGCTTTATATTGAAATTTTTCTTTGTTGAATCGAAGGCCAATATCCAATGCTCTCTTGAAAACTAAATGTAGATTATGGTCGTGCTCCTGAATTGTTTTACCTCCTACAAGTAAGTCGTCAACATATACAGCCACCATTGGCAGATCCGAAAAAGCTTCTTGGGTATATCTTTGAAAAATTTCAGGAGCAACGTTAATACCAAATGGTAAGCGTAAAAATTTGTAGCACCCAAAAGGTGTGCTAAAGGTACACATATCTGCTGACTTTTCAGTCAGTGGCACTTGCCAGAAACCAGCAGATAAATCTAATACACTGAAAAAATTCGCTCCAAACAGTTTTGACCTAACATCTTCGATTCTCGGTATCAAATATTTTTCTTGAAGTAGGGCCTCATTTAAATCTTTTGGATCTAGACAAAGTCTTGAACCACCATTTTTTTTCTCAACTATAACCATATTGTTTACCCACCCCATCGGATGTTTAACTTTTGCAACGATTTTGTCCCTTTCCATAGTCTCTAAAGTGTTTTTCAATTTATCTTGGAGAGCTAAAGGTACTCTTCTTGCCGGATGAAATTTGGGAACTGCGTCTTGCCTAGTCCTTAAAGTACACTTATTCTTGAAACAACCTAAGCCCGTAAAAACTTCTTTATATTTGTCAATTAGCTATTCTTTTTCATTAATTGACAAAATTCCCGCGCGTCTTACGAGTCCAAGTTTTTCTGAAGTCGTAAGACCTAATAAGGGCTGTTTGACTGTATCAATAATAATGAATTTAACATTAATTACCTCAATATTCCTAGCTTTACATGACAACTGGATTTCACCTAACGGGTTTAAAATATCACCTGAATATGACTCTAAAACATTGTGATATGGCAGCAATTTTTGTAGAGGGATATTAAGCATCTTAAATTTGTTCAAAGGTAAAATATTTTCTTCTGCACCAGTGTCAATTTTAAATTCAAATTTTAAACCTCTGATTTCGACCATTTCCATCCAAACTCTTTTTCTGACATAACTCCTATTTATGTTATTAATTGAAATACTGTCAAAATACAAAGTAGATTCTTTATTTTCTAAAGCATTGCAATACTGATCCTCACTACCGACAGACACAGTGTTTAGTCCCGACTTTTGTCTATTATTAAATTTCGAGCATGCTTTTTTAAAATGATTCTGCATGTTACAAAAATGACAAACTTTACCAAACGCTGGACAATTATTTCTCGGGTGAACCATGAGACATCGTGTACAATTAATATGTTGCCCATTATTTTTAACCATGGAATTATTATAATGAAAATTGTAATTTTGATTTTTAAAATGAGTGTTCTTATATTTCCTTATACGGTTACCAACAGCATCCAGCTCAACTTTACTTTCCACCTCCGGCTCTTGTCCCTTTTGCACTTCTGCAACTCGCGCTTTATCCAACTTAGCAATGCGACAATCCATGATACAGTCGTCCAGAGTCAATGTTGGTTTGCTCATTAACTTGTCTCTAAGCGTTTTGTTATTAATACCCATTATGACGAAGTCTCGAATCATGTTGTTCTCCTCTTTATCAAATTCGCAACCCCGAGCTACGTTTCTCAACTCTGTCAAGAAATTATCAAAAGAGTTCATTCCTTGCTTAGTTTGATAAAATTTTATCCTCTCATATATGGCGTTTTTCTTGGGATTGCAGAACTCGTTGAACGCCTCCACCACTTGATTGTATGTTATTTCCTTTTCTCCAGTAGCTGGCTGCAAGTCCCAGGAATAGAATTTATTTCTTACCTCATTTCCGATAAAATTTAACAACATGGCTATCTTCACTGGGTCACTCTTTGAAGCTTTTTCACTTGCCACCATATACGAGTCAAAATCACGCAAAAATATAGCAAAATTTATTGCAAGATTTCCTTCGAAGCTTAAAGCCTCCGGCTTGTTGAAAGTGTCCATCTTGTGTTTTGGTACCGACACGTGTTTTATTTTCGGTGTTAATTTTATGAACTCAGCTACCATTTGCTAAAGTACCGGCTGCGCCATGTTTTGTTTTTTATCAATGAATGTTTATTAAATTCAAATTTTATTAATTTACAAAGTTCTTTTAATACTATGTATTTTATTTTATACACGTTTGTTCACTTCTTGACCACCTGTCATGAGCGAGTACATTTCAAGAGTGGCAGTGCCGACAACATTAATAACTTAAACTTACTTTTACAGAGTTGCCAACAACTCTTTTGGATGTGTATAGACACGATTTTCAGTGAAGATGGAAGGAAAATTGGATGTCCTAGCTGCTCTTATATTATTAACTTTATTCCATAAGGCCCTAACGTCCATCATGGGGTTTAAGGAAAACAAAAAGTTTGTCCAGGTATTACGCTTAGCTTCTTTATACTCTCTTTTAACTTTGGCACATATTCTCCTGTAGTTGATGCAGGCATTTAGACTTCTTACTCTCCTGAAAAGTTTTCAGGATTGATTTTTTTTCCCCGAATCAGTTTTGCAATATCAGAGTTAAACCAAATTAGGCTACTGCGTTCCTTATATTCTTTTGTGATTGAAATTGACTCATTTGCCTCCTTTCTTACAATTCTTCTTATTTGTGCCGCCTCCCTGTTAATGTTGGATGATTCTATAAAATCATTGCAGAAACATTGTTTTGGCACAAAATTTTTCCCAGTCAGCCTCTTTGTCATTGAACTTCGGATAAAATAGATTTTTATTTATTGCTTTTCGATTGTAAATTAATATTGGAAAATGATCGCGTACCTCAGGTTGTGGTAGGCATTTTCAGGTAAGGGTTGGAGCAAGATCAACGGACGCCAACGAAACATCAACCGCAGTTAGAGTGTTCCTTGTACTAAGCAATGTAGGAGATACATCATTGAGGACAATGAGATGACAGTCGTTAGCTAAATCTTCCCAAATGACACCGCTACGTGAAGTAGAAGCAGAACCCCAAAGTGTATTTTGTGAATTGAAGTCACCTGTAATAATGTGATGGCAGTGTTGAAAACATGTATGTCCTGAACTTGTTGAGGCGTTAGATAAACATCTACTTCTTTGTATATATTTGTTATATGTAAATCTGTTAGACCTTTTATTGTTACAGATTGAAATAACAAGTTGTTAATTGAAGTTGTGTGTTGAGTAACATTAAGGTTATTTTTAACTAGGATCGCAATGCCAGATTTTGCGTAAGAAAAATCTTTATTTTGATGGTAAATGGTATAAGGTAAATTAAGTAGATGTTTATTTTTGTTAACAATGTGTGTTTCTTGTAATGCAATAATTTCTGGTTGGTGTTTAGGTACTAAATTTTCTAGTGCATATTTGTTATTTAAAAATCCCTGCATATTCCATTGCAGGATAGTGAGATCTAGTCCAATATCCATAGTAAATATCTAATAAAAATAAAATTAATATAAATAGAAGCTGTTCGGTTTTTATTGTTCATCAGGTGTATTTTGGGATGTTAGAGTATTTTTTAATGTGTTAGATGTGATTATCACGCTGAGATCTGGGAAAATTTTGTATTTTTGACTAGTTGGAGTCAATTCTGAATCACTGTTACTAATAATTTTTCTAGGGGGTTAATCGATGTAAATTGATTGTTCTACATATTTGTGTTGTTCTGATTGTTTGCTATTTATAGGTTCTTTCATAGTTTGTGTAGTTGTTTTAACGTTTATTTTTGGTAAGGTTGGAAGATTCGATTCTGTTATTTCTTTTTTATTCATAATATTAACTTTAGGTTTGGTTGGTGATGCTTTTGTAGTCTTAGTAGTATTTGTTTTATTTTGTTGCTCTTTACAAGCTGTAATAGAATTGTGGTTTGATTGATATGAAGGAATTGTGGCTAAACTGTTGGACTCTGTTTCTTTGGTGTTTGTATTGCCAGTCTGGTTTAGAATTTGTGCATAAGACGGTGTTGTTGTTTTTTTTTTGCGGAACGGTTCTATTATGTATGCCATAGGGTAAATTGTCCATGCTTCTCTTGCTGTGCGTCGTTGCTCAATTTTTACCTTATTTACTAATTTGTGTTTGAGAAAACTTGGACAAGAGTAGTCAGACGAAGTGAGAGTTCCATTGTCAGAATTTACACAATATTTACGAGTACATAAATCGTGTGGTGGAGTAAGTGCACATGTTGAGTATAATTTAATATTGCGACACCATTTCTTGGTGTGCCCAAGTTTCTGGCAATTGCCACAACGCATAGGGTTCGGAATATATTCTTGTACCTTCACTCGTTCCCACCCCAACTTAAGATGCTCTGGACAACGAATTAATTCAAATGTTAAGATGGCCGTACCTGTGGGAACTATTTAATTTTCGACTTTTTTCATAATTTTTCTTACTTCAACAACCTTTTGATCTGCTAGGGATGCAACTAATTCATTTTCAGGAATATCTACGATTTTTTTTTAATATATTCTGCCTTGAATGGTGTTTAGATGTATGTGCGACGTTATTTTTACCGGGACACAGTCAATGTAAATTGCTTTGAGAAATTTTTCTGCAGTTTTAAGATTAATGGTTTTGAGAAGGAGATCACCAGACCTTAATTCAGTCTCTTCCGTATATTCACGGGATATATGATTCAGTCCCTTTTCAATTTGAAATTACCAAGTAGCGTGGGAAATGATCGTCGTTTTGTCGAATTTCCAGAAGGGGAACGAAATCACCGGGTCCAAGCCGTTTAGGTTTTGATTGTATTGTATTAAGGTTTTGGTTAGGATTTAGATCCTTAAATCTATTGTGGTTGGGGGGTAGCGTTATGGGCAATTGGTGCCCAAAAAAGTTTATGTCACTTTATCAAGATTTAATAAAAGTAGAAAATCTTTCCTTTTTACGAACGGTTTAAAGTATTTGTGTTTACTGCTTTGGGAAGTGGGGTAAGAAACTTCGCGGCAGAGGAAACACACAAAAAAAGTCAAGAGAGAGCTTAGCACAGTGCGAAACGAAGCTTACGCGGCGAAAGCCCGACGAGAACTGACCCTACCTTATTATTGTATCATAGGCGAGTTGATCAGAAGAACAGATGATGCGACGTAAATACGGACAACTTGATACGCTAGCGTTAACCACCTAGCGCGAGATATTTTACCAGGCGATTTGTAGGCTAAGTGTTCTGGGTGATTACCAGACATAACAGCTGCTACTATGTTGTACAAATAAAGCTGATCGGAACTGGGATCTTTTGTATCAATTACTGGCATTTCGGCAGAAATTATTTGAAACTTTACAATCTTCTAATGCTATTCCGATGGTACCTTAAAATTTGATTAAGTTTATTCACTGTTAATTTTTATACTCTAAAAGATTGAAACCTATTGCATTTATGAAACTCGAACTAAATATCAAATATCATATCTGTAAATGTCAGTGGGCCAGAAGTTTTACCGTCAATATAAGACAACAAGTGGCGATATGGCAATTCATTCATGTGGAGTAAGCAAATGATCCACTGTAATGGTCTGTTTAAAGTTTTTTCCATAAGCCTGGTTGCACCAGAAACCTTTCCGACATTAACATTAGAACCATCGCATCCGAAGCCAACAGATTATTCATTGAAATATTTTCTTACCTTATAATAATTGAGTCGTCTTGCACGACTTAACATCAAATAATTTTTTTTTTTCTTCCTTAAAATAATTTTCCATTTTTTAAAAAAGTGCCTAGATTCAAATTCAAATTATTTGAATACTAGATTTAAAAATATTTTTGTAAGTTAAGTGGATTTTTGTCAAAGTGTTGTATAAGCGTTATTTTATGGAATTTTGTAGATGGTTTTAAAAATGTTTATAACAAATTTTAAATTTAATATGGGTTTTATATAATCTAACGGCATTACTGGATAATTTAAATTATTACTTTTATATTATTAATTTAAATACACGCTTTCTTAAGGGCCCACTAAAATTTTTCGCCGACCAAAACTCAAAAATTTTTTTAACATGTTCGAAGCAGAAGTAAATTTGGATCCAACTTTGAACTTGTTTTAAGATTGTTTGGCCAATAAATAAATAAACTTTGGCATGCATGCTTGAAGTTTAACATATCTTCAGTTTTGGTGGATGCTTTAATCTGCTCTTTCTTTAGTTATATTTCATATTTATTACTTATGGATTCTTAGCAGTAAGATTTTTTTAGATCAGAAAAATTAACCACATAACGCAACGCGTTGGTCCCAACTGCGTGGATTAAATTCTTGTTGATACATTTCAAACTACGCTATGGCGCAATTGCGTTAACGCATTCCGCTGATACAGCAAACTGCGTTTGAGTTGGTGTATCAACGCAGCGATTTTTGCTGCGTTACCCATGTCTATTTCAAACATTCACCAGTTTGCCGAAGATTAGTATTTCCGGTTAAAACTTTCGAAACAGTGTGTATTGTAGAAAAGCGAAGTGAAACTTCCTATAAAATTGAAAGGAAACTCCTCAGGACTACTGTACTATTTATAACCTTTAACATACAAAACGTCGATATTTAAGATATCTGCACGTAATTTTTATGTCTTCATTATTAATTTTTTTGGTTTAGACAAAAACCAAATATACAATTTTTTTTTTAATTTGCGCGAACTGGTCGATCTTTTAAGAGTAGTTAAATATTGTCTTTTTTAAGGAAATAGTTTCCGCTTACCAATAATTTTTCGCAACGAAATTCTAATGAAATTCTAACGCTTCCATCGGCAGTCCTACATATATTTTTTAAAAATTACAATTGAATTGCATAATTGAATAATTTTGAATAATTTTTGATAGTGTTTAACATTTTACTTTATGAATGGACAAATTAAGGGCAAATAAAGAGAAAATATTATTTTTTCTTTTAAACCATTTAAACATACCTTTAAAAACCTTTAAAAAAAAATTGATCAGGAAGTTGTTGTTTAGTGTTTGTTAGAATTTGTTTATAAGAAATTATACCGATTGTAATGAAGCTGTCTAATTTTTCTTATATTGTGAGTTAATTTTTTTGGAACCCAAGCCCGCCCGGGTTCAAATCGTAGTTATGACCCGTATTTTCTCTTTTTTTTCTGGTGCAATTATTTCACCTAAATTGTGTTCTTATTAAATATCATTTTTTTTGTGTTTAGTGATTTGTGTTCAAAAAAAATTGTTGCTTAAAAATTAGATTGAATTGAATAAGAAATTGAATTCATATTAAATTTTGTTATTGTTCATATACATAATTGAAGATGAACGGAGACTCAAATTTTACTATTTTTATACCCCAACGCGTACTGCGTAAGGGGTATATTAACTTTGTCATTCCTTTTGTAACGCCAAGAAGGAGGCGTGGCAGGTATAGAACAATATATATATTTTTGATCAGCATCATCTCTTGAGTCGATTTCCGTGTGTACGTCTGTCTGACCGTCTGTCGACACGATTACAGCCGCAATTTTAAAGCTATCGCGCTGAAATTCAATATATTAGTTTATTTTTAAAAAAGGAAGATCGAGTTCGAGAATGGGCCAAATCGGACGAAAACCACGCCTACCTCCCATACAAAGTGACTTTATTTTTATTAACCGTGAAATGCCTTTAAAATCCACAAAAATTAAAGAAATGCCTCGAAATTTAGCATGTAAGCTTTGCTCTTGTCTTAATCCTGGTTATAAAATTTGTAAAAATCGGATGGAAACCACGCCTACCTCCCATACAAAGTGGCTTTATTTTAAAAGCAAAATCTCTTAGAAATCTGCTCAAATTAAAGAAATGTCTTGAAATTTTGCATATAGACTTTGATATACTTTGATATACTATAGTATAATATAGACTATCACTATGATATATAGCAAAATCGGATGAAAACCACGGCCACTTCCATACAAAATGGTGTTATTTTAAACGTAAAATCTCTTAAAAATCCACAAAAATTAATGAATGTCTTGAAATTTTGCACATAAGCTTTGATATAAAATATGAATCATCCCTATGATAATTGGCAAAATCGGATCAAAACCACGCCTTCCTCCCATACAAAGTGACGTCATCAAAATAGGAAAACTTTCGTTAATATATAAAACTGAATATCATCGTGTATGTCGTGGCTAAAGACTTCGAATATACTTCAATATGGCCGCGGGGGGTATTTTAGCTTCGGTACCCTGCCGAAGCTCCATCCTTACTAGTTTTTGTGGATTATATGTATCAAAACCTTCCAAGTCCAATTCCGGAAAATTTTCAGATCTGAAGTAGTTTATAAGTTATAGGTGTCCAAAGTTGCGAAAATCGGTCAAAAAACTTGTGATTTGCTTCTTAATTTTCCTTCCGTTCATGTTCAATTATGCCTATATTTGTTCTACTAACTTAGTGGAACTAGGTTTCTTTATATGTATTATCAAAACAAAAAAGGATTTTAATATAATTTATTCAACACTTACGCCTTCATAGCTTTTCGTTTCCACACCTTTTTTGGTAACTAGTGAAACTTCTTGAACCATCCCTCTTTGATCTAGGAAAAGTTGAAAAGGTTAAACTCTTTTGAGATCAACTGTTCTCGCAAGACTTACGTGGCGGAACTTTTGATATGAAGCAAATTTCGTACGTATCGTAAACTTCCGACATAAAGCTGAACTTTCCCTTGGTTATGTGTTCCTTTTGGGAGAGAATGTGTCCCTTTGTATCTCGTGCCTTACAAAGTGAATGTTAATTGGATTCATACAACTTCCTGTTACGAAATACTCACAATATAGTCAATTACTTGACCCGGCACGTCAGAGACTTCGTATTCGCCCATTACTAATTGATTGGCTTGGATGTCTTCCTTTAAACACTTTTGGGAATTTAGAGGTAAATGAAACATTACACTCTCTACCCGAAATATAACAACGAATAAAAATATGCAAATAACAGCAAGTTTTCTCATTTCTTCAAGGTTAGTATATGGCTTCCCTCAATCAAAATTTTTCCACAAACTTTATTCTGAGATGACAGAAAATATTGCGGCGAAAACAAGATGAGGTGGCCGATTAATAAGAAATCCCACCCCGCACGATTAATAAAACTATTTTTCCGATTGCTTGTATGTCATCGAAACATGTCTAAACTGGAGATGAGAAATATTTAACAACGATAGTTTTTCTCATACATTGACAAAAGGGGATTTAAAATTATCCTACATGTAGGATAATGTGTACCGGTGGTGAACACATTATGTGTACCGGTGGGGTGGCTTAAGCCATTAGGTAACTAACAGCTGATTTTTGTAATAGCGAACAAAACCAAAATAAGAAACAAATAATATGTGTTTTATTATTGATATTTATGGGATAAATATAAAAAAAAACAAAATGGCCATTTCAACCCTTGAAAGGATTTTGACCGAGCTTCTTATGATCAATTGTGTTGTGTGTGTTATGAAATGTTTAAACGCAAATGATCGAGAACTGAACATACATGTTTAATGCCGACTCCGAACGGCGTATGTTCTCAAGAAGATTTTAATTGCAGTTTTTTACTCTCTGAAATTTGCCATAGTCTGCAGAGAGGTGACGGCCGAACAGAAAATTTAATTCATTTGAAAAAACTTTCTGTGTCAGATGGCGGACTCGAACCTGGGTTCTCTGGCGTATGAGCCAAGCACTCTACCCACTATTTTCTATGATGTCCTTGTATTAAGTGACATTTTCCAAAAGAAATACTTATTTTTGAGAAAAATTTGAGCATCTCGCACTTTGTGTTGCATCCATTGTTTGAATTACTTAGTACTTACTTACTTAGTACTTTATTGAGACTTCAGAAATTTATTACAGATGAACAAAGTCATATAATAATACATAAAAACTTAGAACTGTAAGTATTATTCTAATCAAAGATACATGTATACGCTACTTGCTATGTAAGAGTGTGAAAGAAGAACTGAATAAGAATAATTCACATTGTTATGAGTATATGTGTTTGCTCCCGACACATGAGGGTTGCACGAGAAGCAAGTTCTCAAATAAAAAGAGGATAACACTTAACAACTAAATATTAAAAAGAACAAGAGAAAAACAAAACTTAAAATAAAATACACAAAAATAAATACATTGAGATCAAAGTTATTATACTTGAAATAATTTCGAGTAAAGAAACTAAATAAGATATAATATCAAATTTGAATTAAAGGGTATACAATGTTTTAATTTTTTTTTTAACCAATTATTTTTTGAACTGTATTTAGTAAATTATAAAAGATTAAAGGGTTGAGATAATGATAAAGAACAACAATAAAACATATTTTTTCACAAAAAAAAAAAATAAAAAAACAGAAATTATCATTCAATTAAATCGTCACATAAAGAAATACAAATTGTCTTAATATGAACTTAACCTCTGTGAGTGTCGAGAAAAACTTTCTTATAAAATTCAGGTAAAAGTGGCTCCATGAAGTTCTGATGATGCATCAACATTCAATATTCCAATAGAGGATAGATAACGGCATTCATTCCAATTAAAATGTTTTTGATAGTTAAAAATATCTGTAATCATAGGATTTTCATCGAATTCCAATTTGTTAGTGATACGTTTTAATAGAGGAAAAAGCATAAAAACAAAATGGCATTATGGAAGCTTTACTATAGATAAATTTGTTGGAATATTTTTTGGTAAAGGATTCAAAATTTCGATCCACACAGAGTCTAAGAATTTTCCTTTCCAATATCTCAAGCTGATACGCAACTGAAGAAGAAAAAGATAACCAAATTGGAAAAACATAAGAAATGACCGATCTTATGCTAACCTTATATATTACAAGTTTTGTGTCTTGACTTAGATATTTATTTTTAAAGAGGTTAGCAAAGATGGCTTTAACTTTAGCTTTTTTAAGGGCTGCCCTAGCATGTTCGTTAAACTTCACTAGTTTGTTGAAAGTTACTCCGAGGTACTTAATAGAGTTTTAAAAGGAATTTCCACGCCATCAAGAAACAAGGATAAGCGTTTACTTTCAGGAACCACATAAATAGCACATCTCCCAGATGCATTTCTAAGACATATCGCCTCAGACTTAGAGATATTAATTTTAATACCCCACTTTTTATAAAAGCTATTTATACAAGAAAGATGAGAAGAGACCAAATTCAAAACCGCAAGAGGAGATAACGCATGAGCATATACAAGCGAGTCGTCAGCATACAAAATGCTTTTAGACGAATTGACTTCATGTGGAAAGTCATATATGAATATATTATAGAGATGTGGAGCCAAAATGGAACCTTGTGGAACTCCACTTTTAACCAAACCCAGGCTGGGAAAGGCCTCATTGACCTGCACCAAAAACCTTCTATCACTAAAAAAACTTTGAAATAGCATTAATATAAATGGATCAAAACCAATATTAATTAATTTAAAGAAAATACCATCATGGTACGCATTATCAAACGCTTTTACGATATCTAGGGATACCACAACCGTGCACTTTTATCCCGAAGATTAGTGATAACATCATCATCAAATTTAAGCAACGCATGCACTGTAGAGTGCCCCTTTTTAAAACTGAATTGATTACAAGGAATATAGTCAAGATTAACATTAAAATCCATTTTACTTTTAATGATCCGTTCAAATAACTTCCCTAGGTTAGAGAGCATCGAAATTGGTCTAAAATTACCAATATTCGAGTTACCGGTCTTCTTTTGAAGTGGAAAAATTTTCGCTATCTCCAAGCACTAGGAACATACCCATTGTTAATACAGTTGTTGAATATACATGAAAGGAACTCCATGGCATATGGAGAAAATTTTTTAATAAGAAAGTTCGAAATTTTATCTATTCCAGCTGATTTCTTCGAGTTCAATTCTCTTCTAAGATCTTTAATGTATCCAGGAGATACAAAGTGTACAATTTCCAAGTTATGTAAGGACGAAAAATCTGGCGAAAAGCAAAAAATTGAAGACGGAAATGATGATAGGGTGGCCTCTAATGCCATCTTAACGTTAGGAACAACTTGATTAAAAGGTACTTTTTCCTTATAAATTTCATTAAAATGCTGTCGGAAAGCTTCAACCTTATCTTAATTTCTTGTGAACACTATATCGTCAACTCTAATTTGTTCACAGTTTCTACTTTTCTTTGAGATCAAACTATAAATTTCTCTAAAGGCATTAGGACCCGGATGAATCTTACTAAGTTTGCTGTTGAATTCCTTGGCCAAATGAATGTTCACGTGCTCCTTAATAATAACCTCCAACAATTGAATTTGTTTGGTTAAAAGAACATAATCCTGACTTTTCCTGTTAAAATAACTGTGGTAAATCCTTTTCAAGTTCTTCTGCCACGCGTATTTAGTTCTAAATAGACTTTTAATATTGTCTGGAATTAAATATTTTTATTTTTGAATTCCAAAATCTCAGTGTACAATGCTGTTACTGAATTTAGAGATTTAATGTGATTATCAATTTCTGAATTATTTAAGTTACGAAAGTAAGGTGGGAGAATCCCAGAAAATTCGTTATCTAAGTCATCCTGAAAATCCTACCAAATAGTTTTGCTAAAAGACGTGACACATCTCGGAGAATTGAAAAAAACAAAAACTCATTTAAATCGAACGTGAGCTTCAAAGGAAAATGATCCGAAAAAGAATTTAAGCTTGAAATAACGAAATTTGGATTGATCAAATTTACAAGATTCGCAATGATTAAGAAATGATCTAAAAAAGACGAGCCATTAGGATACGAAGGGCTATCAGCACAAATTCTGCTAAAATCCAGCGAATAGCTTTGAAGCCATTTAAATAAAACCTTTCCGATAGAGTTGTCCATGGAGTCCCCCCAGAATTGATTTTTGCTTTAATTTAAGTCAGGAATTTAAGTCACCGCCAAACAAAAAAGTTTCACTCAAACCATTTAATGTGAGATCAACTTGAATGAAACAAGACGGAAAACTAATATTAGGGATAATAACTGAGGAATATTTATAACATTTGTTGATAGCAATGCCCACCCCTAGAGCAGACGTATCTCTAATAAAATTAGAATCTTCTAAAAAGATAGAACAATTTTTAGATAAATGCGATACCTGAATAAAAGCAATGTTGCTATCATTTTTATAGAGAATTTTTAATAAATCAATTCTACGCCCCACCTCAATAAGAGATCTAACATTAAAGGTAAGCAGTTTTAAAATCCTATGGCTCATATTTTGATTTAACCTCCGACAACAACTTTAAAAACTCTGCCTTCACGTAATCCTTTGGCAAAAATTTGTAATTCTCAATGAAATTTTTTATCTTGGTTTTTAGAGAAATCGGTTCTGGCACACAAAAAATATCAGCTAGTTTTAAGAATTCAGGAACAAATGAGGGCCTGCTTGTAAATGAATATTTTCAAAAATGTTCGACTTTTATAGTCGAACAGCGGTATTTTTTTTAAAACAGCTTAAAACATAACTAACATTAATATTTTCATATAACTTAAATATTAACATTAAAAATAAATATAAATAATAACGTGTGTGAATTTCATAAAATATAAATATAAAAAAAATAAATATAAATAATAACATATGTGAATCGTATCAACACTAATAAGTGCAAAAGAAATTCGTAACATAATATAATATATGCGACAAGAAAAAGTCCATGCATGTACTTAATTTCTCATTTTTGCTTTAACATATACTTTGTGCGTGGAAGACAAAATAGAAACAATGCAACTGAGTTCAATGCTCTTGCGCATAAAAAAAAAAGTTCATGTCAACATGTTCAAGTTTGTGTTGTTATTTAGTTTATATTGCATGCATATATAACGTATATTGTGCGCGAGTGTTACAAAATAATTAAAACGCTAGTTGAGTTCAATGCACTTTTAGAATCTATATATATATAAAATTGTAAAAAAAAAAATCTGTACATGAAATATTTTTTCGAAATTCTTTTTGCGTTGGACATTTTGAGTGACGAGGAGTCCGAAAATCGCGTTTTTAAAATTTTTGTCTGTCTGTCCATCTGTCTGTCTGTCTGTCTGTCTGTCTGTCTGTCTGTCTGTCTGTCTGTCTGTTAAAGCATCACGCGAAAACTACTGGATGGATTTTAATGAAATTTGATATCTAATTTGGTACACGCTAAGTTTTTTTAATTTATCTACTCTCTTCCATCTTGAACACCAGAGGGCGCTGTAGTACAATTATTTTGAAAAACCTCGACAAACTCCTAAGCCGTGCATCCGATTTGCATGAAAATTGGAATATAGGGGTTTTATGAAACGGTGAGTGTTTTGGACTTATCTTTTTTGTGCTATCTTGAACACCAGAGGGCGCTGTAGTAAAATTTTTTTAAAAACGTCGAAAAACTTCAAAGCCATTTATCCGATTTCCATGAAAATTCGTTTATAGAGGTTTTCGGATACGGTGAGTTTTCATGACTTATCTACTCTGTTCTATATTGAACACCAGAGGGCGCTGTAGTACAAATATTTTAAAAAACGTCAAAAAACTTCCAAGTCTGTTTTACGATTTGCATGAAAGTTGGTATATAGAGGTTTTCGGAAACGGTGAGTTTTTATAACTTATAAACTAGGTTCTATTCTGAACACAAGAGGGCACTGTAGTACAAATATTTTAAAAAAGTCGAAAAGTCCAAAACCGCTCATCCGAATTGCATGAAATTTTGTATGTAGAGGTTCTCGGACACGCTGAGTTTTTTTGACTTATCTACTCTATTCTCTCTCGAACACCAGAGGTCGCTGTAGTAAAAATATTTCAGAAAACCTCGAAAAACTCCTAAGCCGTGCATCCGAATTGCATGAAAATTGGAAAATAGGGGTTTTCTGAAACGGTTAGTGTTTCGGACTTATCTTTTTTATGCAATCTTGAAAACCAGAGGGCGCTTTAGTACAAATATTAGGAAATCGTGAAAAACTCCAAAACTGCCCATCCGATTTGGATGAAAATTTTTAAATAGTGATTTTCGAGTACAGCAAAGGTTTTGGTGCTATCTTTTTTGCTCTTTCTCGAAACAAGAGAGCGATGTTGTCCAATTTGTACATGTGTATGTCATTAAACTGTTCCTTAACGGCTGCACTGATTTTGACGAAATTTTTTGTGTGTGTTTGAGTGGATCCCTGAATGGTTCAGATTCACAATTGGACCCGGTAGATGGCGCTGCGATCGTGTTTTTGGTATTTTGTTTTTATAGTTTATCTCCGAAACCGTTCATCCGATTTGCATTAAAATTTGTATATAGATGTTTTCGGATACGTTGAGTTCTTACTACTTATCTACTCTGTTCTATTTTGAACACCAGAGCTCGCTGTGTACAACTATTTTAAAAAACTTCTAAGCTGTTTATCCGATTTTCATGAAAATTGGTTTATAGGGGTTTTCTAATATGGTGACTGTTTTGGACTTATCTTTTTGTGCTATCCTGAACACCAGTGGGCGCTGTAGTACAAATCTCTTAAAAAGTCGTGAAAATATAAAGCCGCTCATCCGATTTGGATGAAAAATTTTATTAAAGGATTTTCGTGTACGGCAACTGTTTTAGCGTTATCTCTTTTGCTTTGTCTCGAAAAATAGAGGGCGCTGTTGTACAATTTGTATGTGTGTATGTTATTAAAGTGTTCCTAAACGGCTGCACCGATTTTGTGTATGTTATTAAACTGTTCCTAAACGGCTGCACCGATTTTGATGAAATTTTTTGTGTGTGTTTAAGTGGATCCCTGGATGGTTCAGATTCGCAATTGGACCCGGTAGGTGGAGTTGCTATCGGGTTCCACGAATTTTTTTATTATAGTTTATCTCTGAAACCATTCATCCGATTTACATGAAAATTTGAATTTAGGGGTTTTCGGGTACGGTAGTTTTTATTACTTATCTATTTTGTTCTATATTGAACAACAGAGGGCACTGCAGTACAAATATTTTAAAGATCTCGAAAAACTTCTAGCTGTGCATCCGATTTGCGTGAACATTTGTATATAGGAGTTTTCGGATATTGTGGGTATCTTGGGCTTTTTTTTCTGCTCTATCTTAAACACCAGACGGTGCTGTAGTACAAGTCACCAAAGAAATCGTGAAACACTCAAAAACCGCTCATCCCATTTAGATAAAAATTTGTATATCATATATATAAGATTTGATTATCGAGTATAGAAAGGGCTTTGGAGTTATTTTTTATTCTATTTCGAAAACCAGAGGGACTTTTGTACAAACACCGCAAAAAACTCAAAACAACTCATCCGATACGTATGATTTTTATAAGTGGTTTTCGGGTGCGGTGAGTCATTTTTGCGCTATGTATTTTGCTATATCTTGAACCCCAGATTGCGCTGTACTACAAAATATAGTAAGGCGTAGCAAAGCGCAAAGGGTGATAATTATCTTCTTTTCTTCTTTATGTGTATTTACATTCCACTTTCTTTTTTCGCAAATCAGGACAGCTGATACCGAATTCTGTGGTATTTGAGTACGCATCAACACATGCGCAAGTCAGTTGTGCCGTAAGTTGGCGTTGTTTTGAATTTTTGTCCAGTTTCCTCGCGAATTGGCAAAAATTCGTTTTTGCTCTGATTTTTTTCAAAAATGTGCAATCTATCGAATACAATATAAAACTTGAAAATATTTTATTGCAAGCGATCGGCGGCACGCACACTCAAATCACGATTTCCCTAACTTTTTCTCATAAATTTCAGATGTTGAAGCTACATTTTGCTCATTTCGCCGAAGTTACCGGTTTGAAAGATGCACACATTTGCAATTCCTTCCAAAGTTTGTGAAAAGATTTTTCAAATCGACGAATGAAATCGAAAATTATTTATATCAACTCCCGAGTTAAGCCGGGTATTCAGCTAGTAGTAAATAAATTTGCATTAATGTGCTTAGGATTATATTATAGCAAAATGTAGTTTGGAGTGCATTACACCCCCGCCGTTAAGATAAAAATTATTTGATTTAAAGAAAATAATTTTTGTTTATAAATTATATAATGCAAATGTAGCATAATGTACTTTATATATATGATAAAAATAAAATTAGGGGGGTTTTTTTATTTTTTTTTTTACATTGATTAATTCCATTTTTTTAAAAATTATTGTGATATTCTTTGATTTTTCCAATTAGATTAATTATAGAATTTACTCAATTTCTTTTTATTAAAGTGTATGGACCATGATAAAGCGATTGCTTCTTTTTTCTGTCCATTCTTTTTATTAAGACTTTGTCACCAATATTTAAATTTAATGGTGCTGTAATTGTATTATTCTGTATTCGTTTTTCTTTGGCTATATTTATTAATTCTTGTGTTTTTTTAGAGAGTATGCTAATCTTATTTTCAGTTCTTGCGCGTAATTATCTGTATTGTAAACTTTTGATTTTTTTAAATTATCATTTGGTAGATTTGCCAATTTGCCAAAAATTAGTTCAAAAGGACTATTATTTGTATCAATCTGAGGTGTCGTATTGTACGCAAATGTGAAATATGGGATCCAGTGGTCCCATTCGTCATCTTTGCAGAAATTCAATAAGAACTCATTCAATACTTTGTGGTTCCTCTCAATAGAACCTAGAGTTTCATGATGGTAAGGTGTACTAAATATTTGCTTAATGTTCAATTGGCTGCATATCTCCGACATCAACTCATTGGTAAATTCAGTACCCTTATCTGATTTTAGAATTTTAAAGTGACCATAAATCAAAATTAAGTTTTCTATTAAGGTTTTGGCTACAGTTTTTGCGTTTTTGGTTTCCATAGGACATGCTATAACGTATTTCGTCAACTCGCACTGCATAGTTGGTACGTAACGGTAGTTGTTACTTAAACGTAAAGGACCTACTGTGTCTATTGATACTGTTTCGAAACTAGATCCTGGCGTATCTGTCAAAGTTAGTTTTCTTTTGTATGTCTTGTTTGTTTGTTAATTTTGCATTTTTCGCAATTTAGTATGTATTCCATATATATTTTTGTTTTAGTTTTAATGTGGTTTTTCTTATGCCGAGGTGACCTCCGTGGGTCGAGTTGTAGTATTCTTCTATAATTTTATTTTGAATTGCTTTGTCGACTATTCTCTGTGGTTCGCTATAAATTAAAATTTTTAAATTCTCCTCATTCCTACTTAAATTGTTGTATATATTTTTAAATTTTTCCATTGCAATTGTTCTTAATATCTCATCGTTTCTCTTTAATGCTAGTTCTTCTATTCCTAGATTATACATCCTTGATGATAGCTTTTCCAGAGTCAGCGTTGTGAACTTTGGGTTATCACTACATCGTATAATAAATTCCTCATCGTTTATCTCAAATTGAATTTGGGTACCCTTTCTCCTACTTTTAGTAACAAATATTAATTTTTTCATTTCTTTAATGTCCGATATTGATGTGCATTCCCAAAGAAAAATTTGTACGGGATTCTTGTTGGGAAGACAATCTGTATTGTAATAATTATTGTTTTGCATATGATTATTTCTAGTCATACCTCTTGTAATTGCTAGTATATTTCTTTTGCTATCTTCTGAACCTGTCGGAATCATAGCCTGCAGTGAATCGCTGTTAATAACTATCCGGGATAATGCGTCAGCATTCGTATTCATTTTTCCTTTCTTATATAAAATATCAAAATTGTAATCGCATAGGTCTAATCTAATTCGTGTCATCTTTGAAGACGGATTTCTGTGGGTAAAAAGAGACACTAATGGCCTGTGGTCTGTGATTACTAAAAATTTGCGACCATAAAGATATGGCCTGAAAAAATTTATAGCCCAGTGTATGGCCAATAACTCTTTTTCTATGATTGGTTTGTTCAAATCATGTTTCGAAAGTGACTTGCTTGCAAAGAAATTGGTAAGTCTGAACAAACTTCGCCTTGTGACAGAACTGCACCTAGAGCATAATTCGAGGCGTCTGTTGTCAGTATACATTGTTTTTCAAAGTCTGGGTATTGTAGTATAGGAGAGTTAAGTAATTTTTCTTTTAACGTGTTAAAAGCATTTTGACAATTTTCATTCCAGTCAAATTTCGTATTCTTTTTCAAAAGTGAGTTCAAATCCTTGGCTATATCTGCAAAATTTGGTATGAACCTTCTATAATAATTGCAGAAAGAAACAAATCTCCTAACTTCGTCTGTGTCTTTTGGTACAGGATAATTTTTAATTATTTTGTTTTTCGCTGGGTCAGTTCTAATCCCATTAGATGTTATGAGGTGCCCAAGGTAGACAACTTCTGGTTTTAAGAAAGAGCACTTATGGGCACTTAACTTCAAATTAAACATTCTTATTCTTGCAAATACTTTGGTTAAATTTTCATTGTGATGCCTTAAACTGCATGCAAACTCAATGATATCGTCAACGTATAAAAATGCTTCAGCGTCTAATACACTTAACGCTATTGTCAGCATATGCTGAAAACTGTTAGATGATATTTTCAGTCCAAATGGTAGACGTTTGAATTGAAAGTGTCCGTTACTTGTTGAAAAGGCAGTTAATGGTCTGGAGTCTTCATGTAATCGTATCTGGTGGAAGGAGCTGGTCATGTTCAATGTCGAGATATACTTAGCTCTTTCTAGTCTGTCTAGTACGTCCTCAATCCTAGTAAGTGGAAACTTGTCGTTTACAATTTTTTCGTTTAGTTTTCTGAAGTCAACTACTAGTCGCCACTTTTTCTCATCGTCCGTTGATTTTTTTTGGAACAACTAACAGTGAAGCATTGTAAGGACTCACTGAGTGCTCTATAATATTGTCTTCTAGCAATTTGTTTACTTGTTCATTAATCTCAGTCATTTGTGTCTGCGGAAATCTGTAATTTTTGATGTATACTGGTGTTGTATCAGTTAACTGAATTTCTTGTGTATAAAAATTGTTAACGTTGTTCTCCGGGGAGATGGAATATATCTTCGTATTCTTTTATTAAATTTATTATTGATTGCTCCGCTTCTGGTTCGTTGTGACCAACATCCAGTGCTTTTAAAAGTTCTTCTAATCTGGGTTTTTCTAATTTATTCGTTTTTGTACAAGAAAATATATTATAATTTTGTAATGGGTATGTTTGCACCTCTAAATCTTCTATATTCAAGTCTTCGTCTGTCGTATTCAATACTTTTACATGCTTTATACCATTTGCAGGTATCAGACTATTTCCTATAAAAACTCCACTAGCTATTTCCTTGTTGAGTACTATGCTGTCTTCATTGACTTTAATATTTATTTGGACTACCGCGTCTGATCGTGCTGGTATCCTAATACTTTTATGATGAAAATCTTAAAAAATTATTGGCAGGGTAAATTCTTGTTCGTTTAGTATGAATGTAATAGTGCATGTTTCATAATCTATCCTAGACATATATTTCCATAACATATCTCGTCCTGTTATACCGTCAGTTAAAATGGGAAATTCATTTTCAACTATCTGAAAGTTATGTAAAATTTCTTCTGTTTCGATTACAAATCTTAGGTTTGATGTGCCTATACATTCGATAGTTTCATTTGTTATACCCGTAATTGTAAAACATTTCTTGTATCTATATTATTTATATTTTTGATTTTGCAGATAGATATATCCGCTCCCGTGTCTATAAGGAATTTCAAATCTTCGTTTGAATGTGTACATTTCAATGTGACAAAATATGTCAAGTTTTTTATGAGTATCAGTATTAATTTTGGCCTCTGCGGGTAACCATTCCTGATACCCGGCCATTTCCGTTTCCCTGCTCATTATGATTTCTCCTAATATTTGAATTTACATTCGAATTTCTGTTTAAGTTATAATTTGCGTTGTTATTATTTTGGAAATTGTTGTATTTATGATTGTTATTATTTCTTTGATTCCCGTTTGTAAAGTCTCTATTTGTAACATTGTTGTTTGAAATATTCAATATTAACACCCTTGGTGAAAACATTTAATGCCATACCATAAAATACAATTTTGTATATTGTATTTTTTGCTTCCTTGGACGGATTTTCTTATGATTTTATTTCAAACGAACTTAACTGTTCTGCCAGTTCGGCAATTTTTTCTCTGAATTCTGCTATGGATTTGTTATTTTGCCGAAGCGAACAAAATTCGTTTAGTATTTGTTGTAGAGTTCTCGGATTGGAGTATGAATTTTCCAACAAAGTTTTTAATTCTCTAAAAGTCGAAGGCCTATTCGAACGTCCAATTATGCTGCGGACTCGTGATGTAAACTTAAAATTATGGACATATTTAATAAAAATTTCTTTATCTTGATCTTTAAGTAGATCGTGAAGTAGTTCTGATTGAATTATGAAATGCTCTAATTCATTAAAATCCCCTTTAAAGATTTGTAGGTTTTTACATACCACATTTATATCGAAGTTCGACATTTTTGGCAAATTGTTGTCTTCTTTCCAAATATTTGAACAATTTAAATCGCTATCCTGAATTTTAGTAATTTTTATTTTTTCTTTTATACATAAATTATTAATTGTTTTTAAAAAATCTTCATAAATATCGAAAATTGTATTTTTATAATGTTTAAATTTTCATGGAATTTAAGATTATCTACTTCATTTTTTAATTCCTGAAGTTTTTGTAATTTATGTTTTTATATTCTTTGCTGTACTCCCTATTCTTACTTTTCTTTAAATTGTTCTTTAATTTTTCAATATATCTAATGTGTTCTTCGATCACGTCCATATGATCATGAACGACCTTATTACATTTCGTAAGCTTGAATAACAATTTTTTTGTCGTAAGCACCCTGTCTGAGTAGCGAAATATTTGTTGAACCTAGAACAGAACTGGCATTTCAGTTAATAGCGGGTGTGAAGTTAACAACTCTTTGCCAACAACTTTTCCTGTTGTCAAAAAACGAGGAACGATTGGAATTGGGACAACTGACAGCTCTCGGGTTGTCAAATCGCAATTTGTCAAAAAAAACCAATAACCCTTTGGACCATGGCAGAATTATGATTGTGTCTTGGTTTGTAGATGGTTTCATGGAATGGTTCTTTTAAAAATGGCTCAAATGGCTTCAGATTTTGGAAAATAAATCGATGAGCAGGTAATAAACACTTTGACTAAGATAAACACGAATCTTTTAACATTTAATTTTAGGTCGCAAGCTTTTCATTGATATAGTGCTGCGCATCTTGGCCGGGGCTGACTTGATTGCCCAGTATGCAGTTAGCGTGCCTCTCCATGAACTCTAATGGCATGAGCTACACGATGAAACCGCGATTTGGTTGTTTCGCAATCGCCTCAACATTCCACCATCTCCTCGTACCTACAAGCCAGCCTACCATCATGCTTTAGCTTACCAGACCCCTATCAAGGCAATGTATCATGTACTTGAGCTGATTCGCTCTAGTTATAATTCAGCGTTGAGGCCGACGTCTTCCCTACTCGCTTGAGGCATTCCATTCTAATGTTCCAATAGGACCAAATTGCGATTTGCACAATAGGATCAAATTGCACACCTTCTCCGATAGACGCACCACAATAGTGGGTTGTCGTGCCCTCTGTGGAATTCCAGATATTGATTTCCGATTGCTGAAATTTTTCGTTGAAGACGATGCTAAATTAGAGGAAGTGCATGTGGCGTATAGTAAGAGTGAGATTGCGGGCGAAATTAAAAAATTCGCCATTGAGGTAAAAAGTTTGAATTAAGAACAAACACTTTTTAGTCTTTTTATTTCCCTTTAGGCTTGAACACCAATTGTAGAGAAACATCAACCGACACACAAGCCACCCTGTAGGAAAATCAACTAATTTAAAAGTAGTTGATAAAGTAGTTTTTTGTCAACCACAACTAGTTGAAATTCTGACTTTTTTCCATAGAACGAACTAACTTATTTTGTATGGTGATGTCCGCTAAATAAGTCAATTGGCTGTCGTCTGCATATATTTTCAACTACTTGTTAAATTAGTTACATTTAAATTATTTTTTTAATTGCTTTAAAATAACCAGTTGAAAACTATTACTGATGGCCAAAAGTTAATAATATTTGATGAAATAACATGGTTAAATATGTATAAGCTTGTAATCTAAAAAAAATTTTCAATTAAAACATGCCAACATCAGAGTAGTTGCCGCCTTAATATAATTTAAAGTAGTTTATCAATCACTGGTTTTTAAGTAGTATTTCAGTTACTTCATATATTGAAGTGGATGCCGCCTTAATATAATTCAAAGTAGTTCATATACTGGTTTATTTTAAACTAGTTTTTTAATTAGTTGTTTTTAAAAACAAGTTAGTTTGTTCCTATAGGGCAGTCAAGTACTTATTTTATACATGCAAATCCTCCCATTGAAATACGCCATATTCCCGATATGTGACGATAAAAAAAGGAATATTCTTAAATCTCAGCTATTGAGTAGATTTTAAACATGCGCATTTGTCTTTAATACATATATTATACTTAAGGGAGAGGTGATTAATTGATGTTTAATTAATTTTCGTATACTTTTATCACATATTTTTAAGGGCCTACTAAAGTTTTTTTAAGCGAAAAACCCCTGTATTTAAGGTTTTATTTTTAAGCTACGGCTTTTTTTAGATAACTTGCTTTTACATTATAATTATATATATTTTAAAGAAAAGTTTTTTGAATTTTTGGATAACAAATATTAAACCATATAGCAGTAATTCAAAGATTAGTAAGGTACCTTAAATATGCGGTGGACACGATTTTTTAGAGCTTGTTTATCTAAAAAAAAAAAAAAACAAATAATTAAGGTTCTACTAAAGCTTTTTAGCCTTTGATCGAAAATTTTAGAAAAATTATGATTTTACCAAAATGGCAGCTAGGCCGATAATTTTTATTTAATTAACTCAAAACTTTCTGAGAATATTTTTAAGATATTATACATTCAAAACATGTAAGAAAAAACTTTAGTAGGCCCTTAAGTAAAACATACCTATCAAAGACAAATGTTCATGTCCAAAATCGCAGGTCAATAGCTTTTTAGGATTTATAAAAATGTTATTTGAACTTGGATATATAAATTAAAAAATAATTTATATCAATTTTAAAATGAATGATTTTGCAGTTAGAAGTAAATAACCTGTGCTGACTTAATCTTGAGTCTTATTAAAAAAATTAGTGTTGATTTAAATTTTTCAAGATTTTGCAAGATTTTAATATTTTTTATTTTATACTTAAATATCAACGAAACTTAAAAATGTTAAAATGTTATACTATGACAATGTTATATTAAAACAGTACGTATATAAGAATTATAATAATAAATGTATATATAAAAGAACATGTTAAATACATTGTTTCGATTTTTAAATATTACTATTCTTCAATAACTTCTGTTCAATAACCACTTTATGGAAAATACTGCCCTAGCCAAAGATGAGGCTATATCATGTGAAGTATACGAGTTGTTTAGGAAGTTTTTTCAATTGAATTAATTTTTCAACAACAACTGTTGTTCATCAACAACAACTGTTGTTCATCAACAACTGTTGTTCATCAACAACTGTTGTTCATCAACAACTGTTGTTCATCAACAACTGTTGTTCATCGACAACTGTTGTTCATCAACAACTGTTGTTCATCAACAACTGTTGTTCATCAACAACTGTTGTTCATCAACAACTGTTGTTCATCAACAACTGATGTTCATCAACAACTGTTGTTCATCAACAACTTTTTCCAGAACAGTAAATAAAATTTGAAAATCTTATAGACGGTTCCGTTGATTTTTAAACAGTTCCGATATTTGGAATCAGGAGTTTAAAAGACTTCCGAAGAAATTGTTAAATTTCTTAGAGCCGAATAGATATCAGTAGTATCTTCAAAAGCGATTTGGGATTTATAAAGATTTAAATTTATTGAACATACGTATAATCCTATATTCTTGAGTCTTATTTGAAAATATATTTATAGAAAAGATTTAATTTATACAAGATTCGAATTTTTTTTTTATATTGTTATATCAGAGAAACCTAAAAATCGTAAAAATTATGCAACAAAATTTCTATATAAAAACATGTTGAATTTAAAGTGGAAAAACAAAACAGCTACAAGAATTAAAACAAAAATTAAAACATAAAATGTGTAAATACATAACTTTCATACTTTTTATAATTTACCAATTATTGCAATTTCTTTCAAAATAAGCTGTTCGATAACACTTTAATGAAAATAGTGGCCTAGTCAGAGATGAGATTTAATCTTGTAATAAAAAAGTAAAAAAGAAAATGACTAAAATACCTTTGCCATGGTAAATAATTTTTTTATAGTTGCCCATTGTTTTGTGTACACAATCCTCAAAAATCGTCCAAAATCTTCGTTCTAATAAGACGAAGACTAATATGGAAATGTTGGCAAGATTACACATTTAAAATAATACAGATTTATATTTCTAAACTACTCTAAGTGGTCCTGATTAAAATCAAGTTGCTAATGCATTAACAAATTTTCAACAACTCAGAAAAAGAATTCCATTCTGACCCAGCGAAGATTAGGTATGATTCTAAAAAAGTAAATAGTAATGAAGTTATAATTTTGAATTTTAAAATATATAAATACCTTTTTGGAGATGCAAGATTTGACATAGAGTTTTAAAAAGTAAATAGGATTAGGCCTAATGTAAGCAAATGAACAAAGTTAAAATCTTAATATAAATGCTATAAAAATGCGTATATCTGACTAATTGATTCTGTTATAAATCAAGTTGTTCTTGCAACAACACATATTCAACAACTCCAAAAAAATGTCCTCTTTGGTCTTTAACGATTTTGTAGAGTTCTGGGAAAAGTAAAGAAGTAGTATAAGTTAATTTGATGTCAGCATAAAACTATTAAAAATTCCTTTTTGGTGGTGTCTGATTTTTTTTAATTTTCCATGATGTAGTGTCCAAAATCCATAAAACTATTAAAAACAACTTTTTGTTGGTGTATGATTTTTTTAATTTCCTAATATGTAGTGTCCAAAATCCGCTTTTCCCAAGGATGAAGACTGGCATAAAAAAATGACGATGGTTACAAACTCGAAATAAGTGCTATCAAAAAGATGTATACTTACCTGATTGATGCTGATATAAATAAAGTCGCTCCTGCAACTACAAGGGCCCAACAACCTCAGAAATGTAATTGGCCATTTTGGTCCAGGAAGGATTACATAGGATTCTGGAAAAAGTAAAGAAGAAATATTGTTAAATTTGATGTCATCATGAGACTGCAATAAATACCTTTTTGATGGTATATGACTGTTTTTAGTTTTCCATGAAGAAGTGTCCAAAATCCTCAAAAATCGTCCAAAATCTAGTTTTTCCAAGGATGAAGCCTGGTAAAAAAAAATGGCGAAGGTTAGAAATTTTAAATAAATGCTATCAAGAAGGTGCATACTTACCTGATTGATGCTTGCATAAATGACGATGCTCCTGCAACTACTAGTGCCCAACAACTCCAAAAATGAAATTGGCCAATTTTGTCCTAAAAGGATTAGGTGGTGTTCTGGAAAAAGTAAGAAACAACATTTAACGAATTTGATTTAAAATGGAAGCTATTATACATACCTTGTTGATGTTCTATAATTTTTTGTAGTTGGTCATATGGTTCTGTCCAGAATCCTTAAAAATAGCTCTTAATCTGCTTTTCCCAAGGATGACACCTGGCATAGAAAAATTATAATAGTTATGAATCCAAAATCAGTGTCATCAAAAAGATATATATTTACGTGATTGGTGCTAGTGGAAACTTAGTTGCTCCTGCGACAAAAAGTGCCCAACAACTCCTAAGTGTCCATATTTGCTCCGAAAGGATTTGCCAGGTCTCTGGAAGAAGTTGAAGAGTTACAATAATAAGTTTGGTATCAAATAAAAGGTATTTTGAATTCCAACTTGATGGTTGGTAAATGATCCATCTATTCCAAGGCTTTCTGTCCAGCAGGCGAAAGAAGCATCCGTCAAATTGCTACCTCAGAGAATAAGGCCTATTAGGAGAAAATGGAAAAAGTTATTAAAATGCCATTATAATTATCAAAAAGATACATATTTTCCCGACTTATCCATATATAAATCATTGACCTGCATTGAGGCGTTATGTCCAACAACTCCAAAAAGCTTCTGGTCCATGAAAATGAATGCTGCATTTTTTTGAGCCTGTGAGCGTAGGAAATGATTTGATTTATTTTTGTATTATAACTATGTAAAATTTTCTTCTCACCTGTTTTGCGAACTGTCTCCATTAGTTGTCCTAAGAGCTCCACCATCGCTTTTTGTCCATCTCCTAAAAGTCGCAAAACAGTTGTCCAAAATAGTTGTTGAAAAATCGCATTTGACTGTCAAAACCTCATAGAACGCGTGAGAATGGAATTGGTTGTTAAAATTGGTTGTTAACTTCACGGACATCAGTTAATAAAAAGAATGAAAGAAAGTAAACGTCAAAAACTGATATTAAATAAATTAGAGTCATGGTAGAATAAGACAAGGTAGTGTTAGTAGTTAAAATTCTCTCTTGTGCTGGGTACCGCACTTGCCAAAGCCAGGTTTTTACGAATAAAAGCAAAACAAATAACAAAATTTGCAGATTATGATATTCTATGTGTTTGACAGCTGCGGTACCCACCGCTCCGAGACGACACTACCTTGTTAAATATACCTTGATTAGAGTAAGCCCATGGTAGAATTATAAGGTAAGGCCGACTCGGAGAGGAGTGGAAAGCAGAATTAAGCAAGATAGATGTCAAAATCAGCTGTTCATCGCGAATTTCTTTATGCTCACCTTTCGCAGTTGTTTTTAGGTTAAAACTGTTACAGGTTTTTTTTTTCAATTTTAAGACTTCTTTCACATTTTATAGTTTTTATTACACTTTTTTTTTAATATTTTCACTCAAATTAGCATAAATTTAGCACTCGCGACCGCACTGTTTGCAACTTGGAAACATAAAATATTTTCTTCATTTGCAATTTCTACGAAATTCGTCGTTTGACATAAATCTTCCTTCTCATTTTCCACTCTTCGTTGACGCGTGAGAGCACTCAGCGAAGCGGCCCTACCTTATCATTGCATCATGGAGTATACCAAGGTTGATTTATAAGGTTGTCGCAGGGCTAATCGCACTCTCTTCTCAGTGCCCATAATTGTCAAAACCAGCCAATTTTGCGAATGACTACGAAAGAAAAACGGATGATAAAAAAGAGCACTTGCAGATTTTCTATGAGCTGTCAACTTCGATTTAACAATTATGGGTACTCGCTCTCTCCCTTGCGACAACCTTATAAATCAACCTTGGGAGTAAACCGCAGGGCTGATCGCACTCTCTTTTCAGTACCCATAATTGTCAAAACCAGCCAATTTTGCGAATGACTACAAAAAAAAAAACGAATGATAATGGAGAGCACTTGCAGATATTCTATGAGCTGTCAACATCGATTTGACAATTATGGGTACTCGCTCTCTCCCTTGCGACAACCTTATAAATCAACCTTGGAGTAAACCATAGAAATAAAAAATTTCTATGGAGTAAACAAAGATCGCGTGTGCATATTTTCTTTCTGTTTAACTTCTCTGCGCGTATATTAAATAAAGTGAATCTGTAAGTTAGAAAAATGGACCAAATTTATATAAAAAATTTAAGTTTGAATAATATTGATTTCAAAAGTTTTTTATTTAATAATTCTATTTATCATATTTAGAGCTTTTTGATATTTTTTCTTTATAAAATAACAAAAAAAGAAATAATAATAACAAGTTGATGAGTATTATATTATCCATATAACGCTTTTTTTTCATCCGGCACATACCAGCACACCTCCGCGCCTGTGCCTCGGTCTTTGCGTCACCGGAATTGCCGTCAGTCGCTCCTCTCGAGCTCTTGCTTGGCGCCGATGATACTCCTCGATGGTGATTTTTCTTGGACCAGCCGTTATGGTCGTTGGTATATATGTTGGTGCACCCAAAATAGCACTCATTGGCACGTATTCTTCTTCCGACGGCATGTAATTTTCTTCCGGTTTGGGCAGGATCGCCATGTAATGTTTGGACCGGGTGCGCGGTACACTTTCGCTCTACCGTGTTAAATTTGTTGGTAGCTCTGCCTACTTAATTTTTCACCGGCACTTAAAAACGCCACGGGTTCAAAAAATTGACTAGTGCTGATTGGAAGCACTTAGGTTTTTAAATAAAAGTTATGCTGTTAAGAAGCAGAACTAGATTGATTTTATTTTCAAAAATTTTAATTTTTATTTTTTTTAAAACAACTTAAAACATAACTAACATTAATATTTTCATTATTAATATTTTCATATAACTTAAATATTAACATTAAAAATAAATATAAATAATAACATGTGTGAATTACATAAAATATAAATATAAAAAAAATAAATATAAATAATAACATGTGTGAATCATATGAACACTAATAACTGCAAAAGAAATGCGTAACATAATATAATATGTGCGACAAGAAAAAGTGCACGCATGTACTTAATTTCTCCTTTTTGCTTTAACATATACTTTGTGCGTGGGAGAGACCAAATAGAAACAATGCAACTGAGTTCAATGCTCTTGCGCATAAAAAGAACAAGTTCATGTCAAGATGTTCAAGTTTGTGTTGTTGTTTAGTTTATATTGCATGCAAATATATATAGTGCGTGAGTGTAATAAAATAATTAAAACGCTAGTTGAGTTCAATGCACTTTTAGAATAGTAAATAAATTTGCATTAATGTGCTTAGGATTATATTATAGCAAAATGTAGTTTGGAGTGCATTACATTACAATTAACGCGTACTGACTTCTCCCCCTTTACAAGAAGACACTCCCCAAAATTATGCGTTTTGTTACATTTTACACACGCGTTTGGTGCGGAATATATTTTTTAACAAATTATATTTTTTTTTAAGTTTTTTTTATTTCCATATATTTTTCGAACTATTTTATTGAACAAATTTTTTACAACTGAAAATTAAAATGAAAGTTTTTGACAATCATTTTTTTTGAACAAACAAATAATTATAATTGAATTTAAATATAAATGAACAAGTATTTTTAGATAAAGGTGTATGAGGATTTGAGGTGTTGTATTTGTGTGGGGTCACCACACTATTCCCCCCTCATGAAAACAATTTGACTGTGTTATTAAGTAAATTAAAATGTACTTTTTTTGTGTTTGTTTTTGGTAAAGAAAGTGATTGTGTACTGTCTGTGTCTAATATTGCTGGTTTTACTCTGTTAATGTTTACTGTAATTACTGAATTGTGTTTACGAATTTTGAAATACGTGGGAGTCTTTTCGACTACTTCGAAAGGACCATCGTATGGTTCCTGAAGCTTTTTATGAATTGTGTCATTCCTGACGAAAACGAATTTACACGTTCTTAGTAATTTAGGTATGAAATTTTGAAATTTTGTATTGTGATGTACTATGTTCGACTGTTTGTCAGAAATGACTTGTTTAATTTTGTTAAGTGTATCAGAAGGACTAATAGTTTGATCAACATGCGCAACTAACTGTTTCGGAAATCTGAGGGTCTGACCAAAAACCATCTCAGTTGGTGATGCTTTCATATCTTCTTTGACCGAAGATCTAAGACCCAAAAGAACTAGTGGTAACTGAGTATACCAATTGACCTGATTGTTACTAGCTATAAGAGAAGCTTTAAGCTGACGGTGAAAACGCTCTACCATTCCATTTGCTTGAGGATGATAAGCTGAAGTGGTAATATGTTGACAACCGAGAGTCTTGATAAAGTTCCTGAATGTCAATGAAGTAAATTGTGCTCCTCGATCAGAAGTGATTTTTAACGGAACTCCGAAACGTGAAATGAACTCTCTCTGAAATAAGTCAACTATTGTTTCAGTGCTCGTGTCTTTCAACGGATACACTTCAGGCGAGCGTGTGTTTCGGTCAATTGCAGTTAGTAAATATCTGTATCCATGTGATGTCGGTAGAGGTCCTACTAAGTCAATGTGAACGTGTTCAAAACTACCATGGGGAATTTTAATTGTTTGTGGAGAGGTTTTGGTGTGTCTGTGTACTTTCGAACGTTGACATCTGATACATTTCTGTGACCATTTATTTATTTGTGTATTCATTTTTGGCCAGAAATATCTTTGTGTCAGAAGTCGTCGTGATGCGCGTGTTCCTGGATGTGAAATATTGTGTAGTTGTTCAAAAATTTGTTTGCGTAGTGTTTGTGGTATATATGGTCGTGTAACCGAATCTGTTTGTTCGCACCAAATTTTAATGTTTAGGAAAGGTATGTGAATCTGTTCTAATCTGTACATGTGTTTGTCTATGATATCCTGCAATTCTGAATCTGTGTTTTGTTCCTGATGAAGAATTTTGAAGTTAATTTCTGTAGGTGTGAATGCGTTAATTTCTGCACGTGACAGTGCGTCTCCTACAACGTTATCTGTTCCTTTAATGTATCTGATGTTATTTGTAAATTGTGAAATATATTCCAAATGTCTGGTCTGTCTTGGGCTGCGTTCAGTTTTTGAATGAAGTGCAAATGTAAGGGGCTTGTGATCAGTGTAAATTGTAAAGTGATTCCCTTCAAGGTAGTGTTTGAAATGTTTAACTGTGAGATCTATAGCTAGTAATTCACGATCGAATGTGCTGTACTTGGTTTGAGCTGGCGAAAGTTTTTTTGAAAAGAATGCTAATGGTTCCAGTATATCATTATTCTGTTGTTGTAACACACCGCCAACTGCTATGTTTGATGCATCTACAGCAATCGATAGATCTGCATTACTGTTAACATGATTAAGCAGTGTTTCTTTTGCAAAACTATCTTTGATTACTGTGAAAGCGTGTAGTGAAGTGTCTGTCCAGTGTAACTGTTTGTGTTTAGTTTTGGATGCTACGGTGACCATGTCATAAATTAGACCTAGCATGTGTGCGAGTTTTGGAATGCATCTGTGGTAGTAATTGGTCATACCAATAAATTTTTGCATCTGTTTGACTGTAACTGGTTGGGGAAAATTTTGTATGCAGTGAATGCGTTCTTGTGTAGGTCGTATACCTTGACTGGAAATATTGTAACTTAGAAAATTTATGTCTGTCGCTCCGAAAATACATTTACTAGGTTTAACGTTTAAACCGTAATTTGAAAGTCTCTCAAAAACTTGTGTCAAATGTTCGATGTGTTGTGTTTCGGATTCACTAGCGATCAGTATGTCATCTAAGTATACAAAAAGGAAATCAAGTCCATCTAATACCTCATGAATGAATCTTTGGAATGTTTGTGCTGAGTTTCGTAAACCGAAGGGCATTCGTAGAAACTCGAACATTCCGAAAGGTGTTGTGATTGCTGTCTTGTGTATGTCACTAGGAGCCATCGGTATCTGATGGTATGCTTTTACTAGGTCAAGTTTAGAATAGATATTTGTGTTGTGTAAATTAATCGAGAAATCGTGTATGTGTGGTAACGGGTACCGGTCAGGTATCGTAACAGCATTGATTAATCTGTAATCGCCACAAGGTCTCCAATCATTTGGTTCACTTTTTGGTACAAGATGAAGTGGAGAAGAAGTATGTGAGTCAGATGGTCTACAGATTCCTGTTTTGATAAGGAAATCGAATTCTTGTTTTGCGATCTTTAATTTATGTGAGTCTAAACGTCTTGGTCTTGAAAATGGAAGTTGTCCTTCGGTGGTGATGTAATGTTCAGTTTTATGTTTGACGGGAATAGTGTAGTCTGGTTCGGTGAGAAGTGATTTAAATTGTTTTAGAAGTTGCGTGTATTTGTTGTCAAGTGAAAATAATTTGGGTAGTGAAGTTTCAGAAAATGCGGAAATAGCGTTAACAGATAATTTAGTGAGTGGATCAATTAACTTTTTGTGTTTCATGTCAATAAGTAGTCCATATTTCGTTAGAAAATCTGCTCCAATAATGGGTCTAGCTATGTCTGCTAAAATAAAAATAAAAGGGAATTCTCGTCTGGTCTGAGTTTGATGTTTACGTTAAGTAATTTTTTCCCGTAGGTCGAAATTGTGCTACCATTAGCTGCTGTCAAAATTAAGTCTGAATTCTTTTTGTTATTTTTGAATTTGGAGGAAGGGAGAACTGATACTTCTGCACCACTGTCGATTAAAAAGTTTAAATGGTTGTCATTGTCGTAAATGAATAAACGGCGTGTAGATGTTCCTCCATTATTTGCCGTTGTCATGATGGAGGTTTTTAGTTTGACGAATTCTGTGTGTTATGTGAGTCGTTGTGTTTGAATGCACATGGTTGTTCACATCGTCTTGCCGACCTACCAAATTTATAGTGATATCTACATAACCAATTGGCTGGTCTCTGACGTGACTTATTTCGAGAGGGAGACCGGTGTCTCGAAAAATCTCGGAAACTGTTGTCTCTGGAGTTTGATCGTAAAGAATTGTGACGTTCGGTTCTGAGTTCTTGAACTTCAAGTGACAGTTTATTAAAACATTCAAGAACTTTGTTAGTTGTTTCTGAGAAACTTCGTGCGATTGTCGTTAAATCCTCAGCTTTCGTCATTTGGGATGAATTTTTGTTTATGGCTGAGATTTCACCATTAGCCATAACTTCCCAAATGTTATCAGCTAGTTTAAGTAAGTCATCTAGCTCTTTGTGACCTGAACCGGTCAAAGCGATATTGAGACTTTTGGGAAGTTTTCGTAACCATAATTTATAAATTAGGTCATTACTAACTGAGGAACCGGCAAGAAGAAGTAGTGCACGATAGAACTGAGATGGCTTTTGGTCACCCATCTCAGAGTCCGAAAGGATTTTGTCTAAACGCTTATTTTCACTGAGTGAAAGTCTGTCAATCAATACTTGTTTAAGTCCATTGTATAAATTTGCAGATGGAGGATGCTGAATGAAGTCTAGTACTGTTACTATGACCTCTTGTGGTAGTGCAGTAACTAAGTAGTCGAACTTAGTTCTGTCAACTGATATATTTTTCGCTTGGAATTGAACTTCTGCGTGTGCGAACCACGCTTCTGGACAGTTTGTCCAAAAAGAAGGAAGTTTAATAGCTGTAGCATGAATTTCATGCGAAACATTAAATGGATTCGTAGTATCCAAGTTGGTGATGGGTTCGTTGGATTCATCTCCACCACCAGTGATAGAAATACGCGGAGGTGTACGTTGCATATTGGAACGAATAGAATTGTGTACCTAATCAACCCTAGTGTAGTGGAGTGCCTGAGCCATATAACGATAAACTTCTTACGTTTTTATCGTTATATGAACTCTAAAAACTAAGTGTGTGCCTCGTGTTAAGCTAAGAAATAATAAAGCAACCTGTAAAAAGAATTTTATAAAAGTAAAAGAAAAGGAAAACTTAAAACTAACAATAAAGTTTTACAAAAAAAAAATTGAACAATAAAATTTGTAAAAAAAATTTTTAACAATTTTTTGAATTTAAAAAAAAGATGACGTTGACTGCGACGTTGATTGTTGTTGTTGTTAGGCAGCGACCGTGTCTACTGCTGATGTGTTGTTGTCGCTGCTGTTGTTGTTGTTGTTGTTGTTGTTAGGCAGCGACCGTGTCTACTGCTGTTGTGTTGTATGAAGTCCTTTAATGGTGGCAGCAAGTCTCTGGCTGGAGGTTGAGAATTACTTTTGAGTGTGAAGGCTGCTGCTGCTGTGCCTGAAGATGCAATGAAAGGTGTAGGTATATTTAAGCAACTACTACTGGGCACGTGATAGTCTAACGCTGACAGTTCCGGCTCTTGTGCTCCGCCAGTAATGGGTGGTTTCAAGGTTTTGGCTGAGTTGATTGATGGGCGTGGCGTAGGTGCTTTGAAACCCTGTGCTGGCGTAGGAGTACGAGTATTTCTATTTTCTGTGCTGTATGCAAAGGCAGCAGCAGTAGTTGTTGTGGAATATGCAGAGGAGGTGAAAGGCTTGCCAGCCAATGTAGTGGGACGTGTTGTTGTGGAAGTTCGTTCCTCGGCTGAATTTAAATCGGCTGAGGTATTATAGCGTGTACTATGGCTGGTGTCTAAATCTTCATGGTCCTCGGATACTAGCTGTTGCCGTTAATGTAGTGCCGCATTGTTAGGGTTGTCGTTGGTGGTGGGTTTTGATGTTCCGCTGGAGTTCGCTGGTAGGATCGCCAGTTTTGGTGCGGAATATATTTTTTAACAAATTATATTTTTTTTTAAGCTTTTTTTATTTCCATATATTTTTCGAACTATTTTATTGAACAAATTTTTTACAACTGAAAATTAAAATGAAAATTTTTGACAATCATTTTTTTTTAACAAACAAATAATTATAATTGAATTTAAATATAAATGAACAAGTATTTTTAGATAAAGGTGTATGAGGATTTGAGGTGTTGTATTTGTGTGGGGTCACCACACGCGTAAGTTCTATTTCAATTTTGGGCACTATGTCCCCAAAATTGGCATTTTTTACACTGAATATGGTTGGCTCTGGATTTAGGAGCTTCCCAGGATACAGATTGGCTCAGTAAAAATTTAATTTTATTAATGTCATTCATTGTTTTCCCCGGAACCAAGGTTATAAGAAAAAGTCCAGTATCAAAATTGTTACGCTTGGAGTGAGAAGTAACATATTTTGTAACATTGTCAACACATCCTGGGAGCTCCTCATCCAGAGCCAACCTTATTTCATTTGTATTAGAACCGAAGTAGAGACCACGCAGAACAACTCCAATTTTTTTCAATTGTGGTGGAGTAAAGGAGTAGGAGTCAGCACCCTTCTCACGCAAAAGTGCCATCATGTCAATGTGAGCTTCTATATCTTGGAAATAAAGTTTACTTTTATGCTTTCATATGTTTGTAATCTTGAATTTAATTTCAGGAAATATCACCTTAAGCTGATTAATTAAATTACTGATGTTTATATTAAATAATATAATAGGAGGACAATATCTATCTTTCACAATACTATTTCTTTTCCGATACAGAGTTATTTTTCGATTTTAGATTAATATTAGCATAATTTGTAACATTAGCATTTTTATCAGTAACATTTTTTTCAATATTGATATCTCCCAAAGCTGCAAGTCTATTTGATGATATAGAATCTACATTGTGTCGGAATCCAGAAACATCCAACTGCTTCACAACTCCTCCAGAAGAATGCTTAAAGCGTTTGTATTTTACCTCATGGAAGACGTCATCTTGTAGGACAAGAAGCTGTTCCGCGGCCGAAAGTGTACCAGGCGTGGGGCATCGGTATAATCCATGGAATTAGGAGAGTGATCCTGTGACAGAGGCATTCAATTTCGAATGCACTGCACCGTCTCTAGAAATTGTATCCACAGAACCAGTAGTTGATGTTAGTGTGTCGAAAACAGGTTGTGACACCAATAAATGTTGTTGCTGTTCAGCACAGTTATACTGATATAAATGTTCTGATTGTTGCTGGGCAAGGTCATGAAAATGAAAATCTACGCCATTTTGATTCTGCAACTCATATGTATGTTGATGTAGCGCATCCGTTAACTTTTGCCTCGAACCTGCACCCGGCAACCGCTCAGCGTCAAGACTTGGCTGAGCTGCTTGAACTTCATTGTACCCATCATGATGATGAGCTCCCTGAATCATGCCAGAATTGGCTGGATTTATTAATGCATTGGGCATAATAGCGATATCTTGCTCGAACTTATCAGGCGGCTTTTTTTATTAAGGTCTGCACCTCCATTTTTACCGGAATCCATGGAGTTCAAAGCGCCAACAATGCAGAATTTCGGCAACTTTTAGTTGCTTTTCACTAATAATTATTGTTAAGTAACAACGAAAAAAAAAAAAAAAAAAAAAACGAAATGGCCATTTCAGCCCTTGAAAGGACTTTGACCGAGCTTCTTATGACCAATTGTGTTGTGTGTGATGTGAAATGTTTGCACACAAATGATCGAGAACTGGACCTACATGTTTTACGCCGACTCCGAACGGCACATGTTCTCAAGAAGCTTTTCATGGCAGTTTTTACTCTCTGAGGTTTGCCATTGTCTGCAGAGAGGTGACGGCCGAACAGAAAAATTAATTCAATTGAAAAAATTTTCTGTGTCAGATGGAGGATTCGAACCTGGGTTCTCTGGCGTAAGAGTCACACACTCTACCCACTACGCCACGAAACCCCCTAAACGGGTACTTTCGAATAAATCGTTCACTATGGCTGGTGTTGACCCATTTTTGTCCAGCGTTGCGTATATGCAACGGTATATGCAACTTTTCTTAACCTAGAGGCCATAGATAGATTTTTCATGATTTCCAAAAAGAATATGAAATTTTAAGAATTTATCTAATCGACCTGTTTTCGCTCAAGGCTGAACAATTACGTTTACTTACATTTCCAAGCTTGGGAAATTTTGGAATTTACCATTTTTTTTTCATCTTTAATTTTAAACGTCTAAAAAATCTAAAAAAAAGAATAAGTAAAATATAATTCTTACACCATCGTATTTCTTAAGATTTGTACTTAACTTTTGTGAATTTTTATGAAGTTTGGCTGACATACGTGGCTCCTACGGGTTGACACAACGCTGGTCTTTAACGAAATACGCTTTTGTATATATTTTGTTATTTTATGGATATTCTTGTGATCAATATTGGTGCAAAATGCTCGACTTTGCCTGTAGAATATTGTTTAATATCGATCAATTTGAAAATTAAAAATCTCGAGGTGGCAACTTGAATTTTATAAATTTTTTTTTAATTTTTTGATTTTTTTTTTTGCCCAAAATAAACATTTTTGGAAAGTTTCATGATTCTAGCTCAACGGGAACATGGGTCAGTCCATAATGGACTAACGCCAATCGTTTAAAAAAAAAAATCAATAAATTGTGAAGAATCAGAGAAAGTTTTAAAGTATGTTAGGGCTAGGTCGCACAGCTATAATCGCACAGCTGGGTACGTGGAAGTCCCATTCCGATCTTTCTTCAATCCAATCACCACTAAAATAAAATAGAAAGCGTTCTAGCTTTCGATAAATTATTGATGCATATATTTATATAAAAGTGTTGTTAATATTTCAACCCAATTATGAAACTTTTTTCCCGGGCAAATTATTAATTTTCTCCTATTCCCCTATTACCAACGTTTTCAAACATTAATTTTTGGGAAAAGTAGCCATTGTGAAAATTTGGGAGAAGGGGAATTTTTTGACAGTTCCCAAAATTTTATTCCCTTGTTATTAGTTGGAGAGCTGAAACAACTGAAGCAAACAAAAACATGTAAGTGCATTTTATTTGTAAGTAAATGGAAAATGTATTGAAATTTCGTTAATTTTAGGTCAAAGTAACGAATAATGGTCTGATTATGCAAACTTGACGTAACATAGGTTAACATGACGCAACGTACTATGACTTTTTGTTGATTATGCCACCAATGTAACAATCACAGCAAGTGTCAAATAGATCACTAGATCAATTAGTTTTTCATCGTCTACCCTTCTGAAACATATTTTAATTATTAATAAAAAATCAATTTAAATTAAAAAACTTAGATTCCACTTCAATAAATTAACGCAAACAAAGAAATATTACTCAAAAATAAAAGTGTGATGCTAACAACCTTACAAAAAGCCTATTGTGTACTGAAATGTCAGTCGACGTAACACAGAAATCAAAATTCAATAGACTTCTACGTCGCGTTACGTTTCGGCTAATTAGATACACGAAAAACGCGTTCGGTAGATTTGTATGTGACAAAAGCAACGGCTGTGTTGCGTAGATCTATGTTTGGCTAATTAGGCCATAAATACAAATGGATATTTTGCTTTCTTTGATGGAAAGCAATAGAGCCATCGCTACTGGCTATCAAAAGAAAGGCAAAGACGAAGTAAACCATTTCTGGAAAGACGCTGTGGAACAGCTAAATGCAGCAGGTCCTCCGATAAAAGAAAGAAATAAATTAATGGAAAAAGGTAAGATATTCATATATAATTTCTATATACTAAGCGAAGCTCCTACCAAAGCGGTGACGGTGCCTATGTTAAGTTTGTTATGCTACCATATGATTACACAGAAGAAAGGTCCGGATCTAAGTTCGGCCTGAAAAGGAAATTTCCATATAAGGAGAATGAAAGGCCACTGATCAGGATATTTCAGTGCTCTTTGATGACAATTGCGGAAATTTTGAGGAAAGTTGTTATCCTACAATCGTTGATAATTAAAGACACAACAGATTCTGATATAAATGTTTGCAACAACGTGACACCATCTGCAAAAAAAAACTAAGGGTAAGAGGCTAATTGGTGCTACATACAGAGATTGGAAACAAAATGAACGAAAAAACCAACCCTACAGCTGCCTAAGCAAACAGTTTCACTATCTCCTTACGTTTGGCTCTTTGATACAAACAGAAATGCGTACCAAAGAGAGCAGAAAATAAAAAGAGGAAGAAAACTATTGTGTTTGTGTTATACGAACACAACATGTATTTTGTTTTTTTGATTTTGTTGTCACGATCGCAAACACAACAAGAAACAAACGTTTCGTTACTACGTAAATTCTAAAAGAATTATAAGTTTTGAGTAGAATTTTTTTTTTTAAACGAATGTAAACAATTAAAACTAGTTATTTTTAAGTAATTTAGTTAACACGAGTAATTATTATTTCAAGTTATTCAAATGTATTCTAAATTGGACGAAGAAAGCCTGCTTCGTTGTTGATCCGAAAATATATATTTAAACGATAAAAATAATCGCTGTCTGTAATTCAGTACACTTAATTTCTTTAAATTCCAACAAAAAATATTTTTCGACTTTTGTCCGCAGCCGCGACACTGTGTGCCGTCAGCAACATGTAAAAGATCGCTAAAGATATTTTTCTTTCGTTGTTTTTGTGTCCGCGATTTAAAAGCAGTGAGAGGAAGTGTTTTCTACTTCAAAAACAAAACATTGCATTTTGCTTTTCTCTCTTTATCTCTGCTTGCTTCGGTTTGTGTTACTGTTTGGATCGGAGAGCGAAAACAAAAAAAAAACAAAAATACTTGTTGTGGTCTTAAGAAGAAACAAAAAGAATACAAAAATACTTTTCTTTAGAGTTTGTTTGCGATCCCTGGCTACATACGTTCTTGAAAAACAGCTTCAAGTTCAACAAAAATTGTTGGAAAAGATAAGTGAGGCAGTGGTTGATCAAAAGGATCAGCGAGCAGGAAGCAATGCTGGCATCAAAAAGATTTATCGATCACTTGATCGTTTTCAATCGATCAATTCGGCATAATGCTGAAATGGAAATAACGCGAAGGCTAGAAATACAAAAAAATATTGAGCATAATTCCCAGCATATAGAAATTGAAAAGCTGAAAATTCAACAACTTCAACTGTTGGGAAAACAATAGAATTTTCCTTTCCTCGCACATTTTTCTATTTCATTCTTCTAGCCTAATTTTTTTTCAGATGAAGTCACTCTACAACAAACATTTGTATTAAGATCTTTGTGTCTTCAGTTATCGTGCCGTTGTATTAAATTGCTAACCTCAATATTTCCGCTTTTGTCACAAAAGGTCACAAAAAATATTTTTCATCAAAAGACTGAATTTTTATTTTTTTTTAGAATTTAAGAATATTCTTTAATATGAATATGTTTGATTTCTTTATTTTTTAAACACAAAAGTGTAACATTTTTAAGTTTAATTTAATAGATATTTTTGAATCTGAGATAAGAACAGCCTAAAAATTTACAAATGAATTTATATATTATTAAGTGTATGAATTTTGTGTATGAATCTATATTAATAAAAATCATTTTCTGTTTGTTTGTTTGTTTGTTTGTTTGACTTTTATAAAATCTAAACGGCTGAACGGATTTCGCTCAAACTTAAAACGTGTATTACTTACGTCCTAGATTAGGTTTTTGCATAATTAATTTTAACCACGCTCCATTTAACCGCCCACAAATCAATACAAATGCAATATTTCAGACTGACTTGATTGTTTGTGATTAAAATTTTTTAATTTAGTTTGTATGGTTACTTTCGACAATTGTACCAAAACTGGGTTTTCACGCCCACTTTTACCGCCCACAAATCAATGAAAATGCTATATTTTGGTTATTATTTGGTAATTAAGTTTGTATGCTCACCGTCGGCAACTGTACTAAAAATGGGCGTGGTGGCACTATAATTACGCAAGACGCAATTAAGACTCCAAAACATCTGGGCCGATTGCGCTGAAATTTGGGCAGTAGATTGTTTTCGAGCACGAGATGGTTTGCGAGGAAAAAATTTTTGCCACATCCCCTTTGGCCGCTCACAAATAAAAAAGTATTGTTGTTGGAGCGTCCATGGACCACTGGGTCCTGCTAGTAACTCATAAAATATTTAGTAATCACTGGTTAAAAGTCAAGGAAAAAAATCCAGACAGAATCTTTCTTCGTGTCATTACGGAGAGCAGACGGATGAGAATAAGGCCAACGCTCATAACACCCAAAGCAATGAACTATGATCTCTATTCTAGGAACTCAGCAACAAATACTTATGCTTCAAATATACATTCAAAGCCTGTGGTAACTCCAGTGAATTGGTTCTCAAGCTTCGTCTTACAGAAACTTGGTTCTCCGAGTCAGAGTCTTCGTCAACAAATAAATCGCTTTTCAAATTGCTCAAACTTTTGCGTTTATTTTAATAAATTTAAGCGTCAGATGCAGCTGAACAGCTGTTTTGAATTTATGTTCGAATTCCCATTCCCATATCTTTACTCATGGGAGATTCACAATGGGAAAATTCGTTCATGGGAGAGTACAATTTTTTGGGAGTTTCATTTCCTGGGAGTTTTCATAATTGGGCTGAATATAACATATTTAACACTACTATGTACTCTCCAATATAATTATTAGTCTCGATCAGTGGCGCATCTGCATACGGGCTGAAAGGTTTAAGCCCCCCTTGGAGAATTTTTTTTATGGAAACATGATGAAAATAAGCCTTAAAACACGTTTCAGCACCCCTTCCCTTTGGGCTACAAAACTGATAAATTCAGTCGCAGCTAAAATAGTACGAAAAACACGTAAGGCTTTACCTTTACGGCCTAAAACACGCAGAAGCATGCATCAAAGCATCTGGCGTTTCTGTTAAACACACGTAAGCTTATGGGATCGTGCTTAATGCGTACATGATTCACATGTGAGTTTTTGTATGTCAGTTCCCATCATCTAACATGTGTTTAACAGAGAGAACATGTGTTTAGTATAGCCAACTTTTTTATTTTTTAAGACATGTTTATATTTTTGGTGTCATTAAAAAGAAAATTTAATAAATTAAAATTCTGAGAAATTTGCACTTAAAATTGAAAATTGGTAGTTTCAATCGATTTATTTCATGTTCACACGAGCACAGCTCGGTAACGATTAAGTTGGTGGGGTTTGTTGATATACCGTTAGAAGGGTGATTTCATTGTCTTTAAAATGAGCTATCAAAATAAGTTTTATGTAAGTTAGTTTTTCTGCTGCAATCAAGAATGTGAAAATAAACCACCACCTCCGGTACGATCTTTTGCTCAGCTCAACATAACCTTTCAGCTCCGTAATTAGTTGCACTCAATTGCGGGACACCCTGTATTATATAAATGTGTTTAGTAAATGTGTTTTTTAAATCACAAACACTTGAATTTTAAAAATGTTTGCTCTTGGGGTATTTTGAACTTTTTCATTACAAAACACTTTCATTTTATTAAAGAATCAGAGTAAAATCTTCATTGACAATAAATTTTTAATCAAACAGTTCTAATTTTAAAACATTTGAATGTAATCGTTCACTGATCCATTTTCAATACTTCGAAGTATAAAAAAGATGCGTTGGAATTTTGCAGTTCGATCTATTGATCATAGTTTACCCTTTTAGTTTGTATCTACTATTCTTAGATCTACTTTTCTGCATAAAAATATGAGCCAAGTTCGCCTTTGAGCCAAGTAGTCATACACATTCTCTTGGTAGTTTGATTCTAACTACTTTGTTTTTATATTCCTAGGCATATTACTACCTGAAAAATAACAAAATATCATAAGAAGTACAAAAGTAGTAAAAACCAAAAATTTTACCATATTTTGTTACTTTACCATATTTATCCATATTGTTATTTTACTTTATTTGTTATGTTAAAATTGTGTAAAACAAATTAAGCAAAATATATGTACATTTTTTTAAGTTCCATCGACTTGCAAAGTACCAAATTTTTGCAAATATATGAAAAACGTATGATTTGACATAGAATTGCCGATATATGTCATTTTGTAATTTTTTTCATTTTGGTCTTCTTTTTTGCTATCTTAGCCTTCCCCCCTCTGGCGAATCCTAGATCCGCCACTGGTTTCGATTAAAATGTTTTTATGACTTTCACGATATGTATTTGCAATAATGTTCCTGTCTAAGTATCATTAATGTGCATACATTTTGTTTTGTAAGACTTAAAAAGAAAAAATGGGGAAAAAATTAACCTAATTGAAATAAGAAAAAGACAATATTAAAAATGTATAAAAAGACAAGTAGGACCCAGTGGCACGCGGCTTCGCCACGGACGTTCCAGCAACCATCCTTTTTTATTTGTGGGCGTGGAAGGAAGGTGTGGTAAATAATCTCGTGCTTGGAAACAATCTACTGCCGAAATTTCAGCGCAATCGGCCCAGAAATTTTGGCGTCTTAATGATTTCATAAAAGTGGGCGTAATTATAGTTCCACCACGCCCATTTTCAGTACAGTTGCCGAGGGTGAGGATACAAACTTAATTACCAAATTACAGTCTTATACGACCAAAACCGTCTGAAGTATAGTATAGTATGAAGTATAGTATATAATTGTACAGTTTTGGTACAATTGCCGAAATCAACCATACAAACTAAATTACCAAATTTTAGTCTCAAACAATCGAAACAGTCTGAAATATTGCATTTTTATTGATTTGTGGGCGGTAATAGGGGGTGTGGTTAAAACTAAGTATGCAAAAATCTAACTCAGGACGTAAGAAATACACGTTTTAAGTTTAAGGGAAATCCGTTCAGCCGTTTAGATTTGTATAAAAGTCAAACAAACAAACAGAAAATGATTTTTATTTATATAATAAGAAAAATAAAAGAAAAAATCAAATTAATTTTACAAAAAGAAGTAAAATATAGAAAAATCATAAAAACGATAAGAAAAAATATATAAAAATGAACAAAAAGATAATCATTATATAACAGAAAGTATATGAATTTAAAAAAAGAAGTGACAATAATAGTGTTAATAATTGAAAAACGTAACAAAATATATTAAAAATCTACAATTTCATAAATACCACCATTATACATAACCTACAAGTCACAATTTTAACGTAATGATTGCAACACATGGAAAAAAATAGAAAAAACTAGTAAGGAATGGAGCTTCGGCAGGGTACCGAAGCTAAGATACCCCCCGCGGCCGAATTAAAGTATATCCGAAGTCTGTAGACGTCTGTAAAATTTTAACGTATAATCTGCAAAAATATTTGTGTCATACGCTAAGTTTAATTTGACCCTTAGCCGCCACATAGAGTAATTTGTAAACAAAATAAAATGCCGCAACCACTTTTCTAGTATATGAAGAATATATGTAAGGGTTGGATAAACGACGTGGGGGGAACTTTGGTACATACAGGCACGATGTCATTCAGTTTAATATATTTACGAAAGTTTTTCAATTTTGATGACGTCAGGTGACGAGGCGCGAGGTTTTCACCCGATTTTGCCAAATATCAAAGAGTGGGTCGTGTTAAATATCAAAGTTTGTATGCAAAATTTCAAGACATTTCTGTAATTTTTGCAGATTTTTAAGTGATTTAACGTTTTCAATAAAGCCACTTTGTATGGGAGGTAGGCGCAGTTTTCATTCGATTTGGCCAAATATCATAGTGATAGTCTAAATTATATATAAAAGCCTATGTGGGAAATTCCAAAACATTTCTGCAATTTGAGCAGATTTTTAAGGGATTATACGGTTAATATAAAGCTACTTTGTATGGGAGGTAGGCGTGGATTTTATCCAATCTTTCTAAATTTCATTGATAGGATTTATATTTAAGACCAAAGCTTATATGCTAAATTCAAGGCATTTCATGATGTTAATGGATTTTGAAGAGATGTTACCGTTAAGATAAAGTCACTTTGTTTGGGAGGTAGGCGTGGTTTTCGTCCGGTTTTTTCAAATTCATTACTATGATTTATATTGAAGGTCAATCCTTACATGCAAAATTTCAAGGGATTTCATTGATTTTTGTAGATTTTGAAGAGGTTTTACTGTTAAAATAAAGTCACTTTGTATGGGAGGTAGGCGTGGTTTTCATCCGATTTGGCCCATTTTCGAACTTAATCTTCCTTTTTGAAACATGAATTTATTTTTTTTATGTTAGCTTTAAAAGTACGGCTGTAATCGTGTCGACTGACGGACAGACAGATGGACACACGGAAATCTACTCAGGAGGTGATGCTGATCAAAATTATATAATTTTTTCTATACCTGCCACTCCTCCTTCTAAGCGTTACAAACGGAATGACAAAGTTAATTTACCCCTTACGCAGTTAGCGTTGGGGTATAAATATAGATACAGTAATTTCTGGATATAAGCCCCCCGGTTAATGGATTTCCCCTCTTATAAGTTAACAAAATTAGGTCAAGAAAAATCTCCATAAGCAATACATAGGAAAATTCCCGTTCCCCCCGCCCCGCTTAAAACGTTGCAAATTTGTGAACCATTTGAGAAAACTCATACAAAAATCCCCGCATAAAATAAAATATAAAGTTGGCAGCGTTTTGATGATTTATTGTTATTTATATAAATGTGAATTAACATTTCTTTTTTTTTAACATAGATACATATTCATTTGAAAAGTTATTACAACATAATTTCTTTTATTAATACGAGTAGGGTGTGTATGCAGTTTCCTATAAGAGCGTCCTATAAGTTGTTTCTTAGGGCGAATTTTTTATATAAGCCAAAAATAGTTCATTAAACGGGTTTTTCGTATAAGCTCCACAACTGCTTTTAGCCGGGATTTTCATAAAAGACTTTCCCGGATAAAGAGTTTGAATTTTGAGCATTTTGCTAAGTTCTTATATCCGGAAATTACTGTAGAAGAATAATTGAAAATCTACTTACTTACTTAGGTGGCCGTGACAACCCGTGTCCGGATTTCGACCGACCTCATCAGCTCTCGCCAGGCGCCTCTGCTTTGCGCGCGCCTTCTCCAATCGGATACACCAAGTGCGGTTAGGGCTTCCTCAGCCTGGTCCATCCATCGGAGGCATGGTCTCCCTCGTCGTCGTTGACCAGCGACCCTCGCTTCGAGCACCTTTTTCGCTGGAGCTTCGTCGTCCATACGATGGACATGACCCAGCCAGCGTAGTCGCTGCACAGTTATACGCCGAACTACGTCAATGTCTCCGTAGAGCTCATACAGCTCGTGGTTCATTCGGATGCGATAGTCATCGCCGACTCGAACAGGACCGAAGATTTTGCGAAGAACTTTTCTCTCGAACACCCCCAGAGCGGCTGCGTCAGTTTGCGAAACTACCCATGCCTCAGCGCCATAAAGCAGCACAGGTAGAACGAGCGTCTTGTAGAGTGTTAGTTTTGTCGATCGAGAGAGGGCTCTGGAACTTAGTTGCTTACTGAGCCCGTAGTAGCACCTATTAGCAATTATTGTTCTTCGCTTTATCTCCAGGCTGATTTCGTTGTTAGTATTAATGGCGGTGCCAAGGTATACAAACTCCTTGACTACTTCAAAGTTATAGCTGCCGGATGAAACGTGGGAGTCTAAACGCCGAGCTCCCTTGTTTGTAGACAGCATATACTTTGTTTTACCCTCATTTATCGTCAAACCCACTTTGGCTGATTCCTTTTCGATAGCGGCGAAAGCAGCGGTAACATCTCTCTTGGTTCTGCCAACAATATCAATATCATCAGCGTAAGCAAGGAGCTGGACACCTTTATAGAAAATGGTGCCATTACGATGCACACCGGCCTTTCGTACGATCCCCTCCATGATGATGTTGAAGAGATCGCAAGACAGTGGATCGCCTTGCCTGAAACCTCTTTCGGTATTGAAGGTTTCGGAGAGGTCATTTCCTACCTTGACGGAGCTGCGTGTGTTGCTCAACGTCATTCTGCAAAGTCTAATCAACTTTGCAGGTATACCGAACTCAGACATTGTTGCGTATAGGCAATTCCTTCTCGGGCTATCGAACGCAGCTTTAAAGTCGACAAAGAGATGGTGTGTGTCAATTTGATTTTCGTGGGTTTTCTCCAGGATTTGTCGTAGCGTGAAAATCTGGTCTATGGTGGACTTACCAGGTCGAAAGCCACACTGATAAGGTCCAATCAGTGTTTTTGTAATTGGCTTTAATCTTTCACACAGTACGCTTGAGAGAACCTTATATGCGATGGAAATAAGACTGATACCTCTATAACTTGCGCAGATTGTAGGGTCTCCTTTCTTAAGTATAGGGCACAGTACACTGAGGTTCCAATCGTCGGGCATGCTTTCTGCTAGCCATATTTTGCTGATGAGCTGATGCATGCGCCTTATCAATTCATCGCCGCCGGTTTTAAACAATTCAGCTGACAGGCCGTCAGCACCCGCTGCTTTATTGTTTTTGAGTCGTTGGATAGCAACTCGAACCTCTTCATGGCTAGGTGGTGATACTTCCACTCCGTCATCGTCGATTGGTGGCACTGCACTGTGCTCTCGATGGGCGGCATTGGTGGAATCGTCGCCATTAAGTAAATTGGAGAAGTGCTGTCTCCACAATCTAAGCACACACTGTGTATCCGTATTCAGATCTCCATTTTCGTCTCTACAAGTGGATGCTCCGGGCTTGAAACCTTGGGTTAGACGCTTAACCTGTTGATAGAATTTTCGTGCATCCTTCTTGCCCTGGTATACCTCTAGTTCCTCACGCTCACGCTTTTCCTGCTCTCTTTTCTTGCGTCTGAAAAGGCGCCTCTCTTCCTTCCTCTTTTCGCGGTAGTTTTCTCGCACGGCTCGCGTTGCAGCTGACTGCAGCGTTTTTCTATAAGCGGCGTTTTTTACTGCAGTCGCAATGCGACACTCCTGATCATACCATTGGTTCCGAGGTTGCGGGCGCCGGAAACCAATGACTTCTTCAGCGGCAGCGCGCATGGAGTGGGATATATGCGCCCAAAGTCCGCCGGCGTCGTCGAGTCCAGAGGTTGGTTGGTTGAGCTTAACCGAGAGTTGAGCGGAGTAGGCTTCGGCAGTCCGTTGTAATTGCAGCTTAGCGACATCTAGCTTTCGTTGCATTCCTGTGCGTATGTTCTTGGCATTGCATAATCGCATGCGGATCTTGGCTGCAACAAGATAATGGTCGGAGTCAATGTTGACCCCCCGAAATGTACGCACATCTAGAACACTAGAGGCATGCCTTCCGTCGATTACAACATGATCAATTTGGTTTCGCGTTTTTTGATCCGGGGACAGCCAGGTGGCCTTGTGGATGTCGAGGTGCTTAAATCTGGTGCTACTAACTACCATGTTTCGTGCCGCGGCGAAGTCGATCAGTCTTAGACCGTTGTTTGTGGAGGTCTCGTGAAGACTGAACTGACCGACAGTGGGGCCAAAGATGCCTTCCCTTCCGACTTTCGCATTAAAATCGCCGAGGACTATTTTCACGTCATGGACCGGAAGGTGGTCATATACGTCCTCAAGACTAGCGTAGAAAGCGTCCTTGACGGCTTCGTCCTTTTCCTCCGTCGGGGCGTGCGCGCAAATAAGGCTTATGTAGAAAAATTTTGCCTTGATGCGGATCGTGGCCAATCTTTCGTTCACAGGTGTGAACCGGGAAACAAGGTGGCGTAGTTTCCGGCTAACGACGAATCCACATCCGAATTCGCGCTTCTCCGCATGGCAGCTGTAGTAGATATCGCAGTGTGCTTGTTTAGAGCAGCCTTGCCCTTTCCATCGCATTTCCTGGATGGCGGTGATGTCAGATTGTATTGTTTTGAGGGCTTCCGCCAGTTGGATAATGGCACCTTCCCTATAAAGGGTCCGGACATTCCAGGTGCATATCCGTAAATCATTGTCCGTTTTTCGTTTGCGGTGGTCGTCAACGTAATTGGGGTTCTTATCCGAGGCTGGTTTAGTTTTCATTGGGCAGTAGTAATGTGGCGGGACCCAAACCCTGCGCACATTCCATGTTTAAGGTCTATGGATCGACCCGCCGCTCAAATTAGCCGTCAAACTGACGGATGCCAGTTTGCCGTTGCCCAGGGAACACCACTTGGAGGTTTGAGTCGACTTGAGACGATTTCGACATGGATAATGCTGGCCTCGCCAGGTTGAGGCGGTCAGACACGTTGCCATGAGAAGGTTCGCCCCCTGTTCCCCTAATTGAAAATCACCTGTATTAAATATATAGTAGAAATCTGCACTATATAATACAAGACTACAATAAAAACCTAGCGTTTATCGTAGTCTTTCCTGTAAACACATGCGCTGCATGTAGTAAACAGTATATTTTGAGAAGAAGGTATTGACAAACGCAGGTCAGAAGTATGATCCAATCACTAAGATGGTAGGAACAGCTGGCTACATTCACACAAACGGCGATCATAGCTTGTCATTTGTCTGTATAACGTCTTATGTTTTTTACTTTTTACGTTTTCTACTGTGTACCAATTTTGTCAACCAATGATTAGGGGCGTTCACATTATCAAATTCTTCATCAAATTATTGGTCAAACAGTTTGACCACTCAAGTGTTCATATTATCAAATTTTTCGTCAAATTTCATTATTGTCTTGCACACCGAAGTGAACACATCAGCAGCACTCCATATGCTTTATTTTTTAATAATCTTTTTTTATAAATTTCCGATTTAATCTGCCACATTTATGGATGTAGTCTATAAATTTCAATAAAATCATTGCAAAAATCTTCTTCATCGTGCATTTTGAACTGATGTATTCACATTGAAATCTTTTTTTAAGTGACGAAATCGCACTAGAAAATTTGACAAGTGTTCACACGTCAAATTTTTCATCAAATCGTTGGTCAAACAACCGAATAATCAAAATATTTTGATTTTCGTCAAACGATTTGACCGACAATTTGATGAGTGTTCACACGTTAAATTTTTCGTTAAATTCCATATATATATCTGTTAGTCAAATTTTTTGATGAATTGTTAGATGAAAAATTTGATAATGTTGACCGGCCCTATTGCCAAAAAAACCGTCACTTCTACCTTATTCCTTGTATCATGCACTTAAGGATTTCCTTGCTTATGATACAACAAGTCGTCAAACATCCTATCTTGTACCATTCATGGTACAATCACTATAAGGTTGCCTTGAAAATTACCTATTTTTCACGAGTGTCTACCTCCTTATGTCAAAATCAGCTGCGTATGTGACGAAAGAACAAAAAGTGAAAACGAAGTGAAAATTCATGCATTGAAAAACAAACAGAATAAACGTTCTAGCTGTTAAACCTGTTGCCACTTCCCTGGCCTTGCGTATATTGATGGCGCCAGCTTCCTCCGAAAGTACTACCGTGATCTGTATGAACGGTATATTGGTAGTAGCACCTCGGTTGCCACGTGCAGCATTTGCACCATAAAACATCAAGTTAAAAATGGCGCTGCTTACGTTTGTATCATGTTGAAATTTGCGCCATTTACGTTTGATAGGCAATCAGCTGTTTTTGAGCTTGAAACTAGCTAGAAGTCGTTTCCGTACGTTTGGCGCTTTTCTCAAATTTCATTTTACTCTCTCACATTGAATTTTTCTCGACTTTTACTCGACAATGTATATCAACAAGCATACGACAATGCATAAAAACAAGCATCAAGAAGAACAAGCAAATGCCAATTCGTCGTTTGTTGTTTGCTTGGCGCCGTTTGCGTTTGTAACAAGTTAAAATTGGCGGTATTTGCTTATGATGGGCAATCAGCTGTTTTTGTGCTTGAAACTAGCTAGAAGTCGTTTCCGTACTTTTGACACTGCTCTGAAATTTAATTTTACTCTCCGACATTGAACTTTACTGTCTGACCAAAATCATTTCGTTGTCCTGTCCATGGCAGAATTATAAGGTAGGGTCGACTCGGAGAGGAATAGAGTAGAAAGCAGAATAAAGCGAGATTGGTGTCAAAATCAGCTGTTCATCGCGAATTTATGATCACGTTTCGCAGTTGTTTTTAGGTTAAAACTGTTACAGGTTTTTTTTTTGCAATTTTAAGACTTCTTTCACATTTTATGGTTTTTTAAAAGACTTTTTTTATAATATTTTCACTCAAATTAGCACAAATTTAACACCCGCGACCGCACTGCTTGCAACTTGGAAACATAAAATATTTCCATCATTTGGAGGTCGGACTGACAGTTCTGTTGGCGATTTGGAGTTGTCAAAAACACATTGAAAAGAGAAAATGAAGAAGCAGCAAAACAGATGACAAGTTAAACTTTGTATTGATATGACCACTCCCGATCGCCGCTAGTGAGAAAAAAGGTAGTTGTCAAGGCTACCTTGCAAATTATTGTATCATAGTGTGAAATAAAACTGTATAATGAGAATTTTTCTCAGCTTTGCACTTGAATTTTCTTAGTGCTACAAAAGGAATCGCCATTTCATTTCAGAGTAACCGTTTATGTTGTGCTCGCCTTAGTAAATATTCTCGTGTTTTTCTTTCATACATTTCCTGGTATTTTTCATTTCGAGACATAATTTTCTTGAAAGATAAATTAAAAAGGGAGTTGAAATGAATAATTAATTTTATTGAAATATTCTGAAAAACTTATTGAATAAAAAATGACTTCTATGCAATTTGTTATACAACCTCTGCCGGCAACGGACGACCAATTTATTGAAAGGTAAAAATATATTCCGCAACAATAATTGGTTCTAGACTCATTTGTAAAAATGAAAGCAAAAGATTTTATACTATTGAAATTAATATTTATATATTTAATATATATTTAGGGTTAAATATATATATTTAGATGTATATCATCTGAATAGTATAGTATATAGTAGATGTATATCATCATATAGTATATGATAATATATATCATATACTAAATTTTGTGTACGTGTTAATTGCGGTAGGCAACCCATAAAATATCCCATCTTGGGGGTTTTATGTGTGCATTCCAGTCGAATTAGTTAATTTGGATTACTACCTTTGAGTTGTGGAGTAATGTAGTTATCTGGAGTTAATACATGTGGGAAGATTGAACAGTTCATTCCCGTATTCAAAGCCATACATATAGGCTTAATAACTTGAGAATGAGATTATTCACACTATGTATAGAATATATATTAATGAATTAACACTATTATAAAATTTATTTTGTTTTGTTGCAGATTGCGTGAAGTTTCCGACAAAGTCAATAAGTACCGCTTTGGTACACACCGTATCTTTGAACAGCTCAAAGTTCCTGTTAAAGAAATAGTTATTGGACCAAGCTACATTGGAGTACTTTTGGAAGATGGTAAAGCTTTTCGTGTGGCATTTTCCATTAATTCTGAGCGGCTGGATTTAAGTAAATCAGACTCAACAAAGAGGTAGTTTCCATTCGCAAATTATAAATTTAAGCCTTAAGTTACTTAAACATAATAAAATTTTTAAAAAAATATATATATTCTATTTTATGAACTGAAAATATTGTATATTTTCAGTTCTACAAACAGTAGTTCTAATGCTGGGAATTCAAAAAGCTCTGCCCCATCTTCTTCGCGGCAGTTGGCCAGATCGCGGGCTAGATTGATGAGAACGACAGGCAGATCTGGATCAACTGGTCAGGGTTCTGGATCTCGAAGCTCTGGTGTTATAATTGGAGGATCGTCATCAAATCGTCCACTTGTGTCGGTACCATCAACCTATGTCCCAGAAGAATTAATATCTCAAGCTGAAGTTGTTCTTCAAGGAAAGAGCAGGAATCTTATAATAAGGGAACTTCAGGTTGGTTATTCTTTCTCTTAAAATATCCATAAACAACTATTGGTTCTAGTCGCTCACATATGTTTTGTGTAAATTTTATTGCATAATTCCATTAATTCAGACGCTCAACAAAAGCAAGCAATTGTTTCCACTAATTTTGTGAATTGGTAGTTTTTGTATACGAGACATTCAAAGTCAAGCGAACTACAAAAATTGTTTATCTTTTCGATTTTGATTCTTTTTGGGTATCTTACACCTACAGTCACTCGCAAAAATGTACCAATTTGATATTTTTTTAAAGATCGGAAAAAAGAAAAAAAAAATAAATTATTTTTCTACAAAATAATAAAGTATTTTTCTTACATCAAGAAAATATAACAAACGCAAATTGAATGAATTTCATCTCACAAAAACATTCGAAATTGCTAGACTTATGATCATAACGGTAAATTTGGCACGGCTTTTTTGTACATTGTCTAGCATTGCGTCGATTTTAAAAGAATTAGTAAAAAGTTTTCATTCTTATTCGTCAAAAATAATTGTTATATTTTAATTATAACTACTTGATTAAAATCAACAGAAGCTACTGTAAAAAAAAAAGAAATAGTATCTTTAAAATACGTGATCAAGGTAAAACCTTAAAGCATCTTTTAAAAACTTTGTGTTTTTTAAGACTCCTGCTACTGCTTTAACTTGTGCTTGCGAAATTCAAACAGTCGCAGCAAGGTTCATTAATATAGGTTAAGTAACTTGAGACAAAGCACTCTTTTTTTCGCCTTTGCTCGAACTGTCAAAGTAGCTGTTAGCTAAAAATTGTACAGATTCAGCTTTTTTTTTTTCTTGATTTCCTTTCATCCATTCTGACAGTTCAACCGAGCTTCTCTCAACTGGCAAACCTATATTAATTAACCTTGAGTCGCAGCATAAAGCCCGTATGATGTTACTTAATTATTTTTTGTCCAATATTAAAATCATAATCATTTTTGTCCATCATCAAATCATCACATATGTTGTAAGAAAAGAATAAACGTTGTTACTTTTTTATTTCTGGTGTTTTGAAGAGCAGCTGCATTTAATAAATTAATATTAGCTATTATTGATTTAAGGTATCTATCTATGTCTCGACAATTTAAATAATAGAATTAAAAGTCAAATTTAAATATTCTTTTTCAAATTTAAATTCAGAAGTAAGAAAAAATATTGACAAGTTTTTTCACAATATAAATTAAAAACCAACGATTGCTTCGATCTTCAAAACAACACCCTCTCTCAATCGTGTAATCCAAGATTATTTCGAAAATCTGAAAAACTCTTGATGTCCAAAGACTTCGTAAACATATCTGCAAGTTGTTCTTTAGTTTGAATGTAAACAATCTTGATACGTCCTTTTGCAACATTGTCTCTTATGAAGTGATGTTTTATATCAATATGTTTTGCCCGTTTACTTTCAGAGTTGTTAGCCATCCCAATACATCCCCTATTGTCTTCGTAAATGGTTAAAGATTCTTCATTTAGCTCCTTAAGGTCTTGCAGTATCCCACGTAACCAAACCGCTTCAGAAGTGGCAGCACTCAAGGCAATGTACTCTGCTTCGCTAGATGATGTTGCTACAGTGGGTTGTTTTTTGCTACACCATGATACAGTACATCCATACACCTTGAATATGTATGGATGTACTGTATATGGTGTGATATGGTCTCCAATATCACTTGCCCAGTCGGCATCAGAAAATCCTACAATTGGAACACTCGTGTTTCTCTCAAAATGCATTTTTATATACATTGTACCTTTGCGGTATCTAACAATCCGTTTCAAATGTTGCCAATGCATGTCAGAAGGGTTCTGTTGATATCTACTCATATATGCAACAGAAAAACAAATATTAGGTCTAGCGCTTAACATTATGTACGTAAGAGATCCAAGAAATTCACGGAACGGCTTATCCGAAATCATGTTATCGATGTTTGTGGTAAGTTGCAATCCTTTCTCCATTGGACTCTTCACAGAATTGCAATCTAACATTCCAAATTTTGAAAGGACTTTTTCAATACTTGCATCTTGAGATAATTTAAGACATCCATCGCTAAACTCAAGCTTTATACCCAAGAAAAACTTAAGAGCTCCACAATCGCTCATTTCAAATCTCTCTGAAAGATCCTTTATCAGATTATCGATCGTGAATTTCTTGCTTCCAGCAATCAGTAAATCATCTACGCTTTTCATCAAACTTGGTGTAGAGACAGTAGTTATGATTTAATCGCTCAAATCCAAGTGACTCAATAAATGAATTGAACTTGTCGTTCCAGCACCATGCAGGAAAACAGTTTTGACGTCCATTTGGTGAAAATAATATTTCCTGTACATTCCAACAGCCAAAATTATACGTATTGTAGTTAGCTTTGCGACAGGAGCATATGTTTCGTTGTAATCTACTCCGTACTTTTGGAGAAATCCTTTCGCAACAAGTCTGGCCTTGTATCCATCCTCCTTTATTCGGAAGACCCATTTTGATGTTAGTAGTTTTCCGTTAGGAGGGAAAAGGGGCGAACCTTCACATGGCAACGTGTCTGACCGCCTCAACCTGGCGAGGCCAGCATTATCCATGTCGAAATCGTCTCAAGTCGACTCAAATGAAAACTAAACCAACTTTGGATAAGAACCCCCAATTACGTTGACGACCACCGCAAACGAAAAACGGACAATGATTTACGGATATGCACCTGGAATGTCCGAACCCTTTATAGGGAAGGTGCCATTATCCAACTGGCGGAAGCCCTCAAAACAATAAAGGCTGACATCACCGCCATCCAGGAAATGCGATGGAAAGGGCAAGGCTGCTCTAAACAAGCACACTGTGATATCTACTACAGCTGCCATGCGGAGAGGCGCGAATTTGGATGTGGATTCGTTGTTAGCCGGAAACTACGCTACCTTGTTTCCCGGTTCACACCTGTGAACGAAAGGTTGGCCACGATCCGCATCAAGGCAAAATTTTTCTCCATCAGGCTTATTTGCGCGCACGCCCCGACGGAGGAAAAGGACGAAGCCGTCAAAGACGCTTTCTACGCTAGTCTTGAGGACGTATACGACCACCTTCCGGTCCATGACGTGAAAATAGTCCTCGGCGATTTTAATGCGAAAGTCGGAAGGGAAGGCATCTTTGGCCCCACTGTCGGTCAGTTCAGTCTTCATGAGACCTCCACGAACAACGGGTTAAGACTGATCGACTTCGCCGCGGCGCGAAACATGGTAGTTAGTAGCACCAGATTTAAGCACCTCGACATCCACAAGGCCACCTGGCTGTCCCCGGATCAAAAAACGCGAAACCAAATTGATCACGTTGTAATCGACGGAAGGCATGCCTCTAGTGTTCTAGATGTGCGTACATTTCGGGGGGTCAACATTGACTCCGACCATTATCTTGTTGCAGCCAAGATCCGCATGCGATTATGCAATGCAAAGAACATACGCACAGGAATACGAAGAAGCTAGATGTCGCTAAGCTGCAATTACAACGGACTGCCGAAGCCTACTCCGCTCAACTCTCGGTTAAGCTCAACCAACCAACCTCTGGACCCGACGACGCCGGCGGACTTTGGGCGCATATATCCCACTCCATGCGCGCTGCCGCTGAAGAAGTCATTGGTTTCCGGCGCCCGCAACCTCGGAACCAGTGGTATGATCAGGAGTGTCGCATCGCGACTGCAGTAAAAAACTCCGCATATAGAAAAACGCTGCAGTCAGCTGCAACGCGAGCCGTGCGAGAAAACTACCGCGAAAAGAGGAAGGAAGAGAGGCGCCTTTTCAGACGCAAGAAAAGAGAGCAGGAAAAGCGTGGGCTTGAGGAACTAGAGGTATACCAGGGCAAGAAGGATGCACGAAAATTCTATCAACAGGTTAAGCGTCTAACCCAAGGTTTTAAGCCCGGAGCATCCACTTGTAGAGACGAAAATGGAGATCTGAATACGGATACGCAGTGTGTGCTGAGATTGTGGAGACGAACTTCTCCAATTTACTTACTGGCGACGATTCCACCAATGCCGCCCATTGAAAGCGTAGTTCAGAGCCACCAATCAACGATGACGGAGTGGAAGTACCACCACCTAGCCATGAAGAGGTTCGAGTTGCTATCCAACGACTCAAAAACAATAAAGCAGCGGGTGCTGACGGCCTGTCAGCTGAATTGTTTAAAACCGGCGGCAATGAATTGATAAGGCGCATGCATCAGCTCATCAGCAAAATATGGCTAGAAGAAAGCATGCCCGACGATTGGAACCTCAGCGTACTGTGCCCTATACTTAAGAAAGGAGACCCAACAATCTGCGCAAGTTATAGAGGTATCAGTCTTATTTCCATCGCATATAAGGTTCTCTCAAGCGTACTGTGTGAAAGATTAAAGCCGATTACAAAAACACTGATTGGACCTTATCAGTGTGGCTTTCGACCTGGTAAGTCCACCATAGACCAGATTTTCACGCTACGACAAATCCTGGAGAAAACCCACGAAAATCAAATTGACACACACCATCTCTTTGTCGATTTTAAAGCTGCGTTCGATAGCCCGAGAAGGGATTGACTATACGCAACAATGTCTGAGTTCGGTATACCTGCAAAGTTGATAAGACTTTGCAGAATGACGTTGAGCAACACACGCAGCTCCGTCAAGGTAGGAAATGACCTCTCCGAAACCTTCAATACCGAAAGAGGTTTCAGGCAAGGCGATCCACTGTCTTGCGATCTCTTTAACATCATCATGGAGGGGATCGTACGAAAGGCAGATGTGCATCGTAATGGCACCATTTTCTACAAAGGCGTCCAGCTCCTTGCGTACGCTGATGATATTGATATTGTCGGCAGAACCAAGAGAGATGTTACCGCTGCTATCGCCGCTATCGAAAAGGAATCAGCAAAAGTGGGTTTGACGATATATGAGGACAAAACAAAGTATATGCTGTCTATAAACAAGGGAGCGCGGCGTTTAGACTCCTACTTTTCATCCGGCAGCTATAACTTTGAAGTAGTCAAGGAGTTCGATTACCTTGGCACCGCCATTAATACCAAAAACGAAATCAGCCTGGAGATAAAGCGAAGAACAATAATTGCTAATAGGTGCTACTACGGGCTCAGTAAGCAACTAAGTTCCAGAGCCCTCTTCGGATCGACAAAACTAACACTCTACAAGACGCTCGTTCTACCTGTGCTGCTTTATGGTGCTGAGGCATGGGTAATTTCGCAAACTGACGCAGCCGCTCTGGGGGTGTTCGAGAGAAAAGTTCTTCGCAAAATCTTCGGTCCTGTTCGAGTCGGCGATGACTATCGCATCCGAATGAACCACGAGCTGTATGAGCTCTACGGAGACATTGACGTAGTTCGGCGTATAACTGTGCAGCGACTACGCTGGCTGGGTCATGTCCATCGTATGAACGACGAAGCTCCAGCGAAAAAGGTGCTCGAGGCGAGGGTCGATGGTCAACGACGACGAGGGAGACCATGCCTCCGATGGATGGACCAGGCGCGCGCGCAAAGCAGAGGCGCCTGGCGAGAGCTGATGAGGTCGGCTGAAACCCGGACACGGGTTGTTACGACCATCTAAGTAAGTAAGTAAGTTTTCCGTTAGGTGGTTTATTTACCACTTCCCAGACTTTGTTGATCTTAATTGAGTTTTGTTCCTCTTCTATAGCTTGCTTCCAACACTCAGTATCATGCCTCCCAAAAATATCTGCGTAGTTTTCAGGAACATCTGTGGACATATTTACGGCAGCAGAGTTTGCCTTTACACCAGTTATGTAATCGAGCAACTTACTTGGAAGACGGCGCTCCCTTTCGCTTCGCCTGACAGACAACCACCGCATCCTCGAATATATCTTCTTCCAAATTTAAGGGAATTGGGTTTACTTCAGAATCAGCTACAACAATATCAGCATCCCTCTCTTGTTCGTTGCTCCATGAAACCTCAATCTACGAATTTTTTTTTTCTGAGCCATTTACACACTGAAATGGGAAGTTCGATTCGTCAAACATAACGTCTCGTGCAGTGAATACTTTCTGCCGCTCCATATCCCAAAGACGATATCCATTGAGGAATTTTCCAATGCTTTCGTCGGGCTACGATTTAGTAGATAGGTTGCAGCAACTGCGGCTTCAGTCCACATCGTCTTCAGTAAATTTGATTCAACCAACATAGATCTAACCTTCTCCACCAGAGTTCTGTTAAATCTTTCAGCCACTCCGTTTTGCTGAGGCGAGTAAGTTATAGTTGGTTCAACTTGGATTCCTTTTATTTTGTACCATCGCTCTTGTTCCTTTGACAGATATTCGCGCCCTTGGTCAATTGTGAGCCTTGATATCGCTGTACTAAACATAGTTGACGCCAACGCTTCATATTCTTGAAAACAATCAAACACTTGAGACTTCTTTTTGATAAGGAATATCATTGCAAAATGACTGAAGTCATCTATGAATGAAACAAAGTATCTTGAGCCGTCTACAGCAATCGGCTCCAACGGTCCACAGACATCAGAATGAATTCGCTCTAATTGTCGTTTTGCTCTGATTCTTGTCCCATTAAAAGGCTTTCGGCATTGTTTTCCTTCAATACACGCATCACAGAAATCTATCTTATCTAACTTTTTGTTTAAACACGGAATCATATTTTCTTTGATAAGAGTTTCCATACTATTTTGACCAATATGACCCATGCGGCGATGCCAGAGTAATGCTTCTTCTTTTTGGCACATGTTTACAGTTTGCTTTTTAACAAAAATCTCAAGCTCATACAAATTATCTCGTAAGTAAGCAGTTGCAAGTAACTCTTTATTTTGGAAAATCAGGGCTTACTTCGAAGAAACTGCACGTCTGCTCCAGCACTAGTTAGCTTGTGCACAGAAAGTAAATTATCACGAAGCTCCGGAATGTACAGCACGTCTTTCATTTGCAATTCAACTCCAGTGTTGCTCAAACCATGAATTTTTCCTGAATTCTTTGCAAGGAGTGATTGCTCATTTTTCGCAACATTAATTGCTACTGGAGACTTCAACTCCTCAAGTTCACTGTAGAACCAACGCTCGTTAGCGAGATGGTCGCTCGCTCCAGAATCTAGCTTAAAAATTACCTTGGTTTTGTCTGTTTTGGAAGTGCTTCTGTCAACCATAAAACAAAAACCTTTACTGTAAGCATTTTTTCTTCATGTATCAACACTTCGCGCTTGAATCACTTGCCTGTAAATTTCTTCTTCTTGAAGGTCTCTTGCCTGAGAACGCTGTTTTTCTTGTGATTCTTCCTCGTTCCGATCGCTAAGTTTGACTTCTTCAGCCATCAAACGTTCTTTCGCAGTGCTTAAATTTAACTTTCCTTCCCCCAAATTTTGCAAAGCTGTTACCAATGGGTCGTACTTTTCAGGTAAGGTAAGAAAAAGTTGTGCGAGCAAATCACTTTCCTCCAAATTTGCTCCTGCCGATTTTAGTTGACGTACAAGATTTTCAAAAATCTGCAAATGCGACGTCACAGAATCACCATTTTTCATGCGAAGCTTCGATAATTGTTTTCGCAACAACAGTTGATTCACCACAGACTTCTTAAAGAATACCGACTGAAGGCTATTCCACATAGATTTTGCCGTGTCCTTGTCTCTTATGTAACTGAGACAGTCTGAATGCACAAAGCTTACAATTCGTTCCTTCGCCATCCGATCCATTTTGAGAAACTCTTCCTTTGCTCTCGCTTCACTTGGAGGGTCACCGGTTAGAGCTTCCACCAAATTAAGCGAGTCCAGATGGGTTTTCATTCTGAACTGCCAGTCGTCATATCCACAGCCATTAAACTGCTTGATACCATTAATTAAATGTTGATCGCCCATAACCTATTGATTTAAGGTATCTATCTATGTCTCGACAATTTGAATAATAGATTTAAAAGACAAAATTAAACGAACAGTTTTATTCAAAATGCAAATTCAGAAGTAAGAAAAAAATATTGACATAAGTTTTTTCACAATATAAATTAAAAACCAACGATTGCTTTGATCTTCAAAACAACAGCTACACACATCACTTCCAATTCAGCATACATTTATATTAAATAGTTTTTTTTACTCTAAAAATGTCAAATTAATTATTAACAGCACAGTAAATATTTAATCGAAACTTAATGAAGAACGAATTGAAAGAAATGGCAAAAAATGCAAAGAAAATACAGTCCGTCCTACAAATGTTTCTCCAATTCGTACTATATGCGTACTCACTCACACCAATTGAATCCATGCATTCGTACCAGGGATGATATAGACTTAGTTGGAAAAGGGCCAGAATTCATACAAAAATTGGGCCAATTTGACGCTAATAGGGCTTTTAGTTTTAAAAAGTGGCAATTCAATATTGAAGACTTTCTATTTGGTCACACGGTCATGCCGTGGTCTCACAAATAGCACACTTTTTAATAATCTCAACAAGTCCACTTTATTTTTGGTGAAAATAGTCGAAATTTCGAATTATCAGTTTTGGGAAATCAAAAAACTTTAACTTTTTCGTGTTTTATTTCGTTTGCGCCGTTTAGGCCGAACATGGAAGGAAGTTCTTGGTTGATCACAAAAATAGCACACTCTTATATAAATGATTAAATGAAGTCACTCTCCATCTTAATATTGTTAAAGGTGATTCTTTCAAATACATTTTATTTTACGCATTATTTGGGTCAACATTTTTTAAAGTCAAAAAAATGGCAATAACAACCTTTAAATATATTGTATTTCTGCAAAAAAAATTTAAGCAAAATATTGCAAAGCATTTCCACATAAAACCGCAAATCGGTTATATCCACTTTAAAATAGTCGTTGAATGTCAGAAATTAATTAGCAATTTAATGTAGACTCTTCTCCGTTAAGACTTGTAAGAAGCCGAATCAACGAAGTGGGACGAAATTGAGTAGAAAAAATTCACTCCTGTCATAAAATATATTCACTCCTACCATATGAGTCGTTGTCAAAGTAGTCGTTGACTCGTTCTCGTGTCACTTGTTGTTGACGTCATCGTCACCTCAATGCTAAATCGGCACTCGCTACGTCGTTTCATCCAATGACAAGACGAGACGACTTTTTATCGATAATTTAATACCATCCCCAAATTTGCCTTGAATGTGAACTGTCAAACTACAAGAAATTTCGTATTAAAATATTTTTCATTTCATTTAATTTTCATTTAATAATAATGTATTTCATATCGGATACAAGTTCTAGTGATTCAAGTAATGAAGAACAGAAAAAGCCTTATTTTAGAAAGAAAATAATAAGGCAAAGTCCGGATATATTTAACCTCCCAAATTACAAGTGAGTTTTATAATTTTGATATTTTGGGTTTTTCCCCTCATTAAAATTTGGTTTTACAACAGGTTTCAAAGTTATTTTCGATTGAATAAAGCAGCATTCAAATATGTGCTTCATACAATTGAGCCGAAAATGAAACGGAACATTCTATCAACATCAGTTTCCAACACATTAAAGTTGGCGACAACGTTGCGGTTTTTGGCGCAGTAATTCAAAAATTCACAACAAAGAAAAAACCAAACAGTTTGCTTCAAGTCGTTGCAACTGGTTCAGGAAGAACTCAGCGAGTAGTATTAAGTCCTATCTACACGATATGTTTTTCAACCGCGAGTACCGCATACTCGTCGTCAGTTGTCAAAATTTAGCGATAACGACTTCGGTGGTGCCGCTTTCAAGATGACGACAGAAGACGACGACGATAACTGTCGACGACGACTCATATGGTAGGGGTGATTGGGGCATGGCTGAATTCAACAAAAAATAGTTTCATAAAAAAATAAAATTTTAGAATAAAGCATTTTGCAAGAAGAAAATTAAGTCAAATTACATCTGATAAGAGGACAAAGCAATCGCCAAGAAATAAGTTTGAAATTTGCCACCAAAACTTCATCAGGGTGTAGAGAGAGGGTACTGGCCTGATTTTCTTAGCGTTGATATTGAATTGATAACAAAATGGATTAATTTGTATGTATATTAAGACATTGTCAGGACTACGATGGAGCCTTTAGGGCTCGCTTTTTTCATACAACTTGGAAAACAAACTAAATTTGTAGTTGAGATTACTAAAAATTACTTTTTATGTGATCATGGCTGTATCACATAAAAAGTAATCACATAAAAAGAGAGTGAGTGAGTTCGTTGAGAGAGCACGCGTGTTTTCAGCCGGCTCCAAGATTAAAAAGTTATTTCATGAAACAAACGAATATAAAGTTATTAAAATTAGTGCACAATTGTTACCTTAAATAAACAATATCAACTAGGTTGATGATTTAAGGAATATTGATGATAATTAAAAATGAATCTCGATTGTAAAAAATGTAAGAAATCAATTCGAACTGGTGGCTCGATTCCATGGAGCGGATCATGTGGGAGAGTGTTTCATCCCAAAAGTATTGGTGCAGACTACCTTGTTAAGATTCTAGAGGAAAATGAGCTTGTGTGTGTTTTATGTGAAGAATGAAAAAATGCACTCAAATCTTTTAACGAGAGCATAAGTGCAGTTAAAGAATGTGTAAATGACATGGCAGTGCAATTAAAAGAGCAAAGTATTAAAATAAATGATATTAATGAAACAGTAAAACATACAAGCGCAGATTTTAAAAATATAAGTGAGCATACAAATAAAATTGAGCATAAGGTTGGAAAAGAGTACAAACCAACCTATGCAGAAAAATTAAAAGAATTAAATAAGCAGGAACCAAAAATAATTTTAAAGCCAAAAAAAGTGCAAGATGCTCTTATAACAAAAAATGATATGATGGAAAAAATTAACCCTGACGGAATACATGTCTCAAATGTGAAAACTCAAAGAAATGGCGCGGTAGTGGTAGCATGTGATGACAATGCATCGGTATTAAAACTGAAAAGCAGTATAGAGAGAGAAATGAGTGAAAAATATGAAGTGCAGTTGACTAAAGAAAGAAAATTTAGACTCAAAATACTAGGATTACCAAAAAAATTTAATGGTGATGACTTAATAAGTCAAATAAAAGATAAAAACAGCTTCTTACAAAATGAGGATATTTCTTTCAAAGTTATATATGAAAATAAAGTTAGAAATTACATAGTTTCATTTAACACAATTTTCGAAGTTGAAGTGAATGCATATAAAAAAATATTGGAGTTAGGAGCATTAAGAGTTGGATGGGGCAAATATAAAGTGCTTGAATCCTTCTTTGTTAGGAGATGCTACAATTGCTTGGGCTTTAACCATAAGTCTACGGAATGCAATCGTACCAAAGCATGCTCACATTGCGCTGGGCAACACAAGTCAAATGAGTGCAATAAAAATAATGAAAGTCCAAAGTGTATAAACTGTTTCACAGCCAATCAAAAGTACAATTTAAATTTAAGAGAAGATCATAATGCCTTCGATCATAGCTGCGAGCTTTTCAAAAGAAAAGTTAATATTGAAAGAACAAAATTGTACTAGCAATCAGACAATTTAGTTCAGTGCAAGTACTTAAATATACAAAGCCTTCTAAGTAATTTCGCGGAAATTGAAGAAATGGTGTTAAGCAACCCAATTGACTTACTTTTGTTATCGGAAACGCATATAACGAATAATATTGAAAACTCAGAGTATCAATTAGATAATTATAATGTCGTGCAGTGTCAAGCTAATTCATGACATACTGGAGGTGTGTTAGTCTATATTAAAATTGCAATACAATATGAAGAACTCGATATTTTCTATATAGACTATGTTATGTGGTTAGTTGCTGTTAAGGTGTGGTTCAAATTTGCTCCAGTTGTGTTCGTATTGGTGTATACGTCGCCAAGTTGCTCTGCGTGCGTTTTTCTAAGCCACCTTGAAAACTGGGTCGACACGAAGCTTAAAAGTTCAGACAATATTATTATAGCTGGTGATATGAACATAGACTATCTTAAGGTTTCACCGGATAGAAACCGAATTTGCAACATCATAAACGATAGAGCATTCAAACAATTTGTGCGGGAGCCAACGCGAATCACAAATAATTCACAGTCTTTAATAGATTATGTGATAACAAATTGTGATTTCGTTAAAATCCAAATAGATAAAAATGACAAAATATCGGATCACGAAACAATAAGCATTCTTGTTAATAATTGCTTTAAACCTCAGAACAAATCAGAGTATATTAAAATATGTAAATATAATAGAGACACCTTTGTAGATATGTGGAATAATAGTGAAAGTATTGATTGTAGTTACAATATTGACATCCGTGCAGAATTATTCGAAAGAAAAATTAAGAATATTTTTGAAAATATGACGATACGTAAGGTTGTGAATAGTCACAAAAACACTGCGCCATGGTATAACAACGTCCTAAAAAACCTAAACTTAATTAAAATTAACTCTTTCAATAAGGCGGTGATAACAAATAATTCGGATGATTGGAGTGAATATAAGCTGGCTAGAAATAATTACAAACAACAAATTAACAATGCAAAAAATAATTATGTGCAATATAAAGTAGCTTCTAAAAGTGATGACCAAAAAGGTCTCTGGCGCACAATCAAAAATCTAGTTTTAGGCAATGATCGTAAAGATATATATAGTTTAAAAATAAATGGTGCAATAGAAAAGGACCCGAGTGCAATAGCTAATTATTTAAATGAATTTTTCGTTGACAGTGTCGTTGAATTAAATAGATCAATTGTAAATGTGCCATATGTGTCAAGTATTCGTCCAATTGAAAACAGTTTCAGCTTTGAGACAATAACATTAAGAGACTTAATTGAAGTTCTCAAACGAATGAATAATAAAAAGGACCTAATGGGTCTCAGTTCAAAAATATTGCTAGAAAATTTGGATATTGTGGGAGATGATATTCTGCATATAATAAATAATTCAATGATTGAAGGTGCGTTTTCGTCAAGCTGAAAAAAGTCAATAGTAGTTCCAGTTCCTAAAGTTATAAATCCAAAAACTGCAGTGGACTTTAGACCAATAAATATGTTGTCAATTTTAGAAAAAGTTACAGAAAAGGTGGTCAGTAAGCAATTTGGCAAGTTTATACAAAAACACAATATTATAATAAAACAGCAGTCAGGATTTAGAACAGGACATTCATGTGAAACGGCTTTGATATGGACAATCCATGAATGGAAAAAGAAGATTGATGCTGGTGACAAGATTGTTGCTATTTTCCTCGATTTCAAAAGGGCATTTGAAACTATTGACCGTGAATCCTTGTACAAAAATTGGAAAGATATGGAGTAAGGGGTGTTGAAAAGAGATGGTTCGAGTCATATTTATGTGGTAGAACTCAGAGCACAAAAATTATGGACATTACTTCACAAGAAAAAGCTGTCAATATCGGAGTACCGCAAGGCTCAACATTAGGAGTGGATCTCTTTTTGCTCTACATTAACGAAATAAATACTGTATTAAAATGGTGCAATATTGCGTTGTTCGCGGATGACACGTTAATATATATTAATTCCAAAAATCTTAGTGATGAACAAAACAAAATACAAGAGGACTTGCAAAATTTAGAAAGGTGGCTGTGTATGAATAAACTAAAGTTAAATATTGATAAAACGAAATTTATAATTTTAAATTCAAATGAAAACCTCCAATTACAAATCGGCAGTGAAAATATAAGCGAAGTTAATTCAATTAAATACTTGGGAGTGATAATAGACAAACAATTAAATTTTAATGAGCATGCAGATTACATATGTAAAAAGATAAGTAAAAAAGTAGGCTTCTTGAGCAGAATTAGAAAAAGACTAAATTTCAATAATGTGGTTATGATTTACAATTTTATCATACTACCACATTTTGACTACTGTGCGACCATTTTATACATGTGCAATAGCAATGTTAAGGAAAGACTGCAAATACTGCAAAATAAAGCAATGCGAACAATAATTAAGTGCAATATCTACACCCCTACGTCTTATATGTTACAAATGCTAATGTGGTTTAATGTTAAACAACGTCTATCGTTAAGAGTCCTGCTTTTTGTGTTCAATGTAAAACACGGTGTGTTTCCAGGGTACCTACAAGACGAGCTTGTTTATGTCGGAGACATTCAGCCTTACAACTTAAGAAGAGCAAATGACTTCAGGCTAATGAGGTTCAACAAAAGCAGCACACAGAACTCGATAATGTATAACGGCCTAAATCTATTTAACACACTACCGGAGATAATTAAAAATGAGAATAACGTCAATCGGTTTAAGAGACTTTTAATACATTTTATAAAACTAAATATATATTGGATTTGTTAGTTTATTTATTATTAGAAAAAAAAAGAAATGTACAATGATTATAAATGTAATAGTTTTTTTATTAACTAATAAATATATAATAATTATATAACGGAACTTATTTTAATGAGAAAATTTAAAAAGGCGATAGGAAATATAGACTTTAAATAAAAATCACCCAAAATTTCTCCATACAAAATTCGGTTAATTTTCGTTTAGAAACCGCCAAAAAAATTATGCGGTTTTGCATGTTTTTGGGCAAAATTTAGATTTTTGGTTTGGCTATTTGACATAAAAAAATCATCTCATTTCTTAGGACTAAATTTCACATTTTGTTTTCGATTGATAGTTTACATTAACTACTAGTGAAATGGTAATTATATCTATTACTATCACTCGATCATCATGTTTTTGAAAAAATTAAAAGTTTTTAGTTTAAATCGGTTCCCGTCCCACGATAGTCATACCTTTTGATAATTACTAATGAATAATATTTATTTTTTCCTCCAGATATTTTCATTTATTTAATAAATTCAAGAGAGCTTATTCTAATCAAGCACTCCGACACTGCAAGATTACTTTTTAGGTAATTTTTTCAAGTTTTGGGCATATTTTCGTTTTTATAGGGTGATTTTTTTAATGTTTCTTTAATTCCTTTTTTGTTTTTAATTTTATTTTTTGTGCGATTTTTCTGTGAACGATATTTCCTACCTCTATTTCCTACCTCCAAATATAAAATTTTGTAGTACGATGGCATAGTACACAAATGTTGTCAACAGATATCAACCATTAAACTTTACTTGTTAAAAATTGCGATAATTTTTTCGGTTCAATTTTTGTAAAGGATTTTTAGCGACTAAAAAGGGCCTCGGGGCTTCTATAATTAAAAAGGGCTAAAAAAAGTCCGAAAAGCCCCCAAATATCATCCCTGATTCGTACTTTTTGAACTGCTCTAGTTTTCATTTTCAATGACAAAAATTGAGCAAAAAAAAAAATGAAGTATAATACAGGCTTAATGCCCGTAATTATTTACAGCACAGTAAATATTTGATCGAAACTTAACGAAGAACGAATTGAAAATTATCATTGAAAATTATAACTAGAGTAGTTCAAATAGCACGAATGCATGGAATCAATTGGTGTGGGTGAGTACGTATATGGTACGAATTGGAGAAAAATTTGTAGGACGGACTGTATTTTCTTTGCATTTTTTTGCCATTTCTTTCAATTCGTTCTTCGTTAAGTTTCGATCAAATATTTACTGTGCTGTTAATAATTAATTTAACATTTTATAGTAAACAAAACTATTTAAGATAATGTATGCTGAATTAGAAGTGTTGTGTGTAGCTAATATTAAATCATTAAATGCAGCTGCTCTTAAAAAACAAGATATAAAAAGTAACAACGTTTATCCTTTTCTTACAAAATATGTCTGTCCTGCCGACGCGCCACTTGTTTACTTACTTACTTACTTAGATGGCCGTGACAACCCGTGTCCGGATTTCGACCGACCTCATCAGCTCTCGCCAGGCGCCTCTGCTTTGCGCGCGCCTTCTCCAATCGGATACACCAAGCGCGGTTAGGGCTTCCTCAGCCTGGTCCATCCATCGGAGGCATGGTCTCCCTCGTCGTCGTTGACCAGCGACCCTCGCCTCGAGCACCTTTTTCGCTGGAGCTTCGTCGTCCATACGATGGACATGACCCAGCCAGCGTAGTCGCTGCACAGTTATACGCCGAACTACGTCAATGTCATCGTAGAGCTCATACAGCTCGTGGTTCATTCGGATGCGATAGTCATCGCCGACTCGAACAGGACCGAAGATTTTGCGAAGAACTTTTCTCTCGAACACCCCAGAGCGGCTGCGTCAGTTTGCGAAACTACCCATGCCTCAGCGCCATAAAGCAGCACAGGTAGAACGAGCGTCTTGTAGAGTGTTAGTTTTGTCGATCGAGAGAGGGCTCTGGAACTTAGTTGCTTACTGAGCCCGTAGTAGCACCTATTAGCAATTATTGTTCTTCGCTTTATCTCCAGGCTGATTTCGTTGTTAGTGTTAATGGCGGTGCCAAGGTAAACGAACTCCTTGACTACTTCAAAGTTATAGCTGCCGGATGAAACGTGGGAGTCTAAACGCCGCGCTCCCTTGTTTGTAGACAGCATATACTTTGTTTTACCCTCATTTATCGTCAAACCCACTTTGGCTGATTCCTTTTCGATAGCGGCGAAAGCAGCGGTAACATCTCTCTTGGTTCTGCCAACAATATCAATATCATCAGCGTACGCAAGGAGCTGGACACCTTTATAGAAAATGGTGCCATTACGATGCACACCGGCCTTTCGTACGATCCCCTCCATGATGATGTTGAAGAGATCGCAAGACAGTGGATCGCCTTGCCTGAAACCTCTTTCGGTATTGAAGGTTTCGGAGAGGTCATTTCCTACCTTGACGGAGCTGCGTGTGTTGCTCAACGTCATTCTGCAAAGTCTAATCAACTTTGCAGGTATACCGAACTCAGACATTGTTGCGTATAGGCAATCTCTTCTCGGGCTATCGAACGCAGCTTTAAAATCGACAAAGAGATGGTGTGTGTCAATTTGATTTTCGTGGGTTTCTCCAGGATTTGTCGTAGCGTGAAAATCTGGTCTATGGTGGACTTACCAGGTCGAAAGCCACACTGATAAGGTCCAATCAGTGTTTTTGTAATTGGCTTTAATCTTTCACACAGTACGCTTGAGAAAACCTTATATGCGATGGAAATAAGACTGATACCTCTATAACTAGCGCAGATTGTAGGGTCTCCTTTCTTAAGTATAGGGCACAGTACACTGAGGTTCCAATCGTCGGGCATGCTTTCTTCTAGCCATATTTTGCTGATGAGCTGATGCATGCGCCTTATCAATTCATCGCCGCCGGTTTTAAACAATTCAGCTGACAGGCCGTCAGCACCCGCTGCTTTATTGTTTTTGAGTCGTTGGATAGCAACTCGAACCTCTTCATGGCTAGGTGGTGATACTTCCACTCCGTCATCGTCGATTGGTGGCACTGCACTGCGCTCTCCATGGGCGGCATTGGTGGAATCGTCGCCAGTAAGTAAATTGGAGAAGTGCTGTCTCCACAATCTAAGCACACACTGTGTATCCGTATTCAGATCTCCATTTTCGTCTCTGCAAGTGGATGCTCCGGGCTTGAAACCTTGGGTTAGACGCTTAACCTGTTGATAGAATTTTCGTGCATCCTTCTTGCCCTGGTATACCTCTAGTTCCTCACGCTCACGCTTTTCCTGCTCTCTTTTCTTGCGTCTGAAAAGGCGCCTCTCTTCCTTCCTCTTTTCGCGGTAGTTTTCTCGCACGGCTCGCGTTGCAGCTGACTGCAGCGTTTTTCTGTATGCGGCGTTTTTTACTGCAGTCGCGATGCGACACTCCTGATCGTACCATTGGTTCCGAGGTTGCGGGCGCCGGAAACCAATGACTTCTTCAGCGACAGCGCGCATGGAGTGGGATATATGCGCCCAAAGTCCACCGGCGTCGTCGAGTCCAGAGGTTGGTTGGTTGAGCTTAACCGAGAGTTGAGCGGAGTAGGCTTCGGCAGTCCGTTGTAATTGCAGCTTAGCGACATCTAGCTTTCGTTGCATTCCTGTGCGTATGTTCTTTGCATTGCATAATCGCATGCGGATCTTGGCTGCAACAAGATAATGGTCGGAGTCAATGTTGACCCCCCGAAATGTACGCACATCTAGAACACTAGAGGCATGCCTTCCGTCGATTACAATATGATCAATTTGGTTTCGCGTTTTTTGATCAGGGGACAGCCAGGTGGCCTTGTGGATGTCGAGGTGCTTAAATCTGGTGCTACTAACTACCATGTTTCGTGCCGCGGCGAAGTCGATCAGTCTTAGACCGTTGTTCGTAGAGGTCTCGTGAAGACTGAACTGACCGACAGTGGGGCCAAAGATGCCTTCCCTTCCGACTTTCGCATTAAAATCGCCGAGGACTATTTTCACGTCATGAACCGGAAGGTGGTCATATACGTCCTCAAGACTAGCGTAGAAAGCGTCCTTGACGGCTTCGTCCTTTTCCTCCGTCGGGGCGTGCGCGCAAATAAGGCTTATGTAGAAAAATTTTGCCTTGATGCGGATCGTGGCCAATCTTTCGTTCACAGGTGTGAACCGGGAAACAAGGTGGCGTAGTTTCCGGCTAACAACGAATCCACATCCGAATTCGCGCTTCTCCGCATGGCAGCTGTAGTAGATATCACAGTGTGCTTGTTTAGAGCAGCCTTGCCCTTTCCATCGCATTTCCTGGATGGCGGTGATGTCAGCCTTTATCGTTTTGAGGGCTTCCGCCAGTTGGATAATGGCACCTTCCCTATAAAGGGTTCGGACATTCCAGGTGCATATCCGTAAATCATTGTCCGTTTTTCGTTTGCGGTGGTCGTCAACGTAATTGGGGTTCTTATCCGAGGCTGGTTTAGTTTTCATTGGGCAGTTGTAATGTGGCGGGACCCAAACCCTGCGCACATTCCATGTTTAAGGTCTATGGATCGACCCGCCGCTCAAATTAGCCGTCAAACTGACGGATGCCAGTTTGCCGTTGCCCAGGGAACACCACTTGGAGGTTTGAGTCGACTTGAGACGATTTCGACATGGATAATGCTGGCCTCGCCAGGTTGAGGCGGTCAGACACGTTGCCATGTGAAGGTTCGCCCCCTGTTCCCCACTTGTTTACAGATTTTAAAATTGAACAACAAAATTAAGTATACGGGCATTAGCAGTAGCAGAAACCTAGTTTGAATAATTTGCAAAGTGCTTCGGCAGTCGACAGCTTCGGCAGTCGTCGTTTTGATTGACTGAAACTGTTCGCAAAATCGAAAGTCGAAGCAGCAGCAGTTGTTCAACTTCCGTAAAGGCCCTTATAGACGAGCAACTAATCGCAAAACTGATTGAAAAACTGGTTAATGGTTTTACCTACAGACACTTGGACCAATTTTTCAATTCCAGTACAAAAACTTTTTCTTCTTGAAAACATCGCGCATATTATATTGAAAATGAATGCAAATAATTTTTTTTTACTATGAATCTTACGTTTAGTTGTTGATTTTGCTACAAACACATCACCAGTTGAAGAACTGGTTGATGTGAATCGCAAAATATCAAAATTTTTTAATTTTTGTCAACTGATTGATAAACTGGTTGAAAAACTGAAAATGACACCACAACTCATCTACACACGACTTGTTTTCAACAACCAGCTACCAATTTATCAACCAGTTTTGCGATTAGTTGCTCGTCTATAGGGCCCTTAAGTAAAAGTAGCATCAGTGAATCGGTCAATTATGGTAAGACAATACCGATTGTCTCTCGAAATTGTCAGCGGTCCAATCAAATCGACGTTGATATGCTCGAATCTCTCGCTGGGCTTTTGGTAGAAAACAAACGGAGATTTATTATGTTTGTTACCTTGCTCCGCTGGCAAGATATGCAGCATTTAACGAACTCTGCGACGTGTTTTTCATATCAGGCCAAACGAATTTCTCGTGAATCAGCTTCTCTGTGGCTCGCTTACCAGGATGTGAAATGCCGTGGATTTTCGTCATGATCCGTTCTCTGAACCTCGCTGGGACGAGTGGCCTCACTCCTCCGTGAGCTGTATCGCAGTAAATGGTTACCTCACTGTTTGGCAATTTGAATTCTTTTTACACCAAAGACGAAGGAATGGTCATATCTACAAGTTGTCGAACTTGATTGTCTCGCCGTTGCTCTTTTGCGAACTCTTCGAAATCTATAGTCGACAAAAACCTTGTCACCTGACAGGCGAGATAAAGCATCTGCTACCTCATTATCTTTTCTAGGCAAATGACGAATGTCGGTGGTAAATTGGCCAATATAGTACAAGTGGCGCGCTTGTTTAGGTGAAGCTTTATCTAAGTTTTGCTTAAACGCGAACGCAATTGGCTTATGGTCAGTGAATATGGTGAATGTTCGGCCTTCTACCATATGTTTGAAATGTCTCACTGATTGATAAATCGCCAACAGCTCCCTGTCGTAGGTACTATATTTTCTTTGGGTATCAGTCAGTTATTTTTGAATAAAAACCGAGTGGCTGAACGATTCCGTCTACTTGTTGTTGCAGAACTGTGCCAACAGCGTAATCTGAGGCATCTACGCTGAGGGATAACTCTGCGTTGAGTGCTGGGTGGAACAATATTGTAGCGTCCGCGAGCTCATTTTTGCATTTCTCAAAAGCTGCCAATGTGTCAGGCGTCCAAACTAGTGGTGTTTTATCATTCTTCTTGTTTCCGACGATCATGTTCTGCATGGTTGCTTGCGTCGATGCTGCGCAAGGGACAAAACGACGGTAATAATTGACCATTCCAAGGAAACGCTTAAGATCACGCGCGGTTGTTGGTTTTGTATACTCCTGGATAGCACGCACCTTGTCTGATGCTGGTCTTATTCCGTCTTTATTGGCCGACCGCCGCATTGCGAAGTCCGAATGTCATATAGTTAAATTGAAAAAGGCCGAAGGGTGTCGTTATTGCGGTCTTCGGAATGTCTGCTTTTTCCACCGGAATCTGGTGGTACGCTTTCTGCAGGTCAATCGTTGAAAAAATAGTTTTGCCGTGGAGTATGTGCGTAAAATCTTGCACGTAAGGTATGGGGTACCGATCAGGCACCGTTCTCTCGTTGAGGGCTCGGTAATCTTCACATGGACGCCATGACCCGTCTTTTTTTTTTACCATATGGAGTGGGCTCGCCCAGTTACTGTTTGATGGCTCGCCAATACTCTGCTGCATAAGCAGCTTAAATTCTGCCTAGTCGGCTTTTAATTTATCGGGTGCCAAACGGCTCGGTCGCGCATGCGTGGGTGGGCCGTTCGTTACGATATGATGCGTAACGCCCGATGTAGCCGCCGTGCCATCATGCCGCATCACAGTTATATCTTTAAACTGCGACAGGATCTCGCCATAAGGGTCTGTAATATTGAATGAAAAATACGTAGACTTACCCTTACTGCCAGAATTGCTCGGAATCAACTGAAGCGACTCTTGCTCAATAAGCTTATTGGTCCTCATATCCACCAGTAGGCCATGCTTCTCTAAAAAATCAGCTCCGATTAATGGTGATTTGACCGCTGCTATAATGAACTCCCAAGGAAATTTCTTGGAAAAACCGAGATCGAGCACTATCTTCTTCGTGCCATAGGTCTCGATGTATGAGCCGTTCGCTGCGAATAACTTAAATTCATGTGGGCCGTTGAAACGCTCGGACCCACTCGGTGGAATAACCGACACATCAGCTCCAGTGTCAACCAGTTACGTACAGGCGACTTACGTCATTACCACCATTCTCGCCTGTACTGGATACCCTACTCCTTACTTTTTGGGGTAGGTGCACGGTTCGCGACACTCTGCTGCGAACCTCCCGTGCACGCGGTGGTACCAACACCAAGGATGATTCTGCACTGCCGCCGGGCCGAATATTTCTCTGCTGCTCGTAAGCAAAACGAGGAGGGGGCAAATGTCGGGACATTTGTGGCGCAGCGCGACCACGGCCTCTGCCCGACCTAAACACAGGCCAATCGTCATCACTATCGGGCATAAGATCTGCCGGAGGTATATTCCTCATTGTGGATGATTCTTTACGCTTGTCACGACCGCGCGGGTTTTCCCTGTTATATAGGGCGTCCTCCAGACGATTTAATCTTTTTTCGAAAAAACTATCTGGACTTACCGTAGCAGGCGCTACCGTAGCGGCCGCTGCCACGAACTTGGTACGATACGAGCCCATTTACATTATTTTATCTGCGAGTGCCGGCAACTCTACCGAAACTGTTTGTAAAATACCCTGCACCGGAGCAGGCAACCGAGCGAGCCATAGATTTGCGAGCATCTGGTCATTTAAATTTTTTCCACCCAACTCACGCATCTCGTTTAAAAGCTGCGACGGGCGTCGGTCGCCCAACTCGCAATCCGACAATAACTGCCGGAGTTTCTCCTGCTCACTCACGCTGAAAGCTTCTAAAAGCTTGTCCTTAATTGCACGGTAACGATTGGTGGGCGGAGGGTCGCGAACCGTGTCGCTCACTTGTCTGAGCACGCCCTTCTCGAGTGCGCCCACCACTGTATAAAATTGTTCGTAGTCACTTTTAATTTTTAAACGCGCGACCTGTGCCTCAATTTGGAGGAACCACAGGTCCGGGGAGTCGTGCCAAAACTGAGGCGTTTTTAGTGCCACGGCATTCGCTGTCACCGGACCGACGGCACTGCTCTCGTTTAGTGGGGCGGTGGTGGCTGCACCACCGATTGCGCCCTCTTCATTCCCGCACTCGCCGACGTTAGCATTCTCATTTTTTTGTGCCATTTTTTTACTAAAAAATTGTTTCTTCAAAAAAAAAAAAAAAAACGAAAACACAAATTCTAAATCAGTTTTATATTTAAAGTTTTGTCACCGCACTAAAGTTTTGCTAACGAATTTTTAACGCGCACTTATTTTTGTTCCGATGTCGGTGGTCACCAATTGTAGGTATTATTATTCTACACTTTTTATAACTTAGATACAAATTACAAAATATTAAAATTATTACATATTAAAATTATCAAAAGATCTGAATTTGAATAATATCGGCGAGCGCGAATATTTATAACGAACTAACTGTTCATGGTGGCATGGACTATGGTCCATGCTAAAAAAAATATTAACACGAATAAAGCAGCGGCGGAACCCATCGACAATACAATTAAAATAGCCACTTTGCTGTCCATTGTATAAGCAAACTATATAAACTCACAACAGAGTTTGTGTATTTAAAAATGCATGCCGCGTCATCAGCGCTAATGCCGCAGCCACACACATTGGTCAACATAACACATACCAATAACAAAAACTGCGCTCCTGCCTGTATGCTGGTTAGCTACTCCAGCACCAAGCAAACGATAGCCAACGCTTGTTGTACAACAAACTAAGGCTTATCGTCGCTTAAGCATGTAGCTGATAACCGTCATCGCTATGAAATCAAAATCAGCAATAAATACTGACTAAATGACGAACTGCCAGAAGGGCAGTGTATAAACAACGTGGCTACATGTGACCAACGCAAAGGGCTCAAGTATCCGTTCGTTACCAAAAAATATACTGTTAATATAAATAAACAAACGGCAGCTTTGACTTATGCTTAGGAATTTGCTTGGCTTGCCGCTTTTACGATAAGCCAAGCTGCACAATTTTAAGTCACAGTCGATGGGTCGAATTGCGACAAAGTGTCGCCAAAGCCTAGAAGAGCGAAAAACATGAACGTAGGGGAACAGAGGGTTCCGCCACAATATGTTTATGTTTTTGGTGTCATTGAAAAGAAAACTGAAGAAATTACAAAATAGACCTAAAAAAAAAATTTAATTTATTACGCGAAATTCTGAGAAATTTGCACTCAAAGTTGAAATTTGGTAGTTTCAACCGATTGATTTCATCTTCACACGATCACAGCTCGGTAACGGTTAAATTGGTGGGGTTTGTTGATATACCGTTGGAAAGGCCATTTTATTGCCTTTGAAATGAGCCATCAAAATTAGTTTAATGTATGTTAGTTTTTCTACTAAAAACAATAATGTGAATCAGTCGTGAAATATTAATTAACCGTGTAGCTCCTAAGAGTGTGAAAATAGAGAAAATTAAATAGTATATATACTATGATATATAAATATATATATCTACTATTTAATTTTCTATAATTAGAAAATTATTAAATAATTAAGAAATCTATAAAATAACTATTTAATTGTATATATATATATATATATATATATATATATATATATATACTATTTAATTTTCTCTATTTTCACATTCTGAGGAGCTACACGGTTAATTAATATTTCACGACTTTGATTTGCACTCAAAATTGAAATTTGGTAGTTTCAATCGATTGATTTCACCTTCACACGAGCACAGCTCGGTAATGGTGAAGTTGGTGGGGTTTGTTGATATGCTGTTAGAAAGGTGATTTTATTGCCTTTATAATGAGGCTATCACAATAAGTTTTATATAAGTTAGTTTTTCTGCTAGGAACAATAACGTGAATCAAAGTCGTGATATATTATTTAACCTTGTAGCTCCCAAAAATGTGAAAATAGACTCCCCCCACCCCCCTCCCATACGATTTTTTGCTTAGCTCGACATAACCTTTCAGCTCCGTAAATAGTTGCACTCAATTGCTGGACACCCTGTATAATACTTATATAATAATAATTTTTTAATAACAATTTTCGTGTCACGGTGGTATATATAAGCAAAAGTGACATTGTTACCACTCTTTAACTTACTACTGCTCCCTTTTTCTTTTGGGCAACACTCTCTGCACTAAGCTGAGCTTAGTTCAGTTGAGGATTGACCATCGTTGTATATGATCTTAGTTTAATGATCAATTGATTTGAAAATTAGAACTCTGTGAAATTATAAGTTCATTTAATAAAAATAATAAAATTTATAAAAGCAGTTAATGAATAAATAAATTTAAAAAAACTTAAATAGAGTGAAATTTGTTACTGGCGCAGTCGGTAGGATCAGTGAAAATGATCCTATTAAGAACCTAATACTTAGTAAAAACTTAATTAAAAAATAAAAAATTGATTAGAAATAGTTGTTTAGTGAACAACTACGAAAGTTAAAATTTAAAGCAATACATTTATTATTATAAGACTAAAAACTTCATAAACTACGAACGCAATACAGTTAAATTTGTTTTGTAAAGAAAAAACTATACGCAAACGTGTCTAGCGGTACTTATGGTGTACTATTGACTTTAAATTAAATAGTTACTAAGCAGCGACTAAAAGCTTTCAGCTTCGTAACAAGTAATGCTAGTTAAAAAGTGAATTTAGAAAAAAAAACTAAACTCTTTATGGTGTACTATCGACTTAACACTAAATACTGACTAAGCAGCGACGTAGAGCTTTAAGCTTATTAGTAACTTTAACTACTTCTAGTTAAAAACTAAATTTTAAAAAAAAACTATATGATTACTTAGTAACCATTCATAAAAATTTCAGTTATTGAAATAAGAATTAATCTTCGCAAACTGATAATAAAATAAAATTAATAAGAAAAAAGTTGGATTTACACTTAAAGTTAATTAAAGCTAATGAGCGACAGCGAACTTGATGGTATTTGTGAGAAATTGTTATCTCTGGGTATTGTGCCGAAACCAAAAGCTTTGAGAGAAGAACTTTTTGTAGCAACAGAAGAAAGCAAGACAAATTCATCTGCATCAGCAGCATCAGCTGAATTAGCGTAACCCTTGATAAAGTCAACATCTTTGGTCGCAATGTCTGAGATCAAGGAAAGAAGAGAAAGAATCGTACAAAGCATTCAACTGATCGCTCCGTTCGACGGCGATAGAAATTATTTGGCACTGTTCATTGACAGCCTTAATACGTTGATGCCAGCGACTTCGACTCTTACCGAGGAAGAGAGACCTTTCTATTTTCAATGTGTTAGTACTCTGCGTGGTCCAGCACTAGATTTGGTAAGAAGAGAACAACATCTACGAGCTGGGAAAAATTAACTTGCCTCTTGATTGACGAATTTGCAGACACAACACCTGTTACTACACTTATACTATTAGTTAATAATATAAAATTTATAGGAAATGTCAAACAATTTTGTGAAGAAATAAATTCAGAAATTTCCAAAATTATAGATAATATTAAGTTAAAAGAAAAGAACTTTTCTACAATAAACTTTTAAAATAACGAATTAAATAAAATAAGCTTACAAACTCTTAAAAGAGAAATACCTAACCACTTAACTGCTTTAATTATTGCTAACATGGCTACAGATTTTAAGTCCGCAATAAAAATTTTAAAAGAAAATGATGCTTATGATTATGTCGCAGCAAAAGGTAATAGTAGAAATCAACAATTAGTACAACAAACTAGGCCACAATTAAATAATTATAGAAATCGAAATCAAAATTCTGAGTATTTTAGCCAGGTTGCAAATACCCAACAAATTCAACACTGTAACAACAATTTTACCAGTACCCAACAAAATCCCCTTTACAACAACAATTTTAACAACACTCAGCATAACTCTAATAGTAATCCAGTAACACAGTCACATCTCCACACTGTGAGGGGCAACAATTCAAATCAATCTAGAATCAGACGTTTTGGTGTTCCTGCGCCTATGGAACAAGATAACGGGAATTTTCGGCTAGAGGCCTCGGACAGTTACCAACAATCGAATTAATAACAGAGAACGAAAACAAACGAAACGATATCCGAACCGATCTCTCAGAGAGTGATGCAAAATCGATATGTTTCATTTGAATCGTTAGTGAGGACGAGCGAAACACGAAACTTTTCAGTGAAAGAGAGAGCGAACGTAATTTTTATAATTTTTGCTAATGTGTCAGTATAGAAAACGAAACCAAAGCAAACGTTTCCATAATGATCGCTGTTATGCACACAGCGTGAGGCAACTTTTGTTTTTGTTGTATCACAGCAAATTATTAAATTAAAACCAAACGAAGGAAATAATTTCGCTGAGAATCAACAACAAACGAAAGCTTGTGACTTTGTGTCATTTGTTCAGATTGTAATTTATAATGGCTGCATACAAAAATAAAAACGAATGTTTAGAGATAAAATCAAAATATTATTATTAGTAAAGAAATTGTTCAAAACTAAAAAATACATTCATTATAAGGGATTTACTAATTAAACTTATTAAAATTAACTTCTTACTATTGGAATGTTTAAAAATAAAATAAACGTTAAACGTTAAATAAACTAACTGAAGTTGAAGAACAGTTTTTGAAATTTAATTAAAATGGTGGAAAATAAAATAAAAAGTTAAATATTATAAAAAAAATTGTTTAAAATTTTAAACTATCATTCATAATTGAAATCTCCATTTGTTCTGACAAGTAGAATATGTTCCAAGTTTGTTGGAGTAAGTTTATTTCGTTGGTCGGATAAAATATACTTTAGAGCTGAAAATAATCGTTCCACGCTCACTTGTGTATATGGGATTGCTAAAACGATTTCTGCTATAGCTGACAAGGTATTATTTTGGCTGCTCCAAAATTCCATCACGTTATCATTTAGCGGAATTCTAGGTTGTAGTTCGTACAAATGCAGATCAGTTTCTATTCGTGATACCAACGACATTGGCTCGACATTCATTGGTGTAGGATCCAGGTTTTGAAGAAACTCATATAATGTTTTCGGCTTTTTATATGCTTGGCTGCTTGTGGATGGTTCATTGGTATTTGACATTAAAATTTCCGAGTCTGAAGTCAAAGTATTTTCTGTTGTGGTAAAGAATTATGTATTTGTAATGTATTTGGTATAAGAAATAAATTAATAAATTAATGATTACTAGACTACTTTATGTTATTTTCGTATTTAAATTTAAGAGAAGTAATGAGCGTATGCAAAAGCCCTATGCATACTTTTGCCCTAGCACTTTGATCCGATTGTAAGGTCACTTTGATCCTAGGGTCCAAAAATACGGCAACTTTAAATAAATCATTATCAAATAATTTTGATTTTCTTTTATTTAAAGCATCAATTAGAGAAGCTTGTATCTCACTGCTTGGAAGATTTTCTATTTGTAATATAATGTGTAGCATCATTATACTACAATAAGTCGCTATAAAGTAGTTTTTCGGATTGTAACTTAACTGTAGCAGCGCACACAACACTAAAAGTGTTTAAAAACTCAGCAACAAAATTCCACTCGTCGGTACTGATTAAAAAATTTACGTTATCTGAGCTCAAAGAAGTTATAATATCTTTCAACTCAGATAACCTTTCGAGCATAATGTATGTTGAGTTCCATCTGGTGACACAATCTAACACCGGTCTCTTGTAGCCACCGTTTTTTAATAGGGCGAGGTATGTTTGACTTCTTAATTTTTTCACAACTGATCTGCATTTTTCTATTTTTTGGTTAATTTCCACCTATTTTAACACATCATTTACGCAAAGTTGTAGTGTATGAGTACCGCAACGAATATTGGTTAGCACATCAGAAGAAAAGTTTTTTTCAATGGATTGCAAGCTGCCTTCAGTAGAATTATTAACTAAAGCATCTTCTAGTGCATTTTTTAAATCATAATTTAAATTATTCACAGCTTTTACCATGTTGGCTCCATTGTCTGTCGTAATTGTCAAGATTTGACTTAAATCAATTTTATAATCACTTAACACTTCCAAAATCACTGATTTAAGTAGTCACTGGTGTGTCTTTGCTTGAGCTCTTTGATGGCGAGTGTTTTAACCATAACGCATTTGTTCTTTATGTACTTCACATTTATTCCTAATACGCTTAAATGTTGTCTAGTAGCTGCATCGATTTTTAATGACAATAGTCGTTCTTGTAGTTCTTCAGCAATACCACTTACATTTTTGGGAAAAAATTATTACTCTTTCAATTAAATTATGTTCATTTAAATTTATTTTTAAAGCATCAAACACTGTATTCATTAGCATTTTGAAAGCACGATCTTCAGTCATACACAATGGTCTACCATTTTTGGTAAATAATTCTACAATAGCCATTTCCATATTATGTTTACTTATTTCGATTGATATTTTAACAGATTCAGAAAGCCGGCTTGAAGAAGCATTGCTTTTATGTTCGATATAGCTTTCATATATAGCTGGGTGAACTACTTTAAGGCGTCGTTCCAAATTTCCTGCATGTTTGCTGAGGATTTTACCACTACAACTTCCATTTTTGCATATTATTTCACTTAAATTATTAGTATCATAATATGATCGCAAAGCGATATTTTTGGGACGAGGCATTTTTACTTTTGTTCGATATCCAATTGTCTTGACCAAGATAAATTTATTACAAAGTAGGAGCGACAGTTCTTTTGCTGACCAGCAGCTAAAGAAATGAAGCAAAAATACAAAGTGCACAAAAGAATGCGAAGCAGAAAATTGTTTCTATTGTTCTTCGACGATCGTTTAACGAACCGTTGTTTCGGTTTCATTTGTGTTTCTTGGTTACACAATTGTTTTGTTTTGTTTGTTGTTTTGCTTGTAACAGCAAACCAAAAACAAAACAGACGCTAAATTGTTCTTTTGTTATTTCAATCGTTTTTGTTTCGTACGCTTGAAAGATCGAACTGTTATTGTTTATTTTCGTTCTCTGATTAATAATCGAAAATATACCCATTAAATTTCTAGTCGATACGGCTTCATCAGTGAGCCTAATAAGACCTAACGTCCTTAAAACCTCAATTTTAGAAACGAGTCCAATCAGCTTAACAGTCACAGGGAAAATGACACTAAACTACATTCAGAATGTTTATAATAAAAGAGAAAACAATAAATTGATATTTTACGTCTTTAATTTTTAAAAAAAATATGACGGGTTGCTTGGTTTTGATATGCTTCAACAACTTCATGCGAAAATTGATATTGCAACTAAAAGTATTATTTTAAACGGTGTCGCTTATAAATTTCTTGACGAGATTGGTTTTGAAAGCTTTGCCTTGTTTTTATGCTTTGTTAGAAGAACTTCACTTGGCTAATGATTCACAAAAAAAGATATTTAGACTTGACCACCTTAACAAAGAAGAGTTCACTAAAGTTAATAAATTATTAAAAAGGTATGAAAATTTGTTTTATAAGGAAGGCGATAAGTTGACATTTACGAACAGTATCAAACACCAAATAAAAACGACTCATGAAGACAATCTGGGTGGTGCCAAAGAAGCTAGACGCTTCAAAAATTCAAAAATGGCGAATTGTCGTAGACTATCGTAAGTTAAACGATTTCACCGTAAACGACAAATATGCCATCCCTATCATGGATGAAATTCTTGACAAGCTTGGGAAGTGTATGTACTTCAGTACAATTGATCTCATAAAAGGGTTCCATCAAACAGAAATGGACCCCAACGATAAAATGAAAACAGCTTTTTCCACTCAAAGTGGACATTTTGAGTTTTTGCGCATGCCCTTTGGGCTTAAGAACGCACCATCAACCTTTCAAAGATTGATAAACACAATCTTAGATGGTTTGATCGGAAAAGACTGCTTGGTATATTTGGACGACATTATTTTCTTCAGCACCTCCCTTCAGGAGCATATCGAAGCTCTTGAAAGAGTCTTTTGCAGACTTAACGAAGCTAACTTGAAAATCCAGTTAGAAAAATGCGAATTCTTAAAAAAGGAAACCGAATTTCTTGATCATATCGTTACACCAGAAGGAATAAAACCCAACCCAAATAAAATCGAAGAAATTTTAAAATACCCTGTTCCGAAGACTGAAATATAAATTAAGCAATTTCTAGGATTGTGTGGTTTCTACAGAAAATTTATAAAAGATTTTTCTAAAATAACGAAGCCCTTAACTCAGTGTTTAAAAAAAGGCAATAAAATTGACTTCTCTAGTAAAGAATACCAAGATGCGGTAGATACAATCAAAATATTAATAACTAAAGACCCTGTTCTTGCCTACCCCGACTATGAAAAAAACTTTGTTTTGACCACTGATGTTTCGAATGTAGCTCTTGGAGCTGTGTTAAGCCTTGTTGGCAAGTCGCAATATGTTTTGCAAGTCGCACCCTTAATGATCACGAATGAAATTACTCAACTACAGAGAAAGAGCTGCTTGCAATCGTTTGGGCCACCAAATATTTTCGGCCATATTTGTATGGAAGAAATTTGTAGTAAAGAGCGATCATCGACTCCTTCAGTGGCTTCACAATTTAAGGGAACCAAACTCTAAATTAATTCTAAGAGTCTTGCCCAGAAGCATTTCTTGACTTGAATCGACTTATATTCTTAATTTGCTATAGCTGAAGAAGTTCAAACGTTAAACTGGTTAGCAACAAAAAAGGCTCTTAAAAATTTTTAACTCAATGGGACCTCCAAAGGTATTAAAAATTGACCAGGACCAGGGCATTAATAACGTTAACATCAAGTAATGGTGTAATCAGTTAAACATTCAGGTAGAAGTAACCACAGGAAAAACCGGAATAGCTGATATTGAACGATTGCACAAAACATTGAATGAAAACTTCGAATTATTAACACTTCAGAAGACAAAGAACTAATTCACATTCAAATCGAACAAGCTATTTATACGTATAACCACAATATAATACATTCCACGACCGGTGAACACCTTACAATATTTTTTATAACAGATTAACCAAATCCAAATCCTCCATCCGACACAGAAAGTTTTTTTTCAATTGAATTAATTTTTCTGTTCGGCCGTCACCTCTCTGCAGACAATGGCAAACCTCAGAGAGTAAAAACTGCCATGAAAAGCTTCTTGAGAACATAAGCTGTTTGGAGTCGGCGTAAAACATGTAGGTCCAGTTCTCGATCATTTGTGTGCAAACATTTCCCATCACACACAACACAATTGATCATTAGACGCTCGGTCAAAGTCCTTTCAAGGGCTGAAATGGCCATTTCGTTTTTTTTTTTAACCCCAAAATTCAACCCCCAATTAATCAAGGAAAAGAGAATAAATAAAACACGTATAGAAAATCCAAATGATACAACATTAATAAATTAATTAATATTAGTGTGGATAATAAATGTTAATAAAAAAGTGTGGAATATAGTGGATTAATAAATAAACAAGTAGCATTCGTAGCGTTTAGACAAGTAGCAAGTGGTTAAAGCAGAAAATGATAATGAACATTTTGTAGTTCAGTTTAAAAACCGAAAGGTACGAAGATATAAAAGTAACTTTAAGAAAAAAAAGAAACGTTGAAAATAAAAAAATAACTAAAAAAAAAATGTAACTTTTCTTTTCTCTATATTAATGTTAAATTTGCCTTTGAATACTATGTAGTGAAATATTACCAATCTTTACTATATTGAATTAATTATTTTTTATAAGTATTATTAATAAATTTATGATTTTTTGTATTTTATCTTGCATAAGGATTTATAATTTTCTTCTATATCACTCATAAAACATTTTTTATAGACTATACTTAATTTTATTTAATATAAAATAATTTTATTTATTTAATACAATATGGTTATTGCATTATTTTAAGGTGGGTGAAGTGACATTGTTACCACTCTTAACCTTACTACTGCACCCTTTTTCTTTTGGGCAACACGTACTTACTTATTTACTTACTTAGGTGGTCGTAACAACCTGTGTCCGGGTTTCAGCCGACCTCATCAGCTCTCGCCAGGCGCCTCTGCTTTGCGCGCGCGCCTGGTCCATCCATCGGAGGCATGGTCTCCCTCGTCATCGTTGACCATCGACCCTCGCCTCGAGCACCTTTTTCGGTGGAGCTTCGTCGTTCATACGATGGACATGACCCAGCCAGCGTAGTCGCTGCACAGTTATACGCCGAACTACGTCAATGTCATCTTAGAGCTCATACAGCTCGTGGTTCATTCGGATGCAATAGTCATCGCCGACTCGAACAGGACCGAAGATTTTGCGAAGAACTTTTCTCTCGAACACCCCCAGAGCGGCTGCGTCAGTTTGCGAAACTACCCATGCCTCAGCGCCATAAAGCAGCACAGGTAGAACGAGCGTCTTGTAGAGTGTTAGTTTTGTCGATCGAGAGAGGGCTCTGGAACTTAGTTGCTTACTGAGCCCGTAGCAGCACCTATTAGCAATTATTGTTCTTCGCTTTATCTCCAGGCTGATTTCGTTTTTGGTATTAATGGCGGTGCCAAGGTAAACGAACTCCTTGACTACTTCAAAGTTATAGCTGCCGGATGAAACGTGGGAGTCTAAACGCCGAGCTCCCTTGTTTGTAAACAGCATATACTTTGTTTTGCCCTCATTTATCGTCAAACCCACTTTGGCTGATTCCTTTTCGATAGCGGCGAAATCATCGGTAACATCTCTCTTGGTTTTGCCGACTATATCATCAGCGTACGCAAGGAGCTGGACGCCTTTGTAGAAAATGGTGCCATTACGATGCACACCGGCCTTTCGTACGATCCCCTCCATGATGATGTTGAAGAGATCGCAAGACAGTGGATCGCCTTGCCTGAAACCTCTTTCGGTATTGAAGGTTTCGGAGAGGTCATTTCCTACCTTGACGGAGCTGCGTGTGTTGCTCAACGTCATTCTGCAAAGTCTAATCAACTTTGCAGGTATACCGAACTCAGACATTGTTGCGTATAGGCAATCTCTTCTCGGGCTATCGAACGCAGCTTTAAAATCGACAAAGAGATGGTGTGTGTCAATTTGATTTTCGTGGGTTTTCTCCAGGATTTGTCGTAGCGTGAAAATCTGGTCTATGGTGGACTTACCAGGTCGAAAGCCACACTGATAAGGTCCAATCAGTGCTTTTGTAATCGGCTTTAATCTTTCACACAGTACGCTTGAGAGAACCTTATATGCGATGGAAATAAGACTGATACCTCTATAACTAGCGCAGATTGTAGGATCTCCTTTCTTAAGTATAGGGCACAGTACACTGAGGTTCCAATCGTCGGGCATGCTTTCTTCTAGCCATATTTTGCTGATGAGCTGATGCATGCGCCCTATCAATTCATCGCCGCCGGTTTTAAACAATTCAGCTGACAGTCTGAATTTTTGAGTCGTTGGATAGCAACTCGAACCTCTTCATGGCTAGGTGGTGGTACTTCCACTCCGTCATTGTTGATTGGTAGCTCTGAACTGCGCTCTCCATAGGCGGCATTGGTGGAATCGTCGCCAGTAAGTAAATTGGAGAAGTGCCGTCTGCACAATCTCAGCACACACTGCGTATCCGTATTCAGATCTCCATTTTCGTCTCTACAAGTGGATGCTCCGGGCTTGAAACCTGGGGTTAGACGCTTAACCTGTTGATAGAATTTTCGTGCATCCTTCTTGCCCTGGTATACCTCTAGTTCCTCATGCTCACGCTTTTCCTGCTCTCTTTTCTTGCGTCTGAAAAGGCGCCTCTCTTCCTTTCTCTTTTCGCGGTAGTTTTCTCGCACGGCTCGCGTTGCAGCTGACTGCAGCGTTTTTCTATATGCGGCGTTTTTTACTGCAGTCGCAATGCGACACTCCTGATCATACCATTGGTTCCGAGGTTGCGGGCGCCGGAAACCAATGACTTCTTCAGCGGCAGCGCGCATGGAGTGGGATATATGCGCCCAAAGTCCGCCGGCGTCGTCGGGTCCAGAGGTTGGTTGGTTGAGCTTAACCGAGAGTTGAGCGGAGTAGGCTTCGGCAGTCCGTTGTAATTGCAGCTTAGCGACATCTGGCTTTCGTTGCATTCCTGTGCGTATGTTCTTCGCATTGCATAATCGCATGTGGATCTTGGCTGCAACAAGATAATGGTCGGAGTCAATGTTGACCCCCCGAAATGTACGCACATCTAGAACACTAGAGGCATGCCTTCCGTCGATTACAACATGATTAATTTGGTTTCGCGTTTTTTGATCCGGGGACAGCCAGGTGGCCTTGTGGATGTCGAGGTGCTTAAATCTGGTGCTACTAACTACCATGTTTCGTGCCGCGGCGAAGTCGATCAGTCTTAACCCGTTGTTCGCGGAGGTCTCATGAAGACTGAACTGACCGAAAGTGGGGCCAAAGATGCCTTCCCTTCAGACTTTTGCATTAAAATCGCCGAGGACTATTTTCACGTCATGGACCGGAAGGTGGTCGTATACGTCCTCAAGACTAGCGTAGAAGCGTCCTTGACGGCTTCATCCTTTTCCTCCGTCGGGGCGTGCGCGCAAATAAGGCTGATGGAGAAAAATTGTGCCTTGATGCGGATCGTGGCCAATCTTTCGTTCACAGGTGTGAACCGGGAAACAAGGTGGCGTAGTTTACGGCTTACAACGAATCCACATCCAAATTCGCGCCTCTCCGCATGGCAGCTGTAGTAGATATCACAGTGTGCTTGTTTAGAGCAGCCTTGACCTTTCCATCGCATTTCCTGGATGGCGGTGATGTCAGCCTTTATTGTTTTGAGGGCTTCCGCCAGTTGGATAATGGCACCTTCCCTATAAAGGGTTCGGACATTCCAGGTGCATATCCGTAAATCATTGTCCGTTTTTCGTTTGCGGTGGTCGTCAACGTAATTGGGGTTCTTATCCGAGGCTGGTTTAGTTTTCATTGGGCAGTAGTAATGTGGCGGAACCCAAACCCTGCGCACATTCCATGTTTAAGGTCTATGGAGTGACCCGCCATTTTAAGGTGGGTAAAGTGACATTGTTACCACTCTTTACCTTACTACTGCACCCTTTTTCTTTTGGGCGACACTCTCTGCACTAAGCTGAGCTTAGTTCAGTTGGGGATTGACCATCAATGTATATGATCTTAGTTTAATGATCAATTGATTTGAAAATTAGAACTCTGTGATATTTTAAGTTCATTTAATAAAAATAATAACATTTATAAAAGCAGTTAATGAAATAAATAAATTTAAAAAAACTTAAATAGAGTGAAATTTGTTACTCAAATATATATATATAAACATATATCGTTACCTTAATATAGAAAGGCCCTAACTCAATTTTTTTTACATTATAGGAGAAGAAAAAAACTTCATAAAAGTTCTGCAATTTCTACAGTAAAAAGAATTGTAACATCGCTACATCACTTATAGTTTTTAATTAAAAAAATTTGTTTATAGTTTATATTATATTTGTTTATATTGTTTAAAGGCCCTTTTGAGATAGGGCCTTTCTATATTAACCCTATAGGAACAAACTAACTTGTTTTTAAAAACAACTAATTAAAAAACTAGTTTAAAATAAACCAGTATATGAACTACTTTGAATTATATTAAGGCGGCATCCACTTCAATTCTAAATAGTTTTTATTGCATTATATATGAAGTAATTGAAATACTACTTAAAAACAAGTGATTGATAAACTACTTTGAATTATATTAAGGCGGCAACTACTCTGATGTTGGCATGTTTTAATTGAAAATTTTTATTAGATTACAAGCTTATATATATTTAACCATGTTATTTCATCAAATATTATTAACTTTTGGCCATCAGTAATAGTTTTCAATTGGTTATTTTAAAGCAATTAAAAAAATATGTTATATGTAACTAATTTAACAAGTAGTTGAAAATATATGCATACGACAGCCAATTGACTTATTTAGCGGACATCACCATACAAAATAAGTTAGTTCGTTCTATGGAAAAAAGTCAGAATTTCAACTAGTTGTGGTTGACAAAAAACTACTTTACCAACTACTTTTAAATTAGTTGATTTTCCTACAGGGAAGGTAGCGATATATATATAATACATATATATAAATTATATATATATATATAAATTATATAATATATATATTTAATATATATTTATAATAATATTTAATTAATAATATATATTTATATAAATATATAATATTTAAATTTATTAATTATTTTTTAAAAAATAAATATATACGTATATACAGCCGTGGACACATAAATAGCACAAAAATGCATGTAGGGTGTTTCACATAAATTTAAATAAAATACGTAGAGGAAAACAAAAATTTATTTCATAGTATTTGAGTTTAAACATTAAAAACTTAAAATTAGTAGTAGCTTTGTAATTACGAATTAAAAATTAGAGAATTAATGAAAAATCTGAAATTGCTCCTTAGCTGAGGTGGACATATAAATAGCACAATTTGGTTTCTGAAAAGAAGACATAGTGATTTCTTTTTATTTAACAATGAGCTTACGAATATGCTTACTAGTACTTGGCACTGTATCCCGAATTGTACAAAACAGCCCGACATTTTCGTCCCATACTCTCTACAAGCTTCCTGACCCTATCCTTCGGAATAGAGTACCAAGCCTTCTCAATTCCACCCCATAACTCATCTTAATTTCGAAAATTTTTGTTGCTTATGCTGGCCTTCACATCATCCCATACATTTTCTATGGGGTTGAGGTCTGGGATTTGAGCCGGCCAAATCAAAATATTTATTTCTTCCCATTTTTAGCCAATCAATCACAACCTTTGCTGTGGGTTTTGGATCATTATCGTGCATAAAAGTCCACCTAATAGGCATGTTCTCAAATACAAATGGTTCCATCTGGTTATTAAGAATATCTAAATACATATTTTTGTCCATTATTCCTGGTATACGAAAAGTTGGCTCAACGCCGTGCCAGGAAAAAGCTCCCCAAGCCCTTAAATTCCCTCCTCCATGCTTTAATGATTTTTTTGTATACTTCGGATTCAACTCTTGGCGTTTGGGGCGCCGAACAAAAGTTTTTCCATCTGGTCCAACCCTATTGAATTTAGTTTCGTCAGTCCAGAGCACGTTCTTCCAAAATTGGTCTTCTTCATTCACATTGGCCCTTGTAAACGCAAAATGATCCTTTAAATTTTTTTTTGTTAAGAGCGGCTTTCTTCGGCAAATGCGTCCATAAAGATTAGCTTCATGTAGTCTCCAAGATTCTAGTTTTCTTGAAACATTAAGGTTATTTTCTTCATTTATTTCCCTCATAATTTGCTTTGCTTACTTGAAAGGATCAGCCTTACTTTTGCGAACTATAAGTCTATCAGTAGAAGAGGTGGTTTTACGCGATCTAGGATTGCGCAGCTTATTCTCGAAATTATTTGAACCATTTGATGTAACTAGCTTGAGTGCATTATAAAACATTTTTCGCGAAATTTTGAGAATATCCGCGATTTCAGATGGTTTTTTGCCTTTTCGATTTAGTTCGTGAATTATAGACCTTTTTCCGGAGTGCAATGTTTGCCATGACCCATTTTATTTAGAATCGGCGAAATTAGCTGAATAAAAGTCTAAAAGTTTTACAAGCACCCGATCTTGTTGACTTTTATTCACCAACTAACATGTGTGCTATTTATATGACCACAGCAGATCGTACATGCCTATACAGAAAGAGATAGCCTGAGCAAATAAAAGTAATTAACGGTACATCTCTCTCGGAGTTTTAAACAACGTCACACTGGAGTCTCAAAAAATTATAACTACAGTTAATGAATGCATTATTATGTTTAAATGAAACGTTTAAAAAATAAGTTGACATTTGTGCTATTTATGTGTCCATGGCTGTATATATGTATATATATGGGCATTTCCAGAAAAAACTCCACCGTGACACAAAAATTAATGTTATTAAAAAATTATTATTTAATTATCTTAGAGATATTTATCTTCTGATTATCTTTCTCTAATTATCTTAGATTATCTTAGAGAAACATTTAAATTTTATCGATTTAAGCAATTTGATCATAAACTCATTTAGTTTGATGATCAAATCGTCTGCACTGTTTCACAAATGTAATTTTTCTTTTTAGTAAATGTTCAGTAAATATTTCGTAAAGTTTTTGTTTTAGTAAAATTGAGGCAAGGAGAGGCAGAATATATTAAATTGTTTTGTAATTTTCTAAATGACATAATTACTTTATTACATAACTACTCATTTGCCCAATTGAATTACAATGGAAATTTAAATAAAGTAACGCCAGTAACGTCACGTCAGATGACTAAGCCTAATAACAAAAAAAAAAAAAACGGAAAAAGATTTTTAAATTTTATTACATAGAAAAAAAACTTATATTATTTCAAAACATTCTAAAAGAGGTTTTATATAAAAAGTCTTGCCCAATTCGCAGTTTTGCAAATTTTTTAATCCAAGTCGAAAACTAATTCTGGTTCTTGTAACGTCACGCTAGAACATAGTTTTGCTTATATCTTTATATCCCTCGATTAGGATCGATTATTGTACTTCTTTTACTTAATATAGTGCTACTTAATTACAAAGCTAATATAAAAAACCTTTTTAAAAATTTGATTTTTTCATTCCATTTTTTAATATGTTTTCGTGCAAATCGTACGTAACGCCAGTTTGGAAATTCCCATATATAAATGGCCATTTCAGCCCTTGAAGGGTTTGACCGAGCTTCTTATGATCGATTGTGTTGTGCGTGTTGTGAAATGTTTGAACACAAATGATCTCCGAACGGCTTATGTTCTCAAGAAGCTTTTCATGGCAGTTTTATCTCTCTGAGGTTTGCCATTGTCTGCAGTAAGGTGACGGCCGAACAGAAAAATTAATTCAATATTGAAAAAACATTCTGTGTCAGGTGGGAATTGAGCAAGGGTTCTCTGGCGTTTAGGCCACGCACTCTATCCACTGCGCCACGGTCGGCACTTATTTTATTTGAACAAAATAAACAAAAGATAAATTTTCGAGGTTTTTAATAACCAACGAGAAGTTATAAATTATTTTGACGGAAAAACTCTTAATGTTATAATTATTAGCTTTAATTTTATTTCAAACTTATCATGTCAAGTCGATCAAGTTTTTTATATGAAAAGTCTTCCCGAGATATTCTCGGATTCGCTAATTTGAATTTGAAAAAAATTAAAGCATCTATTGTTTTGTCAGCAAGACTTAACTGAGCTTGCTGCATATATAACCTGCTGTAGGTTAAAACTTGCCTTTTGATGAAGCTTCTGAAGATAATCAGCTAGTAACAAATAAAATGAAAGAAACACAGGGAGTTTCACTAAAATATTTATGAAAAATTTGTTTTTTAATTTAATGTTATTAAGGTAAAATTTCGGGATTGAGGTGATCTCATTCCGGTACTCGAGATTGCAAAAAGCCTCCGGGATCCCGGGATTCTGGGATCGGGTTCCCGGAACTGAAAGCCTCATTAACTACGTTACCAACTTAGTGGGGGAGGAGATTTTGAAAATCACTACGTTAAGTAACGGAGAGGGTGGGGGTTCCAAATATTGTAAAGTTACCAAAAATTTAAAGAAAAGTCGAAAAAAATTCTTATTAACCATAATAGGATCCTTGTGTAAATTTTACACACTTTTCAACTTCAAGCTGATATTTCTTTAACATAAGTTCATTAAATCGAGCTCAATGTAAAAATCGTATGTATAATTTATGTTTTTGAAATTTTTTTACTGTATATGTCGCAGCTACCGTACAGGAAACATTTCCTTAATAGGTTATTGTGTGTAATATTTACACTCCATGATGTTGGCGCGCATATGTCACTGTTTTTATGCTTTATTGCTATTCTTTGCTATAACAATAAATATAATATACTAGTAAGCCCCTGTGGCGTTAAAATGCCAAAATAAAAAATATCTAGTGATAGGTAAGTTATTAATTATCATAGCATTATAATAAAAATCTATCACATACTTTTAGGCAAGAAATGGTTTTTTCATTGAAGATTGTTTCAGCTTTTTTTAAAAAATACAATAGTTAAAAAAAAACTTGCACATCTACAGAGCAAGACCTTTCAATCGCGTTTACATTTTAGATTTGTTAGTCATAATGATGATGACTTTGTGCCAGAGGACAATAACCACATAGCGATGATGAGTACGACAGCGATGATTCCGACGCCGATTTTGTCCAACAAGAGACAAGAAAATCGGCTGTTGGTAATTCTTATATACTGTTGCTGTCAAAAGAAAAGCAAATTCAATATCCGGAAGAACCCATGCCATTCAGTCGTTCGAATAGAAATACGTCTATTTCATTCGATAAACGCTTGCAACGGTTAAAAGTTTCGTATTGTGTTGGTAATTTTGTTACTGTCGATGAGAAATAACTGCCATTTTGTGGTTGATCACCATATACACAATACATCTTGTTTGAAGGCCGCAAGGGTCCAGCCGGTAACAAAAAAGGGCGATGCCACGAACCCTGCAAACTACCGACCCATATCGATATGCTCTTCGCTCGCCAAAGTTATGGAGAGCGTAATTAACTTCAACCTTATGAACTATCTGGAGCACAATGAATTGCTTAGTGACCGTCAATATGGTTTTCGTAGGGCCCGCTCTACTGGTGACCTTATGGCGTTCCTAACTGAAAAATGGAACCAATGCGATCACTTATTCGGTGAGAGCAGAGTTGTTGCTCTGGATATTTCTAAGGCATTTGACCGAGTGTGGCATAAAGTGCTCGTGTCTAAACTAATTGCATATGGTGTCGGTGGTAACTTTGCTCGGTGGATCACGTGCTTTCTGATGAATCGAACGATTCATGTTGTAGTCGATGGCATATCGTCCAGAGAGCATGCTATCAACGCAGGTGTACCGCAGGGCTAAGTTCTATCGCCAACTTTGTTCCTGGTTTTTATCAACGACCTTCTGTCGTTGACTCACAACCCAATTCATTCGTTTGCGGATGACAGCGGCATTTGCCATTCATATTCATTTAAAAAACGCCCGAGCTCTTTGGCGATTAAGAGGAAGAGGCAACATATGAATGACACACTAAATAATGACTTGGGAAAAATCTTCGAGTAGGGTCTTGCTAATAGAGTAGAGTTTAATGCTAGCAAGAGCCAGTGTTGTCTGTTAACCCACAAGCGAATCAATTGCCCCTTAGCTCCCCTCAATATGAACGGTGTAGATCTTACGGAGTCAGATGCTCTTGACGTTCTAGGCATTTCAATACAAGCAGATCTTCGGTGGAATGATCACATTTTTGATGTGGCAAAAGAAGCAGCCAAGTGCCTTGGTTTTTTAAAACGATGTAAGAAATACTTCACTCCATCTGATCTTCGTTTGATCTATACCTCATATATTAGGCCGAAAATGGAGTACAATTCGCACATTTGGGCAGGGGCTTCAAGATCATATTTGGAGCTTCTGGACTGGATTCAAAGACGTGCGATATATTTGATAGGTGATGGAAATATTTCATCTTCTCTCACCTCTCTTGGGCGTCGTCGCAATGTTGGTTGCCTAAACCTTCTGTACAGGTACTACCATGAGAAGTGTTCAAGGGAGATACATGGCCTGACGCCACCAGCTCGTGTGTGTCCTAGGTCCACTCGGGCTGCTCTCCAAGCCCATTCCTTTACCATTGCAACTTTGCCCAATAGAACATCGCATTACCGAGATAATTCGTTCTTCGGTTCCTTAGTAAAATTGTGGAACAATCTCCCTGCGATCGTGTTTCCCGGCAGTTTCAAGCTGTGTAAATTTAAATCAAATCTTCACCGACACTACTCCATCTTTCCACCCTCCAACTAACTATCACCCGTCTTCCGAATCAAAGCAATGCTTTCGCATTTTTAGGGGGCATTTAAAAAAAAAAAAAACATACCATCGAAAACTGCCAAATATGGTTTGAAATTGTGGATCGCTACAGGTGCTGAACGTGGTATATATATAATCTGAAAGTGTTTATTGAACGTGATGGTAATCGGTTGAAAATTCGTCGAGTTATTCGATTTAAAGTATTTCTACTTCACTAAAAATCACCAAAATAACTATGTATTGCTTGTTCTTACTTCCGAAAAACTCAGTTCAGGCAAACAGCATGATAATGGTCGGATATCCTACTCCGTTAATGACACAGCTCAATTGCTCGCAGAGATTCCTTGGTCAGATAATGCCAAGTATTAAGGAATTCACCTCGATACAAAACTCCTGTTTAGCAAACACATACAAAACATTATTGGCAAATATAATATAGCAATCAAACTATTATATTCCTCAATAAATAGGAAATCAAAGTTTAGCGAATACAACAAAATTATTATTGTTAAAGGTTATCTTTGAATCAATTATGTTATATGGTTGTCCAGTATGGGCGTTTTTTGCAAAAACTCATCTTAAGAAACTGCAGATTTCACAAAATAAATTATTAAAAATTATATTAAATCTTCCGTGGCACTTTTCTACAAAAGAACTTCAGCAAATCTGTAACGTTGAAATGATTTTTGATAGCATTCTTTAGCAAAACGATCGATTTATACACGGTTAAAAATCTTGGAGTAATTTTTAAACCAATGCACTATGGTCCAGATAAGATTTTTTTTGGCATAAAGTCGTAGGAGTGAGATATTCGTTTGAAACTTTGGACATATACTTTTGGTACATAGGCATTATTATTTACCAAATTGGTTGATATAGAGTGAGAGCCTCACCCACAAACCATATACGGAAAAATTTTAAATAAGTAAAGCATCAAAATATTACAGAAAAATTTAAATCTTGTGTGTAGATTTATTTACTGGTTAGATTTAACTATTGAGTAGCTAAAACCAAATAAACTAAGTTGAATTATATATAAAAACACATATGTATTTTCATTAATTTTTAATAAATATATAAATTCAAACCCTGATTGATGTTTTTAATAAACTGACATTATCATTGATTTAATTCAACATGATTTTTTCTGTGTTATTATTATTTTCACATTATTACATTATTCTATAGTAAGAATTATTATTATTATTATAGAAGAAGAATTATTATTTAATATAAGTATGGTATTTTTACATTTAAAATTTTCAAAATTTCCATATCTATTTGCGTTATTGAGGAAAACAATTCTTAATTTCCAAATGCTCTCTTTGCCGTATTACCGTCATTTGATGTTCCACTTCCATTTGGTTTAGGTTTATCAACATGAAGACCCATTTCTTCCCAAAATCGTCTTTGTAGCTCAAATTTACGAAGTTTCAACACATCTTTCTCTGCTGCTTCTCTTATTTGCCACTTATTTAAACCAATTCTATATGAAATATGTAACACAAATTCAAAAAAGCGGATCCATGCGTGTAGAGGGCTTACGCCATACCCCAGTGCATTTGGCTTTGGTTTAAAAATATCGGATTTTATATTTTTAGTTGATAAAAACTGTTTTGGTGTTGCACGACAGATCGGGCAGGTTTGAGTGGAATTGGTATTCGTCAAAATATTTAAAACTTTTCCATCAATTAAAGTCATATGCATTTCGTAACTGACAGTTATCTGTTTTCCTGTTTTAGTGCAGTATTCAAATGCATTTAGGTCGAGTATTTCCAAATCTAATTTATCTTTTTCTTGCAAAATGTGGGCCTTTGACTCTTTTGCAAATTGCATTCTTAGTGGTCTACAAAACCTTATGGACTGTGTAGAACGATTAAGCCAAATAGTTCGTCCGGAGTAATCCATCAATTTTATTGGTATGACTGTTGTAACAAAAAGCGACTGATCAAAGAGTTCTGGTGTATTATTTTGAAATCTTTGTTTAACATACTCTGTCCTATCGTTCCGTCAAAGCCGTAACTGCTTATTAAAACGACATTATTTATGTCTTCGAACTGATCCAGAACATCATTCTGCATCAACATGATTCTTTTAGCTGTATGATTTAAAAGATTCTGTAAAGGAACTTCGGTCAAAGATTCCGATACGTTTTTTCCATCAGGTCGACAAATTAACTTACATTTTATAATTTCATTATAGCTCGGATATATATCACAGTTTCTTTCTTTATTGAGTAACCTCGTTTGTTCGTGTTAAAGTACGAATGTTTCTAAAAATGTCGGATATTTCAAATTCGGGCAAAAATGGGCAAAAGTTTCACATACCACGTTAAAGTACACACTATCACCTTTCAAATGATATACATATTATGAACAATCCGGGACAATCCACATAACTTTAACTCCACGAAACACAAACACAATTTCTAGTTTTTTGCAGAAAAGCGACTTACACAAAACACGTTATTATAAACAAAAACAAACAAAGTTTTTTACATTTTACTTATTTAAATACCTTGATTAATTTTATCCATTACTAATTTTATAAATTTTAAGCAATTTGTTGATGCACACACGATTTTTGTTTATCACTTGTTTACTCAGCAGCTTAGAATAATATTGGCTATTTTTTGGCGCCAACTTTGACAGCTCGTATAAAACACAGCGTTGCCACCTGACATTTTTTTTTCAATTTATAATCTCTGAAGCCTTTTAAATTAGCGTGTATACATATTTTGTCAAAACCTTGTAGAAAAATTTTGGACTTTATGCCAAAAAAATTAACATCTGGACCATTGTGCAATGGTTTGAATAATGTATTTTTTTAAACCATTTTTTATTACTTAAAAAATTATTATTTTTTCATTATAATACTTAATTAATACTTTTCAAAATATTACAAATTTTGTCAAATCTGTACTCAAATTTAATAAAGTTGGAATAAAATTAGAACTTTAGTACCTATGGTTTCAAATTTAATACAAAATAACTAAAAAGTAATACAATCGGTTTCAAAAACTAGTACAATTGGAATAGTACAATTGGATAGACAACATTTATTACATTTTAAACCATGCTGTATTATATTTCAATACTTTTCGTCTTAATTTTCAGATTGTTGAGATTCAAAAGTCTTATGATTCGGAGTTACTTTTTTGGTTAACAAAGCTTTATAATACAATTTTTGTGAAACATTTTTTATTTGATTACTAGCTTATCCCCTAAAAGTGGGCGTAGCTTTAGTGAAGCCATGCTTTTATAGTAAGTTCGTACCGATTTTCATTGATGTGTGACTTATTTCGAAAGCTATACCGAAAATTTTGGATGCTGAAAAAGTATCACGCCCCTCGTCCAACGCCCATAAAATGTTAACAGTGGAACGACATGTGTAAATTGAGGTCGAATACTGAATTTCGAGGCTGTGCGACCTATAATTCCAAAACTGTTCGATATCGGAAATTTTAGGTGTATTTAAGGTGCCTTTTACAATCGGCACCAGTCACAGGAACCCTCTCAAGGCTTTGGTATGAAAATTGGCTAAGCGGTTTTGGAGTCTTTACGTGATATACACATATATGCCCATACGTATATACATTAAGTCGCCTCACACTCCTTAGAAAAAAAAGTTGTTTAGTCCGGTTCTTCAAAATAATCCATGGCTTATTTTATGATGATCCCCAAAATATTTCGACTAAAAATATTGGCTGGTATGGTAGTTAAAAAAACTAACGGTCAGAAATAAGAGTAATGAAAAAGTTCTTTTGTATCAAAAAATCTTAAATTTTTTCCGTTAGACCGAGATAATGCGGATTTTTATGGATTGTTTTAACTTTTTTTATATTATTTTCACTAAAATTCAATTGAGTTTTTTCCCATACTACTTTTAGTTCAATAAATTGTAAAATGTAAAAAATGTGTACATTTTTTTGTAATTTCATTCCTTTTAATTCTTTACTTTACACTATATTTTATCATTAATAGATAATTTATTTGACTAAAAGTAACATGGCAAGACAAAAAAAAAAAAACAAATTTTAATTTGAATTTTAGTAAAAATAATATAAAAAAAAAGTTGAAAAATTAATGAAAATCCGCATTACCTCTGGTCCGGCTGCAAAAATTTTAAATTTATTGGTGCAGATTGGAAGAACTTTTTCATTACTATAATTTCTGACCTTTTGTTATTTTTAACTACCACACCAGTAAATATTTTTACAAAAAACTCGATTTTTAGAGCATATTTCAAACCATTCCCTGGCATACTGTTTATATGGCTTGCATGCCATAGAACCCAGGTTCAAATTTCATCTGACACAGAAAGTTTTTTCACTATCAAACGTGTACAAATTACAATTACAGAAATTACAATGATTTCTGAGAAGTCGACGTAGATAAAGTGCTAAACGCCCATTTTTTTAAGGTTTCTGGCGGTAACCATATGAACTAATCTACCAAATTTTAGTCTTTTACTGTAAAAAAAAGTCTGATATATATCCTTTTTACTGATTTGTGGGCGTTAAAAGTGGGCATGGCAACATTTATATATAAAGTGACCGCCACTTGGACCCATAGCATCTACATACCAAGTTTAACTATCGAAACGTTCACATCTTAGGAATTAAAATTATTTTTAACCGATAGCCCTGGCAGCTAGTGCTTACTTAGTTATAATTGTTAAATTGTAATTAACTATATTACATAAATAAATAAATTAAATAAAATTATTACTGCAGAGTGGAGACATATAGTGCTACCAAGTACATTTTTTGCAAAGCTGTCGAGAGTAAGCGTATGAACTTAATTACCAAATTTTAGTATTTAACAATGAGAATCGTCTTATTTATAGAAGTTCTATTGATTTTATTGAAAAAGTGGCGGCCGTGGCGTAGTGGGTAGAGTGTGTTGCCCATACGCGAGAGAACCCTGGTTCGAATCCCACCTGACACAGAAACTTTTTTCAATTGAATTTATTTTTCTGTTCGGCTGTCACCTCTCTACATACAATGGCAAACCTCAGAGAGAAAATACTGCCATGAAAAGCTTCTTGAGAACATAAGCCGTTCGGAGTCGGCATAAAACATGTAGGCCCAGTTCTCGATCATTTGTGTTCAAACATTCCACAACACGCACAACACAATTGATCATAAGAAGCTCGGTCAAAATCCTTCCAAGGGCTGAAGTTGGCCGTTTTGTTTTTATTTGGGGGTGGTATAAGTGGGCGTGGCAAATTTTATATATATATATATTATCGATTTATTGTTTAAATTCTTTATTTGACTTATTTTTAAAACGTCTGAACAAAAACTGTCTTAACAATAACCAGCTTACATTTATTTATAGCTTAAATTACTAAGCCGGCGAAAGCGTTTGTAAGCTCGCTGACTAGGTGGTGTCATGAATAAGGGTAACGAACTGGAAGTGCAGTGATCTAGTTCGATCAGCTTGAGTCACGATGTATTACATAGTTTGGTCAGCTTGAGTCACAATGTATCGCATGTCGCATTGGACTGATGACCGACTCCAATCAGCTTGAGTCATATTGTAGCGCGTTATCTATATATTTATTCCGGTAAGGGTCCCCTTATTCCAGCAAATCTACAAACGCTACAGCAACACTTGACATGCCATTAGAAAGGTCGTGAGCCGTAGGTAAGCACAAAATTATTAGATTTTTTTTTGTTTTTTTTTTTAAATATAATTAATAAAATTTTTAAATATAATAAAATTAGATTTTATTGGTAGCGTTGAGCAGATATGAGCGTTTAGAGTTGAAAAAATGGCAAAAAGACTTAAGACACGAACTCGCTCTAATGGGAATGAGAGTTGATTTCCAAAGCGAAGTAGGGTAGTATTCCTGATTTTCGGGGCGTTATCACTAGTATTTATTATTATTATGAACCGTTGAACCGTTATCCATGACACGTCCCCTTTTTGAAAAAAAATCCTTTATATAATTTGGAGAAGAATAAAGATTTTTTTTTTGACTTTAGTTAAAGTAATAGTAATTTATAGAGCATATATTGATATTTCTTAAAGTTACTTATTTATTAAGTAAGTATTAAGTAAGATATGTTGTATATTTTTTTTTTTTTTAAGATATTGGCCGATATTTCATATATTTTCTAGTGGTGTTATTCAAAAATATTCTTAAACTCTATTTTTACTAGTTTTATGTTTATGTTTACTTACTAATAATAAAATTTGAATTAGGCTAATTTTAATCTATTTTTATGTACTATTATAATTTTTGCTTTGTGTCGATTTTGCAATTTCCTAAATTGTCAATTTCAAGCACTTTATATGGCCTTTAAAAAGACTATCCAGTTTATGACCGGTTTCGACCATACGTAAACCATATCGTTTTGATTAATAATTTGCGGTTTTGTCTTCTTGTTATAGTTTACTTTGGTTCTCACTTTTACTTTTTCTAACACATCTATAGCTCTTTTTTGGGCTGTTTGTAGTTTAAATTTGAGTTCTGTTACGTAATTATCAATATTGTATATTGGATCTACCTTTTCCTTCAACAGAAAGTCATAAGGCGCTACAGATTTTCCATATACTAACTCAAAAGGTGTGTTGTTGATGGGGTTGTATTGTAGCAATATGTAAAGTATTTGAGCCAGTGGTCCCAATCTAGTTTATTTGTTGATATATATGACCTTATGTATTCGTTAAAAGTTCTATGGGAGCGTTGTACTGTTCCTAAAGTTTGGTGATGATATGGAGTCGATGTTTTGTTTTCTATTTTTAAAAGTTTGCATATTTCATCAAATACTTGATTTTTGTATTCAGTGCCCATATCTGTTAGGATTTGTTGTATGGGTCTATGAACTAAGTATGCAATTTTCTACTATTGATTTGGCAACTATATTAGCTGATTTGTTTGGAATACCTATTGTTATAAGGAATTTTGTTAAATCGCAAATTATTGTAAGTGCGTATTCGTTTCCATTGAATGACTTCGGAAGTGGACCAATCGTGTCAATTTGCACGGCATCAAAAGCTCTAGTTTGGAGTAGGTGTTTTTATTAAAGGTTCTATGTTATTTATCCCAGATTTATTTTTTTTACATTTTTCGCAATTTTTACGTAAGATTTCACGTCGGAAATCATATTTTTCCAAAAATATTGTCGTTTTAGTTTTGATAGTAATCGGGTGACTCCTGGGTGGCCTCCAAATACAGGGTCATCATGATTCTTTTGTAATATTTCAATCTTTTGTGAGGGTGAAGTAATTTCAATGATTTTTGGTGTTATTGCAAGAGTTACCTTTTTTAATTTCTTGTTGTCTATCTTCTTGAATTCCTCGACGTCGACGTATTTAAATAATTTATCATTAATCGCGATTTTTATATTTTTAAAGTTTGCATTGCCAACTACTGTTTCAAGTTTGGGAAAAAATTGATCTAGTTCAATCTTCCCATAACCAATAAAATCTTTAACATTTATTTCACAAAACTTCTTTTTTCCATGGAATAAAATTAGGTTAGAGGAATCATTTAATTTTTCATTATTTTTTTCATTTTTGATGCACCTTTTTGTTATAAGTTTTAGGCATGGTAACTTTTTTACTTCGTTTGTCGTTATAGTGGTATATACCTTTTGTTTTAAAACATTTTCTTTGGTGTAAGTATTGGTATTAAGGGGTATATTTTTAGCTTTGGATCTTGTTACTACTTGGATGATAGCAGAATTTTCTTCTTTAAGTCGTTTGATTTGCCCAAAATCAATGCGAGATAAAGCGTCTGCACCAAAAGTCACCCCCCCATTTCTAAGGTTGTAGACGCCATGCCGAGGGAGATTGCACCGGTGGTGCAGGGTCTAGGGGTTTTAGATCGCGAATGGTGTCTTCTCAGGGCAGCCCACTCCCTGTTGTATTTTAGTAGGGTAGGGCGGATAATGGGGATCTCTGTCCGTTCGGTCCGTTTTTCTCCCCAATTCGTGGGATATTTTATGAACCTGAGAACAAAAAAAAAGGAAGGGTGCGCTGTGGGGACGAGTCCCGAAGCGGTGGAATCCCAAAAGGATTTAACCGTGGAAGGGTGCGGGAAGCCGCAAGGTAACCCGCCGGGCCTGGTGGACGATAAAACTCTGAAAGGAGTGGAATTGTCAGCCAGACCTGTCGAAGCTGCAACACCAGGGAATGAAGGTGGACATCCTGTAAAGGTTGATAGCCTTCCACATAAAGGAAGGACGATGGAAGTTGGTGGACGACCCTCAAAAGTCGATAGCCAGTGGAAATCGTGGAGGGCTGATAGCCAGAAACCGAGCGGTAGCAAACCTTTGCCTACACAAAGAGTTGCGTCCGCGAAGTCGAAGGCTTCAGCGGGAGGGAAATTCAACCCGGAAGGGGTTATTGGAAGCGGCCGTGCGTCCTATGCTACGGCTCCATCGATGGTCAGTTGGGAGAGTCCCAGTTGGCGGCCTTTAAATCCGCCCTCTTGGAGGCTCTCGAGACCATCAATGGAAGCGATGGCGATGTAGGATTTGTTGGCAATGCAAACTTGGAGGATGTAATTATTGCACTCAAGTGCAAGAACCCATCATCTAAGGTATGGCTGTGCCGAACCGTGCCAAAGCTCATGAACTTATGGGAAGGGACTGAGTTGCGGGTCGACCGACTATACGCATTAAAGGACGTTAGAAGGATGTTCATTATTGTTTACGGTACTTCCGAAAGCAAGGAGGTCATCCTTAGGAGGTTGCAGACCCAGAACCGGTGCGTTGCGGACACTTCTAAATGGAGAGTTAGCAATGCAACGAAGTTCGGAGATGCAAAGAAAGGAGGCGTCAAGCTCACTGCGTGGTGCCGGACGGATGAGATGGAAGCGATCAGGCTGGCAGGGGGGAAACTCAACTGCGGCCTTGATCAAGCTTTCATCAAATTCCAAAAGGATGCAAGGTGAGCTCGACGAAACCCCTGGTACGGGGCTGGTGGGGAATTCTGCAAGGGAGGAACCACCAGGGCGGGTAATGGGCCCGTACCCGCACCAGAAAAACCTCGTGGTGTTTCAGCTCAATCTACACCATAGTAGGGCAGCATCAGCAATGATGATGCGTTGCATGGAGGAGGATGGAATTGACATAGCAATGCTCCAAGAACCTTGGATTCTTCACAATAGAATCAAAGGTCTCTCGGAGCGGAAAGCTACGCTGTACCAACCGGTGGCAGATGGTAGACGGAGGACCTGTATCCTGGTGAGACATGGTATACTAGCGGTACATATGCCACACCTATGTTCCCCGGATCTTACCATTGTGAGAATCGGGGATGGTACAGGTACTTGTATGATGGCTTCGGCGTATCTTCCTTACGACCCTCCGGACCAGCCGCCTTCAAAAGAGGTGGAGAACCTGGTAAAGTACTGTGAGGAAAGAGCATTGGAGTTATCATAGGATGTGATGCCAACGCGCATAATACTGCGTGGGGAAGCACCAACAACAATGACAGAGGAGAGCAATTGCTTGAATTTGTGGAGAGGTATAATCTGTTAGTAGCAAATAGAGGAGTACAGCCGACTTTCGTTGATGCAAGGCGAGCGGAAGTCATTGACGTCACTCTTATTTGTAGAAAGATTCTGAGCAGAATAGAAAACTGGAGGGTCGTGGATAGGCTAACCATGTCGGACCACAGGTCCATTCAGTTTGAAGTCAAGTTCGGAATCCGACGCCAGCAGAGTAGCAGGAAGGTCAGGATTCCCAAGAACACGGATCCTGTGAAATATAAGGCGAAGTTGAGGGAAAGACTGACCCAAAAAGCTATAAAAGTACCAGGGAATACAGCGGAAGTGGAAAGCCATGTCAAACATCTTAGTTCGGCCATGGTCGAAGCTTACGAGGTGGCGTGTCAACTTCAAATCGGCACATGAGAGGGAGAACCCCAGAAACATGGGCAGAATACAAGGCACGGAAAAGGCAACTGAAGAACCTCATACGACACCGTAAAAGGCAGTCGTGGAGAGACTTCTGCTCTGGGATGGAAACTATTTCAGAAGCATGTAGGCTTCAGAAAATGGTTTCAAAAGATCCATTCTCCAAAGTGGGACTGATCCGAAAAACGGATGGAACCATGGCAAAGAACCTGGAAGAGTCGATGCAAGTTCTGATGGAGGTGCATTTTCCTGGAAGTTTTAAGTCTGATGACCCATGGACAATCCTAAAGAAAGGGATGCACAGGGTTGCACATTGGATGTTATTAGGTAGCCCAAAAATTCTACCTCTGTTTGCAAGAACTGCGTCTTTTCTAGATTTACCCTAAGATTTGCTTCTTGCAGCCGTGCAAAAACTGTAGCGATGTTCGACAGATGTTCTTCTTCAGTTTTTCCTAATACGATTATATCGTCAATATAAACGTAGCAAATTTTTCCAATATAATCACGAAGAACGTCGTCGATCATGCGTTGGAATATTGCCGGTGCATTTTTTAACCCAAAAGGAAGTCGAAGGAACTCATACTTCCCATTCATGGTAGAAAAAGCCGTTTTGGCAATATCGGATGGTTTCATTGGGATCTGGTGAAAACCCGAAGTGAGATCAAGCGTTGAAAAGAATTTTGATTCACCTAAGCTTGCAAGAGTCGTGTTAATATCTGGTATTGGGTAAGAATCCGAGATTGTCACGCTATTCAGGCGTTTAAAGTCAATAACCAGCCTATATTGTTTTTCCCCTGATGGTTTTGGCTTTTTGGTACAATCCAAATGTGTGAATTGTACGGGCTTCTGGAAGGACGAATTATGTTTGCCTCCAACAGTTCCCTCACCTGCTTTTCGACCTCCTGTCTCATACAAGTGGGATAAGGGTAACTCTTAGTGTAGATAGGTTCTTCAGTGCTGGTCTTAATTTCGGCTTGGACAAATGTGTCTACGGATCTATTCATGTCAATGGGGCCAAAAAGATTGTGGAAATGATCTAATAAAATTAATAATTTTCTTTTGAATTCTGCAGGGATGTTTCTATTTGCGATAGAAATGGCATTCACTTGTTTCGAAATTTTGTTTTTTAGGGGTAATAAAATATCAGATTTTAAGTCGAGAAAATTATTTTTTCTGTCTATTACTGCTCCAAGCTGTCTCAAGGTGTCATCACCAATGATACCATGAAACGAAGTCAGACCAGGGAGAACATAAAAAGTAATAATGTCATCCAAATGTTCAAAAAACTTCCCGCAGACCTTGCTAGTTATTTTTAGATTTCCGGCAGCAGAAGTAACTATAAAGGGTTTTTCAATGTTGTCAGAATTTAAGGCTATTGAGCTAGAAATAAAATTCTTATTTGCACCAGTATCAATAAGGAACTCAAGGGTTTGGCCATCCCGAGTTTTATACTCTATATATGGTACGCTAGATGGCCCCCTGTCATAAAATTTACCTGGTGTCCTATTTCATCCTGAACAGCCACTTGTTCATCGTTTTGGATTTATTCGGATGAATCTTGTTGTTCATTATGGCCCGTTGTGAAGAACAATCGTTGCCGCTTGTTTTGGGGGTAATTCTCGGACCTAGACCTGCGTCCTGCATATTGAAATTTCCCTGGGTTCTGGAACCTTGATCTATTTTGATAGTCTACCTGCCTTGTCTGGATACTCCGATCAATGTCCATGGGCTCCTGTGGTTTTGGGCCTGGAATTGGTGGTTGATTTCTTCTCGGCTGAAAAGGCGGTATTTGCTGTCTTTGATTGAAATGGGGACGGTCGGGATGTTGCCAGACCCTTGGCTTAGGAGGCAGGCATAGTTTCAAATCTCTGTCGAAAAATTGATTTATAGGAGAGGAAATGGTGTTACTTGCACTGTTATTGTGCACGAAATTTTTTCGATAATTGAGGTTTTGCATCTCAAGGCAGTCGGAATAAGCCTCTGGCAAGGTTTGCGGTTTTTTGATGGCCAAAAGACGAGAAATATCTCCATCAAGGCCACGGATGAAAACATCCAATGCCCTATTTCTATAGTTGCCGATGAGGACGTTTACTGTTTCTTCTGAATAGGACTCAGTTTTTATTTTGTTGATTATGAGAGAAAACTGATGGTTCACCGCGGCGTAAAATTCATCTAGTTTCATTCCGCGTTGGGTGAGGGCGTTGAGCTGGTGCTCTAATGTCCTCACATCCCTTTTGTCCGCGTAATGAAGGGAGAGACACTGTTTGATCAGCAGCCAGTCGTCATCGAACAAGTTGTAAGATATGAGTGCAGCATCGGCGGCACCCCTTATCTTCTGCCTGATGCTTTGCAGGATCGCTCTGTAAATGGGCTTCCCCCTGACAATACTGTAATCCTTCAGTATTGTCTCCACACTATGTACCCATGATACATAGTGCGTAGGATTGCCATCAAAGGTCTGCAACTCTTTGACGCAATCCGGGAGTTTACTAATTCCCTTCAGATCGTATTCAGTGGTTGGCCCTCGCAGTGGGACTACGGGGGGCGCACTGCCTGAGGGTGAAGAAGAATCACTCGTCTTCTGTTCTAGGGCTTTAATTTTACTGAGAGCCGTGTTCACGGCCCCAGTCAACTCGGTTATGGCCTGTTTAATCTCATCCATTTTGTAAATAATTTAGTTAATAATTAAAAAAGAAAAAGTGGCAAATAATTCAAAATATTTTATTTTAATCGGCAAGCAACACAAAAACAAAAAAATTTTCCTTTTAATTAGTTAAATCAATCGGCAAGCGATTTCAACAGTTTTTTAGATTTTATAAGAGTGTTTTAAGAAGACTTAAGGGTACTCACATTAAAATGTTGTTCATAATTTTATTTATGGTATAGGATGTTTTCGATTTTTCTTCTGCTGTTGATTTGCTGGTTTGTTGATTTGCTAATTTGCTGGTTTTTTAATTTGCTGGTTTGTTAATTTGCTGGTTTTTTAATTTGCTGGTTTGTTAATTTGCTGGTTTGTTAATTTGCTGGTTTGTTAATTTGCTGGTTTTATGCTGCAACAGATAGATCTTCGTTTAGGAACCGATGCAGTCGATGCACTTCCTTCTGCGCTCTCTGCAATATGTTCTTATGTGGATATTGCAGACTAGCTTCTTGTTCTCTTTTTTTTTTTTTTTTTTTTTTACCACTATCTGGAGGGATTGTGTTGTCCTTTTTAGATGCTGCCCACAGCAACTTACTAAGGCACAATTTGCCCCACGCCCCGCCAATAACCATCTGACATTTTTTGTTAAGAGAATGTCCTGGAATATTGGTTGTGGGGAGATAGTTTTCCCTAGGTAATTAGCTGGAGGGTCCGGAGTTCGGAATCGCAGTTTATTTTCCACCAAAGCTATTCAAACTGGAGGGTCCGGGGTTCGGAATCGCAGCTTGTACCCCCCAACAAGAAACCAGTAACGCCAGGATAGTGCAAGGACAGCTCGGTCCCTGCTCGGGCGCCAGTTAACGCGAGTCCTTCGCGATTCAATAAAAAAATACTAAATATAATTAATGCCCAACGGGCCAATTATTAAAAACTCACTGAATGCGTTTATGCTACACTTTATTACAAGGTACGAAAATGAACTAAACTCTAATAACATTTTGCATATCTTAAATACTTAATTTTATACAAAGAAGAAGCATACAATTAGTTTAGGATTTATACAAAGAAGAAGCATACAATTAGCTTAGAGCAAAAATGCAGACATTGCATTTTCCCACCGTTACCATGCTAAGTGTTTCCACACGCGCATGCGGCCACATTCCATATTGTCACGTACGGCGCTCATATTTCGGCTGTTGTCTGCTGCTTAGTCGTCGCTGGCTGTCGTTGACTTATATAACGGAGTCAAAAAAAAAAAATAAAGATATACAACCAAATGCCGAATACTTACACTACGCTAGTCACAATTTAAATTTAGTAATTAACGACGCCGTTCGCGGTTGTGTGGAAATACAAAATTTTTTTGCTATTTTGCAAGAATTTTTTTGCTTTTTTGGAAATAGCATTAAACGTTGGGATCTATTATCAAAATTGACTGGTGGATCCGCAGTAATCTTAAAAAAATTAAATCCTACAAGATGGTCCGGCAGAATAAGCACAATATCTGCAATTAAAATTAGTTTTTTTTGATATATTAAAAGCTCTATCCGAAATAATATTAAAAAGTGCTAAAAAGAAGAACGCACTGTGGCCAATATGTTGAAAAAAAAAATATTAAATTTTGAATTTGTACTGCTGATTGAATTTTTTTTACATTGTATTGAATGATATTAACTTAGTTTCAAAAACTTTACAACAATGCGATATTGATTTGGACAACGCCACTAGAGCATTAAAAGCCGTTAATGAAAAGTTAACTATATTTAGAACGGACTTCAGTTTTTTTAAAGAGAAGGCCATAGAAATATCAAACAAATACGGTATTGATGCCCACTTTTTCTAAAACGCCAAAGAAAAGTACAAACATTTTTTGATGAACTAGCTTCAAACTACAAATTTAATGACAAAGAAGAATATTTTAAAGTAAATGTATTCAATAATGTACTTGATATACTGACTACTCAACTGAGCACACGTTTCATTGGTATGAGTTCCATTTGTAACATATTTGATTTTGTAATTCAAAAGTTTTAATCCAGATTAACGAATCAAGTCTAATAAAAAAATGCGATAACTTTAAAAAAAAAAATATTGTGAAAAAGTTGGCCAAATTTTACTCATCAATTCATCAGTATGTATAATCTTATTTTACCGGAATTAACAATTGAATGTACCTCCTTTAACCAATTATGTCAAAAAATTATAGCAAATTTTGGAGCAATTGAATGTGTTCTACGCAATCCCAGTGACTTCCGCAAGTGCAGAACGGTCTTTTAGTAAATTAAAAATTATTAAAAATTACTTAAGAAATAAGACAAGCCAATCCAGATTATCGAATTTAGCATTGATTGCAATAGAGAACAAACAGGCGTCTGAATTAGATTTAAGCAAATCAATACCAAATTTTGCTAATGGCAAAGCTAGACAAAAAATTTAATAAAATAAAATTTAAAAAATAATGTTCTTACTTATTTTATTTTGTCGATATTTTTTCTTAAATTTTTCTGGTAGGGACCCTTTTTTCAGTTTTGCACCGGGGCCTTTGAGCACCCAGTTACGCCACTGGAAATACACAATATTTAAGAAAAAATAAGACCTTATTGCACATCTACAGAGCAACCCCTTTCAATTGCTACCCTATTTTTGAAAATCGCGTCTACAGTATAGATTTGATGGTCATCACAAAAAATGCCCTTGCGTATTAATAATATAGATGCCTAGATTTTTTGCCGTGGGCACAATTTCGATGTTTGAGCCGTTAAGACATATGTTGGGACTAGCTATCTTGTTGCTAAACGCCCTACTCACAACCAAGCATTTAGATTTGGAGGGGTTAAGGCATAATCCGTTTACCATCGCCCAGTTATTCACGCATTCAAGATCTTCATTAAGCTTATCGGTGAAGGATTTTGCATCATAAGGCAATCAACTAATGAGCAATTGAACTTCGTCTGCGTTCATTTGAATACTGCAGTGTTGGAGTACACTGGGCAAGTCGTTTATACATATATAGAAAAAAGCAGGGGTCCTAGTATTGAGCCTTGCGGCACTCCTCTACTGACTGGTAAACAGTTTGAGTATGAGGAGCCAATACTCACGGCTTGTGACCTATTTTAAAGATATTTCTCCAGAAGATTTGTAGAGGGTCTTGAAAAATTAAACTGGAGTGACAACTTCCATGATCAACTGTGTCGAAGGCTTTTGAGTGATCCGAAAGAACCAGAAACGCGAGCTTATTATATAATATAAATTTAATTTTTCTTCAAAAATAATTAAAATTATTTTGCATTCATTCCTTATTATAAAATATATATTTTTTTTATCATTCTATTATGAAAGTTTTTTGTAAGCAGTTTTTCTTTCGCCTAGTTTAAACTTTTTTTTCATAGAATACTTGTACTGCCTGATTAATTGATAATGTTTTAGATGCAAGGATAGAATCCATATCTCTGTAAATTGTGCAATGACAAATGTTTTTACTACTTAAAATAATATAATATCTATCTATCTACCCAGCAATCCATAGTTGACGACTTTGTCGAAATTTCGACTAATTCGTAACTATTTCGAGCTGTCTTAAAGAAATCGTTACAATTTTGTAACGCAAATATCAGAACAGTTTCACTTTTTATATGAATTTATATAGAATATCGTTATGAAATGTGAATAGAGTGAAATTTCCTTTCTTTCGAACTGTCTCAACGAAATCGAAATCGTGACTTTTTCGCAACATTTTCGTTAAGACTCGTTACGAAATCGTGACGAAATTTCGTTACGAAGTCGTGTCAACCCCTTTATACGATTTTCGTTACGATTTCGCAACGAAATCGAATTTCGAAGTCGGAAAGATTTTGAAATATTCTTAACGAAATCGTAACAAACATTTCGAAATCTTTCAGATTTCGGAATCCGATTTCATTACGAAATCGTAAAGAATATCGTATAAAGGGGTTGACACGACTTCGTAACGAAATGTAAAGATTTCGTAACGAGTGTTAACGAAAATGTTTTGAAAAAGTTACGATTTCGTTCAGAAAGTTCAAAAGAATGTAAATTTCACTCTGATCGCATATTAATATGTCGTACAAACAGTCGCATAACAAAATTCTATATAAATTCGTATAAAAACTGAAACTGTGCCGATATTTGCTCGACAGCTCGAAATAGTTACGAATTAGTCGGAATTTTGGACAAAGTCGTCAACTATGGTTTGCAAGGTATCTTCACAACACGTACAACACAATTGATCATACGAAGCTCAGCAAAAATCCTTTCAAGGGCTGAAATGGCAATTCGTTTTTTTATAACAACGACTTTATGTGAATTGATCCTAATGAAATTCAAGACTTTATCTATTAGCTTCAAATACCCTAAACATATTCGATTATATTTATCCTAACTTCAGGAAGCTTCATCCTTGCTTCGAAGGCAGAGTAAAGATTTCGAAAATTTTTCTCAAATATTGTTTTCAGTTATACTCAGATAAGTAGTAGTCACCCCACCCGGGTGAATATTCAGAATTTGTAAATTAACAGCCACTTTCTCTAATGCGAAACGACTGATTTTACAAGATCACTTCGTCAAACACACGAAAGAAACTAGTTTTTGCTTTTTATAAAACAATCATAAAAATTTTTCATACGAATTTGAAAGAAAATAGGAATATAACAGTTCGATCGACATAAAAATTTTGCTTTCTGTTATGCGAACGTATGTTTTGAAACTTGAAATTTAAACGAATAAAAATTGTTTATCTTTTAATAGACGAAGTTGCTAGCCTGGAAATAAAAACAACAAAAAGATGGTAAAAATTATAATTTATTTGATGAAGAAATCTTTTAAATGTTTTTTGTAGTGATTGACCTTACAAACACATCTTTAAAATGTAGTTCCAATTTTTATGAGCGTTTCTACATAGAAGTGTGGGTTGTTTTTAATAATGTTGAATAATCTTTTTGCACTTTTGAAATAAGAAGTTCCACTGCTGAAGGTTATTTTATCGTTTCGTCTGAATACACCTTCAAGTAACAAATAAGAGCTTGACGAAGACAGATTAATATAAAAAATTTCTTCATTACATTCATATATAATTTATAAAAAAAAACGAAATGGCCATTTCAGCCCTTGAACGGACTTTGATCGAGCTTTTTATGATCAATTGTGTTGTGTGTGATGTGAAATGTTTGCACACAAATGATCGAGAACTGGACCTACATGTTTTACGCCGACTCCGAACGGCTTATGTTCTCAAGAAGCTTTTTATGGCAGTTGTTACTCTCTGAGGTTTGCCATTGTCTGCAGAGAGGTGACGGCCAAACAGAAAAATTAATTTAATTGAAAAAACTTTCTGTGTCGGATGGAGGATTCGAACCTGGGTTCTCTGGCGTAAGAGTCATAAACTCTACCCACTACGCCACGGCTGCCACGATATATCCATATCGTATATATATATCCATATCATATATATCCAAACCCCGAACACGCAATAGGGTGGTATAAAAATGTGACCAACTTTGGGGAAACTATACCTCTATTTGGTCAACGTTTGGAGGACATTCTTTAACAAACCAGCGGCAGAGCATAATTATTACTGTCTTATATCTATTTTTTCCTCCACACTCATCCCAGAACAAACTTTTTATTGGACCGATTTCTGTATTCTGTGGTAAAGAGCGGGCACCATCTCGGATCCTTCCATGAAATAATTTTTAGTCCAACAGTAAGAAAATGTCTTAGTGATATTCTGTTGGCCATGAGAGGAACCTCGGAAAATTTAAAATATTTTGTAATGGCTACCTACGTCATCTTACAGAAAAAAAATTTAAATAAACTGTTAACACCAAAGAAACAAGTGGAATCGAATGAACAACATGTTGTCGAGTAAACTGCCTCTGAACTTGTGTGAGATTTGAAATTTGTCAGCTTTTGCAACCGAGCTTACCACACAATATAGCTGGTTTTGCAACCGAATGGGTATTTCAAATCTAATTTTAATAGCTTTCAGAAGAGTTCTGCCTCCCAATTTATTAATATTCCGATACCTAGCATTGAGCAAAAAAAAGTATACCAATTAGAGCCCTGCATGAATATGCTGTAGAAGTCACTGCAAGCAAAGCTGCAAGCGAATAAATGTAAACAACAGATCGTGTAGCGCAGGAGAATAACTTTTTATTAGTTCTCTGTTCTCTTTTCATACTTTTTTGCACTGAGGTGAGCTTGCGATCTACGCGTTGTTTCAGTTATTTCTCTGAGTACTTAATAATCTACACGAATACTCAGGAATCTGCTGCAGTGACCTAAATAAGAATCAGGTATGTTAGTTTTTCCCCGCAATAAGCTTTATAAGCTATAACAATAAGTGTTATAAAATTTTAAATCCTTTTTTATTAAAAAAACTTTAGTCTTTAAATGAACCAAATGGAAGTGACATTGAATTAAGCAACAACTTAGTGGCTGCAAAATTGTCCAATGGCGAGTTCGTATCGAAAGACGTTAAAAAAAAAGAGTAAAGTTTGGGAAGTTTTTTCTAAATTATTTTTCTAAATTATTAAATTGTTAGCAAATATTGCAAGAAAATTTTTAAATATAGTAATAAGTCAACGTCTAACTTGTGTATAGTTTATATCGGGCGTAGCTGGACTCCTAGAGGGGGTAAAATAGTTTATTTCGACCATAGCTAGAGGCATAGAGGGGTCAAATATATGAGTTGGTCCTATTATTTTTTGCTATTCAACATTTCTCCCCAACACACCTACCCCCTAGCAACCACCCTTCTTTGGGTTCCAATATAAAAAACGTTCTTTTCGTTCTACGAACGAACGAATAAAAAAATATTCGCTAAATATTCAGGGTATGAACACTGATATTTTTGTTATTTTTTTATTGCTTTATTTGCTACCTGTTGTTGTTAGTAAAGCATCGTGAATATGAATAAAATATGAACAAACAAAATACGTATAACGTGATAAATATTGACAACACGTTCGTATAACACTGCTTTTTCGACGAATACACGAACATGCTCGAGTGATTTACAGAAAGTATATTTTATTATTTATCTGATACAAACGAAGCATTCGCCTGCCAATCGTTTTGCATTATAAAAAGTAGACATAATTCGACCTTTTTCATAAGTTTTAAGTTAAGTGCTTTTTTATAACTTATACTTTTTCAATTACAGTGGGTGATCATATTATTAGAGCCACCTTAAAAAAAACGTATTTTCTAAGTTTCGGGTTAAATAAAAGGCATTATAGTCGATGTTTTTGCATCACAATTATTTTATTAGTAAAAAACATGTAATAAAGCATAGAAAAAAATTAACATTAAGCTTTTATAACTGCAGAAAAATATATTAAAAAATATTTTTGTCAATATTTGGTAACTCCACCTTTTGCTGCAATGACTGCTGCTACTCGTTTTGGCATAGATTCTATGCATTTGATGCAATTGAATTTTATGGATTCATTTCGGTGCCACACTTCAATCAAACGCTCTATTAATTGGCGTTTGCTGGTCACGAATTCTTTGGAAATTTCACGCTTCATGAGTTCCCAGAGGTTCTCAATAGGGTTGAGATCCGGAGAATTTCCAGGCCAGTCAAGAACACAGACTTTTTGGTCATTAAGAAATTTTGTGACTCTCTTAGCCTTATGACAAGGAGCAGAATCATGCATGAAAATAAATTTGTTGTTTGGGAACCATTCCTGAACTTGCGGTAGCATTTTTGTGTCTAGAACCTTGATGTATTGATCCTGTCTCATCGTTCCTTCAACAATGTACAGGCGACCTGTGCCTTGGCTGCTGATGACTGACCAAACCATGATGCTTAAAGGATGCTTTACTCGCTTCACAATGCAGTCATCTTTGAATTTCTCACCAGCTCTTCTCCTAACGAATTGAGATTTGTCAGATAAAATCTGAACTGAAGATTCATCGGAGAAGCAAACCTTGAATAAATTTTTCAAAAATAGTATACTGTCAAAATATGGTAGCAAATATAAAATTTTTAATTTACATACTTTTTACCAGTCTTCTATTGTCCACTTTGCGTGTTCTTTAGCCCAATTTAGACGTTTTTGCTGCATTGCCGGTGTAAGAAATGGTTTTTTTGCAGGTCTGCGACATGCGAAGCCCAAGTCCTTTATTCGTCGACGAGCTGTCATAGGAGATATTTGAATCCCAGCAGTCTGCATAATTTTTGTGATATCCTTTAGAGATGCACTCCTGTTTTCCGAGCAAATGTCTCTAATTTTTCTTTCGTCACGGCAGGTCGTAATTTTTTTTCGTCCACATTTCTTTAAACGTTTCGGTGCTAAGTTCATTTTTTTATCAAGTTTATTTTTTATTCGGTCCACTGATGCTCGTGAGACAGAAGCAATCGACGCTATCTTTCTTTGAGAGTGCTCAGTATTTTTTAGGAGTGTTTTTATCTCCGAAATTTTACTTGGAGACAGGTCTTTGGACTTTCCCATAGTTAAAAAAGAATCTTTCAATAGACGATTAAAAAATATGTAATACCACACCGTAAAAAGGCAAAAGAAACAAAAAAACATTTACATACCTTCACAATGTCAATACAATATTAAAAAAGTAAAACAAAAACTTCAAAAACTTGAATTAAATTTAATAAGTCACAAATGAACCACGTGGCATTGAAGCGCTTCTTCGAACGAAATAACGGCTACTCTTACAAAATTGCGTCGACTTGCCACGTTATGAAATTAACAGCGTTGCCAACTGTATATTTTTTTTTTAAAAACATTGTTATGTCTTAAAAATATCATAAGCACATGCAAGTATCCGTTTGTGTTCAACTATAACTTTGGAAAGTGAAAAATTGTGAAAATATGCAAGTGGCTCTAATAATATGATCACCCACTGTATTATTAAGATTATATTTTTCGAGCTCAAGGTCTATGTTGCTTTCTGAAGGAACACAACCAACAAAAACAACAATACCCAATGTATATAGTAGTAATCACTAATGCCGTGGTTATGCTAGCCAAACATGATTGCCGAACATTTTTTGTTGTTATGGTTTCACGTGTAAAGTGAGAAATTAACTTTTTCTCAAATTCATTCTCTCGCTCTCGGACCGAACATTTTTGATTGCTGATTGAAACAGCAAACATGCTGAACTCCGGTGTTGCCTGCAGTCATTTTCCATAATAGCATCAAAAAAGTATTAAAAATTTAAATAAATTGTGTGCTCAAGACACCCTAAAAACAAACAGCAGACACTAAGAAAAAAATCAAACAACATGTGTTGAGCATAAATTTTCAGTATTTATTGTCGCTTTAAATAAATATTCACAATTTTGTGCCTTCACAAGTTTGCTACAAAAAAATAGGCTTTAATCAATTTGCAGAGTAATTTCCAGAAAAACAGTTCGTATTGTTGTGTTGTATTTAATTCAATATATTTTATGTAGAAATGGCATTTACTTGGAGTCACAGTTTGATTTAAGTGTAAAAAAAGTGTATTAAAAAGTGTATACATAAAAATTAGGGTTATTTAATAATAATATAACATTAATGCAACTGTGCAGCAAACAGAAGCATAACCACCAAACAAACATTTGAGCGAAGAGTATAAATAAACGAAAATTAACACCAAATGTTCGGCAATCATGTTTGGCTAGCATAACCACGGCATAAGCAGACTAGACAGACTGTTTCGTTGGCCGCTACGCCAACTCATCAGTAGTCTCATGCACGTACCACAAGTGATATGAAAGCAGCTAAAAGCTATTCCAATTTTTGATGCGTACTTATTTGCTGAAAAATAAGCTCTTTTTTTCCATTTTCGAAGATAGATCAAAGCTTTTAACTACTCAATGGTATGTTGTATGTTTAATTTCATTTCTAACTTATTCAGCAACTCCAACCTAAAAATGCTTCTTACCCACTAATCAAAATTGCGAATTTTTTCAGAGAATGAAAGAACTTCATATAAGAAATATGATTAGTGATAGCACATCTAGTGCAAAATTAAAGCAAAAGTGTATTGGTCACCCGGGTGGGTATTAGTAAACTTTGTACAAAAAAATTTTTGGTAATCCTACGGTAATATTTTGCTATGTTTCCCTTAATATAGTATGTATCTCTTCCAATAGAATTAAGTAAACTATTAACCAATAGGTTAAAACTAATAATTATTTCATTTATTTTTGTTTTTTGTTTTATTTTAAGCGTACTAATTTGGATGTTAATTTAGCTGTTAATAATTTGTTGTCGCGTGACGATGAAGAAGCTGAGGACACTGAAGAGGGTGGTGAAAATTATGTTCCGGAAGATTTAATTTCTCTTTTGGATAATGGATTTCATGCGGAAAATAACAGTGTTATAATAGACCCATCAGATGGCTTGTTTTCCGAAGAAATTTTTAGCAACTACTCAAGCATTCGAAAGTAAGCTGAACATAATTTAGATTTAATGCTTAACCTATTAATTTGTTTCAAATTTCTGAAACAAGTTTATTGTTTAATCGTATACGTAGCGAGAGATCTCAGTCAAACTCTGGTTCAGCTGACAATAGTCAACCTAGGTCATCATCCACTTCAAATGTACTGGCTGGAGCAAGCGGATCATCACCACAGATTTCATCTGTCAGTGCCGATCGCGAGGCTTTTAGTCGCTGGAGAGACAGACAGTATTACGGCCCGAGGCGTTGGCTGAATAAAGATGATTATGTTTGGGACAAAGATGCTGGTTTGTAAATCTTCTTGGGTATAAAATGTTTTTCATAAATCATTTGACTTATTGTAACAGATTCTAAAAAAAAGGAACCAACTTCTCTTACATCCCCAATTTGGATTTCCGAGGATCTTCAACCCTGGCCGGATAGGAATACTTCCATAAAGTTTATAAGAATTGGCGCTCTTTATTCGGAATTTATTGCACTCTCCGAGACTGGAGAATTACATCAGTGGCGTTGGTCGGATCCAGAACCTTATAAATCTGAGGTAAATATGATACGATGAATCTTTTTTTAGGCGGAATATAACTGATCTGCATAACACATAAATCAATCAGAGCTATTAAAAATATAAGGTAATCACAGGGAGATCTAATTGAATGTCTTCCTGAAAAGTTCTCTTCGCGTCTTTTGCTAGATGTTTCTCAGCGACCGATGGTATGAGATCAAACTCAAGATATCAATAGATGATAAAAATATTCTTATTCTTAAAATGTTATGCATAAAAAGCATAGCAAGTTACTTAACGTATTTGAGATCTATTTCAAAGCTCTTAAGAGAGCTTGTAGGGTTATTCAGGTAGTTAGTTGAATCTGGGCTGCATTGAACTGAAAAATTGTAGAACAAAATGTCCTAAAACAATTAAAAAATTCCTGTTAAGAACCACAGCACACAAACAATTTGGAAAAGCCAACAACCAAAGAAAACATTATTGATGTTTTCAATGCGATGCGAAAAAGAAACGCAATGTATAGACTCAAGCATCTCAATATTCATAAGGCTGTTCCCTGACCAAAAAAACGCGCAACCAAATTGATCATGTTTTGATTGACGGAAGGCACTCTTCCAGTGTATTACATGTACGCAGGAGCCGTGGTGCTAACACGGACTCGGATCATTACCTTGTCGAAGCTAAGATCCGTACATGTCTGTGCGCAGCAAAGAATGCGTGCAACGTACAGCCGAAGCATTCGCCACTTGACTTGACTCCTGCTTCAAGAAAGCACTCCTCCGATCGACGATATATGCGCGCAGTGGGCACACATCTCCCACTCTATGTCTCACGACCAAGAGTGTTGCGACGCCCTTGCAGAGAAAGACGCCGCCTACAAAGCCACCCTGTAGTCGGTGTAACGCCTGTTGATAATTAGCGATACAGGGAGAAGAGGAGGGACGAGAGACGTGTTTCAGGCGAAAAAAAAGAAAGGCAGAAAACCGTGAGTGCGAGAAGGTTCAGTTGTATGGCGACAGGAATGAGGCCCGAAAGTTTTTCGAAAAGATAAGACGCCTGGCTGATGGTTTTGGAACCGTGCCTCTTCCTGCAAGGATGAAAACGGGACCCTAGTGACATATCCAGAGTTCACTGACATTATGGAGGAAACACTTTCTAGTCTTCTGAATGACGATGATGACAACAATCCCGCCATTAGAGATGACATCCTGGTAACCCCAGTTATGGATGATTGCGTTGAAGTTCCGCTGCCCGACTAATGAAGTCTCCACAGCCATAACAACAAGGCTTAAGAACAACAACGCCGCGGTAGCCGATGGTTTACCCTCTGAGATGTTTAAGAACGGAGGCGAAGCTCTGTTTAAGTGCATCCATGAGCTTCTATGCAGAATATGGTCGGAAGAATGCATTCCAAACTATTGGAAACTCTGTGTACTCTGCCCAATCCACAAGAAAGGCGATCCTACCATTTGTGCCAATTACTATGGGATAAGCCTCCTAAATATCGCATATAAGGTCCTGTCGAGCGTATGTGAAAGACTGAAGCCCATCGTTAACCAACTGATTGGACCTTTTCAGTGTGGCTTCAGACCTGGACAACACGGTGTGACAGTCAAAAAACTTCTGAGATGCAACATAGTGTAGGTTGTAGGTATAGTTAAATGTAACATTGTGGCATACCACAATTTTTTCGTGCACATCAAAATTTTGAAAATTTGAATTTTTACAGAGCACGAGTGGAATGAGAACGGCTTCACTAAGAAATCGTTACATAGAAAAGCGCTTTGATGGTAAAAATAAAATCAATATGATGACATTCCATCGTTAACCAACCATCGTTAACCAACTGATTGGACCTTTTCAGTGTGGCTTCAGACCTGGACAACACGGTGTGACAGTCAAAAAACTTCTGAGATGCAACATAGTGTAGGTTGTAGGTATAGTTAAATGTAACATTGTGGCATACCACAATTTTTTCGTGCACATCAAAATTTTGAAAATTTGAATTTTTACAGAGCACGAGTGGAATGAGAACGGCTTCACTAAGAAATCGTTACATAGAAAAGCGCTTTGATGGTAAAAATAAAATCAATATGATGACAACTTACTGACGGTCACTTTAACGAGAAACCGATGAAGATCAGTTAAAAAGAAAAAGATCGAGTAAACATTTTTGAGTAGTATTTCCAAAAACAGTCTACTAAAAGTTCAACAAATACCTTTAAAGTGTCACAAAACATGCTTTAAAATTATATAAATAAATTGAAGTAACTTGATATGCTGTATTTACTTTTGCAGTACTAAGAGACATTTTCATTCTAAAAAACAAAATTATTTAAACATTTACTATAAAGTGCTCAACAATTATCTATATATAAATAGGCTAAAGAAAAACAGTTCAGTACCATTTTCTCCTGTTTCTCAACCGATTTTGATAATTTTTTTAAATGAATCAGAGTAGGGAGGAGCATCGACGAATTTTTAAAGAAAAATGCTAGCTGAAATCAGAGATTGGAAACAAACCGTACGAAAAAACCAACCCTACAGCTGCGTAAGCAAACAGTTTCACTTTCTCCTTACGTTTGGCTCTTTGCTACAAACAGAAATGCGTACCAAAGAGAGCAGAAAATAAAAAGGGAAAGAAAACTATTGTGTTGGTGTTATACGAACACAACATATATTTAATTTTTTTGATTTTGTTGTCATGATCGCAAACACAACAAGAAACAAATGTTGCCTTCGTTTTACTACGGAAATTCTAAAAGAATTATAAGTTTTGAGCAGTTTTTTTTTAAACGAATGTAAACAATTAAAACTTTTTAGTTAATTTTAAGTAAAAATTTATTGATAAGAAAAATTTTTTTCATTAGAAGTTAATCATTAACAACATAAAAAAAGCAACACTAAAGAATTCATTGTTTAGGGTAAAAATAACACGTAAGTGTAATTATTTCCAGTTATTCATAATTAAAATCTCCATTTACTCTTACTAACAAAATGTATTCTAAATTAGACGGAGAAAGCCTGCTTCGTGGATGCAAAAATATATATTTAAACGAAAAGAATTATCGCTGTTTGTAATTCAGTATACTTAATTGTTTTAAATTCACAGAAAAAATTTTTTTCGACTTTTGTCCGCAGCCGCGACACTGTGTGCCGTCAGCAACATCCAAAAGATCGCTAAAAATATTTTTCTTTCGTTGTTTTTGTGTCCGCGATTCAAAAGCATAACAGCGAGACGAACTGTTTTCTACTTCAAAAACAAAACATTGAATTTTGCTTTTCTCTCCATCTCTGCTTGCTTCGGTTTGTGTTACTGTTTGGATCGGAGAGTGAAAACAAAAAAAAAAAAACAAAACTATTTCTGGTCTTAAGAAGAAACAAAAAGAACACAAAAATACTTTTCTTTATAGTTTGGAATACCTGGCGTTGCTCGGGGGTGGTATGGCATTCAGGGTGTTTCTCAACCGATTTTGATAATTTTTTTTTAAATGAAGCAGGGTAGAGAGAAGGAGTGCACCGAATAGTTTTTAAAGAAAAATTATAGCTGGAATACCCGAGGGCAGCGTTACCGTTGCCCGACTAAAGTGGCAAAATTATCCTTTTTCGGATGCCCTGCCCCTAAGAGGCGACTTTTTTAAAATTGCGTTTATTTGTCACTTTTCGTAACAGAGTCAAAAATATAACACAAAATTCAGTATAGGATATTCATAGATAGGAAACCATTAGAAGAATGGAATCCGTTTTCTATCCTACTGACCAAATATCGAAACAATGTTTTAAAAAAATAAATAACTTAAACAAATAGGTTGTTCCAGACCTGTGTATAACTTGCTCGTGATGAGGCGTGATGAGGCATGGTTGGGGGGTGGAGAACATTTGTTTGAAAAAAAAATCATTAGTTTAGACTAGGTCCGCATAACTTTTTCAGTTTTGATTTTATTTAAATTTTAAGAAAAATGATGACCCTATTGCACATCTACAGAGCAAGACCTTTCAATTGCTACCCTATTTATGAAAATCGAGTCCATATTATAGATTTGATAGTCATCACAAAAAATTAGCTTGTGTAATAAAAATATAAATTATTATATATTATTGACCGATTTTAGAAAAAGGACACACGTTTTACTCTTGAAATTGTGATCTTTTTATAAAATAAAACAAATTTAAGGAGTTTCAAACAAAATAGTGTTCAAAAACAAAAAACCATTTTCAGGGTCCACCCTAGTGTCACTATAAAATTTGTGAAATTCTACTATCAAATTCGAAATCAGCGACTCTAATTCTGTCACCGCATGTAGAAAATGTATAAAACAAAAAAAAATGTTCAGGGTCCACCCTAGTGTCACATAAAATTTTTAAAATTCCAGCATCAGATTCCAAGTCAACGCCCCTCTAATTCTGCCATGTGCAAAATGTCGTAAGCCAAAACATTTTCGGGGTCCACCCTTGTGTCACATAAAATTTTTAAAATTCTTACTTTAGGTCTAAATCAGCGACCCTCTAATTCTGCCAGCGCATGTACAAAACGTTAAAAAACAAATGATTTTCGGGATCCACCCTAGTGTCAAAAAGTTTTTGAAATTTAAACATAAAATTCAAAATCAGCGATTCCCTAAATCTGCCACCTCATTTACAAAATGAGTAAAACAAAAAATATTTTTAGGGTCCACATCTAACATCAAATTCGAAATCAGCGACTCTCTTATTCTTTACGCGTATGTATAAAATGTGTAAAAAAACAAAACATTTTTGGGGTCCACTTTAGTGTCAAAAAAGTTTTTCAAATTCTAGCATCAGCTTTTAAATCAGCGATCCTCTATCTACTTCCATATCTACTCCTATTTAATGCTACCATTTTCGACTACTACTACTATTTTCCACCTTTTTCTTATTTAAAACTTTGGTCTGGTCCTTATTTAAATCCTTGCCCAAGCCCTTATCCGAATCCTTGCGCAAGTCCTTGTCCAACTCATTGTCCAAGCACTTGTCCTAATCCTTGACAAAATTTTAATCCAAATACTTGTCCAAATCCGTGTCTAAAACCTTGTCCTTACCCTTGTCAAAATCGTTGTTTAAATCCTTGCCCAAGACAACTTGTTTGTATGTAAACAAAAACACTTTCAGGGTACACCTAGTGTCAAAAAATTTTTCAAATTCTAAATCAGCGATCCTCTAATTCTGCCAGCGCATGCACCCCCCATATCGTGTGAGTTTATCCCAAAACAAAATGCCAACTTTTTCATGATTTTCGTTAGTAATAACTAAAAAAATTTCATTTCATTTCATTTTAAAAGTCTTACTTGTTTTATCTGTACAAGTATAACGGATAGTTCTCTGCAGACCTTTAGTTCAAACCTTTCATAACACGCACAACACAATTGATCATAAGAAGCTCGGTCAAAGTCCTTTCAAAGGCTGAAATGGCCATTTCGTTTTTTTTTTATATCATGTTCTTGCCTAGACCCTTTGATTGTAGCGTAACTATGTTGTGAGTATACGATTGTGTATTGTTCAACGCGTAGGAGTAGAGAACTTAAGTCAAGCTTCGTACGTGCAAGTTGCGATTGAAAAATGCATTACTCCGTAAGTGTTCAACTCTCCACTATCAAATTTTACCAGTATTGAGAGAAATGTTTTCGCCTCTTTTTTTTAATAATATAAAAATTTAAAAATTATGTCCAAGTTCAAAAAACTCAATGTGTTGCAAATTTAAATTTTTTCCATTTAAAAAACTACGATTAAAATTTAGTATACACCGTTCGAAAGCTGGAAAAAGACGCACATTTTTTGTTCGGAACAAATTTTCCTATCTTCATTAGTTATTGCAGTACAAGCATTTAAAAAGGTAAACAAACGTGAAATAAAAAAAAAAAAAGTCTCGGAAGTTCCTTGTTTTATATCGAAATAAAAAAATACGTATCAAACATTTTTCACTAAAGAACACACGAAATTTTAGTGGCAAATATTGCATGGAATGCCCCATAGTAAATAGTAACCAAATAGTAACTCCATTCTGAGTTTCAATGATCTGTGATTTTTATTTGCAAAGCTATTCGATATCAATAATTCGACTTATATGGGCGTAGCCACACCCCCTTCTCCAATGCCCGTCCAAGTTTTCCTTTATAAGGACATCACCAAGTGGTAACTCCATTCTGACGTTCAATTCATGGTTGCCGTTTCCGTTCCGTTTTAAAAATTTTAAATTTTATTACGAAAGTGTGACATAGCGGGTAGGGGGAAGATTTTGGCTGAAATTGGCCAAAAACATGTTACGTTATTTATGAACAGCCCCTAATAAAATAAAAAATATTTCCAATTTGTCGTATTGGATAATTTATTGGATAATTGGATAAATTAAAAACGACAAGAGCTCCATGCGAAACCGCACTGTAAGACGTAATTCTACGTAAAAACATCATATTTCTCTAATATTGTATAAAGTTCTACGCCTACACTTGCAATAATTTTGAAGCTCTGTGTTTTTTTCTTTTAGACATTTTGCACTTGTTTAGTATTTGTTTATACTTTTTCACTATAAAATCAATATTAAATTTGTAACGTCATGCACGATAGCAAACAATAACAATCAACAAAAACGAAAGCAGCTGATATGCATTTACATGTTATTTTTTAATACACACATACACATTAATAACAACAACAAAACGATCACCCGTCAGTATGGAAAGTAACCAATTGCGCCTTTCTCGTTAGGTACTTCACTAGTTCTATACGAACTAGCTGCTTTTTTGACCCAAGGTAATGCATAAAAGGGTCAGTTCAATCAACTTCAAGTTTGTATTGCAAATTGTTTCTGCTTCTAACATCTTGATTTTGTATCGATGACTTATATATTTCGAAGTAATATTTTCGAGAAAACGAAAATTAAAAATAACCTCAAATGGGATTTTTCCCACAAAAGTGGCAACCGTGGTTCAATGTTCTGTGACTTTTACTTCCGCGAAAAACTGATTTTTAGCGATTTTATATGAGAAATCGTATGGGCGAAAGGGGATTCACTCTTTTTGCAATATCTCGAGAACCGCTCATTCGATATTGTACAAATAAGCTTAAAAATCCGTGCCGTGACTGGCCAAAACCCTCTAAAAATATAAACAACACCATTGAAACGGCTCAGAAGTGATGGAGTAACATGGTCAATGCAAGGCCCAATTTACACATTGAATGCATCAAAATCTACCTAAGCTCTCTGAATTTTACTGAGTTCAATTACACCTATTGGTCAATTCTAGCCGCATTTCCTCAATTGTGTGCTTTAAACGCAGTAGTTGTTAACGGAGAGTGAAATTAACCATCAAGCCTAGTTGGATCAGCTAATAATGCACAATTCTCTTTCAATACCACTTTCGCATATTATTGTGTATAAAATCGCACTGCCTGTCTTAAATATCTTTAATAATGGCTCGATTTTATTGTAGATGGCAGATGCAGATATAAATTTGGTCCAATAAATTCTGATATCTTATGTGAGATGAAATTAGCTCAATTGCGTTTATAAAATCGATAAGAAAAATATTATGTTGCTATAATTACTTCGTTGAGAACAAACTAAGCATAACATTTTTTGTCTTAGGTTTTCGACTTTAAAAAAATAATATCAAATTCCGAGAATACTTTGGAAGGTGAGTGTATATGTTTAATGAAGTTAATTTAAAATATCAGACTCATTTACGTGAATGTGTTTAAATTTCAGAGAAAAAAAAGAAGCCACAAACTCCTTGACTGAATATAATAAATGTCTTTACAATAAATGTAGTTCTTCATAAAGAGATATTGTAAGCAGAGTATATGTGTCTTCATCTCACGTCTAAAAAGTGTGTAAATATACAGGTTAACACCTCAAGTTGCATACATCTCCAAATTACGCTCGTTTTTATGCGTTAGGCTCATTAGTCCGAGAAAAATGAGCTAACATAGTTCCGTCTAAGAATTTAGAATAAACACAATTATTGATATAAAAGTTGTATTTATAATAAAGACGAACTTCAGCCCATTTGAATACTTCAACCGAGTTTTTCATAATTAAGTTGCGTTTAACTTTTTTAGACAACTTATGTTCGCAAGAAGTTTTAGATAACATTATTTACTCTCAGAAGTTTTCCATCGCTTGTAGAAAGGTGATACTGGCCGCATAAGAAAATATTTTCTACACACAGAAACAAATTCGGCTACAGTCGCCGCTCACTGCTGTTAACCAATTTTTTGGTTTTCATATATAAAATGTATTACTGGCCTCTTAGCTTTTACTTTAATAATAAGTTTTTTACAATATTTTCAAATGAAAATAAATTAATTTTTGTTTTTTTAAGGTGGATAATATTTACCATCCAAAAACGTTGACTCTGAATTTAACGGAGAAAGTCGAGCAGCTTTCGGCTAATTTTATCCGTTGTTCCGTTGTGACCGACACCAATCGCGTTGCTACGTGGATGGACGAGCAACTGGGGCATCTAGGGGCTAAGTTAGAGCATCCATCAATATCGTTTACAGAATTCGCAATGGACCCAATAACATCTATCAATACATGTTCCTTGTACACTGCAGTGCGAACTGAAAACAACAATGTGTATTGGTGGGGCGTACTACCGTTCGATCAACGACGATATCTATGGGATAAGTTTCGTACAAAAACTAAAAAACCCATCAAGCCCATTGCTTCTGATATATCGGTTGGCACCCAAGTTGTAATGAAAAAGTGTCCTATATATCAAACCGGCTCAATTGGGTTTACCTGTGTTAATGGTGTGCCTAAAGTTGGACAATTGCTTAATTCTGTTTGGGATTTCAACGATGTTTGTCGATTTAAATTGTTGAACGTACATGCCGGCAGTACCGGCGAAAAGCTACAAACAACCAACATAACGACCGCCATTGAAAAAGAAGTAAAACCCACAGCACTATCCGTTGCCACTATCCAAGCCGTTGGAGCAACAAAGACAGTTACACTTAATGCAAATAAAGAAACTACGGATCGCATAGATATGCCTCCTCCCCCCTCACCGGCATCAAGTACGTGCAGCGATACAGGTAGTGTTACTTCCCATAAGCGCACTAAGCGCATGGCAACTAAGGACGACAGTGATGGAAAGAAAGATGAAGAACTATGGCAGCTCAAAGATGTTGTATTTGTAGAAGAAAAGGTAGGCCCGATTGGAAAGGTATTAAAAGTTGATGGTGATTTTGTAGCTGTCCGGTTTCCTCTACCAACAAGCTCTGCATCGAGTGGAAGTGGTAATGAAGCTAAGGAAGATGACTGGCAACAATGTCGACTTCTACGTCGCGAAGATGTACAAATATACAAAACCGCAATGTCGTCAAGAGGACCTGATTGGCTTCAAAAGGTTCCTAAAAAAATCAACATGAACATCGGCAATGATCCAAATGGATTCCAATTGCTTGCCATGGCTGTAGACACTAAAGGGATACATGTAATAAAGAAGATTGCTCCTAAACTACACTATAGCCTCTTCAATTTGTACAACAGCAAACAAGAACAAAATTGTCAATTTTCAACTGACAGTGGTTCTTTTATGGGGCTTTCGGCAAACAATATTGCTATGTTCTGTAACAATGACAGTAGTGGCAATACCAGTACAATCATTTTGCGTGATGGCAACCGTGCTTTATACCCCATAGCAAAGGACTGCGTTGGTTCAATCAAAGATCCTCAATGGTTCGATCTTCCACCAGTGAAAGCTGTTTCGATGATAACCATTTCGTTGCCATCTCTGGGAAATAACTTAAAATCAAAAGTGTGCATGACAGGACTTTTGTTTGAATCACAGAAGCTTATGCCTCTTATTCTTAGATGTGACTTGCAGAAGGCATTTGCTGAATTAGATCGCATAGACAAGGACGAACGCAACGATGTTTTGTCAGTTATAAGTGAAAGATGTGATGGAGGGCGTAACATTTTTCATGCATGTTCTGTTATGTGCTCGCCTAACTCTAATAAAGACAGTGATGACAAAAAAATTACTTTGTCCAATATTACTCCACGTTCGTCTTTGTCTTCCGGTTTTAGCAGCACAACTGCGACTAATACTGATAATACAGCGAATACATCACCTGTTACTACAACTTCGACATTCGCAACCGTTTCAACGAGCATGTCAACATCAAGTGCGGGCCGTGAATGTCGTACCGTAAGTTTAAGGGAAATGATGAATCGCTTGATAAACACAGATGCTGAGCATGCGAGCTCAAACACAGCCAACACCACAAGTTCTGGTAATAGTGATGATCAAATGTATATACCACCATGGTCAATGAGTGGTGCTAGTACTAGCTCGAACGCGACAGTGAGTGATACTGTAATGGCAGGTACTGAAGACGATATCTCAAAAATTATTGCGGCGACTACATCGAGTAGTACTCCAACCTGCAAAATATCTCCTCCTATTTACTCATTTGATCCAATTAAACGGCGTGAGCAAGCTCAATGCATATTACAGCAGATGTGTGTCAGTACAGCACTTCGCCCATATCTACACCAAATGTTAAGTGCCAAGGACGCACAGGGGCAGACACCATTCATGCTGGCCGTGCACAGTAGAGCATACGAGGCTGGCATTATACTGTTGAATGCTATATTAAATTTAGCCGATAAGGATCCTGCGTTAAAGGATTCAATGATATTTCCTCTTGGATCTCCACCAGATCAGTCACCTTTGCATGTAATATGTTATAATGACACATGTTCTTTTACTTGGACTGGAGCCGACCATATAAATCAAAATATTTACGAATGTAAGACCTGTGGACTGACCGGTTCTCTCTGTTGCTGTACGGAATGTGCACGTGTTTGTCACAAAGGACACGATTGTAAGCTTAAACGTACTTCACCTACTGCTTATTGTGATTGTTGGGAAAAATGCAAGTGTAAAGCACTTATAGCGGGAAATCAAAACAAACGATTTGTTCTTCTTTGCAAACTGGCTTCTTGTACAGATCTCGTGACTAAGTTCAATGCGAAGGGCGAATCAATTCTTTTATTTCTTATACAAACCGTTGGTCGTCAAACTGTAGAGCAGAGACAATATCGGGCAAACGCTCGCGTTCGTAATATCAGTGGAAATGGTTCGGGCAGCACAACATCGCGAAAAGCTCCTATGGACGTTGATACAGACATGCCAGACCATGATTTGGAGCCTCCGAAATTCGCAAGAAAGGCTTTAGAGCGATTGCTAGTTGACTGGCACGCTGTTAAGGCAATGATTACAACAGGTGCTGAAAATAAAGCTGAATCTACATCGCAGCAACACCAACAAAGTGCGCATCAAACAGACGATAGCACGGCTGAGAACTACAATATATATTTACAGACTCAAAATGGTTCAACATTACTTGACAAATTCTCTCATAACTTATTTGTCAAGTGCAGTAGTGAACACTTGGATACACTGCTTATGACTCTAGTACGAGAAATGCAAAATGATGCAGTTGCTGGGCGAAGAAAAGAGGCCGAAGAGGTGGCCAGACGCTTCGTTCGTTCTGTGTCTCGAGTCTTTGTGATATTTAATTTGGAAAAACTACCAAATCCGGAAAAGCGGAAGCCGCATTTGGCGCCAAATAAACACATTCTGAGTTCAGTAAAAGTTTTTCAAACTTTACATAAAATCTCAATTCAGGAACTTTGCGAAGTTGCAGATGCGCTAATTGCACCTGTTCGTTTGGGAGTGGTGCGTCCAACAGCACCTTTTGCAATGTCTTCGTCTAATATAGATGTAAGTTGTGTGAATTTTTGTCTAATTAAAAATAATTGTATTGTTTTATTAGAATTCAGATGATTTATTTAATGTCGAACCTCTTGCACCAACTACCTTGGAAACTTTAATAGAACCAATTACTCATGAAGCCAGTCAAGATGAAGCAGTCAGTTTTAACATTCAAGCAAACTATGGATTGGAAACTAACGATATAGAAAGTGAAAGTATAACATCTTCCCTGATTTTTGTTCAATAAATTTGTAAAATTATTTGAAATTTGTTTTGATTTGAAATAGCATTACGAGTGAATTCTGAACAGGACGATCCACCTCATAGAGATAATAATTCACAGGCTCATGATGAAGACGTAGCGGAAAACGTGAGAAATGAGGAGGGAATTCAAGATGATGAAAGTGACAACGATTTTACATTTAATGACGCTGAAACTGAGTCGGACTCCGATGACAATCAAAATACACAAGATGCGCAGCGTAGCGTACAAACAGGAGCAACTGTTGGCTCAGAAACAGGTGATTTACTTTTTCCATTCTAATTCAAGAGCAAAGTGTATATGAAGAGCTTTTGCAATTATATATCTCACTAATTCAAAAAATTCAAACTTGATTTCAAAGTTCTAAAAAAATAATTATATGTATTAAACAAGGCTGTTAATAGCTAATATTTTGAGCGCCTCACTTTTTGAGCCGCGCTCAGTTTTTCGGAAAAGTGAGCGCGTTCACATTCTGAGCGGCTTACATTTTGAACGCACTCACTTTGGTAGTAAATGAGCGGCTCAAAAAAAGAGGGAAATTAACAGACTTGGTATTTAAGAATGATTTTGTTCAGAGAAACTAACGACTCAGTCCGTAATTTGTAATGGGCTGTTGGTGTCGTCGTCGCCACCGCAGAAATTGTTTTATTAATTTTACCACTCGAAATTAATGTATGCATATACATATTTGTTTGTTTATTTATTTGAACTTAACTTTATACTGACTTTATTTCCTTTAAAATGACGTTGTTTACTTTAGCGCAACTTTGAATACATTAATAATAATTTGTTGATGTATAAAGTGTATACATTTTGTATATACATAATAGGTCATTCAATAAGTCCGTAGGATAAGTAAGAAAAAAAACAAAATTTTGATAAAACTCGATTATATTATTCAACATAGTTGACTTCGAGAGCGATACAACAGTATAGCGATTTTCCAACTTTTCGATACCACTTTTATAGTACGATTTCTCTTTCTCGTCAATATAGGCCTCAGTTTCAGCGATTACTTTATCATTGGACTTGTATTTCTTTCCAGCAAGCATTCTCTTGAGTTCTGAAAACAGGAAAAAGTCGCTGGGGCTAAATCTGGAAATACGGTGGGTGGGTAAGCAATTCGAAGCCCAATTCATTAAATTTTGCAATTGTTTCCATTGATATGTGACACGGTGCATTGTCTTGGTGAAACAACACTTTTTTCTTTTGCAAATGTGGCCGTTTCTTGGCGATTTCAGCCTTCAATCGATCCAAAAGTGCACAGTAATAGTCGCTGCTGATGGTGGTACCTTTTTGGAGATAGTCGATGAATAGTATTCCTTTCGCATCCCAAAATACAGACGCCATCACCTTTAGATTCGGTTCGTTAACTGCTGTCTATTCAGCTGACTGTCTTTTAGATTCTGGTGTGTTTGGATTAGTGAAGCCATATTTCATCCATTGTCACATATCGACGATAAAATTCGATATTATTGCGGTTTAACAGCTCCAAACACTCCTTTGAAGCATCAATTCGTTGTTGTTTTTGGTCGACTGTGAGCTCATGCGGCACCCACTTTGCACAGAGCTTTCGCATACCCAAATGTTCGTGTAAAATGGTAAAAACACTACCATCTGATATCTTTACAATGTCAGCTAGCTCGTGCACCTTCAATTTGGAATCGTTCATAACCAATTTGTGGATTTTTTTTGATGTTTTGTGGAATAACAGTGATTTGGGCGTCCACTGCGCTCTGCATCATTTGTGCTGGTACGACCACGTTTAAATTCAGCAATCCACTTTTCTACCATTTGTCTCGATGGAGCAGAGTCCGGATAATGTTTGGTTTCCACTGTATTTTTTTTTCATCAAAAAGCAATGCTTTATCAAAACTCGAAATTCACTTTTCCATTTTTTTTTCAATAACAATAGTTGCACACAAATGATTGTTGTCAAATTTTTTACACGTATCGTTTGAAGGTTGGTACTAAATAAAAATCATATGGTAAAAGTCTAGTAACGCCATCTATGTGTCATCCTATGGACTTTTTGAACATACTGTTATGTCGATAGCGACCAATCAGCCAAACAAGCTTGTAGCAAGCTTAGAGGTGTAAGCATCGTTATTGGAAAAATCTCGTAAAAATGGTTGTGAAATTCTTACGCGTCTTGTCGAAATAAGAAAAAGGATCCCTTGGAAAAATATTAAATTCCCATTACTACAATATTAATGTTAGCGTTTGGTATTCAATTGGAAATAAGTTTTGTAGTAAGCTTTCTACAATAGTTTCTTTGCTATTGGAGAAAAGTGTTATGAAAAAATATTATTGACAACAAATTTTAAATATTTGGAAATAAGCATTATTGTAAGCTTTTAACTGTTTTTGCGCAAGTGGAAAAAGAGTTATTGTAATTATTGTAGGTTGTGATTCGTTAAAATATTTTTATGAACATTAACATTAAACAATATAAACAAAACATATATATATCAAACATTACAAACAAAGTATTTTCAAAGAAATACAACTTGATAATTCAACACTCCTCCTCAAGATGATAAAGTTTGAAATTGCAATCCAAAATGTTTACAACAAAAGTAATGTTTGTTTTAAGGGACAGGTTTAGTTAAATTATCAGCTGGCATCTCATTTGTTGGAACGTATTTTAGCTCAACAATATTTTTCTCCACAACATCTCTAATTAAATGATATTTATAGTCAATGTGTTTTGTTCTGGAATGATGTCCACCGAATTTAGCCATGTGTTGAGCACTTTGTGAATCTCCAAATATTGTTATTGCACCATGCAGCTTAAACCCTAACTCCTCCAGTAAATATCCTAAATATAAAGCTTCTTTTGCGGCATCTGTTAAAGCTACATATTCCGATTCTGCACTTGAAGTTGCAATAACTTTCTGCTTTCGAGATTCCCGCGTAATAGCAGCACCTGCAAGTATGAAACAAAATCCAGATTGGGACTTTCGATCATTTACATCCTGTGCCCAGTTAGCATCCACATATCCAATAATTGGTAAGCCAGTTTTTCGATATGTTAACACAGCCTTTTTAGTTGTATTGAGATATTTCACAATTTGTAGAGCAGCGTTCCAATGCTGCTTTCTTGGATCTTGTGCAAATTGCGATAATTTGTTGACACTGTATCCAATATCCGGTCGACTATATATAGCAATGTGTAACATAGAACCTATTAGTTCTTGATATTTTGCTTGTTCAATTTTATCAGCTTCTCCTGAAATTGTTGGCTCTTTTTCTAAAATAATTTTTGCTCTCATTGGTAGTTGTGTAGGTTTTGAATTTTCTAAGCCATATTTTTTTTTACTAAATTTACTATATATCCTGGTTGTGAAATAGATAGTAGTCCATTTTTATAATCAATTTTCAATTCAATACAATGTTTAGGATCATTCATATCTCGAATTTCAAAATTTTCTTTTAATTTTTTTATAAAGTTCTCAACAATATTGCAATTATTGTATGCAATAACAATATCATCAACATTTAACGCAACAATTATAATAGTGTTCTCGTTTCTCATAAAATAAATGCACTGATCATATTTTGATTGTTGCAATCCAAAATTTTTAATGACTGAATCAATTTTCTTAAACCACTGTCTCCCTGCTTGTTTTAATCCGTAAATAGCTTTTTCAAGTTTACAAACTTTGTTCCGTGTGGCTTCATCAATGAAGCCTTCTGGTTGGTCCATGTAGATTTCTTCTTCAATATCACCATTCAAAAAGGCAGTTGATACATCTAACTGTCTTAGCTTCAGATTATGCTCAACAGTAAGAGCATAAACTAGTCGGAGTGTATTTTGGCGTACAACAGGTGCAAATGTATCCATGTAATCGACACCAAATTGTTGTGAAAATCCTTTTGCTACTAGTTTAGCTTTTCTTTTATCTATAGATCCATCAGGTTTATATTTAGTCGTAAATATCCATTTACAGCCCACAGTGTTTCTTCCTTTTGGTAAATCTACCAATTTCCATGTATTGTTTTTAATTAACGAATTATATTCACTATTCATCGCGTTTAACTATTAATTTTCATATTCTGATAGTTTAATTTGTTTAAATGTTTTCGGATCATCCTCCATTGAAATTTGTGCTATATCTTTAAATGTCCATGACCTTAGTCGTGACTTAATCGAATTCAATGGGTTTAATTGTTGCACTTCTTTTTCGTTGTCTTCATTAATAGGCAATTGATAATATTCCTCAGAATCTTCAAAATTATCTTCCTCATCTTGTTCAATACCAGGTTAGGTTAGGTAAGAAGGGTCGTGCACCGTTACCGGCGCTTCCGCGGGGGCCTATAGGTCCATTGCGAATCCCTTATTATAATTGTGGTACCAAGTGTAACCATTGTTCCGATTTGTTCCTCAAACCATCCTGTGCTTTTTATGAACCTCCAGATGTCTAGCAGTGGTGTGTTCACCAACTCTTCCAAGTCTTTGAAAAATCTGTTCCCCATATGTCGGAGTCTACAGAACTTGGACATTCGCATAGTAGGTTAGTTATTGTTTCTATTTCCTCCGGGTCTTTGCAGCTCCGACAGAAGTCTGGCGCTGTTATACCTATTCTATTGGCCATTACCCCAATGGGGCAATGACCCGTTAGAACTCCAACAAGGATCCGGATTTCCCGTTTGACCAAAAGCAGAAGGCTTCTAGTTCTTTTCTCATTTAGCTCAGGCCAAAGCCTTCGAGATATGTTGCAGTCACCTCTGGAAGCCCAGTTTGTGTTGGCAATATCTCTAGCTTTTAGTTCTATACTGCTTTTGACGACGCCTATTGGAATGTGCACATCTGTGTCAGCTCTGTTTGTACTTGCGGTTACTCCACGCCTTGCCAGTTCATCTGTTGCGTCGTTCCCTTCAATATTGCTATGTCCGGGAACCCAGCAGAGAGTGACATTGTGGGTATTGCAAATACTGTTCAGTGCAAGTTTACAGTTTTGCACCGTTCGAGCCTTCGTCGTTTTACTGTTCAGTGCTTTGATGGCTACCCTTGTGGGGATAAGATTTTTCCTGTAATCCGGGAGTTTGTAACACTCTTTGATTTGCAGCGTTTCACAGTATACAGCCGATCCAGTTCCGTTTTTCATTTTGGAACCATCAGTATATAAATGGAGATTGCCGTAGGATTCTACAGCCGTTTCTTCCCATTCTTGTCTGCTGGGAATGGATGTGGTGTATTCTGTACCGAATCTCACACTGGGTATGATATAGTCGGTTGCTCTTTTTGATTCCTCGGTTCCAAAGAGATTTAGAATAGATGCATGTCCGAATGTGCTGCTTTTCCAGGCTCGTGATTCGTTAAGGCGAATCGCGCTCTTGGTCGCCGAACATTTAAGGAACTCTTCTATGGAAAGAAGATTTAGCATCATATCTAGACCCGCCTGTGGCGTAGATCTCATGGCTCCTGTTATTCCTATGCACGCTAACCTTTGAACTCCTGTTAGGAAGCTAAGGTAGCTTTTTTTATGCGTTATCGTCCACCATACGAGAGAACCGTAGGCAAGAATGGGTCTCACGATCGCTGTATACATCCAGTGGATTATGTGTGATTATGTGCAGTCCCCATTTCCTGCCAAATGTCCTCTGACAAGCGTACAAAGCGCACAGTGCTTTTTTCCTTCTTTCCTCTGTGTTGCGTTTCCAGCTCAGCTTGTTATCAAGGATAATTCCAAGGTATTTGGCTTCCGTGGAAAGCTTCAGAGTTACTCCGTTAAGTTTCGGTAATGTGAAACTTTCTATTTTTCTTCTTCTTGTGAACAGAACGAGTTCGGTCTTTACTGGGTTAACACCAAGTCCATTCGATTCTGCCCACCGCGATAGCTCATTCAATGCCACAGACATTAGTTCGCTAATTGTTTGCAGGTATTTCCCGCATATTAGGATGGCAACGTCATCGGCATAGGCTACCACTTTTGTTCCTCCAGTTGTGAGTGTAGTGTGTCAACCACAATCAGCCAGAGAAGAGGGGATATGACTCCTCCTTGCGGTGTGCCTCTTGTGACTTCTTTCCTCACAACGCTTATTCCCATTTGTGAGCTTATACGTCTGCTATTGAGCATTTCATAAATCCACTGGGTTATTTTACTGTTAACTCCTTTGTCTACTAAAGCATTTCTTATAGAATCTGTATTTACATTGTTAAATGCGCCTTCGATATCTAAAAACGTTGCTAAAGTATATTCTTTGTGATGAAGGGTTCCTTCTATGACCGAAACCAACCTCATGCAGTGCCGTTTCTACCGATTTACCCTTAAGGTAGGCATGTTGTACACTACAGAGATTATTATCGTTTACAGATTCTCTTATGTGAAGATCTATTATTCTCTCTAGCGTTTTCATCAAGAACGATGAGAGACTAATAGGCCTATAATCCTTTAGTGCTGAGTGTATCGGTTTCCCAGCTTTAGGAATGAAAACAACTCGCACTTCTCTCCAAATTTTTGGAACATATCCTGTCTTGAGGCAGCCGGTGAAGATTGCTATAAGCCAGGGCATGATGCTAGGTAGGGCATGTTGCATCATGGCCGGTAGGATACCATCTGGCCCCGCAGATTTGTAGGGCTTGAAGGATCCGATCGACCATTCTACAATTTACCTTGTAATAATGTTGGGGAGTTCTTGTAAAGGTTCTGGCAATGTTATTTCCAAGTTGTTGTTAGCAGCGTTTTGATACGGTTCTGTACAACCTGGAAAGTGAGTTTCCATGAGTAGCAAACGCGTTTCTTGGTTGGATTCTGTCCAGGATCCGTCGGACCTCTTAAGGTATCCCGGGACCGTTGGGTCTTTGGATAGCGTCTTTCGAAGTCTGGCGGCTTCACTGGTATCCTCAATGGACTCGCAAAATTTTGTCCAAGATGTTCGCTTCAATGCCACGATTTGTTTCAAAATTTAATTTAAATTCAATGAAATCTCCTTCATTAAAATTTAATTTTGCTAAATCAACTGAATTAAAATTTCCTTCTATAATTTTGAAATCACGACTTTTAACTATTTTTCGTGTACCTTGCTTCCATAATCTATAAGCCTTTGATTCTTCAGAATATCCTACCAAGATATATTCTTCACTTCTAGTTTGCCATTTGTTTTTACTAGGAGTTTTGTCCAAAACATATGATTTACTACCAATTTGACGCAAATGAGATATTACTGGTATTTTTCCAGACCAAATAGTTTCGGGTGTTTTGTCAAAATTTAAATTTGTTGGGCATCTATTTCGTAAATATGCTGCAGTACTAATTAATTCAGCCCACAACATTTCAGGTAAATTTGCCTCAAGCATTAAACATCTTCCCATTTCAACAAGTGTTCGGTTCATCCTTTCCGCGACACCATTTTGTTGAGGTGTGTATTCAACAGTTAACTGATGCTTAATTCCATACTCTTTCAGATACTGCGAAAATTCCCGACTTATAATTCCTCTTGCATTATCACTGCGAATAATTTTAATTTTTCTACCTGTTTCCAGCTCAACCTCTTTTAAAAAATTTGAATGCTTCAAAAATGTCTGATTTTTGCTTTAAAAATGAAACAAATACTTTACGAGAATAATCGTCGATAAATGTGGCAAAATTTAATTTATTTCTCATAGACTCTGTTCTCATGGGTCCACATATGTCCATATGCACCAATTCTAACAATTCATTTGAAGATTTTTCGTTTTTCTTTGGAAAGGGATCACGTGTTTGTTTTCCTCTAAAACATGTAACACGTTTTATTTTATCAATTTTAAATATTGGTAACCCCTTAACCATATTTTCACTTTGTAATTTGTGTAACGACTGAATATTAATATGTCCATATCTTTTATGCCACACTTCAATTTGATTTTTGGTATTTTCAATTTGATAACTCCATTATAGGCATGGTTACTTAAAACATTTACTTCATAAAGACCATTTTTCTTAAATGCCTCAAGTAAAATTTCGTTTTCTTTTATAATTTTACTACTTTTACCTTTCATTTCGATTGTCATACATCCATTGTCTGTCGCTTGGCTGGTTGATATTAAACTATTTTTCAAACCTGGAACAAGCAATGTATTAAAAAGCCTAACTTGCTTAATTTGATTTTGTACGTTAACGTATAATAGAACTGTACCAATTCCTGTAACTGATCATCTGCGAACTTTACTACACCAATGTAACTTTTGTCTATTTCTTGAAATAATTTCGCGTTGAACGTCATATGTGATGTTGCACCACTATCAATATACCATTTAGTACTATTATTTATTACATTTTGTGCTAAACCTGCCGCGATATGTAAAGCTACAAATCCACTAGAGTTAACAATATTTGTATGTTCTTTCTTATATAATTTGATTTGTTGTTTACAGTTTTTGGCCATATGTCCAGATTTTCCGCAACGAAAACATATTATTGTATTTTTAGACGTACCTGAATATTCTGGTTTATTACTTTTCTTATGATGAAAGTTAGCATTTAGAGCTTCGCTTTGTTCTGCTACTCCCCTTTGATTTTCTTCAATTTCCAATAAACAGGATCGAAGTGTTGTGATAGGGAATGTCCTCTTAAGTGTTGAATTCTGCTTTTATTTCTTTAAATTTATCTGCCAATCCATCGATTATGTTAACAGCTTGTAATTCTTCTTCAATCCTTCCATCCATTTCCTCGAGTCGTGTATGAACCAAATCAAATTCTTCTAGATATGAAGTAATACTTTGTCCTTCACGCATTTTGATATTAATAAGTCTCCGATTGAGTTCTGTTTTCTGCCTTATTGATTGCAACGGTCTGTCCGTTTACTATATCCAATAGTCTGCTTTTATGTAGCAATGCTTCCATCTGTGTCTTCCAAATGGAATAATTTGTTCCATTGAAAACCGGGATTTTTCCCGCAAATGATGTGTTGGCCATCTTATGATTTTATTAACAAAAAACGTATGTGATGTGCAGGATCTCTCGACCTATTGTAGGTTGTGATTCGTTAAAATATTTTTATTGAATAATCAAAATTATTTTTTCATTAAAAAATATAAACAAAACATATAGATGTCAAACATTACAAAGTATTTTCAAACAAGTAAAACTTGATAATTCAACAGTAATATTATAAATTATCAATTATTAATTATTAATTATTGATTATTAATTATTAATTATTAATTATTAATTATTAATTATTAATTATTAATAATTAATTAATTATTAATTATTAGTTACTATTAGTTATTAATTATTTGTGAGCAAGTACTTTTATAAGCTTCGTTAAAGCTTAATCAGGATTCTTTATAGTAGATTAGTCAGCATTCTGACTAATCAACAAATTGAATAATCGATTAATCACTTTATTTCGAATCTGATTTATCAAATCATTAATTACTGTGAACAATGGCCCAGCCCTGGAAAAGCTTCTCCTGGTGACTGAATGAAACTACTTACCCGATTTTCTTTTTTTTTTATTTCCTTATCTTGGTTATTTGTTGGTTAAAACGGTGCTGAAGTAAAAAAAAAGTTATAAATGAAGTAAATAAAAAACGGAAAATTTGTGAAAATTTTTCATGTTTTAAAACTTGGATGAAACAGGACTTTTTGCTTAATTTTTTAAGGAATTATTGTTTTTGATTATAAAATATATAAAAAAATTAATGAATTAAAAAAAAATCAAGTATGACTACATTTATATTAAGCATAAAATTATATTAATTAACATGAAAATGTTATTTTAAATAATAAGGTAAGTGCACCATATAAGGCCCACCAAACACCTTTTGCATTACAGCGTAGAAAATATTGATGGTAAAAACCCAAATGTTTTTGTGTCATTTTATTTGATGAATTCTTTATACAAAAACAGGAAGGTGACAGCAAAATAAATTATAGGGAACCTCTTAAAATGCGGTTTTAAAAAACGCTTTTTTGGGGCTTTTTACGTTGATTTACGTTGACGACAAACGAAAAACGGACAATGATTTACGGATATGCACCTGGAATGTCCGGACCCTTTATAGGGAAGGTGCCATTATCCAACTGGCGGAAGCCCTCAAAACAATAAAATCTGACATCACCGCCATCCAGGAAATGCGATGGAAAGGGCAAGGCTGCTCTAAACAAGCACACTGCGATATCTACTACAGCTGCCATGCGGAGAAGCGCGAATTCGGATGTGGATTCGTCGTTAGCCGGAAACTACGCCACCTTGTTTTCTGGTTCACACCTGTGAAAGAAAGATTGGCCACCATCCGCATCAAGGCAAATTTTTTTTTTCATCAGCCTTATATGCGCGCACGCCCCGACGGAGGAAAAGGATGAAGCCGTCAAGGACGCTTCTACGCTAGTCTTGAGGACGTATACGACCACCTTCCGGTCCATGACGTGAAAATAGTTCTCGGCGATTTTAATGCAAAAGTCTGAAGGGAAGGCATCTTTGGCCCCACTTTCGGCCAGTTCAGTCTTCATGAGACCTCCGCGAACAACGGGTTAAGACTGATCGACTTCGCCGCGGCACGAAACATGGTAGTTAGTAGCACCAGATTTAAGCACCTCGACATCCACAAGGCCACCTGGCTGTCCCCGGATCAAAAAACGCGAAACCAAATTAATCATGTTGTAATCGACGGAAGGCATGCCTCTAGTGTTCTAGATGTGCGTACATTTCGGGGGGTCAACATTGACTCCGAAAATTATCTTGTTGCAGCCAAGATCCGCATGCGATTATGCAATGCGAAGAACATACGCACAGGAATACAAAGAAAGCTAGATGTCGCTAAGCTGCAATTACAACGGACTGCCGAAGCCTACTCCGCTCAACTCTTGGTTAAGCTCAACTAACCAACCTCTGGACCCGACGACGCCGGCGGACTTTGGGCGCATATATCCCACTCCATGCGCGCTGCCGCTGAAGAAGTCATTGGTTTCCGGCGCCCGCAACCTCGGAACCAATGGTATGATTAGGAGTGTCGCATCGCGACTGCAGTAAAAAACTCCGCATATAGAAAAACGCTGCAGTCAGCTGCAACGCGAGCCGTGCGAGAAAACTACCGCGAAAAGAGGAAGGAAGAGAGGCGCCTTTTCAGACGCAAGAAAAGAGGGCAGGAAAAGCGTGAGCGTGAGGAACTAGAGATATACCAGGGCAAGAAGGATGCACGAAAATTCTATCAACAGGTTAATCGTCTAACCCAAGGTTTCAAGCCCGGAGCATCCACTTGTAGAGACGAAAATGGAGATCTGAATACGGATACGCGGTGTGTGCTGAGATTGTTGAGACGGCACTTCTTCAATTTACTTACTGGCGACGATTCCACCAATGCCGCCCATGGAGAGCGTAGTTCAGAGCCACCAATCAACGATGACGGAGTGGAAGTACCACCACCTAGCCATGAAGAGGTTCGAGTTGCTATCCAACGACTCAAAAACAATAAAGCAGCGGGTGCTGACGGCCTGTCAGCTGAATTGTTTAAAACCGGCGGCGATGAATTGATAAGGCGCATGCATCAGCTCATCGGCAAAATATGGCTAGAAGAAAGCATGCCCGACGATTGGAACCTCAGTGTACTGTGCCCTATACTTAAGAAAGGAGACCCAACAATCTGCGCAAGTTATAGAGGTATCAGTCTTATTTCCATCGCATATAAGGTTCTCTCAAGCGTACTGTGTGAAAGATTAAAGCCGATTACAAAAACACTGATTGGACCTTATCCGTGTGGCTTTCGACCTTGTAAGTCCACCATAGACCAGATTTTCACGCTACGACAAATCCTGGAGAAAACTCACGAAAATCAAATTGACACACACCATCTCTTTGTCGATTGTAAAGCTGCGTTCGATAGCCCGAGAAAGGATTGACTATACGCAACAATGTCTGAGTTCGGTATACCTGCAAAGTTGATAAGACTTTGCAGAATGACGTTGAGCAACACACGCAGCTCCGTCAAGGTAGGAAATGACCTCTCCGAAACCTTCAATACCGAAAGAGGTTTCAGGCAAGGCGATCCACTGTCTTGCGATCTCTTTAACATCATCATGGAGGGGATCGTACAAAAGGCAGATGTGCATCGTAATGGCACCATTTTCTACAAAGGCGTCCAGCTCCTTGCGTACGGTGATGATATTGATATTGTCGGCAGAACCAAGAGAGATGTTACCGCTGCTTTCGCCGCTATCGAAAAGGAATCAGCAAAAGTGGGTTTGACGATATATGAGGATAAAACAAAGTATATGCTGTCTACAAACAAGGGAGCGCGGCGTTTAGACTCCCACGTTTCATCCGGCAGCTATAACTTTGAAGTAGTCAAGGAGTTCGTTTACCTTGGCACCGCCATTAATACTAACAACGAAATCAGCCTGGAGATAAAGCGAAGAACAATAATTGCTAATAGGTGCTACTACGGGCTCAGTAAGCAACTAAGTTCCAGAGCCTTCTCTCGATCGATAAAACTAACACTACAATACGCTCGTTCTACCTGTGCTGCTTTATGGCATGGGTAATTTCGCAAACTGGCGCAGCCGCTCTGGGGGTGTTCGAGAGAAAAGTTCTTCGCAAAATCTTCGGTCCTGTTCGAGTTGGCGATGACTATCGCATCCGAATGAACCACGAGCTGTATGAGCTCTACGAAGACATTGACGTAGTTCGGCGTATAACTGTGCAGCGACTACGCTGGCTGGGTCATGTCCATCGTATGGACGACGAAGCTCCAGCGAAAAAGGTGCTCGAGGCGAGGGTCGTTGGTCAACGACGGCGAGGGAGACCATGCCTCCGATGGATGGACCAGGCTGAGGAAGCCCTAACCGCACTTGGTGTATCCGATTGGAGAAGGCGCGCGCAAAGCAGAGGCGCCTGGCGAGAGCTGATGAGGTCGGTCGAAACCGGGACACGGGTTTTTACGGCCACCTAAGTAAGTAAGTAAGAAAACAGATTATGTTTTGACGGCAGCCAACGGAAGCACAATTGCTACGTATGGGAAAAAATTACTTAACGTAAACTTAAAATTAAGGCGAGAATTTCCTTTCATTTTCATTTGGGCTGACATAACGAGACCTATCATTGGCGCAGACTTTTTAATTAAATAGATAATAATTGATTGACCCATTAACAAACCTCACTGTTAACACTATCGCAGGCTGTTCAGAATCTCCTTCACCAAAATTATTCACACTAGACAACGAGTATACACATCTACTCAAATAGTTTCCTACGCTTTTTACAGAACCAGATTACATGGCACCTATCAAACACAAAACTTAACATCACATTGTTACACAAGGTCCGTTACCGTTTACAGAATTTCAAAATTTATTAATTTTTTTATTTTATTATTTTTTTTTAACAGTGTTGCCACCTACTAAAATGTTTTTTTAAGAGTTTTAAACATCGTTTAACAGTGTTAAGGGGTCGCTGATTTTGAATCTGATGTCAGAATTTTAAAGTTTAAGATGGTTAATAGTGTTGCCACCTAAAATGTTTTTATTTTCACGAATTCGGTGCTGGAGCAAACACTAGGTAAAAATGGGTCGATGATTCGAAATCAGCGACCCCCTTATACTTTCAAAACATGAAGTAATACTAAAAACAAAAAAAAAACATTTCAGGGTCCACCCAAGTGTCAAATTATTTTTAAAATTTTGGCATAAGATTTGAAATCAGCGACCCTCTGTTACAACCAGAACATGTACTAAGCTTGAAAAACAAAACAAATAATTTTTATAGGTTCAGCATGAACACAATTAGTATCAACGGTGATTCTAATACTCTAAGTACCTCAATATATTACGAATACTCTAAATCAAAACATAAAAAATTCAATATTAATGAGCTTTGAGCTGTTTTGAATGAAACAAATATGAATACTACTTTCGAAACTACTTATACTTATTCATACTCATTTTTGAGTAAGTGGCTCATGATTCAAAAACTTGATTCACTTTGTTTTAATTCAATCACATCCGAATAATGCTTTGGAAACTACTTATACTCATTCAAACTTAGTTTTGAGTAAGTGGCTCATTATTCAATAGCGTGATTCACTTTGATTTGAATCAATCACATCCTAATACAGACACTACGGGCTTTGGAAACTACTTATACTCATTCATACTCAGTTTTGAGTAAGTGGCGCATTGATGCAAAACTGTGACTCCTTGCAGATCTCTGGTATACACAGATCACAAACCACTGATCTGTGGTGGTGAATGCGATCTGATCATTCTGCAAAAGTCCAATGTCATTCAAATTACTTATTTTTAAAAAAACCTTCAGATCATCAGCGTAAAGCAAATATTGACAATGAGAAAAAACAGAGGTAATATCATTGATAAATAAAACAAAAAGAAGTGGCCCTAGGATACTTCCTTGCGGAACACCTGAAGTTGCCAAATAAGAAAAAGATTTCACGTTATCAAATGCCACTACACATTGTCTGTTTACTAAACATGATTCAAGCCAACTTAGAAAACCCAATTTTTTTCTAACTTTTTGGTTAAAAGAAGGTGGGAGACTTTATCAAACGATTTATAGAACGCTTTAACAACAGGCAGTTGCTGCAAATAGCACAGCAGCACTTACTTTTCGTTTATTTCATAGATTGCAGCAGAATTTAAGTATATTTATATATATAGACTTGCAGATGCGAGAGCACATCAGCAGTCAATATATTGATGCTTTAGCTAATTTGGCTGCAACAATTTAAACTTTGCATATAACACATGCAAAGACATTTATAATTGTTTATTTTGTTCAATACTTGGGGGTTTATTTCGAGATGCCGTTGCGACAGAAAGCGCCGCTGACGCCGTTCATTCTGTTCAGGGTATGGGTTGGTGCGTTCAACAAAAAAACAAGACAAATCGATTTGGATATGGTCGAATTTCGGCCATAGGCAATACTAGTAAATATAATTTATTTCACTTAATCATAGTTTTAGCAATTATATTTATAATTGTGGTGGTATAATATTTATTATAATTTCAGTTGATCTCGTCTTCTTGTGGTGATCGGTTGGTTTTTTAGTTGTGTTGCTGTGATAAGTGAAGTTTATAACTGTGTTTTGTTGAATCTTGTAAACGTTAAGTATCAACAAATCATTTAATAAACGTTTTCTATGTTTTTAATCAATTTAATTTAAATAGTGTTTATTAATAATCGCCTTTATTTATATATAATTAGTTGCAATAGTTTTTGTTGTTTATATTAAAATGTAGTGCTTGTTCGTCTGCCTAATTATTTTTCAATTTCTCTTTGTGCGGTGTTTGTTTATTTGTAGTGCAGTCAGCGTATCTAGTGTTGTTGTTTTTTAACGGTTTTGTGTACGCTGCACTTTTGTGCTAACCCCATAAGCACATTTTACATACAAAAACACTTGCTCACAGAATAATTTAAATTTTTTTTTGCAATGGATTATTTATCCGTTGACAATATTGCTGCTTGTTCTCTAAACGAGCAATGCAAAAGCCAGAAAATTCTGTACCCTATGTTCAGCTGTTCTGGCCCATGTGAGCGAATGTTCCATGCTTCTTGTGCTGGTATTTCTAAATCGTGCCTTGACGATTTAATGTCAGTCCGATCTGGTCTTCGCTGGTATTGTGCTTCGTGCAGGGCCCTTTCCCCGGATGAACTCTATTCTAAAATAAAGCTTTTTGGGGAAAGTCTTAACTTGTTAAATAATAATTTCAGAGAAATTGTTACATTTTTCAGCGAAGTTAGTGCCGCACCCACTACCAGCGTTTCTGATGAAATTACTGATCAGGATAACATTTCGGTTCCTTCGTCCATGACTGCATCTTCCGGAATTTTGTCAGTTTCATCAGAAAAAGACCTAAAAAGCTCTAAAAGACAGAGGAAAAACAAAAACAAAAATAAGCGTCGGAAGGCGTCCTCCAGACCTTCCAAGGCACAGCAGCCCCCAGCAATGCCATCAGAAAATAATAATACGGTGATTTCTCATACACCATCTTCTATTCCTCCATTGACTAGTAGCCCAAATACGATTTCAACTACGCCTAACAGTCATTTGACTTTAAGAGCAGTTTCGAGGACCAGAAATGTTTTCATTTCACGTCTTCAGCCCGACACATCAATAGAAAATATATTGACGTTTGTCAGGCAATCCAAGTTAGTGAACTCAAATGCATTCTGTTCATGCAAAAAAATTGGTAATAAGCCTTCCCATGCTTCTTTTATTCTAACAGTTGCAGCCGAAGATTTTACAACTGTTCTTAAATCTAATTTGTGGGCCGATAATATTCTTGTTACTGAGTTCAAGCCAAAAAATAAGTCTAAAAGGGTGACTCAAGCCGCCCGCCAGACTCAAAAAAACTAAATAGGCTGTCCCTTTACTATCCAAATGTAAGGGGACTACGTTTTAAGACGCAGAGCTTATTTCTATCAACTCAAAATTGCTCTGAGGATATTATCGCGTTAACAGAAACGTGGCTAAACGGAAGCATTACTGATTTGGAATTGTTTGACAATAGTTTTCAAGTTTTTAGAAAAGACAGATACACTGACAATATTTCTTCTGTCGGTGGTGGTGTCCTTTTGGCTGTGAGGAACTGCTTTGTCAGTTTTATTGTTGACATTCCCTGCTCTTCTAATATTGAACTAATTTGCGTTAAAGTTATACATTGTAACTCTAATGTATATGTTATTAATGCATATGTTCCTCCTAAGAGTAGTGTAGAGGTCTATGCAAGCCTTGCGGAGTGCATAGATTACATAATCGATTTACTTGACGTTAATGCCGACATTTTATTATTGGGCGATTTTAATCTACCTGATTTAAAATGGCATTCTTCTGACGATGATACGTACTATTGTGCATCTAATTCGAAGACCCGCCAAGAACATATATTTGTTGATAATATATGTTCAGACTTACAACAAGTGAGTTGTATTTATAATAGTCTTGAAAGACTTCTTGACCTGGTCTTAACTACAGACAGTAACAATGTTGTTGTTAAGAGGGCCTTTCATGCTCTAACTACTGTTGATGAATATCATCCACCATTGAGTATTTGGTACAAATCCGACAGAGCAAATATAGTAAATTCTAATTCAGCAGATAAGCTTTATGAATTCAATTTTAAAAATGCTGACTTTTTGAAGTTGAATCAGTTGCTTCATGGTAAACTTAATGCAATTTTAGAATATATAAATGTAAATTGCCTTGATGACTCCATACATTTGAACTCTTTGCTGTGTTTTCTCAATCAGTACCTTATAGTCTCAAATTTGCGAGGAATTCTGCGTACCCGTGGTACACAAAGGATTTAAAGACTCTTCGCAACAACAGGAATAGGGCATGGAAGAAATACGTCTGTAGCTTAGGCTCAAACGACCTAGAAACTTACAAACGTTTGTTTCTGGAATTTGAAAATCGCTCAGCTACATTATATCACGAATATTTAGATAATGTTAAGCTGAGAATATTGACAGATCCAAAGAAATTTTGGGGATTCGTAAACACAAAGAAGAAATCTGATGGATTTCCTTCTTCATTTAGAACTCCTGAGGGATTTACTGACAATCCCGTCAAAATTTGTGGCCTATTCGCCAATCTTTTTAAAGAATCATTCTGTTCAGATTCTTTTACTCCTGATGGAGAGTACTTTGAATATATGAATTCCGAACCCAGAGTATCTTTGGAACATATATCCTTCACTCCAGAGGATATTTTAATGTATATTAGATCGATCGATGAGGAGTTTGGTGCTGGACCTGACGGTGTTCCTGCCGCAGTGTTAACACAATGCGGTTCCGTTTTGAGTCAACCACTTTCTTTATTATTCAATAAATCTATTAACGAAAGTTATTTTCCACTTTTTTGGAAAAAATCATTTATAAGTCCTATTTTTAAAAAGGGTTGCAGGAACGATGTTAGTAACTATAGGCCTATCGCTAAGCTCTCATCGATTCCAAAACTTTTTGAGCGGATGGTGTATGATCGGGTGAAAATTCACTGTGGGGAAGTCATAACAACTCGTCAGCATGGTTTTGTGAATGGCAGATCCACTGTGTCTAATCTTCTCGATTTTACAACATTCTGCTTAAATTCTATTGATTCTGGTAACCAGGTCGATTGTGTTTACACTGACTTTAGTAAGGCATTTGATAAGCTACCACACAATCTAATCTTATTTAAACTTGAGTTAATGGGATTTCCACAATATTTTGTGAACTGGATTAAATCGTATTTGGTAGAGCGATCTTATCAAATACGTTTCCGAGGCGCATTGTCTTCTGAATTTATTGCTGGATCAGGTGTTCCTCAGGGAAGTCACCTTGGTCCTCTTCTGTTTATTTTAGCTATCAATGATGTAACTCACGTCATTGAACACTCTCATCTGCTTATTTATGCCGATGATATGAAAATATACAGAACGATTAATTCTAGAGATAATTCAGATCTACTCCAGTCTGATCTAAAATCCTTTGAAGTTTGGTGTTCTAAAAATAATATGTTTTTAAATTCAGATAAATGCCAAACTATGACCTTTTCGTGAAAAAGGAATAATTTTATATTTCATTATAAGATTAAAGATACTGCCTTGAGTCGTGTAGACACCGTCAAAGACGTAGGTATATGCATGGATTCTAAGCTGTCGTTTAACATTCATATTGATAATATTTGTAAAAAAGCATCTTCAATGCTTGGTTTTGTAAAACGCTGGGCCAAAGAATTTAATAGCATGATTACAACTACAACGTTGTATTATGCAATCGTGCGTCCTCACTTAGAGTATGCAAGTCAAGTTTGGTCCCCAAGTTACAATGTGCATGTTGATCGAATAGAAAGAATCCAAAAACGTTTTGTTCAGTTTGCTCTAAGGGGCTTAAGTGGAACTGACATATTAGACCTTCCTCCTTATGAGGATCGTTTAAAACTATTAAAAATGCAGTCTTTAGGTGATCGAAGGAAATCGGCAGATATCGTATATTTACACCAGCTCATAACTGGTGTATTCGATTCTCCAGAACTTCTTTCTCACATAAATTTTAACACTAACCGTAGAAGCAGTAGAAACGCTAACAACTTAATTTATTTGCCATTTAGTAGAACAAATTATATGGCTACTGCTCCTTTAAGTCGCATGAGTTCCTTTGTTAACAATTGTAGCGTTTTTGATGTTAATTTGTCAAAAGGTCAACTCAAAAGTAGATTAAAATTAGTTGTGTAATTAGATCTATATTACGCATGGTTAGTTGTTACGTCTTGTGTTGTCCCTGAGCCCAACCCATTTATTGGTGGGTAAATTTTTCCCACATTAACTTGTTTGTGGTCACGGTTATCCATAACATTGATATTTTCAATGATTACTGGGTAGTGGCTTTAGATGGGTTAATGCTGAGGAAGTGCGATATAGCTGTAGTAGCTGAACTCTATTGTTATTGCATGGATAATCTCATGGCACATTCTATTATTTGTGTTGGTTTACAAATCAAACAAGTATGTAAGTATATAAGCCAAGGAAGTATGCTTCATACTCGCGTACTGAGTACACGCACCCTTTTTTGTATGGGGACCCCCAGAAGGGTGACAGATAGGGGTAGATGTGTTTAGAAGGAATGTGGAAGGGCATAAAATTATAGGACCAGCTTATATATTTGAACCCTCTAGGGGCCATTTCGGGAGAGATTTTTTTAAATCGAAAATTTGATGATTTATTCAAAAGAAGGTTCTAAAATACTCGAAAAAAAGATTTACCGAAAAATTTTACGTACCCATGTTACTAAGTGGATACTTCAATATTAAGTTTGCAGATGAAAAAATCTATCACTAATTGAATTTTTTAAAGAAGCCATAGGTGTTACTTTGTCCACTGATCGAAAACTCAGTACTTCTAAAAATAAAACGACGATCGATGCGATTTTTAAACGATACTTACATAAATTTCAATCAAATATTTTTGTTTCTTATTTTAGTTACCTTAAGCCTATTGTATACTTTTTGGAATACAATGAAATGATTGAAATGTGAATGATTTGATACTGCAATTAATTTAAGAATTTAAAAAACAATGTTATTTCATACTTTTAAGTTTTCACTTCGGTCGGCAGTCTCCACTGCCTATTTGTTTTTTTACGTGTGTAAAAAATCTGCATTTTGTTTAATTTATTTATAATGTTTCATTAGAGATCCTTTAGTAGTAAAATATTTTTTTTTCATTAAAAAGTTGCTTTTTACTGATATTTCATATAATATTGATATTTCCTTGCGATGATTACAGGTTACAGGAATCCTTATAAAAAACAATTTGATTACAGGTTAAATAATTATTTATCGAACGAACCTTGATAACGATTGCAGCAATCCTAATTTTAAAATTACTATTACTGTAATCGTAATTCAAGATCGCTCGATGAGCGATGAATTTTAACTGCAATCGTATTTCTTTTGAAAGTTGACTGCAATCGTAATCATGCGATAACGATCCTTTTCGTCCAGCTATAAATTCAATAAGAGGGCGGAGAATAATAACCATATCGGTTATAATAACCTCGAAAGTTTTTACTTTTATGTTATATTTAATTTGTCAACATAATTTCTTTTTGTTGTTGTTAAGATAAACAGGTCTTAATGTTTCAGATATTGGTGTTTTATTTCTTGAAGACGAATCTGGTGATTCTTCGCCGCAGGAAGAGGAAGGTTCTGAAGATGGCGAAACTGATGATCATTCGGATGAATTTAACTTTGCTGATCATCAATTAGAACGCCGGAATACCAACTCAAGCGTTAGAAGTGACTTAACTCCACAGTCTATGCAATGGGCTATTCGAAGTCGTGAAACTGGAAGGTCATCAGTGCGTGTTCCGACTGGATCAAGCTTAGTTTTTATAGATCCTATGGCACTTCGAAGATCTACAGTTCCACCAAGCTCTGCAGTTGCTGCTCCCTCACAAGAACAGCATACAATGGCTACTACTGCAAGTAACTTAGCACGGGCTTTCTCGATAATTATTCGGCAGATTTCAGAGCTCTTGAGTCATTTGTCATATTCTGTAACAAATAGAATAGAAACTGGCTTAAATATACAAACTGAAGAAGCTATCGAGTTACAAGTATGAAAGCTAAGATTTTATGTGAACTCAATTTGAAAATTATTAAAATATTTAAACAGGATTATGTGGAGGATCGTTTAAAACCAACATGGAATTGGATGTTTTCAGTTATGGATGGAACGGAGGCGCAACTCAAATTTGGAGCATATCTTACTAACTATACAGATCCGGCACATCCATTGCATCCTCTTAACTTGAGCTCGCAAACTAATACCAGTCAAACATCATCAGCATCGTCAGTTGGAATGAATTTACAGGGTAAGCTTTTTACTATTAAACTCAAAAAGAAAATGTATTTATTTTCAATGTTTATTCTCTTTAGGGCCATCGTCGCGAAGAGAATTTTTTACTTATTGCCTCTCTCTAATGCGAGCACATACTTCTGAGCACCGTGATTCTTTACCCGTGCTTGATATCACGGCTCTTCGTCACATAGCCTATGTTCTGGATGGTTTTGTGTATTATATGCGCAACGACGCTATGTTTTTTGAAAGAAATGAGACGATATGTTCAGATACCATCGCCAGTACAGTTAATGAGAATGAAGATACAGATGATGAATTATCCAACATCGCGAATGAGGATAACTATGTTGATAATATAGCATCTTCGTCAACTTCAACTTTAACTGCTTCAACGATTTCTTTGACAAAAAGACATTCATTCTTTACAAGATCGGAATCAACGTTGAGTTTAGGGTGTCTGGCGCCTGATGGTTTCGATTTGCCATTAGATGTTTCTTTGCCACTCGCAGACAAACCGCATTTATTACAGCCGAATTCAAAACGAGAAGATTTGTTTTCTAATCTTCCCTTGCCAATTACAACTGGTATAGATTTTAATGAAAAACCATTGAATATTCACGACTTTCCGCCATCAAAGTTAGGATTTTCTGATTATAACATGTCATTGCAAGCAAGTCCAATTTCTGTTCCTCAGCAGCTTTCAAGCTCCGAAACTTTAATGTCCGTTGATAATATGTCTGATAGATCAGAAAATGAATCCTTTACTAATATTTATATTCAGCTTAAGAAAAAACAGTATCCAGAGGATGTCATTAAGTCAAAGAAAGAAGGTATGCTATAATTTTTTATCAAAGTTTATCATTGAAACCCAAAATTATTTTAAATGCGAAAAAGTTGTTTTGTGAGAAATCAATCATTAAAAATGTTTTTTTTTACCAGTATTTTTAATTGCAATTTTTATAGGTATATAAAGAACAAAAATTTATTTTTTCCCGAATTTTCGTCAATTTTTTGTTGACGTCTTCAGGAGTTTTAAATCTATTTTTTGTAAAAAAACGTGATAATTAACTTTTTTCACAAACAAAATAAAATCTACTTCCTCCTATTTCTTACATTATATAAACCAAAATTTTTCGAAAATTCAACTGCCTATACGTCCATTCCCTCTAAGAGGGACGGCACGTAAGCGTAGCGCAGGCGAAGTAATTTTCTCATATACTGCGAAAACGAACCGATCTTGCGATACGAAAACGTGCCGTATACGTAAAGTTTGGAATAAGAGAATTAGACAAAAAAAGTAGTCATTTGAAAATATTAGTACTATCCCTCTAAGAAAAATAAACGTATCGCATTTTGCGAAACAAATCCATGCAAACTTTATTGTTGCTGTTTTAATTTTATTGTAAACATTCTTCACATCCATTTCAATGTAAATTCAACACATCTCTTTTTACACGAGAAAGAGCTTTTGGCCGAGCTTCAATTAATCAATCGTGTTGTTTGATTTTCTGTGTCATATGGGATTTAAACCCTGGTCTACCGCGATACTCGACAAACGGGTTACGCCGCCACAGTTTCTACAACTAACAACCCATATTCTTTACTTAGCTCACCACATTAATAAAATTGTTAATATTAACAAATTGTTAAGGTTTTATATTCTAGTGAAAATTTTAAAGTTTTTTTTTTACTATTTTGTTAATGACAGTAAACATCAAAAACATTATTTAAATTGTTTTGCAAATAAAAAAAAATTTTTTACTTGAACTTGATCAACGAAAACAAAAATTGAAAGATATCTTAATGCATTTTTATATACAGGGTGAATCGGATAGCGAGGTCAATCCAAAACTGGTGATTCCTTGGGTCAAGGCAAGAAAAAAAATCGTATAGGAGGAGGGTCTATTCTCACCCCCTATAAGTTTTAAGTAAAAGTATTTAAAAAAGTCTAATTTTAAGGCAATGCCACTTTTAAGCTATAATTTTAAAAGTATGATAGCTACGTTAGATTTAAGACCAGTTTTGTTTACTGAATTTTTACAGTTTGAGTAAAACAATGATTGCGCCAAGTTACAAGAAGACATTGGAATCACTTCTTCATTGGTGCAATATTAACAAGCTCCCACTAAATTTTTCTAAATGTAAAGTTTAATCATTGTCTAGAAGAAACACAGTAATCAATTACAACTACATAGACGGTTATGCGCGAAGGTTTAGTAGAGTAAGCCAGATTAAGGACCTAGGCGTTTTCTTTGATCATAAGTTTTCCTTTGATACTCACATCGAATATGCTATATCAAAAGCTAGCTCTCAATTAGTTTTTTTAAAGAGAAATTCTAAGGAGTTTCTAAAAACTCCTTATATTCCTATACATCTAAAGCAGTTTTTGTTAGTCTTGTGAGATCTCTTCTGGAGTATGCAAGTGTTATTTGGGATCCCTTCTATGACTGTTCTAAATCTAGAATTGAAAATATTCAGAAGCGCTTTACAAGATTTGCGTTACGTCAGTTATACTCCTAAGAAAACATGCCTGCTTACTGGTTGCGCTGTCGATTGTTGTGCCTTAACAGCCTTTCACAAAGACGTGTTGTATCTAACATTTTATTCATAAAGAACATAATTGATGGCAAAATAAATTCGTCAGAACTGCTTTTGGTCATCCCATTCAATGTACCTAGCCGTACCCTTAGAAACTCTGATTTATTCCACACGCCATACCACAGAACTAATTATGGGCTGAATGGAACTATCAGTAGATGCTTATCGCATTGTAACACGGTTGCAAATCAGCTAGATTTCTCCAGTGAACGGTATAAGCTTAAAAGACAGCTCTTAGACATTATTGAATATATGTAATTTGCTTTGTATAGTTGTTGTTCCTACTGCACTTTTCAAACCTGTTAATCTCTTAACTTATTAAGTATTAATTGTATTTAATTTAACCTTATTATGCTGTTGAAGTTATTTAATTAATTTTACTAAATCTTTCAAATCCTTTGTCAAAATTAAACATTATAATGAACCTAGACTATTCAATCAATATACTATTTCAATACATAGAAGTTATTAATAAGGTATCTACTATATATTTAGAGTTTAAGTTCAACTATGTAATCTGTGAAGGTTTTTAACCTGGTAGATGAATTGAAATAAATAATAAAATTAAAATCAATTAAAATTTTCTTGTACGTCAAGAAATAAGAGTTCAAGTTGAAGAAATCAAACTCAAAAAATATTTTTATTTTTTTTTACAAAAATTACGATTCGAGTGCGATTTTCTCGAAATTTGATCATAAAAAAATTTTTTTTGTTACGTTGTTTCATACTCTTAAGTATTCTCTAAATTTTCTCATAATACGTATTTACCTCCGATCAACAGATCATCTCATTTTAGAGTTTTAAGTTGTGCTCAAAATACCTATGTAAAGTAAAAAAGCTCACATCGATATGTTAACAAAAGGAAACAAGATTTACTATCACTGTGATGTTTTTGTTGTACGCTCGACAGAATGAGAGTGAAATTAAGATACTTAATTTATTAACGTATTAACGGTATTTATTAACGTCATAAACACTAGATTTTTATATTATTTTCGTACGTCGATTTTTTCTAGTACATTATAAAAGTAAGACACAATTCGAAATTCATAAAACTATGAAATTTTAGAGAACACTTGAGCATAAAACAACGAAATAAAAATATTTTTTTTTATCAGGTTGGCTTAACTTTTAACTAAGTAATTGCGGATTTTTTTTAGAAAATTACAGACAATTTTTTCATGGAACGAAATAACTTTATTCTGTAATGTATTGCCCATTTTAAGCAATGCCGTTTTGCCATCTTTCAGGCAGCATCATAATTCCACGTTCATAACCACGTCATGGTTTTTATCAGCAAAAAACTGAACCAGGTACGATTTGACATCATCATTATTATTGAAATTTTTACCATTCATGGAGTTCTGCAAAGATCGAAATAAAAAGTAATCAGATGGTGCAAGGTCAGGACTATATGGTGGATGTGGCAAACCATCCCAACCAAGCTCCAATAATTTTTGCCGAGTGACCAAAGATGTGTGTGGCCTTGCATTGTCATGGTGGAATACAACACCTTTTCGATTTGTCAATTCGGGCCGCTTTTCTTCAACGGCATTGTTCAATTTTATTAGTTGTTCAATGTAGACATCTGAATTGATCGTTCGGTTGGGTGGTAAAAGTTCAAAGTATACAATTCCTTTGTAATCCCACCAAGCTGATAACATAAATTTCTTTTGATGAAAATCAGCTTTTAATGTTGTTTGAGCTGGTTCACCTGGCTTGCTCCACGATCTTCTCCGATTGACATTGTTGTAAACAACCCATCTTTCATCACCAGTTATCAATTGTTTTAAAAATGGATCATTTTCATTACGTTTCTTTAACAAATCGCAGATGTTAATGCGTTGTGTTAAATGATTTTTTTTTTCAGTCCATGAGGAACCCATATATCTAGTTATCGTACAAAACAAAGTTGTTTTAAGCGAATTTCAATGCATGTATGTGATACATGAAGCTTCTCTGCAATCTCACGTGTTGTACTGTGACGATCCGAATCGATTATTGCTTTGATTTGGTTGTCATCAACTTCAAATGGACGACCAGATCGTTTTTCATCTTTGAGTGAAAAATCACCAGAACGAAATTTGGCAAACCAATTTTGACACTGCAGTTCTTTTAAAGCTTCGTCACCATAAACAGCACATAACTTTTTGTGAGCTTGCGATGCGGTTTTTCCTTTCCGGAAATAAAAAAGCAAAATATGACGAAAATGTTTGTTTTGATTTTCCATTTTTCAACAGACGCCAAACAATAACTACACAACCGATCAAAGAAATTTTTTTACTGATTGACAGTTGAAGTACCAACTATCAAATAACAAAATATGTTCGACATTTCGATTACGTCAGCAAACCTAAAAATTCAACTAAAGCCATCTATGAGTGAACTCCGCAATTACTTAGTTGCCAACCCAATAGATAAAATTTCGAGAAAATCGCACTCGACTAATAATTTTTGTAAAAAAAAATAGTTTTTGAGTTTGATCAATTCTTATTTCTTTGACGTACAAGGACTTTAATTGATTTTCTTTTTAACGTTGACTGTTAAATTTAGTTTCCAAAACTGGTCTTAAGTCTTACGTAGCTGTCATACTTTTAAATTTATTGAGTAAAAACTGATATTGCCTTAAAATTCGACTTTTTTACATACTTTTACTTATAACTAGAAGGAGGGTGAGAATAGATCCCCCTCCCAAATCATTTTTTTATTGTCTCGACTCAAGAAATTACCAGCTTTCGGATTGACCTCGTTATCCGATTGAAGCTGTATATATAAACACATGTATGTAAAATGTCTTGAAAGTTGCAAGCTGACAATATTTGAAGCATCTCCTCATTTCGCACATCATTGTTTGCCGCTGCATGTTACGGCAGCATGCTTGAGGCATATGTGGTGAATACACCCTTAGCTGTTAGCGAAGGTGTCTACAAATTGAAACTATATGTTATGTCTTAACTAGCAAATGTTTATTCTTTTCTTTTTACTTGCATTTCTAAGACAACGATCCCTGGTATGCCACAAACAGCAGGCCCCGAATGTGCTCAATGACCATGCTGTATGAACCACCGCCAGTCAGTTGTTGCTCGCTCTTTTTATCCGAGCACGCAGCTGACTTTTACACACACCTATGTTCTGTAAAAATTATTAAAGGCACAAAATATAGTATATTTTTTAGTTACCACTCCTTTTCGTTTAGCTAGGGTTCCCTCTTCAAAAAGCATGAATGACCACCTTCAATCTCCGATTGTTTTTGCAGGTCAAAAGTTCAGAATGTTGTCGGCAAAACTCAATATAAAAAATAAGCTACTCCAGCGTGGAGCGCTCGTGCTTCGGTTGACTACTGAAAATTATTTTTGAACAATTTTTCATACTTTTGAAGTTATTTTTATCTACAAAATCATAACCTTTTAACACATTGCAATGCCAATCATTTTAATGCCGAATTAACGAACTTTCCAACGCAGTATCAATCATTTCTGTATCTTCTAGTTTTTGAGATGTATGCATTCCAACTGAAAATTAAATTTTTTTTTATTTAACTTTCCATACAAAAATCTTCAGCTATTTTGTCAGTGTATGTATATTATAAATATTTTATTTTTCTACACAATTCTCTGCAATCTTCTTAAAGTTTTTGAAAAAAAAATGTTTTTAAAAAAGTCAAGAGAAAAAAAAAAATAATTTTCATACAATCAAAATAAAGTGGATATGCAATCCATTTTAAGATTGCACATGTATGCAGTTAATGGAATGAATAAAAGCGTGCTCACTAGCAAAATGTTTATATGAGGGGATGGCAAAGAATGATTTTATTTCATTTATTAATGTAATATAAAAAGCCTTATTGACCAAAATAAATATTACAGAAGATTGTGCCTCCACTTACGCTATACTTATACTAGTGATAACGCCCCGAAAATCGGGTGAACTTCCTTACTTCGCTTTGGAAATCACACTTTCTCATTTGCATTAGAGCGAGTTCGTGTCTTAAGTCTTTTTACCATTTTCTCAACTTTAAACGCTTATATCTGCTAAGCGCTATCACTTTTCAAAAATCTAATAATTTTCTGCTTACCTACACCTCAAGACCTTTCTAATGATATATCAAGTGTTACTGTAGCATTTGTAGATTTGCTGGAATAAGAGGACCCTTACAGGAATAAATATAAAGGGTGCTTAAATTTTAAGGGGCTATGTTGATTTTGAATAAAACACAAATTATTTAGGAAATTATTGTCATTTCTTCTTATTATGATAATATTGGTATGGTTCAATTATGTAAAAAAAAAAAAAAACGAAATGGCTATTTCAGCCCTTGAAAGGACTTTGACCGAGCTTCTTATGATCAATTATGTTGTATGTGATGTGAAATGTTTGCACACAAATGATCGAGAACTGGACCTACATGTTTTACGCCGACTCCGAACGGCTTATGTTCTCAAGAAGCTTTTCATGGCAGTTTTTACTCTCTGAGGTTTGCCCATTGTCTGCAGAGAGGTGACGGCCGAACAGAAAAATTAATTCAATTGAAAAAACTTTCTGTGTCAGATGGAGGATTCGAACCTGGTTTCTCTGGCGTAAGAGTCCCACACTCTACCCACTACTCCACGGCCGCCACGGTCGCCACGGTTCAATTATGTATGGAACAAAATATCGGCCAAATGGCCGCTGCGACCGCAAAGAAAGAAGTCCAACGGTGTCAAATCACAAGATCTTGGCGGCCAATTGACATCGCCACCACGTGAGATAACACGGCCATTGAATTTGTCGCGCAAAAGAGCCATTGTTTCGTTACCTGTGTGGCAAGTGACGCCGTCCTGTTAAAACCACATATCGTCCACATTCATATCTTCTAATTCGGTCCATAAAAAGTTCGTTATCATCTCACGATAGCGAACACCATTCACTGTAACTGCCTGACCGGCCTCATTTTCGAAAAAAATACGGCCTGATGATGCCACCAGCCCATAAACCGCACCAAACAGTCACTCTTTGTGGGTGCATTGGTTTTTCGACAATCCCTCTTGGATTATCATTCGCCCAAATGCGGCAATTCTGCTTATTGGCGAATCCACTGAGGTGAAAATGTGCCTCATCGCTGAAGATGATTTTCTTAAAAATTGATCATCCACTGTTGCCATTTCTTGCCACCATTCTGACCATTAACGACGCTTGAAATGGTCAAGAGGCTTTAGTGCCTGAGTCATTTGCACCTTGTAAGCGTGTAAATGCAAGTCTTTATGCATAATTTTCATCAACGACGAGCGTGCGAGGTGCAATTGTTGGGCACGACGAAGAGTTGAGGTGGACGGCTCTTCAGCCACACTATCGCGAACAGCAGCAATATTTTCTGCAGTACGAGCTGTACGAGCATGCACTGGTGTTTTCACATCTCCTACAGACCCGGTTTGCTCAAATTTTTGCACGATTTTTCCGATTGTACGCACATTTGGACGATTAAATTGACCGAAAAAATCACGAAGTGCACGATATGCATTTTGATTTGAACGCCCATTTTCATAATAAGCCTGAATAACTTTAACGCGTTGCTCGATTGTGTATCTTTCCATGGTTCAAATTGAGTTAGTCTGAAATTGAGAAATGTCAAATGAAATGCAGAAAAAAACTTGACGTTTAGGTGTGGTTCACATTCAACATCGGCCCTTAAAATTTAACCACCCTTTATTATTATTATTACTTATATTTCTTCAAGCATAGTTGATGGTAAATGTGAGTTAAAGTAACCAATATTTATATTATTTTTGTGAGGTGAGAGCTTAAACTTTATCTCCGAATTGTCACTAATGTCAAATGACATCATACATCAGAAATTAAATATTTATATAAATATAGAATATTTGGATATTTTTTTTTTCAAATAAATTATTTTAAAAACTACACTATTTTGTAAAAAATAAATAACGAACATTTTTAAAAAAAGAAATTTCATAAAGAAAAATCTAACTTTCGGTTTTTTTATGACAGAAACAGTAATTAATTTCTTGTGTAAAACTGAAACAATTTTTGCTAATAAATATTACGCAATGAGAACAGGAGCTTAAAATGCAATTTTTAATTTAAATAATTTTTACAATAAAAAAAGCATTTATACATTTTTTTTTTAAAACATTCAATATATTTTATCTTTTTTGAAAAAATGTTAAAAATGTAAATCCACAGCAAACGATATTGCTTTATATCAAGTAATTTTATTGAACTTTTTAAACAAAAAATAATAAAGTGAAATATATTAAAAAACAGCGGAGATATTTGCATCGAAAGTACTATCTTTAAATTTCAGGTGGTTTTTTCTCATTCCTTCGGGCAAACAAGTAAGAAGCAAACAGTTTGTATGGAAGCTCTGTTTAATATACACGGATACACATATAGAAAGTTCGAGAAAAAACAAAATATTTCATAACCATAAAGTGGTCTTTATCTAAAACAAGAATTTAATTTTTAAGAAAATAAGTGCATTTTTTAATAAAGAAGTTTTAAATATCAGAAGTTAAAAAATAAAAACCTTTTAAAATTAGCTTAAATTAAACATAAGTGAAAACGAAACAATTTCGGTTACATGCTCATCATGATATCGACTAAATACTAAAATTTATTCCTAAAAATTAGATGCCATCATGTGCGCCTTTTTAATGCCTTTAATTTGATACCAAATATGTGTATGTTTCCTTTGAAAATAGTGAAGTTATAATAAAAAAACGAAAGTTTTGTTAATTTTGAAACCCTAATCCATCGATTTAGCACATATAAAAAAAATACGTCAACCTTAAATTTTTGTCCTTATCACATACCCAAAAATCATTCAAACCGGCGAGTGGATACCTTTTCTTGTAAGAAATACAACGAAGCGATGCATTCGTTCGTTATATTTGTTTACATTTGAATTATAATGGCAGCACTTCTTTGTAAAAACAATTATTTTTTTCGTAGTTTGCAAGTTATTAATAGTTCGATTTAATATTTCCTATTGTTTTTTAGGAAAATTTTTTGTTGATTAGGAGGAGGCTTGTCCCAAAAATAATGTAAATAAACAAGTTTTCTTTTAGCAATTCCTGAATCCCATTTTTGGGTTACGTTTAACTTCAACCTTGAGTGGCGGCCATACACAATTTATTTTAATTCTAGAATATATGTATGTAATTTTATTAATCTTCAAACTGGTTTTGCTTTAAATTCAAACGGTTCAGTGAAAATCCGAGTTCGCTATATTGTTAAGCATCTTTAACCCGGATTTAATCTCATCTGGCTGAATGTTTTTTTGATTAAAATTAATATTTCTTTCGACCGTCACCTTCCTGCAGATAATAACTAAAACTGAGCTTGTATAAAGATTGTAGGCCCAGTTCTCGGTCATTCTTTTACAAAAATTTAATAACACTCACAACACAATTGATCATAAGAATCTCGGTCAAAGTCCTTTCAAGGGTAGAGAAAGGGGTTGAAAAAAAAGAAATGGCCAATTTAAATGTTTACATATTCTTTTTATTTATAGACGAATTGGATACTAAAACATCTGACGATTCTAAAATGGAAATCGATAATTCAGATAATAGCGATGATAATAATTCCAATAGACAAATAATTGCGACAAGACCTGAGGTCATAATTACTCCAAATAAAATATTAAAATCAAATGAAGCAGAAAATTTGTCTCTTAACACTGCGTCCTCTTCTACGACCAGGACTGTTATAGTCCGCGCAGGAACATCAAATAAAAAAGAAGACGAACAGACCAATAGTAGCAAATGTTCAAATAATGAATATTCTAGAAAGTCAAAAATATCCCCAAATTTTCCAGCACGTGGTCATCTCTTTTGCCGGAATTTCTCTATAGACTCGCCTTCATGGAACTTTTTACTTGGTCGCTGGAAATTAACTTTAGATTTGTTTGGTCGTGTATTTATGGATGACGTAGGAATGGAGCAGGGGTCTGTGTTATCGGAATTGCGGGGTTTTCCCGTTAAGGAAATGCGTTTCAGGAGGCATATGGAAAAACTTCGGAATGGACAGCAACGTGATTTAATATTATGCAAATTGGAACGAAATCGCGATAGTTTAATTATTCAAACATTTAAAGAGTTAAATGCTCAATTTGGCACTCAAAGTCGCCGTGTGCACCCTCCTCTTACGTTTAATAGAGTTAAGGTAACATTTAAAGATGAACCTGGCGAAGGCTCTGGTGTTGCTCGAAGCTTCTACACATCAGTATCAGAAGCACTTCTCGCTAGTGCTAAAATGCCCAATTTAGAATCTGTTCAAGTTGGAAACAATAGCAAGTACGGAGTCCCATTTTCAAGTATATTAAGAAATAGAGGTGCAGCTGGAAGAGAGCCTCCAACGCTGCAGAGACGAGGAACAGGCAGTAAGATTCTCTGGAGGACATCTCGGGAGAGAAAAGTTCTGAACTATGATGCCAGACCATATGTTCCAACGTCAAGTGATCCAGGTAACTCGTCCAGTTATGCTTCTAAAATACATTAAATATAAAATGTTTCAATTGTTCTTCGCAGAAAATGCAGCTGATAATGTAAATGACCACTTATCTGTGCACTTGCAACAACTTGGAGAAAGATTGCATCCAAAGGTATTCAATTAATACCAGTGCAATGTCTTTCATTTTGACTCATTTCGAATTTTTTTTTTCTAGATTTATTCAATAAATCCAGCAAACGCTTCAAAAATAACGGGAATGCTTTTAGAGATACCCACTCCTCAACTGTTATCTATTTTGTCGTCTGAAGAAACTTTGCGTCAAAAAGTAAATGAGGCGTTAGATTTGATAATGTATAAACAAAAATCAGAAGCTGGAAATGCGTCAACGCAATCGAAAAAAATGATTCCAGTTGTGCTATTAGAACAATGCCAAGTGGAAGATAATGATCCGTTGTTTTATTCACCGGGCAAACGAGGTTTCTACACTCCAAGACAGGGTTATGGTTCATTCGAACGTGTTAATGCTTTTAGAAATATTGGAAGGTAAGTTTAAAAGAAGCAAATAATATGAACTTTGACTAAATAGTTTCGTCTTCATCAAAGATTAATTGGATTGTGTCTGCTGCAAAATGAGCTATTGCCACTATTTCTCCAGAGGCATGTTCTGAAATATATATTAGGAAGGAAAATAAAATTCCATGATCTTGCGTTTTTCGATCCAGCCTTGTACGAATCGTTTAGGCAATTGATAAAAAATGCTCAGACTGAAGAAGGCGAAGAAATAATTAATAGAATGGAGCTATACTTCGTGTACGAAACAACATGACTTGATTGCTTAATTTCTGTTTTCATATTTCATCTAAATTTCAGTATTGATTTAATGAAAGAAGAAGGTGGAGGAAGTATTGAGTTAATTCCTAGCGGTCGAGAGATACAGGTTACTGTTTGTAGTATTTTAGAATACATTCGGCGTTACACAGAATACAGACTGATCAAATCACAGGAAAAAGCTTTGGAGGTAATAAATTGTGCTGATGCATGTCATTGACATTTTGCAATATATTAATTTTTCAGGCTTTGAAGGACGGAGTATTTGACGTGTTGCCGGATAATTCAATGGATAGTTTAACTTCAGAAGACTTGCGTCTGCTCTTAAATGGTGTTGGAGATATAAATGTGACCACACTTATATCATACACGACATTCAATGACGAATCCAGCGAAGGTTCTGATAAATTACTGAAATTCAAACGATGGTTTTGGAGTATAGTTGAAAAAATGAACACCTTAGAACGACAGGATTTGGTATGTTTTGTTAACTTACAGTGGTCGGCATAATTATTTTGACGAACAGAAATGCAAATATTTTGAGTTTTTGAAATAGTTTGAGAAACCCCGAAATAAGACATTTTTATTTTCTTTAAATGTAACTAAAAATGTGTAAATTTTTTAAAAATAACATAAGGATAACATATTAAAAAAAAAAAACTTAATTTCAAAGAAGGCATAATTATTTTGACAGTTTAATTTTATGAAAAACTAAACTTTAATATTAGAAAAATTAATACAAAACCTTAACAATTTAATAAAAAAGTATACCCGCCACTTTTTAAATGCGTTTAGGTACCGATTCCACAAGATTTTTCAAAATATCTGCCGGAATTTGCACCCAAACAAATTTTTATTTCAGATATAGTCTCATTCCTAGTCCGAATCAAGCAAACGTTTCGCTTTTCTTTAATATAGGCTCACAAACTTTCTATAACGTTTATATCAAGATTTTGTGGTGGTCAGTTTAAAACATCTACGTCAGTTCGATTCAAAAAGTTCATTATAAACTTACTCTTGTGGCATGGTGCATTATCTTGTTGCAAAATAAATAACTCATCAATAAGTTTTTCACCAGATGGAAATGCATGATCATTTAAGACATCCAAATATTTGTATTGGTTCATCGTTCCAACAATTGGAACCAAATCACCATAAACACAAGAGGAAATCCCCAGAACATTACCGATCCGCCACCATGGAGATTTGCTTGTAAGACTGGAGCTACTTCTTTTCGTGTTTTCTTTGGAATTCGGACAAATATCTTTTTAGGTGAGCCGTGATACTCAAACGTACTTTCATCAGTCCACAATACTCAGTTCTAAAAGGCCACAGTCTAATAGAGAAAATCTTTGGCAAATTTGAGTCGTTTGTATGTATTTGTCGGCCTTATTACGGTATTTTTCTGACGGTGTATGTACCGAATTGGGATTATTTTAAACATCTGCGAATTGTGCGATTGCTAACTGGATTCTGAAAAAATATTTTCATCTGAAATTCATGGCTTTTTGGAGTTAAACCAGGGTTCTTTGCGAACTCCTGTACAATAAGCTGGTCTTCTTTAATTGTTGTTTTACGTTTTCTGCCAGAACGTGTCAAATTTTTCACTGAATTTGTTTCTTTGTGCTTATTTATTTGATAGTGAACGGTTTGCTTTGACAAATGTAACTCGAAGCATATTTCTTTGATAAGAATACCACAATTATGCTTCTCTACGATTGCACATCTCATTTCAATACTTACGACTTTTTCCATATTTTTTTATATATGAGAAAACTTTTTATTTTATTTTATTTTTTTTATAAAAGAAAACTAAAACAAATACATTTTAATAAAGTTGAACAATTATTAAATATTTTAATATTAATTACCAAATCGTAACTTGCATAAACGTCAAAATACTTTTGCCGCCATCAAGTTCTTTTTTTTTGTAATGAACGACTTACTACCTCGAAAAGGGTGACTTAAATGACTTCGTTTATTCTGATTTAAATTCCTCACACCATGTTTTTACAATCATTTATCACAATAACAGAATCGTTTACCATTAAATTTTATTCATAGAGCACGTGTGATGCCAGCTTTAGTGAAAATATTTATGATTTATAAAATTTAATTTTTTATTTATTTATAAAAATATATTTAAACAAGCTGAATACCCGACGTTACTCGGGAGCTGATATAAATAATTTTTGAACTAATTTTCGATTTGTAAAACTTTTCACAAACCTTAGAAGGTGTTCATCTTTCAAACCGGTACATTCAGTGGAATAAGCTAAATTACGTGGAATAAGATAAATAAGCTTCAACATCTGAAGATTATGAGAAAAAGTTGGAAAAATTGCGATTAATGGGTGCGTGGCGATAGCTTCCAAAGAATATTTTCAAATTTTATATTTTATTCGGAAGATTGGACATTTTAGAAAAAATTTCGTAAAATCAGACCAAAAACCAAACAATTCTTGCCAAGCATTTATGTAAATGTTCTCATACATTAATGCACTATTTTGACCTAGGATTGCCAGGTGGTCGGGATTGTCCAGTTATTGAAGTGCTTGTCCCGTGTCCCGTAATTGGACAATTTGTCCCGGAATATTAAAAAAACTGACGTTGAAAAATTTACTTTACAAAAGCAATTGTAAGCTCCCATTTCCACGCAATTTGTATACAAAATCTGAAAATCTATTCAAGTCCGACCAGTGTAAAAGGGTCTTTGGAATAAAAAGGCTTTTAGGCTCATTAAACTTATTAGATACACCAGATGGTGAAAAAAATGCTTGAAACATCTCGTGCAAATCAAAAATATGTTAAAGGCAGGTTCTCATCTAGAGGTCGAAAAACACGGTGATGTTCCTGATTTTATTTTTTAATAGAAGGAAGTAAATGAACACCTTGAGTTTTTAGGCCGTTATTTATTGATTCTTATAGAGTAGGAAAATATCTGTTTTGGTGAATAAAAGTTATATGTGTCAATACGCCGTCAAACATCACGTTGAAAAATAGGTACCCAAACGTTCTCCATTCCACAGGTACGTTCATATCATCAAAAATAAAGAAACCAAATTATAATTATAATTACTAGAGCATTATAATATAATATCAACAAATAGTTGAGAAGTACAAAAAATGGCGGACATGCGAATTTTTAGTAGCGTTTTTTCCACATTTCCACATAGCCTATATGTCTGAATTGAAGTATAGGATCCAATAAATTTTATTTACTTTAAGATAAAAAAAAAATCAAGTCAATCCATAAAGTAGTTCTCCATATCGTGGACACCAGTGGATTATCTCCATAATCCATATCATGGAGACCAGTTTAGAAAACATAGTTTTTCAGAAAACACATTTTGAGATTTGGTTAACGATTTTCTCGAGTTATTAGCTTTCCGTTTTATCAACGACACAGTGCATTTAGCGACATCTGGAATTGTGGGAATACATTTCAAAAGATACTTTTGAAAATTAGATACTCATAATTTTCGTGAAAAAGATGGGTTCCTTTCTTATGCGATAACTTTTTTTTGCAATCATTATCTTCCAAACCGCTTTAGAAACTTATACTACATATCATAAACTATTGAAAATTGGAAAAAACCAATAGAGTTTCTTCGCCGAGTTTCATGAGGACCTCCCCTTAAATAAATAACTTTTTTAATGGAGGAACAGCAGAACAAAACACTTTGAACATAAGTGACTTTTTCGATTCAGCATTTTTAAACATCACCGGATCCACTGACCAAAAATCAGAAATAAAATTTCACTTTAACTCCTTTAAGTTATACAAAAACTAAGAACTTACATTTACATTTTGGCTTACTTACTTATACGTCAGTGTCTGGGTTTCGGCCGACCTCATCAGCTCTTGCCAGGCGCCTCTGCTTTGCGCGCATCTTCTCCACTCGGATACACCAAGTGCGGTTAGGGCTTCCTCAGTCTGGTTCATCCATCGGAGGCATGGTCTCCCTCGTCGTCGTTGACCAACGACCCTCGCCTCGAGCACGTTTTTCGTTGGAGCTTCGTCGTCCATACGATGGACATGACCCAGCCAGCGTAATCGCTGCACAGTTATACGCCGAACTACGTCAATGTCTTCGTAGAGCTCATACAGCTCTACGAACAGGCTAGAACAGAACCGAAGATTTTGCGAAGAACTTTTCTCTCGAACACCTCCAGAGCGGCTGCGTCAGTTTGCGAAACTACCCATGCCTCAGCGCCATAAAGCAGTACAGGTAGAACGAGCGACTTGTAGAGTGTTAGTTTTGTCAATCGAGAGAGGGCTCGAACTTAGTTGCTTACTGAGCCCGTAGTAGCACCTATTAGCAATTATTGTTCTTCGCTTTATCTCCAGGCTGATTTCGTTGTTAGTATTAATGGCGGTGCCAAGGTATACGAACTCCTTGACTACTTCAAAGTTATAGCTGCCGGATGAAACGTGGGAGTCTAAACACCGCACTCCCTTGTTTGTAGACAGCATATACTTTGTTTTACCCTCATTTATCGTCAAACCCACTTTGGCTGATTCCTTTTCGATAGCGGCGAAAGCAGCGGTAACATCTCTCTTAGTTCTGCCGACAATATCAATATCATCACCGTACGCAAGGAGCTGGACACCTTTATAGAAAATGGTGCCATTACGATGCACATCGGCCTTTCGTACGATCCCCTCCATGATCCCAAGACAGTGGATCGCCTTGCCTGAAACCTCTTTCTGTATTGAAGGTTTCGGAGAGGTCATTTCCTACCTTGACGGAGCTGCGTGTGTTGCTCAACGTCATTCTGCAAAGTCTAATCAACTTTGCAGGTATACCGAACTCAGACATTGTTGCGTATAGGCAATCCCTTCTCGGGCTATCGAACGCAGCTTTAAAATCGACAAAGAGATGGTGTGTGTCAATTTGATTTTCGTGGGTTTTCTCCAGGATTTGTCGTAGCGTGAAAATCTGGTCTATGGTGGACTTACCAGTTCGAAAGCCACACTGATGAGGTCCAATCAGTGTTTTTGTAATCGGCTTTAATCTTCACACCGTACGCTTGAGAGAACCTTATATGCGATGGAAATAATACTGATTCCTCTATAACTGGCGCAGATTGTTGGGTCTCCTTTCTTAAGTATAGTACACAGTACACTGAGGTTCCAATCGTCGGGCACGCTTTCTGCTAGCCATATTTTGATGATGAGCTGATGCATGCGCCTTATCAATTCATCGCCGCCGGTTTTAAACAATTCAGCTGACAGGCCGTCAGCACCCGCTGCTTTATTGTTTTTGAGTCGTTGGATAGCAACTCGAACCTCTTCATGGCTAGGTGGTGGTACTTCCACTCCGTAATCGTTGATTGGTGGCTCTGAACTGCGCTCTCCATGGGCGGCATTGGTATAATCGTCGCCAGTAAGTAAATTGGAGAAGTGCCGTCTCCACAATCTCAGCACACACTGTGTATCCATATTCAGATCTCCATTTTCGTCTCTACAAGTGGATGCTCCGGGCTTGAAACCTTGGGTTAGACGCTTAACCTGTTGATAGAATTTTCGTTCATCCTTTTTGTCCTGGTATACCTCTAGTTCCTCACGCTCACGCTTTTCCTGCTCTCTTTTCTTGCGTCTGAAAAAGCGCCTCTTTTCCTTCCTCTTTTCGCGGTAGTTTTCTCGCACGGCTCGCGTTGCAGCTGACTGCAGCGTTTTTCTATAAGCGGCGTTTTTTACTGCTGTCGCGATGCGACACTCCTGATCGTACCATTGGTTCCGAGGTTGTGGGCGCCGGAAACCAATGACTTCTTCAGCGGCAGCGCGCATGGAGTGGGATATATGCGCCCAAAGTCCGCCGGCGTCGTCGGGTCCAGAGGTTGGTTGGTTGAGCTTAACCAAGAGTTGAGCGGAGTAGGCCTCGGCAGTCCGTTGTAGTTGCAGCTTAGCGACATCTAGCTTTCTTTGCATTCCTGTGCGTATGTTCTTCACATTGCATAATCGCATGCGGATCTTGGCTGCAACAAGTAATGGTCGGAGTCAATGTTGATCCCCCGAAATGTACGCACATCTAGAACACTAGAGGAACACTAGACGGAAATGCCTTTCTTCGATTACAACATGATTAATTTGGTTTCGCGTATTTTGACCCGAGGACAGCCAGGTGGCCTTGTGGATGTCGAGGTGCTTTAATCTGGTACTACTAACTACCATGTTTCGTGCCGCGGCGAAGTCGATCAGTCTTAGACCGTTGTTCGTGGAGGTCTCATGAAGACTGAACTGACCGACAGTAGGGCCAAAGATGCGTTCCCTTCCGACTTTCGCATTAAAATCACCGAGGACTATTTTCACGCCATGGACCGGAATGTGGTCATATACGTACTCAAGACTAGCGTAGAAAGCGTCCTTGACGGCTTCGTCCTTTTCCTCCGTCGGGGCGTGCGCGCAAATAAGGCTGATGTAGAAAATGTTTGCCTTGATGCGGATCGTGGCCAATCTTTCGTTCACAGGTGTGAACCGGGAAACAAGGCGGCGTAGTTTCCGGCTAACAACGAATTCACATCCAAATTCGCGCCTCTCCTCATGGCAGCTGTAGTAGATATGTAGCAGCCTTGCCCTTTCCATTGCATTTCCTGGATGGCGGTGATGTCAGCTTTTATTGTTTTGAGGGCTTCCGCCAGTTGGATAATGGCACCTTCCCTATAAAGGGTCCGGACATTCCAGGTGCATATCCGTAAATCATTGTCCGTTTTTCGTTTGCGGTGGTCGTCAACGTAATTGGGGTTCTAATCCGAGGCTGGTTTAGTTTTCATTAAGCAGTAGTAATGTGGCGGGACCCAAACCCTGCGCACATTCCATGTTTAAGGTCTATGGAGCAACCCGCCGCTCAAATTAACCGTCAAACTGACGGATGCCAGTTTGCCGTTTGCCGTTGGTTTATTTTAACGTTATTTTATTTTTATGAAACATCAATGTTCTTTTGATTTAGATTGTTTTGTTTTTATTATTTAGTTTTCATTATATTGCTTATTATTTAGATTCAATTTATTTTTATATTGTTTATGCTTTCCCAGTATTCCTGCTTATGCAATATGCTTTCCCAGCTTTCCCAGTATCTATCATTGGCAGGCCTTCGAAGGGCTACTAGCAGGCCTTCAAATGGATGTCGGAGGCTTACCCTACTCATATCCAAGCCTATATATTTTTTTATATGAAATGGCCAAATTTGCCAGACTTTCCGCTCTCCCCGCTTTAACTAACCCCACTCTTTTAGAATGGCTTAAAGAAGAGGTTAACCAAAATAATTAAAAAACTATTTTTTTTTGTATTTCTACCTACCTATTACCTACCTACCTACCTATATTAATTCTGTGATTTTATTTTATTTGACATATTTTTGTCATAATATTTTCTTTTTATTTATACCTTCCGATTTATTCTGTGGTTTTATTTTATTTTACATATTTTTGTCAGATATTCTAAGTTAATTATTATTCAGTATTTTTAAACTAATATATATTTTAACTTTTAACGAAAAAGTAACACTGAAATATAAGCAGAACCAGTTTTTGTAGGAAAAATATAATTGTTGTACTGCCCTACAACAGCGGTTAGCGGAAAATTAGGCCTCATAGAAGCGCTCGCAGAAGCAGCGAGGAAGTCATGTGAGGAAGCCAAAAGTAGCAGTAAATGCACGCCTTCGTTAGAAGAGGCCTAGCTACATTGCTTATTGGGTTAGTTGTATGTTTATCAAATACAAACACTAATACACAAATGCGATTTTTTCGTCTCGACGACTTATAAGAAATTCCGGAATTTTTTTGACTTCTTCCGACAACAGCTTTCAGGATCTGGCAATCCTATTTTGACCAGGTGTAGCAGAGCTGTAAAACAATGCAACCATTTGTGATTTTAAATCATGTGATTTATATTCAAAATGAATGCATTAATTTTTTTGAAATCATTGATTGGGACTTGAAATTTCAAATCACAATCAATGATTTGAAAAAATTATTACATTCGTTTTTTCAAATCATTAAATGTGATTGAAATTTAAAAAAAAATTGATGAAATTTCAGATCACAATCAATGATTTGAAAAATTGATTGCATTAATTTTTTCAAATCATTGATTGGGCCTAAAAAATTCAAATCACAATCAATGATTTGAAAAAATGAATGCAATCAATTTTTCAAATCATTGGTTGGGACTTAAAATTTCAAATCACAATCAACGATTTTAAATCACAAATGATTGCATTCTTTTGCAGCTCTGACGTGTAGTAATGCTGCTGTAACGTCCAATGTATTCAGGCTACTACACTAGTGCATAATAGTTTGTGTAATAGAAACATGAAAATTTCCTGATAATTACCCACAGATCAATAAAATGCGAAAACCTCTTCCACCCTCCACAAATCAATAAAAATTATATAGTTCAGATGGTTTCGGTTGTATTTTGGACTTTAATTTGGTAATTTAGCTCGCATGGTTACTATCGGCAACATTTCCAAAAGTGGGTTTAGTCAAACTATAGATACGCCCACTTTTTAGAAAAATGGTGTGTCACTTTTTTCTAAACTATACCGTACTCGAATAAAATCTTCAGCCAACATTTCAGGACAATCAACCCAGCAATCAATTTAATGATTTCTGAAAAAGTGGGCGTTTCTATATTTTGACCACGCCCATTTTTACTACAGTTGCCGACAATAACCGTGGTGGCGGCCGTGGCGCAGTGGGTAGAGTGCGTGGCCTAAACGCCAGAGAACCCTGGCTCAATTCCCACCTGACACAGCAAGTTCTTTCAATATTGAATTAATTTTTCTGTTCGGCCGTCACCTCTCTGCAGACAATGGCAAACCCCAGAGAGAAAAAACTGCCACGAAAAGCTTCTTGAGAACATAAGCCGTTCGGAGTCGGCATAAAACTTGTAGGTCCAATTCTCGATAATTTGTGTTCAAACATTTCACAACACGCACAACACAATTGATCATAAGAAGCTCGGTCAAAGTTCTTTCAAGGGCTGAAATGGCCATTTCGTTTTTTTTTTTTTCGAGGATCAACCAGACCAACAAGTGCGTACATCAACATTGTACGATCAGTACTTTAAGCACACCAAAGGCTCAAAGTGTGACATAAAAACTATTTTTGATTGCAATCAACCACCTTACTAACCTCCGCGAATGACGTAATTCTATGTAAAAAAAAAACAAAATTGTGACTTCGCATAGCGCTAAAAACTGAAGATTCAAGTTTTCGCAAATTCGAATGATAGCATTCGATTCACCGGTAATTTTTAAATGTGAAATGGTTGACTAAGTTGATTTAAAACTAATTTCAATATCCTTTAAGGTATAATATACGTGTAACAACTAAAAAAACGCAGCTTGTTTCAAAAACTTTTTTTATATACAAGGAGTTATTTTTTTTCAAATTTATACAGCTTATTGTACACAAAAAGCACTTTATAAAATTTTTTTTTTTAAAAACAGTTTTTAGGCTTTATATAGAGGGCGCTGAAAATTACATTTAAAAAAAATACATCCAAAACGGTTCGATGGATATCGCCTTTCCCATTTATCTTAAACAAAAAAATCAAATGTCATTTTAAAGTACAGATCACTAATTTGGCATACCTCCCTACACACGACCCCCGGAGGGGTATTTAAAAATTATGGCGAAAGTTAAAGTAAAAAAATTAAAAAAGAGGTAGACTTTCGCGCGCTTTTTTGTCAATAAAAAAATACAAAAAAAAAATGCTTAAAGGACAAATTTACGAACAAAATGCAAAAAGATTCATGAAAATTGAACCAATAGATTTTGAGTTATCTTAAATAATCAAACAACAACCAAAGCATCACACCACAAGAAAAAGCGCTACATTTACTGTGTTTTATTTGTTGTGGCTGTGTTTACAAAGAACCCATCTCGAAAATTAACGCAATCTGTATAGAATTTTCTAAGCTTTTCAATATAAATATTAAAAAAAAAATAAAAATGAGGGGCAAGTGCATAAAAATTAGATTTATTTTTTTAACCTTTTTTAAGGACCTTCCTCAAAAACTTTTAATAAGCTTCTATTTTTTCGAAATGGTCATGTTTTTTTATATAAAATACATTAACCCGTTTTAGCCCGCTTGTCGATTTTTCAACCACTAACTTTCAAATTAGTTTCTGGAAAAAATAAAAAAGCTTTTTTATTTTCAATCTCTCGGAATGCACACGGTTCAGTAAAATGGAAATTCAGACAAAAATTTATTTTTTAAATTTCCTTTTTTTCCTATTCAGGCAAGTTGTTAAAAAAATATCATTTTTTGACAATTTTTACTACGTTAGGAGGCATCCAAAAGACTAAAATATGAGAATCATATTTATAATATTTAACTACGTGTTACCTGTGTGATAAAACACAGATGGTACACTTTTGCATATATTTCATTTAGTAAAAATAACAATATTTTAATTAAAATTTTTTAATTTTTGTATACAGATTGGGCCATTTTTCGATTTTTCGACCAATTCATAGTCGAAAAATTTTAATTCGAAAAAATCTCAAACTGCAAAACTGCTTTTAAGGTCGGCGCTAATATAATTAGGCTGCTAATCAGAAGCGCCAACTTCAAAGCATTTGTATTCATCAAGAAATTAATATATTTATGATAATAAAACAAATAAGAAATAAAATTAAGATAATAAGATTTCATATATAATAATATGTTTAAATAAATTATCAAATATGACCAAGAAATTAAAAGGAAAAGTATTTTTAAAATTATTTTTTACTTTGTAGTGATTTTGTAGTCGGTTGTTTTTAAAAAAAAAAAAATTTATTTCTTCCTTTTCAGAGAATATGATAAATTTTCGAAAAAAGAGTATAAACAACATTAGAACAATTGTTCCGAAAAAATTTGTTCTATTAAATTCTGAAAGTGTTGGTTATTTCAAATGTCTGCCTCTTAAATTTAAAATAGATGTCACATATTTTGAAATTATTATACCCATTCTTGTAACGAGTTTTATTACCCTAGTGTCAATATTATTCGAGATATAGTGTTTTTTTAATATTTCCACGCCCCTTTGTTGTATACGCGCCCACTTTCTTGAGCATTATTTCCAATAATTGTGCCTACCTCTGTACTTTATTTTAGTACCCCAGCGTCAATATTAACTGCGATAGTGTTTATCTAGTATTGCCACGCCCATTTATCCAATAACGCATACTTTATTGGCCATAATTTTTAATAATTCTACAATAAATTTCAGTGCTCTAGTGTCAATATTATTCAAGATACACTGTTTTTCTAATATTGCCAGGCCCAGTAGTCGAAAGCCGCCAACTTTCTTCACCGCAATTTTTACTAATAATGCCTACCCCTATACCAAATTGCAGTACCATAGTATCAATATTATTCGAGATATACTCTTTTTCTAATATTGCCACGCCCATTTGCCAAATAACGCCCATTTTCTTGCCCATAATTTGTATTAACTGTGTCTACCCCTACACTAAATTTCAGTACCCTAGTGTCCATATTATTCGAGATACAGTGTTTTGATAATATTGACACGCCCATTTGTCGAATAACGCCCACTTTATTGACCATAATTTGTAATAATAATGCCTACCCCTATACTAAATTGCAGTACTCTAGTCTCAAAATTATTCAAGATACACTGTTTTTCTAATATTGCCACGCCCATTTGTCGAATTACGCCCATTTTCTTGCCCGTTATTTGTAATAATTGTGCCTACCCCTACACTAAATTGCAGTACCCTAGCGTCAATATTATTCGAGATACACAAGTATTTATTATTGCGAGATCTATTATTGCCACGCCCAGTTATTGAATACCGCCCACTTTTTTACGGGCACCTCCATGCTTCTCATATCTATCTGTTCCCTAAAAATTATGGCAATCAGGCATATGGTTTAGGAGTTATCGATGTACATACATTTAAAAAAAAAAAAAAAAAAAAAACAGAGAAACCGACGAAAAATGAGAACCTCCTCCTTTTTGAAGTCGGTTAAAAGTGAACAAGAACAACAAATCCATCACCAGATACATCAGTCAAAAAATTCTGCGTCCACACTTACGATTCTATCGAAACTGTCTTTTTTTTTTGCAATTTTTGTTTTTACCGCATCCAACGAAGTTAGATGCAGATGATATAGTAAAACGGGAATAAATAAGGGTTTAGTAAAATTTATGTAGACAACTAAAAAAAAAATTACAATTAGATGAGTTTTGGGTTAAAAAAATCCAGTTTGAATCATAAAAAAATTTAAATTGGTAATAATTCATAAACTTTCTTATATTATTATATTATGTTGTTTTTTTGTTGTTGGATGGTTGGTGTAAATTTTTTTTGTAAGGAAATGGTTGACCAAGCTGGTTTAAAACCATTTTTAACCCTTAGCGGCCACACCTCAGCCAGGCCACATAGCGGCCACACGGTGTAACTCACTACCTCACGCTGAAAAACCTAGTTGTACAAGACATATGGGTGCTTTAAGACTTTTAACTGGTTGTTTCATGTTTGTTGAAGAGTTCTTCATTATTTCAAATAATTTTTATAGATCAATTTATAGATGTCTTTCTTAAAACTGGTCATATATGTGGGAATTCAGCAAAAAAGTTTTTTTTTTTCAGAAAAAAATTCATTACTCCGCCAATTTTCAATATTAAGGGCAAAAAAGATTGTACGCACAACATATACTACTAGCATAAAAAAGTAATAGTATCCGCCAATCATTTAAAAAGTATATTTGTTTTGCAAAATTACTCATAAGATTTGCTTTTTTTATTGTTTTATTACCTTAAAAATACATATTTACGTACAGAAAAGTAGAAAAAAATAATATTTTTACAATATTTGAACAAAAAAAAAATTATTTTGAATCCCTTTTTATTGACCAGCACACGTCATGAACAAACGGAACCGATATTCCTCGCAAACCGGTTTTCTACAGGCCGAAAATCTAACACGCATTTTCTTGACCTTCTTTAGGTCCCACAGTACGTATCTCCGCGTTTGGTCGAAGGTAACTTTTTCCAGGTCGCTCATTTCTTGGTTGTTGTCAATCTTGGTTGTTGTCAAAAAATTGTTTGGAATCTTTCCAAGTTTTTGGTTTATGGACATTTGAGACATAAAAATTGTTCATATATATGAAACTAAGATTATACATCGCGTTTTCATAACCTTTAACCCACGTGTTATCCTACATTGAACGTACAATAGATTGATTCAATAAACAATATCATATAAAACTGAATCGGAATTATTTCCCATGGACAAACAAGATTCCATAGCAACTAGGATTGAACAATTTTTTTTTTTTACTAGAATATCATTAACTTGCCTTTATTTTGTCTATTAACACAAATCTTTTGTGTTGTCTTTTTCGGCTTCCTATGTAATGGAGTCACATCTCACACTTCTACTACTACTACCGGCAGATGTCGTTACTTGTATCAATTTCAAAGGTTTTAGACCTATAATTTCACTTTTTCTCAGCCTGGGGTAACTAGTTACCCCGTTTGGGATAATAGCCTTTATATAATCCCCGTATGGGATAATAGCCTTTATATAATTAAACGTAAGACTCTAAAAAAAAAATAACATAAAATAACGGTTTTTACTTTGAGCTGTTTTTGTTTTTTGAGATATTAAATTGAAATTTCGTAATTCTTGATTCTCTTACCACCATCTTTCATAATTTCTACCGCGTGTATGATTCAGAATACTTTTGGATTTTTGACTTGCACTTTTGACCAAATTAGAAGAATTAAACACTGAACTAAATCAAATTTTGAGAACTTTCTTGAAAAAAAGAAGAATTTTTTGCAATTTATATGTATGTGGATTTATGCATTGAGATATTTGGCAATGGTTTTCATGGCTCTTGGGGCGGGGTTCGGACACGCGGACGCTTTCATATCTTCGCCACTGGTAGAATGGTATAGCCTAAAAAAACAAAACAAACAAATCCCCAAGCAAATCAGACGCTTCGTTTCTCTAGTTATGGAATTAGTAACACATTTCACGACTTTGTTTTATATATATGGATGATATATCAAATATAATTTATTACACATTTTTGTCAGCATATATTCTTGATTTTAAGAATTTTGTCTGGCCAATTTGTTTAATCTTGAGTAAATTTAGAAGATTTTGCATGTTTTAGAGTAGAGACAAAAAAGCATATTCTACTTCGTTGAAATATATATAAGAAAAATATACTAAAATATGTTCTTTATATTATTAACCTTTGACATAGGTTCATTAGAGTAGACTTTATTTTAATGAGGAACATTTTTAAACACTCCACACCCCCCGTGGCCGTATTTAACTATGGCCAAGTTCGGAGATGCAATAATGCTGTCTACACCGGCCTCACTAAACATGTAAAAGAAAGCCGGTTTAGTAAGGTTAGTGTAGCCAGCCCTTCTTGCGCAGTGTTGCTGCATTATTGTATCTCCGAACATGGGTTATATTCGAAGTATTTAGCAGTCTATAAATTGTTTGTTTGTAATCTGCAAAAATAGTTTCGCCATACATTTAATTTAATCACAGCTTATATTAAAATATCTAAGTCAATACATAATTTTTTTTTGATTTTTGTGCAGGTTTTTCTATTTTGTTGACGTCACTGTCTACGAAAGGTAGGCGTTGTTTTCATTCGATTTGGCCAAATTTCATAGTTAGGTTTTATATTTAACATATAATGCCCAGGCCCGCCTCTAGGCGTAGTTCACTCCGATCGATATAAGCCCGTAATCTATGGAAAAATTTTCAAATTGTTTCCTTCGGAGTGTAGACGAATATTCAAGTCACATTGCAGTTTTTACCGCTTGGCGTTTGAAATTCAATTTCATCATATTTTAACAAATATAATTAATTTAAAAAAAAAAAACTTGATTTTCAACCAAATAAGAAACATTAAATGAAGTGATATCGAAGTGAAAAAAAAACTGGTGAGTAGGAAATTGTTGACTTCATAAATACCGGTTTTACTAAAATCTAAATCACACTTTCTGCTTATTTTTTGAGTTTATGCCCAAGTCCACCTCTAGGCGGAGTCGACATTTTCACCTGTAACAAATGAACAAACTATCAACATGAAAAACGATATTCAGATTAGTTTTTCTCTGCAACAAATAAGTCTAATCTGGAGCTCAAATAAAAAAGGGGCATTAGAAGGTTAAGATCAAAGCTTATGTGCAAAATTGCAAGACAGTTCTTTAATTTTTGTGAATTTTGATGAGATTTTTCTGTTTAAATAAAGTCACTTTGCATGGGAGGAAGGAGTGGTTTTAATTTTTCCAAATTTTATAGCTAGGATTTATATTTATAATCGAAGCATATGTGCAAAATTTCAAGACATGTCTTCAATTTTTGCGGATTTTAATTGAAAATTTAGGACTTATATATAAGTTCAAAGCTTAAAAACAAAATTACAAGACATTTCAATAATTTTTGTGGTTTTCATCCGATTTGCTTATTTGCTAAGAAAAATAAACGTAACGCATTTTGCGAATCGAAACCGTACCGTAAACGAACCGGTATTTCACTAACACTTGCATAATTTTTCATATAAAAATAAAACGAAATTAATGCAAAGTAAAACTCTTCGTAAACGTAACGCTTTTTGTAGTACCAATACATTCAAATGAATTCTTTTTTTGTCTAATTCTCTCATAGGTTCTCCATTCTCATATTCTCCACTAGTGGGCCAAATTTCCTGAAATTTGGTATAATAAGGGTAGGAAGCATATTTTGTAAGCAGCATGTAATGGGTGGGATACGACAAAGGGGCTTGACATCATTAATAAAAACTATATATCTTTGAGCAATTTTAAGGGAAAATATTATTGTCTATTTGAAAAATCTTTTCAAAAACTTTTGTAGGAATTTTGTGTGCATCTTTCAAACTGGTAACTTCGGCGAAATGAGCAAAATGTAGCTTCAACATCTAAAAATTATGAGAAAAAGTTAGCAAAAGCGTAATGTGTGCGTGCCCATCGCTTGCAAAAGTGTATTTTCAAATTTTATGTTTTATTCGATAGATTGGACATTTTTGAAAACATCAGAGCAAAAACTAATTTTTGGCAATCATTTATGTAATTTTTCTCATACATAAATGCTTTCTTTTGACCTCGTGTCGTAATGTGTTGTTGTAATCGGCCTTCTTAAAATGTACACTTGTTGCTTGGTTGAGCTATGGCCGTAGCAATAAAAACAAAAAACTTTGTAGTTTTATATTTTTTTTTTTTGATATTTCGGCTTAATTTGTAAGCCATCTTCATTACCTGAAGAAAAACTACAAAATAAACAATTAAACAAAATCACAAAACACTATTTTTAACAAATTACATAAAATTAATAATTATGTCACAAATGCGTGTTGACAGTCAGCTATATTAATGTTAACTAAATTTTTGTTTGATTAAATGTTTGTATATGTGAGCGCAATTTTTTGTGTCCGATTTGAAGTTGAGTCGTTTGTTTGATGGAGTGTTTATAATATGGAGCATTTCAATTGTATATCTTCTGGCGTAATTTTTCTCTTGTAATATTTTTGTCTCTTCAAAGTCTGGACAGTGATTATTTTGAATGCAGTGGGCTGCAAGTGCCGTTTTATTGTTTAATTTTGATTTTAAGTCTGATTTATGTGATGCTAATCTTGTCCTAAGTTTAGATTTTGTCATATCAACATATACTTGTCCGCATATGTTAGTCCCGTCACCTTTGCATGCTATTTCGTAAACAACGTTCGCCTTGTCCATCTTATCCACTTTACTTTTGTTTTGCTATATATGTTTCTCAAAGTGTTAGTTTTAGGAGCTAGCATGATACAATGATAAGGTAGGCCCATGATACTAAATGCTCTCACGCGTCAACGAAGAGCGAATAATGAGAAGGAAGATGCTTGTCAGTTGATGGCTTGGCAATGCGATGTAGCACCAATTTAATTTCCTCCCATAAAGTTGCAAACATAAACATCCATAAAGTGCGGTCGCGTGTGTTAAATTTGTGATAATTTGAGTGAAAATATTATAACAGTGTAATAAAAACTATAAAATGTGAAACTCTTAGGGCCAGTTTTTCAGTACGAGTTAAAACTTTAGTTAAACTAAACCGAGTTTAACTCACCAAAATTGGACGTTTAAACTCGGTTTAACTAGATGTTTTAGCATTTGTTGAATTTAAATTGACTTAAATTATCATATAATGTGTTTCTTTTTTGCCTAATCCGAGCTTGAATATCTAATTTTAGTGAGTTAAGCTCGGTTTGATTTAACTAAAGTTTAAGCTCGTACTGAAAAACTGGCCCTTAAAATTGCAAACAAATCTGTAACAAATTCTAACCTACCAACTGCGAACGTGAGTATAAAGAAATTTGCGATGAACAGCTGATTTTGACATCAATCTAGCTTTATTCTGCTTTCTACTCCATTCCTCTCCGTGATGAGCTTACCTTATAATTCTGCCATGGGAGCTAGTAAGTATTTATTTTTGTCGTAGATATCAGTTTTTTTAAATTTTTCTGTGAAACCGTGTACGTATGTTACTCCTTTGTACATTTTTGGCTGTGGACTCCGTGTTGTGTTGTTGGGGTGGTTCATGACTTCTTTTATAAGCCGATTGATTGTATGTTCTGGAAAACTGTTCTTGGTGAGTATGTGTCTTATGATGGCTTAAAAATTATGCCGAAATATCGAAAAAAATAAAAATATAACACATAAAAAACTACATAATGTACATATAAAAAAATCAAATATTCTTAGTATTTCTTAAAAATAAATCAAAATTTGTTTAAATCAAAAAATAGTTAAAAGAATGTGTCCATAAACACAAAGGTTTGCACAATAAGTAAGAGGGGCAGGCGGGTTCCCGAAATAGGAAATTTTAAATAGAAAATGAGTTTTATTAATTTAGTTCAAGGGTGTCAAACTCACGGCCCACAATGTATAACTTTGCGGCCCACTCGGTATAATGGCACAAAAAATAAACGAAAACTTAAATTGCATAGCAACCATAGAATTTTTGCATTGCCTATTCTAATCAGAGTATGTTCACTAGCCTAAAATAACAAAACAAGCAACAGTGAGTCATTCAAGAACCGCTGCAGCACACACACCGACTGCACAATTCGCTTAAGTTTTTGTTTACATTCAAGAACCTCTGCAGCACGCACCGACTGCTCAATTCGCTTAAGTTTTTGTTTTCATACAAGAACTGCTACATACTGTCGCTGCTTAAGCACACACCGATTGCACAATCCGCTCAATGTTTTGATTTTCTCTTTTTTCATCTCGCTCTTGCTTTTGATTGATTGCTTACGTCTTGGATTTGGTGGTCTGGCGACAAGTTCTTTAGTAAAATAAAATTAGCTGTAAAAAAGAGATACCAATAAAGAGGTGGATTAAAACTGCTAGTTTGGGCCACAATAAAAAAAAGTAAGAATCATTTGACATAAACGTTTGTGTTTCCGTGCCAACAGTTAGAGTCACCATTAGTATTATGTTCCTATAAAAATATAGTCAAACTATTAGAAACAACTATATTTAAGTTACGTTTTGAACAATTTGTGTCAGAGTATTTTGTGTTTGGTAAGTAAAATGTTGATTTTTTATAAAAATCTTTTTTTACTTTTAATTTGTATTTAAAACCAAACGAAAAATTGTTGAGGAACATCGAAATTTCCAAGAAAAGTGGGAATTGGAGTATTTTTGCTCTGAAGTAAACGATAAAATCATCTGCTTGATATGTAATAGTGCTATCAGTATACCCAAATTATATAACGTTAAACGTCACTATGAGCAACATAAATCAAAATATGATAATTACGAAGGATTAATCAGACAAGACAAGTTAAAAAAGTTTAAGTTGGGACTGAAAAAACAACAGTTCATGTTTACTAAAGTATCACAAGAAAGTGAAGCGGCGGTGCATGCACGCTACGTTTTGTCGGAGTTAATAGCTAAGCACTCGAAACCTTTTAACGAAGGTGATTTCATCAAAGAATGCATAATTAAAGCTGAAGGCATTTCAAGTAATCTCTTTGTCTCGAAATACCGTTGTGGAAAGAGTTACTGATATGGCCAGCAATTTAAGGCGGGACATGACATTCGCGGCAGAGAAAACAGACCTTGTTTTAAAAATTCATAACTCAGTCAAAAACAAACGTTTTTCCAAAAATTTTTCTTATTATTGTAGAGAATTGAACAAGTTACAAGAAAAAAGTTCAAAAAAATATATTTTTCACTCCAACATGGTTTTATAGAGCTTCAAACTGCCGGCAGAGAAATAAACGGGACCTCGTGGTTGCAGCGCTGGGAGTTGCAAAAATTGTCCGATCTGGAAAAATGACTTTTTTAAATCTTAACAAAATTGGTTATCGTATGACACGAGCTTTTTTTAAAATTTATTTTCAATTTTTGGTGATGTTCCAAATTTGAAAGTTTTTTTCGAAAAAAATATTGACTTTAAAAATTCATAAAAAATCAAAAAAAAAGCTCGTGTCATACGATAGCGAATCAAGTTTAAAAAAAATACAAAAAAAAAAAAAGAAACAAATTTCGTCAAAAAATGAACCAGCTAGTGCCGCAACCAGTACGAAAAACATGGTTTCGAGATAAACGCGTTCAAAGTTTGTGAACAAAGAAAAAAAAGGTTACCTTCAATCTGCCATGCCTGCTTCGTACTGTATGCCTTCGTTATCTTGTGTTGTGCTGTTTCTTATAGTTTTTTTGCAATCGTTTAGCAATTCGGGCTTCCCCCTTCAAGTAGGAACGAAATAACAACCACCAAAAGTCAGGTAGCAAGTAAAACAAGTATATACCAGCTGCCGTATGTAGGTAGCGCAAAAATTAAAAATGCGCTCTCACTAATCCGGCTGTAACTTTTGAACCCGTAGAAATTTTACCATGCAATTTTGTTTCTTAGAATCTTATGAATATTTACTAAAATACAAAATTATTAAGACTCGATTTCAAAAAAGTGCCAAAGTCATGTAACCCCTTAAGTGATCAGATTAAAGCAAAATTATCTTGTTTCGAAGCATTCTCCATTGCTTGTGATGAGAGTACAGACATTGGGGGCGTTGCCCAGTTAACTGTTTTTTTCGAGCGTGCGACACAAATTTCAACACTTACGAAGAATTATTGGAACTAGTACCGATGCATGGCACTACTACAGGAGAAGATATATTTAATTGCGTTTATGAACTTCTGCAAAAATACAATTTACCTCTGTCGAAATTGATTTCTGTAGCAACAGATGGAGCTCCTTCAATGACTGGCAAAACCAACGGTTTTGTGGCATTACTGCAAAAAAAAAATAAGTGGAATATATGATGGGACTAAGATTCATCATACCCATTGCATTATACATCAGGAAGTATTATGTACGAAAGTAATTAAAATGGAAAATGTGTTGAAGCCTATAAAAAAAATTATCAATTTCATAAGATCTCGAGGCTTAAATAAACGACAGTTCTTTAGATTTGTAACTGAATTAGAAAGCGAATATTCTGGTTTGTCATACTATACCGAGGTGCGTTGGTTATCATGCTTGAAGGTTCTTAAACAATTTTGGGATTTGAAAGAAAAAATATGCCAGTTTTTATCATCCAAGAATCAAGACATCAGCTTGTTTTCTGATTCATTGTGGTTGCAAGATTTATCCTTCTTGGTTGATATAACGAAACACTTATCCGATTTAAATTTGAAACTGCAGGGAAACGATCAGATTATTACCAACATGTGTGACCAAGTTAATGCATTCAAATGTAAACTAGTTCTTTGGGAAAGGCAGTTAAAAAATGAAAATTTAATGCATTTTCAGACGTGCAACATGTATAAATCCAGCTAAGGTGTTACTGCATCCTATGAAAAATACGCGGACAAAATTTTAAGCAAATGTAAACTAATTCTAAGTCTAATAACTAATTCAAATGTAAACTAGTTCTTTGGGAAAGGCAGTTGAAAAATTAAAATTTAATGCATTTTCAGACATGCAACATGTATAAATCCAGTAAGGTGTTTCTGCATCCTATGAAAAATACGCGGACAAAATTTTAAGCATAAGAACTGAATTTGAAACAAGATTTGCTGATTTCAAATCGTTGGAAGACAAGTTTTCTTTGTTTTCTTCAATTTTTTCAATAAATATAGAATCAGTACCTAACCATATGCAAATGGAGGTTATCGAGATACAGTTGTAACGAACCTCCTGGGCGTTACTTTTAGGTTTTCCAGCTGAGGTATCCTCAGCGGCTGTCCAGGGTTCGGTATCAAGAAAAAGATGGAGGTTTTGTTTATTATTGAATCCTTTGATTCAATTTATTTAATTTTTAATAGTTTGCTTAAATTTAGTTATCCATAATATTATGTTTCTAGTTATCTTATTATTAATTTACATGAGTTAATCCCTGTGGGGTTTTATATGTTATGTAACACTGGATGGTCGAAGCTTTTCGTGACCTTGAAATGTCGTTTAGTCTCGAGTACCAGTCGTTCGGTACAGTTGCTACTCGTTCTAGTAGGCTTGTCTTGCGTAATCGATATTACGGCTTTATGCTGCGGATCGGCTATTCGCTTTGGTAGGCTTATTTTGCGTATTGTGGTACGGCTTTATACGGCAGATCTGCTATTGTGGAGTCTTGTCGGCTGGCTCAGCTTGATAGCGTTCGGCGTGCAATGTTTCGAGAAGCAGTGGTCACAAAGAGAAGGAGCGGATTTGGGCGCTGCGCTCGTATGGAGCACGGATGTGTGACACGGGAAAGAATTTATGTTATACTGTCCTCCGGTGACACAAATAGGAAGATGGGAAAAGAGATAGCTGGCGACTCGTGTAAAGTCAGGAGGATGTGAGGCTAACAAGAATTTATGTTATCCTGTCCGTTAGCAACACAATTAAGATAGAATAAGGTAGGCAAATCCGTGTAGGACGAGGAGTTCGTGGCACGAGAAAGAATTTATGTTATCCTGTCCTCTGGTGACACAATTGAGATATAAGGGATGGATTTGTGCTCGTGCAGAGCGAAAGATGTGTGACACTAGAAAGGATTTATGTTATCCTGTCCTCTAGTGACACAATTTGAAAGGAAAATAGGAAGAAATAGTATTTAGGATGTGATTCGCTTAGCGACTGTCAACTTACTGCCTTCTTATATGTTGCTGTAACAGTATTTATTCATGCGGAATTTATGGGTTGCCTCCTTATAATTTCCAGTGGTTAAACTACCACTTCCTTTGGCATTCGAAGAAGAAACTCTCCGAATGGATGTCTACACTCGGTGATGGTTACTGAAAAATATCACTCTCCTGTTAATGAACGTCTGCTTCAGCTTGACTGTTTGAAGATTATAACTCTCGAATATGCGTCTGTTCTGCTCGATGATTCAACTAAGATCCCTTGTTATACGTCTGTTCGGCTTGATGATTCAAATAAGACTCCCATATACGTCTGTTCGGCTTGACGGTTGAAAATAGACTCCCCGTTGCATGATTTTCTAGCAGCGCTTTCAGCTATTCACTCATGCTTGGTTTCGTGTGCAAAAAATAGCGTTTTGCTTATTACGTCTCAGTGTGTGTGTGTCTAACTTTAAGCTGTACCAATGCTTAGTGTTGTTTATTGTGCTTCGCTTGCATTGGTGCCGTGTGCAAAAATAGCGTTTTGTTCACTATCAATTGCTGCATATATATTTATGCAGGCTTAATGTATTGTTGTTGTTCTAGCGGTGGCTTTGGTGGCGTGTTTCTTTTGTCGCTGTGTTGGTTCTCTCTTGCTGGCTTGAGTCGGTATATTAAAATGATGACTGCTTCAGTGGTGCCGTGTGCAATTGAGTGAGTTTGCAAAATGTTCGTCGCATGTTGCGTTCGGTTGTTTGTCGTGGTTGCATGTTGCATGCCTGCATGTTCGTATATGTGTATGTATGTATTAATTAGTAATGTTTGAATTATGTCAAACATGTTGTCTTCGACTGTCCAGTGTTACAGCGTAACTTAATCTTACTATTTGTAAAAGGGCGCAGTACCTTTTGCTTAACATTATGCAGTAGCTAATCTTTTACCCTATTTGTATATAGGAACTACTTAATATAGCAATTATATGAACAAGTAGTAAAAGTTATCAAATGTTCAAAAGAAATAGATAATCTATAAAATATAATTGAATAATAGTATAAATACTTGGCAGGTCTTGATTGGTGGTTGATTGTAGGATGTCTGGTGGCTAGGAGTGGGCGTCTAATTGTGAGGCCATATTTCCCTCGGAAATATGATCCGTACACCCCCCCTGTAGTTCGCTGGAGAAGTGTTACTTCGGCGTCGCCGGTACGGCGAATGTAGATCAGGTAGAGTCTGTTGTTGACTCGGCGTCGGAACTTTCGCCGTTGGCCGATCTTGTGGCGTTTCTGGGCTTCGTTGATGATATGGTGCAATTCGTTCAGGTCCTCTGTGGGTATTGATTTTAATTGCATGTTTTGGTGATCTTGCGGTATGTGGTCTGGGATATTCTCATCCGTCACTTTTCCGGCAAGTGTAGGGTGTTGCTGTAGATTGCGATGTGCTCAAATGTTGGCACTGGATGATGGTACTTCCCTCGTCTGTGCCGCATCATCGGGTTTGTCTACGAGCATGGCCTCATCTTGAGGCTCCGGTGCAGCTTGCGTTTGGGTCGAAGTGAGCGTTACATTGTCGGCAAATGTAGGGTCCGATAGGCCCCACTGGATGTTGTCGGCTTGTGGCACTTCGCCTGCAGGTGCGGTATCGTTGTGCTGGATTAACCAACCAAGACATACTTCGATGTCTTCTCGGTCTTGCTCTGCGTTGAGAAGAGAGCTATCTTTGTAGTCATCATGGCTGATATCGTCTCGTAGTATAGCATGTATGTCGAGGATCTGGTTGGTAGCGTTTATTGTAGCTACCGTTGGGCTGAGCGATTGATGAGGCTGTATGGTCGCCTGCTGCTCATGCATGATGCAGGTAGTGGGCGATTGATGAGACTGTGATGTCGCCTGCTGCTCGTGAGTGGCATAACTAGTGGCCGATTGTTGAGGCTGTAAAGTCGCCTGCTGCTCATGCGTATGGCAGATAGTGGGCGATCGTTGAGGCTGTAGGGCCGCCTGCTGCTCATACATCGTGCTGATAGTGGTCTCCTGTGTGATGGCTGGCAGTCGAATTGGCGGTAGTATTTTACCGGCTAGTTGCTGAATGACTTGGCTGATCCTTCGTCGCTTCTGACACATAAATCTTGTCGAAAACCAGTTGCTCTTGTCGATCGGAAATCGATAGTCCGTAATCGGATCCAACATGAAACTCTCTATGTATTGGAGAGCATAGAGGCCACAGACCGTGTAGTTCGTCTGCTGCGGGACTTTCATCTGGTGGCCTGGCAGGTTTTCTGCAGTGAAGGGTGGCAGTGCTGGCTTTACCTGTTTGGCTCGAAACTCATTCGTCAAATAATTACGAAGCGGGGTCAACACGTGGGAACGATCGATGGTTGCTAGTGAATCTAGTAGCAAGATGACAGGCTGTGCGATGGGGTATAGCCGACCTGGTGCAAACTGTTGAGTGGTGTCCAAGAATCGTATACCTCTCATGGTCTGAAAGCAGATGATGGCCAGGAACCAGTGTTTTGCCTCGTTGATTGGTACAAATATAAACTTTTTATTTGTTATACCCTCGCGTCGTGTCCAGGCACTGACTCCTGCGTGTTGGCGCAATCCTAGTGTATGCGGTGTGTCGCCAGGTACAGCTTTTATTTTAGTGAGTTCGAAGAAAAACGGACTGAAAATGTAGACGTCTTCCTTTTGTATTTCTGGCACAACGTTGTTGGTGATCCACCGCGTATAAAAATCGATGATTTTGCCGTTGAGGTACTGGCCAACTGTGAGACACTTGTAGTCATCTATTGTTACATTAATGCCTCCTGGTCCTGGTGGGTAAGTAAATAGGTTTGCTGTAGGTGCATCGTTGCTGTCATCGCTTGATAGTTCGATGGAAGTGACTGTGGTTGCAGAGATCGCCTGCTGTTGGTCAACACAATGTGAGGAGCTGACATTAAGGCTATCCGACGGAGTAGCGATGCCTTTTGGCTTCTGTTGTACATTGTGATGATGCATCGGGGCGATTATTGGCGTAATTGGGCTCTCTGTTGTAGCGAGATATAGCCTGTTTCTCGCCATGGTTGGTGCAACTTCGGTTGTTGTGTTGAGACGTCGTTGTTTTGTTGACGTGGGGCCTGGTAATGGTTCAGCTATTAATATGGTGCGCTTTCTTGAGGTGTCCAATTCTTGTAGGCGCTGGTAATAAGCCTGCACACTTTCTTCAAATTTATCCATCAGGATATGGTAGAAGTCTCACTGCACGTCGCTGTGTGTTCTGAGAAGAACAATTAGGTGAGATCCTTTGTTTTCAAAATATGTAATGTAACTGTGATGTTTGCTATACGTCGTTGAGACTGCAATATTTCAATTGTAAGTTACTTCTGCTGCGTAATTACGTGCGTGGTTTTAGCTGCCACTTGTTTTTGTTTTGTACGTTTATATATTTAATGATAAATACCTGTGCTCACGTCGCTAGAAATGTAAGAAATCCAAACGTTGTGTTATAAGGCAAGTTGCTGTAGCTAAATTTTATAAAAATACACACTTTTAACTTATTTAAGTCGTAAGACACTTGAAAAGAAACAATATTGCGTAGTAGTATCACTAGTGATTTAAACTGCAATGGCTGTTGGTCATTTGAAATTTGTTCTAGTGAGTTTTGGTACAAACTTCTTGCGGTATTGCCATCTTCGAATTTCTGATTCGTTAGTTTAAGTGTGTCGTGTGCTAATCAGTGTTGCGACTTTTTGACGTTTGACATACCGTATGTGGTATTGTTTGACTGGACTCTGACTGATGTATGGTCTAGAGTTTATTGCAGCATTTCTTACATGGCGTGAGCGTGGTTTGCAGCATTTTACTTGCTGGCTGTGTGATGACATGAATTTGCTTAAACTGGTGCAAGTGGTTCTCATAATGAGATGAAAATTTGTGGCATGATGTAATTACAGATTCTTACAATTTTGGATGTCGTCGATTGCATGATGATGACGTGAGTCAGTTGTCAACGCGGGTGATGCCGCGTGTCCCAGTTGTTTGTAGCAGTTGGTGTTGCGTGAAGAGTGGTAAGCTGACTTACTTGCAGAGGTCGGTGATGACCATGTTGATGCGTACATTTTTATGCTGGTACGGCTGTGATTGTGCATTGTTGAGCAACTTTTGTCGCAGGTTGCGCTGCGGGTTCGAGTTGATGACGCAGTTAGTGCTGCGGGTCCCAGTTGTTGTCGCAGTTAGTGCTGCGGGTCCCAGTTGTTGTCGCAGTTAGTGCCGCGGATCCCAGTTGTTGACGCGGGTGGTGCCGCGCATCTTAGGTCTAAAGTCTCGATATTTTCCTGGTGGTGAGTGCCACGTGACTCAGTTGTTGACGCGGGTGAGTCCGCGCTTCCAGTTTTTCGCGTGGGTAGAGCCACCTTTTACTGGCGCAGGAATTTCTGCGCATTTTCCAGTTGACTGTAGGCAGGTGGTGCTGCATTTTTTTTGGCAGTGACTGCTGCGGCTTCTCAAACTTTTGACCAGCTGATGGTGTTCGTAGTAGCGGTTTGCTCCATTTGATGACGCAGGTGGTGCTGCTGTTACCAGTTGTTGACGCGGGTGGTGCCTCGGATCCCAGTTGTTGACGCGGGTGGGGCCGCGCATCCCAGTTGTTGACGCGGGTGGTGCCGCGGATCCCAGTTGTTGACGCGGGTGGTGCCGCGGATCCCAGTTGTTGACGCGGGTGGTGCCGCGCATCCCAGTTGTTGACGCGGTTGTTGCCGCGCATCTTACACGACGAGAATTATACAGATGTCGTGCTGGTGCCGTCAGCGTGGAACTTCTTTATTTCGCTGAGGTGCACGGTGCGGTGCCGGGAATCTATTCCAGGATCCCAAAGCTCGTGGTGGCTGCGAAGTTTAGTGATACAACTCCTTGTATTCGCAGGGTAAACGTCGTCGAAGATATCGTGAATAACAGCGGTTTTATTATAGTACGCTCCTATTCTTCCACTCACCTGGTTCAAGGAAGAAACATCCAGAAGGTATCTTTCGGCCAAATCGTCGTGTCTGCACGCAATGGCTAGCATGATAGTGCACCAGAAGAAAAAATGCCAAAGTCGATGAGAAAAGATTGGCACACCTAAATTGTGGTATACTGCCCCTTTTTGATTGCGACGTGGTTGCGTGAGTGGTTCGTCATGCCTGATGATGGTGCGCACGACGACATTCGATGTAATAGCCAGTTTGTCAAATTTCGGCATACCCTTTTCCGTGGTCACGTTGACTTCTTTGTGATGTATTTTATCTGGTGGTATACTGTCGGATTTGTCGGCTTTTATTGACATTGCTCTATCGCTCGGCGGCTTGATGATTTCTGTTGATAGTTGCTTGCCAGTCGGTGCTCGTAGATTCGCCTGATTCTCTTGTCGTGGCGCAAATTTCATTGGCGGTTTTTCGTCCCTTTGTTGGTTGGATACGAGTCGCACTGGTGGTCTGGCGGGGTGTTTCTCCCGTGATTCTGGTACTATCGGAAAGTTCTGGTCTGGCTGAGATGGGGCAGGTAGTGTCATTGGCTCTGCACACTTTTGTTGTTGCTGTGTGTATAGCTCCGGTGGCCATTTGGAGTGTTGGTCATGTGGTTCTGGTTCTGTTGGTGAACTGTGATCCTGTTGATGACGTGCAAATGGCATTGTTTGCTTTGCAGCTCTCCCATTTTGAATGTGGTTCCTATACGTACGAGGAATCTATGCCCAATACGAGGTGATGTAATGGATCAGGCAGAACAAATAGCCCAATGTTACAGGTATTATCTCCGAGACGGACAGACGTTTCCAATACCTCGGTGATTGTTGTGGTCCCACTGTGGGGTAGGCGTATGGTTTCGTGTGTGGGTACTCTCTTCCGTGGTATGCTCAACTCATTGGCGTAGGCTTCGCTGATGAAACTGCGGGTGGCACCAGTATCAAGAATTGCATCGAATAATTTATCTCCGATGATGACGGTGGCCATGATGTGGTTGTCTTCGTAACGTAGTGATTTCTGGGTGTAGGGGTACAGTGATTCATTGACCGCGCCGACCCCTATTGCGGGCGTGGTCTGCTGGAGTTTCCCGAATTTCTGCGGCAGCATTCTCGTGTTCTACGGTCACGTTGACCACAATCCCAGCAGAAAAAGACTCTCGGATTAGTGCAGTTGGTTGAGGTGTGCCCCTCCTGGGCGCATCGTTTGCATACGCGGGTGCTAAATCCGTTGGGGGTCTCGTGAATCGATAGCCGGTGTTGTGGAGCGTCTGGTGGTGAGCGTCGCTGAGGTGTGTGATTGGTTGTGGGTGAGTATTGAAGATTATTAACTGCCAGACGTTCATATTCCTCTGCCTGCGTGGTTAATTCTTCTAGCGTTGAGAAATCTTTTCTTCGTACGTAAAGCTGATACTCGTGTCGCATGTTGTCATAAATACGCTCCAGTCTTTGCGTTTGACTGTATCCTGCATGGCGCATCAAGGTTTGAATGTCCAAGAGATAATCCTTGAAACTTTCTCTTGGTTGCTGTTCTCTGGCTCGAACCTGATCTTCCAGTCGCTCTAAGTATCGTGGCGGGAGGAAGAACCGTAGTAGATCCCTCTTGAAAGATGTCCAGTCAGCCCAATGTTGATTATTATTTCTATACCACATGGCTGCCTTGCCTTCTAGTAATTCCGGCATAGTTCGTGGTAAGAAATCCTTTTTTAGGCCGTATGAGTCCGCTAATTCCTCAACTCGATCGACGAAAGCGATGGGGTCGTGATCACCTCCATATCTAAACGACCATTTCCGGACGCGCTCGATGACGGTGTAATATGTATTTGCCATCGGGGTCGGAAACCCTGCCTGTGGCACTTCGTTATGGAAAGTGGTGTAGTAGGTGGACGGTCCAGGTACGATGGTTATGGGTACCTTCAGGCTTGGTGTCTCGGTTAGTTGTTCGTTACCTGAATTTATGCTGGGTGACACAGCTCGCGAGTGCCTCGCCTGCAGCTCGAGTAGACGTCCCTCGACTTCTTTCGCATGCTTATCTTCATTAGCGAAGGCTGCCAGTCGTTTGCGCAGTTCTTCGACCGTACCTGTGTCTTCTATGCTGAATTCGTTGAGGTACGCTATGAGCTCGTCCTTGCGTAGCCCGTAGATCCATGTGGTCTTAATCATTGCGTTGCTTATTAATGCTGTCGTGTATCGGTGATGGAGCAGTAATGACTTTGCTGCTTTTGCTGGGGCAGTAATGACTTTGCTGCCGATGATTTCTGTAGATTTAAATATTTTTTTTTTTTTTTAACACTGTTCGATTTTAAAAATCGGAATGCTGCTGCTTGTCTTGAAAGCCGTAAATTTCTTCTGTTGTTTCGTCGCGGAAACAATTGTTGGATGTCTTATTTGATTCTGGGGTTTTTCTTATTTTGCGAGACGACAGTGACTTGTCACGAAAGCTTCTTATTTACAATTTCTTTATGATGTTCTATTTTGTTAACTATTAGTGCTTCGCTGAGAAGGCTGGTTGATGCTTGCTTTGAAGGCTTTTATGAATGTTAATGCTTCGCTGAGAAGGCTGATTAGTGCTTCACTATGAAGGCTGGCGGTTTATTGTTATATTATTATTTTATGTTATTTCATTAGTTATATTGATTTATTTAAATTTATTTTATTATTTATTATTTTTTTTCTGGTACTCCGCGTTGCTGCGGGGTCCCTGCTCGGGCGCCACTTGTAACGAACCTCCTGGGCGTTACTTTTAGGTTTTCCAGCTGAGGTATCCTCAGCGGCTGTCCAGGGTTCGGTATCAAGAAAAAGATGGAGGTTTTGTTTATTATTGAATCCTTTGATTCAATTTATTTAATTTTTAATAGTTTGCTTAAATTTAGGTATCCATAATATTATGTTTCTAGTTATCTTATTATTAATTTACATGAGTTAATCCCTGTGGGGCTTTATATGTTATGTAACACTGGATGGTCGAAGCTTTTCGTGACCTTGAAATGTCGTTTAGTCTCGAGTACCAGTCGTTCGGTACAGTTGCTACTCGTTCTAGTAGGCTTGTCTTGCGTAATCGATATTACGGCTTTATGCTGCGGATCGGCTATTCGCGTTGGTAGGCTTATTTTGCGTATTGTGGTACGGCTTTATACGGCAGATCTGCTATTGTGGAGTCTTGTCGGCTGGCTCAGCTTGATAGCGTTCGGCGTGCAATGTTTCGAGAAGCAGTGGTCACAAAGAGAAGGAGCGGATTTGGGCGCTGCGCTCGTATGGAGCACGGATGTGTGACACGGGAAAGAATTTATGTTATCCTGTCCTCCGGTGACACAAATAGGAAGATGGGGAAAGATATAGCTGGCGACTCGTGTAAAGTCAGGAGGATGTGAGGCTAACAAGAATTTATGTTATCCTGTCCGTTAGCAACACAATTAAGATAGAATAAGGTAGGCAAATCCGTGTAGGACGAGGAGTTCGTGGCACGAGAAAGAATTTATGTTATCCTGTCCTCTGGTGACACAATTGAGATATAAGGGATGGATTTGTGCTCGTGCAGAGCGAAAGATGTGTGACACTAGAAAGGATTTATGTTATCCTGTCCTCTAGTGACACAATTTGAAAGGAAAATAGGAAGAAATAGTATTTAGGATGTGATTCGCTTAGCGACTGTCAACTTACTGCCTTCTTATATGTTGCTGTAACAGTATTTATTCATGCGGAATTTATGGGTTGCCTCCTTATAATTTCCAGTGGTTAAACTACCACTTCCTTTGGCATTCGAAGAAGAAACTCCCCGAATGGATGTCTACACTCGGTGATGGTTACTGAAAAATATCACTCTCCTGTTAATGAACGTCTGCTTCAGCTTGACTGTTTGAAGATTATAACTCTCGAATATGCGTCTGTTCTGCTCGATGATTCAACTAAGATCCCTTGTTATACGTCTGTTCGGCTTGATGATTCAAATAAGACTCCCATATACGTCTGTTCGGCTTGACGGTTGAAAATAGACTCCCCGTTGCATGATTTTCTAGCAGCGCTTTCAGCTATTCACTCATGCTTGGTTTCGTGTGCAAAAAATAGCGTTTTGCTTATTACGTCTCAGTGTGTGTGTGTCTAACTTTAAGCTGTACCAATGCTTAGTGTTGTTTATTGTGCTTCGCTTGCATTGGTGCCGTGTGCAAAAATAGCGTTTTGTTCACTATCAATTGCTGCATATATATTTATGCAGGCTTAATGTATTGTTGTTGTTCTAGCGGTCGCTTTGGTGGCGTGTTTCTTTTGTCGCTGTGTTGGTTCTCTCTTGCTGGCTTGAGTCGGTATATTAAAATGATGACTGCTTCAGTGGTGCCGTGTGCAATTGAGTGAGTTTGCAAAATGTTCGTCGCATGTTGCGTTCGGTTGTTTGTCGTGGTTGCATGTTGCATGCCTGCATGTTCGTATATGTGTATGTATGTATTAATTAGTAATGTTTGAATTATGTCAAACATGTTGTCTTCGACTGTCCAGTGTTACAGCGTAACTTAATCTTACTATTTGTAAAAGGGCGCAGTACCTTTTGCTTAACATTATGCAGTAGCTAATCTTTTACCCTATTTGTATATAGGAACTACTTAATATAGCAATTATATGAACAAGTAGTAAAAGTTATCAAATGTTCAAAAGAAATAGATAATCTATAAAATATAATTGAATAATAGTATAAATACTTGGCAGGTCTTGATTGGTGGTTGATTGTAGGATGTCTGGTGGCTAGGAGTGGGCGTCTAATGAGGCCATATTTCCCTCGGAAATATGATCCTTACACAGTGTGATTCTAATTTAAAGGCGAAATACATTGAAGTTGGAGTGCCTGAATTTTACAAATATTTGCCTGCCAGATTTGAAACCATTCGAAATTTCGCATGTGAAAATATATCCATGTTTGGAAGTACTTATCGTTACGAACAGTTATTTTCTCTTATGAAAGAAAACAAGTCTCCACTCAGATCCAGAATTACTGATAGTCATCTCGGGTCGGTTTTAAAATTAATCACTGCGAATAAGATTGCCCCCGAAATAGGAAAGATGGTTGCAGAGAAAATGTGCCAAATATCTGGGAAAAAATATTAATTTTACACTTTTTTCTACTTTGCAAAATAAATCTATGTATGTATATATAATTTACTATAAAATTTTAAGTATTTTATTTTTTTGTGGCCCACATAATCTTTTAAATTTTTTATTTGGCCCACGTTATGCTTTGAGTTTGACTTGCTTGATGTAGATAGTACAGAAACAATAAATTTTGCACATCAAGGTTATGTCATATGAAAAGGAGTCAAAAATACAGTTTTCAATTTAAATTATTTTTGCAACAAAAACTTTTGCGCCATTTTTTCAGAAAACATTAAATATTATGAACCTATATTGAAAAAAAAAATCTAAAAAATATAAATGCCTAACTAACTGCTATTAATATTTTTATAAAGTACTTTTATTGACGTTTCAGACAAAAAAGAATTGAGAATATATTCAATAACAGCAGAGCACTTGCATCGAAAGTCAAAACTTTAAATTTCTGATAATTTTTTCGAGCTGAAGGTAACATTTATAAGTTCAAAAATTAATTTTTGCTAAGAATTTCTATTGTTTTTAAGTTAATGCTATGAGTGATTAATGGTAAATTTTTTAAATTAATTATCCTAATTTTGACAATAAATTTTACTAAATATTTACATATATTAAACAGAAAAATGCAAGTTGTGTAGCCTGTTCGTAAGAGATTGTCAATGTTAGCTTAGGTCATATTTGCAGATATTTTTATGGTCAAGAATTGTTTCATATGTTATTTTTATGTGCCTTCATTTTTTACCACGTTTTTTACAATTTCTTTTCTTAATTTTTTCTGAATAATCCATTAATCTGTTTTAACTGAATAACAAATAAGCACTGAAAATATAAATTGAAATGTCCAAACAACGCCAACTTACGACGCAACTGACTTGCGCATGTGTTGATGCGAACTAAAATCCCTGTAGGAAAATCAACCAATAGATCAATCCAATCAATCAATAGAATTCTTTATCAGCTGTCCTGATATGCGAAAATTAGAATGTTGAATATACCCTGCAGGAAAATCAACTAATTTAAAAGTAGTTGATAAAGTAGTTTTTTGTCAACCACAACTAGTTGAAATTCCGACTTTTTTCCATAGAACAAACTAACTTATTTTGTATGGCGATGTCCGCTAAATAAGCATATATTTTCAACTACTTGTTAAATTAGTTATATTTAAATTATTTTTTTAATTACTTTAAAATAACCAACTGAAAACTATTACTGCTGGCCTAAAGTTAATAATAGTTGATGAAATAACATGGTTAAATATGTATAAACTTGTAATCTAATAAAAATTTGCAATTAAAACATGTCATGTAATTCAAAGTAGTTTATCAACCACTTGTTTTTAAGTAGTATTTCAATTACATCATATATAATGCAATCTAAACTATTTAGAATTGAAGTGGATGCCGCCTTAATATAATTCAAAGTAGTTCATATACTGGTTTATTTTAAACTAGTTTTTTAATTAGTTGATTTTAAAAACAAGTTAGTTTGTTCCTATAGGGTAAATACACACAAAGAACAAAAGATATTTATCACCCTTCGCCTTTTACTACACCTTACTGTATTTTGTAGTACAGCGCCCTCTGGTGTTCAAGATATAGCAAAATACATAGCACAAAAAACTCACCGTACCCGAAAACTTCTTATAAAAATCATTCTTATCGGATGAGTGGTTTTGGAGCTTTTTTTGCAGTATTTGTACAACAGCGCCCGCTTTTTTTGCAGTATTTGTACAACAGCGCCCTCTGGATTTTGAGATAGAACAAAAAATGTTGCGCCAAAGCCCTCTCCATACTCGAAAATCCCTATATACAAATTGTCATACTTCATTTCTTAAGAGATTTGTACTGCAGCGCCCTGTGGTGTTCAAGAAAGCACAGAAAAATATTTATCATACCCATGGTATCCGAAAATCCCTATGTAAAAATTTTCATGCAAATTGGATGTATGGCTAAAGAGTTATCAAGGCATTTTAAAATATTTGTGCTACAGCGCCCTCTGGTGTTCAATTTAGAACAAAGTAGATAAGTCATAAAAACTTACCGTATCCGAAATCCTCTATATACACATTTTTATGTAAATAGGATAAACGGCTTAGGAGTATAATGATGTTATAATGATTCCCAAAATATGTCAACTAAAAATATTGGCTGGTATGTTAGTTAAAAAAAAACAAATATAAACGGTCAGAAATAATGGTAACGAAAAAGTTCTGCCAATCTGCATCAAAAAATATTAAATTTTTGCTGTTAGACCAAAGATAATGTGGATTTTTATGGATTGTTTTAACTTGTTTTACATTATTTTTACTAAAATTCAAATTGAATTTTTTATTTATACTACTTTTAGTCAAATAAATTATAAAACGTAAAAAGTGTTTAAATTTTTTTGTAATTTCATTCAATTTAATTCTTGACTTCACACTATGTTTTATCATCAATCGACAATTTAGTTGACTGAAAATAACATAAAAAAAAGTTAAAAAATTAATGAAAATCCGCATTATCTTAATGTTAAAATTAATTTAACAGCCGAAAAAGATCGCTCAACACCACAGGAGGTAATTGGCGCCAAAGTATATTTATTCCATAAGGTGGGATTTATGGAAATATGCGAAGAATCGGCTTTTGAATTATTTAAATATTTGCAAAGTTTCCATAACTCAAAAAAAATTTATTTCTGGATAAAATATTGTCAATTTTATTTCTGATTTCTTCTCCAGAAGCTCCAGGCACTTTTTCTTAAATAAAAAATAAAGATCGAGTTCTGAAATGGGCCAAATTAGATAAAAAAACCACGCCTACCTCCCATACAAAGTGACATTTTTTTAACCGTAAAATCTCTTAAAATCCACTTTAACTGTATTTCGTAAAAAGTAATGTACACTAAATATTTCGAAAGTTAAAGTCGAATATGTGCGAGTGATTTTAATTGCATGCAATATACTATATTTCGTCTCCTTCATGCCAAAAACGTCAATGTGAAAATAAATAAATCGTTAAATGGTTGCACAAAAAGTAATTTTGCTAACGTTTTTGTGGAGCATTGGGAACCATATTTTAACTGTGTAAAGGTGAATTTTTTGAGCCGTTCGAATCTTTAAGCTCTATTTCCCAAAAAACATAAAAATGCTCATTGGAGTTTTTGGCATAAAGGGAGCGATATGCAAAATATATGCAATTTATGGAAATAAATATGCAGAATATGTAAAATATGGGCATTTCCGCTGAAAAGTCCATCGTGACATGAAAATTAAAAGTTATTAAAATCTTATTATTTAATATTATCTTAGAGAAACATTTTTATTTTATTGATTTAAGCAATTTAAATATAAATTCATTTACCATGATGATCAAATCGTCTGCTCTGTTTCACAAATGTAATTTCTCTTTTTAGTTAATGTTTTGTAAATGTTTCGTAAACGTTTTTTTTATAGTAAAAATGGAAGGCATTGGCTAAAAATAATGAAGAATGGTTGAGGCAAGGAGAGGCAGAATATTTAAATTTTTTTTGTTTAACAACTAAATCACATAATTACTTAATTACCTAATTACTTAAGTACCCAAATGAAATACAATGGAAAAACGCCATGTCACGCAACGCTTCACACTAAAGCCCAATAAAAAAAAAACGAGAAAAGGTTTTTAAATTTGATTACTTTGAAAATAAACTTATACTATTTCAAATCCTTCTAAAAAAAGTTGTATACAAAAACTCTTGCCAATTTACAGAATTTTACTAATTTTGTGATCCAAGTCAAAAACCACTTCTATTTTTTTGAAAATGAGGCTTCAAAAATGAAGCCACGTATCATTTTTGGTGGCTTCTATCTAAGACCCGATCTTTTGACAAAGTTTTACACCTTGTATAGTGTGCTTAGTAAACTATTGGAAAATCAAAATAAGGAATTTGTAAGTTAAATTTTCTATTATTTTTTGACTCATTAAAGTCGTACGATCGTCACGTACGCCACCACGGAAATGCAAATGTGCAAAACATTTATAGTGCTAAAGCCCGTATGATACTTAATTTTTTTTTGTCCAATTTTAAAATCTGAAAACAAGTGGCGCGTGGGCAGGACAGACATATTTTGTAAGAAAAGAATAATAGTAGTAACTTTTTCATTTCGGGTGTTTTTAAGCGCAGCTGCATTTAATTAATTAATTTTAGCTGCACACATCACTTCCAATTTTCTTAAATAGTTTTGTTTACTCTAAAAATGTCATTAAATATTAACGGCAAAATATTTCACATTAAATATTTGAAACCTAACGACGAACGAATTGAAAGAAGCGGCAAAAACAATACATTCACCCCTTTCACATTGGTCAAGAATTGAATTAAATTTTCAGAGTTTGTGGGCAATTCGCCGCAAATCAGAAGCGACGAAAGGGAGAAAAGTTGACTGTACCAATGTCTCTGTACCGTAAATTTTTTCGTGTTCCCTTTTGTTCTCACTTTTATTGCTTTCTTTAATTCTTGGCCAATGTGAAAGTCCCCTTTCACATTGGTCAAGAATTGAAAGTAATTTTTTTTAGACGTTCTCTTTTGGACTTGGCGAAAGCTTCTACATTGGTCAAGAATTGAATTCAATTTCATATCTTTTTTGCTAGTTTTCCTAAAATTGAAAGCAAGCAAACGTAAGCGACTGAAGCCAACAAATTAATAAGAGTGAGAGAGATGCACGACGATATACAAAAAATAAAATTAAGTAATCTGAGAAAAATGCGAAAAGAACAAAAGGGAACACGAAAAAATTGACGGTACAGAGACATAGAGACCGTCAACTTTTTCTCCCCTTCGTCGCTTAAGATTTGCGGCGAATTGCCTACAAACTCTGAAAATTGAATTCAATTCTTGACCAATGTGAAAGGGGTCATTAAAAATGCAGTCCGTCCCACATTTTTTTCTCCAATTTGTACTATATGCGTACTCACTCACAACAATTGAATCTATGCATTCGTACTATTTGAACAACTCTAACTTAATTTTCAATGACAAAAAAATCAGCAATTTAATGAAGTTCATACAGGCTTGCTTAATAATATTAGTTTTTAATAAGAGGCATTTTGCCTTTGTCCGAGACCTGTGCGAGGGTTAGGTAAAATATGCATTTTCATAAAAATCCGCTCTCTAGTTATATTATATTATATTATATTATATTATATTATATTATATTATATTATATTATATTATATTATATTATATTATATTATATTATATTATATTATATTATATTATATTATATTATATTATATTATATTATATTATATTATATTATATTATATTATATTATATTATATTATATTATATTGTATTGTATTGTATTGTATTGTATTGTATTATATTATATTATATTATATTGTATTGTATTGTATTGTATTGTATTGTATTGTATAATATTATATTATTATATTATATTGTATTTTATTATATTATATTATATTATATTATACGATATTATATTATATTATATTGTATTATACTATATGATATTATATTATATTTTATTATATTATATTATATTATATTATCTTATATTATATTATATTATATTATACAGGGTTGCCCAAAATTACCGAAGGGGTTTGAATTGCTTATAACTTTTTATTTAAGAAATAATTATAAAATTAATTTTTTTTTTTAATACAGTATATAATTGGGGAATATTTTTAGTTTAGGTATGAAAAATAATATCTCGCAAGTGGTGGCCATTTTCTGCTTCGCAAATTCGTGCTCTTTCCAACACATTTTCCATAACCTTTCGCAAAACTTCAGGTGTTATGATGTTTATTTCGTCGCGTATATTGCTTTTTAATTCCTGGATGGTTCTAGGCTTATTAATGTAGACTTTTCCTTTCAAATAACCCCAAAGGAAACAGTCTGGAGCGGTTAAATCTGGTGAACGCGGAGGCCAATTAAAATCACCTGTACGCGAAATAATTCGTTCACCAAAGATGTCCCGTAGAAGAGCCATTGTGTCCCTTGCAGTGTGCGCTGTGGCTCCATCTTGTTGGAACCATACTTGCGGATGGTTTTCCACGGCTGGCCTTAAAAAATTTTCCAACATTGTCCGATATCTGACACCATTGACGGAAACGGCGACCCCGTGTTCATTTTCAAAAAAATAAGGACCAATTATCCTTTCCGATGAAACACCGCACTAAACCGTACACTTAGATGGGTGTAATTCTCGCTGTTGAACAACTCTCGGATTTTCCGTAGCCCATATCCTGCAGTTTTGTTTATTAACGAACCCACTTAATTGGAAATGGGTTTCGTCGCTCATAATTAAATTATTAATAAAATTTTGATTTTCGTCTGCTTTTTGACGGAAACTGCATAATCAAGTCGTTGCTGGTAATCGGTCGGTTTCAATTCTTGGACAAGCTGAATCTTGTATGGAAACATTCGTATTGTGTGCAAAATTCTCTGCAGCGACGCTCGTGAGAGGCCACGTTGTGTCGAACGTCTCCTGGTTGATGTTTCTCCATCGTCCCGAATACTCCTCTGTACCAGTTCAATATTGTCATCCGTGTGCACCGTTCGTCCTCTGCCAGCACCAGGAAGGTTCCTTACTGCCCCTTGTTGTCGAAAATTTGCAACCAGACGGTTTATTGTTGACTCTGAGGGTCCAACCCGCACATTAAAATAACGACGATATGCACGCTGAGTCAAAACAATGGATCGTTGATTTGAAAAATAAAGCTCTACAATTTGGGCACGTTGTTCAATTGAGTACTGCTCCATTTTAAATTCCCCAAGTCTTCTTTACAAAATACTGAAAAGAAAAGAAAAGAAAAAAAAATTTATAATAAAAAAGTTATAAGCAATTCAAACCCCTTCGGTCATTTTGGGCCGAATTATATTAATTATATCATTATATTACATTATATTATATTATATTATATTATATTATATTATATTATATTATATTATATTATATTATATTACATTATATTATATTATATTATATTATATTATATTATATTATATCATATTATATTATATTATATTATATTTATTATATTATATTATATTTATATTATATTATATTATATTTTATTATATTATATTATATTATATTATATTATATTATATTATATTATATTATATTAATTATATTGTATAATATTATATTATATTATATTATATTATATTATTTTATATTATATTATATTATATTATATTATTATATTAAATTATATTATTATATTATATTATATTATATTATATTATATTGTATTATATTATATTATATTATATTAAACTATACTATATGATATATTATATTATATTATATTATATTATATTATATTATATTATATTATATTATATTATATTATATTATATTATATTATATTATATTATATTATATTATATTATAGTATATTATATTATATTATAGTATATTATATTATAGTATATTATATTATATTATATTATTTTATATTATATTATATTATATTATATTATATTATATTATATTATATTATATTATATTATCGTATATTATATTATATTATTATTTTATATTATATTATATTATATTATATTATATTATATTATATTATATTATATTATATTATATTATAGTATATTATATTATATTATAGTATATTATATTATATTATTTTATTTTATATTATATTATATTATATTATATTATATTATATTATATTATATTATATTATATTATATTATATTATATTATATTATATTATATTATATTATATTATATTATATTATATTATATTATATTATATTATGTTATATTATATTATATTATATTATATTATATTATATTATATTATATTAAACTATACTATATGATATATTATATTATATTATATTATATTATATTATATTATATTATATTATAGTATAGTATATTATATTATATTATATTATATTATATTATAGTATATTATATTATATTATATTATATTATTTTATATTATATTATATTATATTATATTATATTATATTATATTATATTATATTATATATATTATATTATATTATATTATATTATATTATATTATATTATATTATATTAAATTATATTATATTATATTATATTATATTATTTTATTTTTATATTATATTATATTAAATTATATTATATTATATTATATTATATTATATTATATTATATTATATTATATATTATATTATATTATATTATATTATATTATCTTGTGTTGTGTTGTGTTGTATTGTATAATGTTGTATTGTTTTGTATTGTTTTGTATTGTATTGTATTGTATTGTATTGTATTGTATTGTATTGTATTGTATTGTATTGTATTGTATTGTATTGTATTGTATTGTATTGTATTGTATTGTATTGTATTGTATTGTATTGTGTTGTGTTGTGTTGTGTTGTGATGTGTTGTATTGCATTGTATTGTATTGTATGGTATTGTGATGCATTGTTTTGCATTGTATTGCATTGTATTATGTTGTGTTGTGTTGTGTTGTATTGCATTGTATTGTATTGTATGGTATTGTGATGCATTGTTTTGCATTGTATTGCATTGTATTGCAATGTATTGCATTGTATTACATTGTATTTGATTATCACGCATGTGCTGCATTTCACTTTCGTACGAAATTTAATGTGAAACCGAAATATTTCGTGCTGTAGTCCACGTTACACGTTACTTATCATAACCATGTCAAATCTACCGTTTTGACAAGTAACAGACATCAGGTTTTTACGATGTTTCGCCATTTTTATTCACTCAGGTGCTTTATTAAAAATTGAATTCACTTCGAATTGAATTCGCACGAAATGCAGCACATGTCTGTATATTTTACTGTATGTGATTATATATTTTTATATTTGATTATATTTTATTATGTTATATTATGTTATATTATATTATGTTACATTGTATTGTATTGTGTGACGAATCTTTTTCTCGCCGAGGTATCACTCGCCGGTGTCCAGGATTCGATCACAAAACAAAGTAACTAAATGCACGGTGGTTAGATCGGATTCGCCATTTATTTTATTTCATTAAGTTAATTCTTCTACTATAATTAATGTTCTTACTATAATTAATGTTCTTACTATAATTAATGTCTAAAATTTATTTTCAAAAATTTATTAAGTTTATATCAAAAATAATATTTCAGTAAAATGATACTCTCAAAAGCGGTACCCCGCTGGAGTCGTCCTGATGTCCTGGTATTCGAGCGTCGCGGCCGGCGATGTGCTTACGTCTGTTTGTGGGGCGTCTCTTCGCGTGCTCTGCTCGTCTCCCCGCGATGATGAATGGCGTGTCTTGGTGGCAGGAGGGTAAGGAACAGACCTCACATACGTCAGCCCAACGGCACAACGTATGAAAAGACTTAGCAACAGGAGCGCAGGATAGAGCTTAGTAGCAGGAACGCAGGTTTAGGACTTAGCACACATCAGCCCAACGGCACAACGCATGAAAAGACTTAGAAATAGAAATGCGGGAAAGGCTTAGCAGTAGAAGCGCCAGTTTAAGGCTTAGCACACATCAGCCCAACGGCACAACGCATGAAAAGACTTAGAAATAGAAAGGCAGGCAAAGCTCAGCAGTAGAAGCTCAAATGTAATGGTCTGATTATGCAAACTTGACATAACACAGGTTAACATGACGCAACGTACTATGGCTTTTTGTTGATTATGCTATCAACGTAGCAACCACAGCAAGTGTCCAATAATTCTCTAGATCAATTTGAAGTCACCCCAGCTTGGCTGCATCATGATATAATAATAAGGTAGGGTAAGGAGATTCACCACACCGACCTCGAATGTCAAAATGTGTTTTAGCATTGCCACTTTTCTGTATTATTGATAAATGTGGGATAAATAATAAGGAAATTATTTGTAGGATAAATAGGATAAATTCTGACAAATGTATTTACAAAGAAATAAATCGCTGTTTTGTGATTTTAAAGCTCTGTTTTGAATAAATTACTATTGCATATTAGTTTTAGTTTAGCTTTTTGTGTTCTTTATTTCTTATTTAAAATTTTTGTTCTAATGTAATAAATGTAATAAAAATAATAAAAATGTAATATATTATTCTTTTATTGCCATTTGACGGAGAAACTGACTGGCGGAGAAAATTTACACATTGCTTTTATTTCATCTTTATAGTCTTTTTATTTAATCTGCTGGAATTTTTCCTTTATATGACATATGGCAGAAATTCTTTTTAACACTATTAAAAATTTTTAAATTAATTATAAATATTTATTTACTTAGTATATTCACAAATTACAAGAACTGAAGTGCACTTCTGTATCAGAGAACGATTTTATAGGGATGTCCTATGGGCAAATGGCGAATGGAAAAATCCAAAAAAAAAAAACTTCAGAACTTTTCTAATAATGAAATAATGTACATCCCCGTTTGCCAGTGCATACATTTAATAACTTCACTTTCGAAGCGAAAGTCGAAGCGAAATATAAATATTCAAGTATAAAATGCGTTTAAATAAAATTAAAAAAATTGTCTGAAAAAAGGAGACAAAGTGATATTTTTTGCCAAACATCAATGTTAACGAAGTTATAACATGTCGCCACAGCTAAGCAATCCATCAAAAATGCAAAGAACAATTGTAATTGTAATAATAAGGTAGGGTAAGGAGATTCATCACACCGACCTGGAATGTCAAAATTATAAAATACTGTGCTGCCGTATCTTATAAAATATCCAACAAAAATGCATGATTGTTCTTTGCATTTTTAATGAATTGCTAAGAATTGTTCGGCAATTCGTCAAAAATTGGATTGTTTAACACATTCGACAGGCGATAAGTTTGAGAAAATATCGCTTTGTTTCCTTTTTCAGACAATTTTTTTTAAATTTTTTTTAACGCACTTTGTACTTGAATATTGATATTTCGCTTCGACGTTCGCTTCGAAAGTGAAATAATTAAATGTAGCCACTGGAAAACGGGTACATTATTTTACTATTAGAAAAGTTTTGAAGTTTTTTTGGGATTTTTCCATTCGCCATTTGCCCATAGGCCATTCCCTATAAAACCGTTCTCTGATACAGAAGTGCACTTCAGTTCTTGTAATTTGTGAATATATTAAGTAAATATATATTTATAGTTAATTCAAAAATTTTTAATAATGTCAAAAAGAAGTTCTGCCATCTTTCATACAACGTGAAACAAAGAAAATTTAAGTTTTTTAAAGTTACAGCAGATTAAATAAAAAGATTAGAAAGATGAAATAAAAGCAATGTGTCAATTTTCAAAAACCAGATTTTAATTTATGTTCAACAGTTTTTGCGTCAAACGGCAATAAAAAAAAACTATGTATCATATTCATAGTGGACATTAGATCAAGAATTTTAAATAAGAAATAAAGATCACAAAAAGCTAAACTAAAAGTAGTATGCAATAATAATTTACTGAAAACATAGCTTTAAAATCACAAAACAGCTATTAATTTCATTGTAAATACATTTGTTCGAATTTATCCCATTTATTATCCTACAAATAATTTCCTTTCATATTATTTGTCCCACATTTATCAATAATACAGAAAAGTGGCAATGCTAAAACACATTTTGACATTCGAGGTCGGTGTGGTGAATCTCCTTACCCTACCTTATTATTGTATCATGTTTTTGGCATACTACTGTGGTGTAGGTTTTCAACACGTAAAGTGTTGGTAACCGAGAAAGTTATGACAGGTGGCTGCCGTTTGTGTGTTCACTCTGGTAGCTTATGCTTGGCTTGATGTTTCTGCTAAATGTTTCCAGTAATAATTATGTTAAACTAATACAGTTGTGTTAGTATATCCATGTTATACTACATATATGATATATTCATGCGAGGGCGTATTAAAATACGAAAATTCCTATGGATAGCGTGTGTATGTTAAATAAAAATAAACACGTGTGTCGTGTCAAATATTCAAAAAACTTCTGGGATACGACATCGTGTAGGTTGTAGATATAGTTAAATGTAACGTTGTGGCATACACAAATTTTTCGTGCACATCAAAATTTTGAATAACGGTTCAAAAACCGTCTTTTCGAGGTAGATGGTTTGTAATACATCGTTACAAAGAAAAAAGTAACACCTTTCTAACGGTGTATTACATTGCAATCTCGGATAAATATTGAGGGAGCTTCATGTAAAAAACATTAACTATTTTTGGTATGGTAAAACTATTAACTTTTGGTTTCAAAACACATTTAATTTTGCGCTTCCTACACATTAGTTTATTCAAACCGAGTAATATTTGATTAAGTTATTTAACTTTTTAGGAAAAAGGCCATTTGCCGATATTTTAGATTCATGATGTGTATTAACCTCCGCGTAAGTTCAATTTGGCAGTTTTGTTTGAATTTGTTACTAACAATAAAATAAACATTCTGTAAACAGAATACCGAACACGAGTCAAATGAGAACGGGTTTCACCAAGAAATCGCTACTATAGAAAAGCGCTTTGATGGTAAAAATAAAATCAAAATGATGACAAATTACTACTGGTCACTTAAAAGAAAAACCGATAATGATCAGCTAAAAAGAATAAGATCGAGTAAACATTTTTGAGTAGAATTTCTAACTAAAAGTTCAACAAACCCCCGCCTGAGAAATTAAGTGTCGTGTGTGGCTTGTAACGACCGACAGCGATTAAAATCGTTATACATATAGTGGAGCGCACTCTGCATACCATCAATCCAGCCATGCTCAGGGAAAATGGGGTGGGCTTTGCTCCAATCTCATACTTTATTATCGGCTACATAAACTTAAAAGTATGCAGAGATTATTTAAATAATCAAACCAAAACCGAAAATCGAAAGTAATTCGAAAGAAAATTGAAACTGCTAACTCGGAATTTAGAGAAACTAAAAGAAAAAAACCTCACTTCACCTCACCTCACCTGCATTCACCTTTCATGTAATTAAAAGATTATTGAGTTAAAGTTGCATTATAATTATCTTAATTTATTAAAAGAATGAAAATTTCCTTGCACATCTTTAAGGTAGGTAAATAAATTGTAAATTTTAATTATTTATATTGCAAAGTATCTTTAATGTTTAAACATAGTAATTATAAAACTATAAGTTAAATATCATTTAAAGTATCAAGTATAAATTTTCAAGTGTGGTAAATTAACAGATAACATTAAGGTAAGTATTAAACAAGTAAAGTAAACATGGTCAATTTCATTAAAATATGTTAAGTAGGTATGTTGAATAAAATTAATTGTAAAATTATTTTAATCGAAAAAAATGATATTAAATAGCAACATGAATAAAAAGACTGAAGTATTATTTAAATCTTAGAATAAATTAGAGAATTTTAGCTTTATATTGAATTAATTATGAATTCTCAAATTTAAAAAAAATTTATTAATAACTAATAAATGCAAGGACTTACATTTTATCCTCCCACGAAGTCTGCAGGCGCCTGGTGACGTTGTGTTTGCTATATATATTAATTAACCAATTCAATATAAATATAAATACTTCTTTAAGATTTAAAAAAAAATATTACATGATAATTTTAATTATAGGAATAATGATTTTAACTGATATTATATCAACTCTGATTTAAGACAATTATAAATTAACAATTATTATTAAAAATTGAATTATTAAAAATTATTTTGAGTCTTGTGGAAATATTGGTTGTAAAAATAATTATTTTGGGACACTGCTCTTTCCTTTGAATTTTACGAAAGCCAACGTAAATCAACTGATGTATGAACTAATACTGTATGCCTTTAATTATCTTGTCGACAACGACGACGATTTTCACAGATGATGTTTGTGGATGTTTTTGCAGCTGCTGCGATAGCAACGCTTTTGAAGCGCTAGCAACGGGCTTTGAATAATATATCGAATGATATAAGTTTTCCAAGGAAAAACGTATGACGACGAACTCGAAGGAGCTGATAGCACTTTGGAAAATAATTTGTTTTTTTTTTATTTGCAATTTTCAAATAATTATACACAATTCGTTGGTTTATATTTGCAATTGTTAACAACACTTTGAAAATTTAGTTGTTTTATTTGCAATTTTCCAAATAATTCCACACAATTGTTTTTTTGTTTTTATTTGCAATTATTAACCGCACTTTAGAAACTGTTTTTCTTTTTCTTGGTAATTTTCCAAAATTATTAATTTTTTTTTTTTTTATAAATTTTACGACACAAGTTCAATTCCAAACGAAATTTTTTTGCGACTCCTCAAAATTTTCTTTACTTTTCAAATTTTCAAATTTTTCATTTTAAAATCAAGCAAAGGTTGCTACTCAAAATTTCTATTTTCAATCTACAGTAAAAACCAAAATAAGTGTATTTCAAATTCCAGTCTCACCCTCATAGGCTTTCGATAGTTTTGAGTGAATTGAATTCTAAGTTTAATAATAACTTTATAGCTGACCGATTTTCTTCATATTGATACAGGATACGTATGTGGGTTTTAACTGTATAACTATAATAAATAATAAATTCAGAGATCGTACCTCATTTCGGTAAGGACTTAATGTGATATTTGTTTAGAATTGGTTTGTCGTATGTGGCGATTTCACACTTTTTTAACTTACCTGATACGACTTACATTTTTTGAAAACTTATGGAGAAACTATTACATTCGACGTTTATTTTCTGAATTTAAAAATAAGTTGCCACATACGACAAAATAAAGCCTCTGAATCTCGGTAACGACTTAAGATATCAAAAAACTGACCTTGTTTGGCATGGTCATGAGACACCCTCAAAATACCACACAAAACATGCTTGAAAAAAATATAAATAAATTGAAGTAGCTTAATTACGAAATGAACGAAAATGGCTATTTCAGCCCTTGAAAGGACTTTGACCTAGCTTCTTATGATCAATTGTGTTGTGTGTGTGTTATGAACTGCTTAAACACAAATGATCGAGAACTGGACCTACATGTTTTATGCCGATTCCGAACGGCTTATGTTCTCAAGAAGCTTTTCATGGCAGTTTTTACTCTCTGAGGTGTGTCTGCAGTGAGGTGACGGCCGTACAGAAAAATTAATTCAAATTAAAAAACTTTATTTGTCAGGTGAGACTTGAACTAGGGTTCTCTGGCGTATGGGCCACACACTACCCACTGCGCCACGGCCGCCACGAAGTAAATTGATTTGTCTTATTTAATTTTCAGTACTTGGAGACATTCTTATTCTAAAAACAAAATTATTTAAAAATTATAACAATATTATATTATATACTAGCAGGAACAAGTGATCCAAGGCTTCCATTGACGTCCCAGCAACCATATTCTTTAATTTGTGGGCGGTTAAAGGGAGTGTGGCATTTTATCCCGCAAATCATCTCTTGCTCGAAAACAATCTACTGCAAAAATTTCAGCGCAAACGGGCCAGAAATTGTGGAGTCTTAATGATTTCTTAAAAGTAGGCGTAATTATGTATAGTGCGACCACGCCGATTTTTAGTACAGTTGTCGATGGTAAGCATACAAACTAATTTACCAAATTCCAGTCTTATACGACCAAAACCGTCTGGAATATAGCATTTTCATTGATTTGTGAGCGGTAAAAGTGGGCTTACCAAGTAACCAAACTAACAAACAAAATTTAGTAATAAACTAAATTACCAAATTTTAGTCTCATACAATCGAAACTACGATATATCGCATTTTATTGATTTGTGGGAGGTTAAAACTTAGTATGCAAAAACCTAATTTAAGACGCAAGTAATATTCTTTTAGCGAAATCCGTTCAGCCGCTTAGAATTGTATAAGAGTCAAACAAACAAACACACAAATGAAAAAATAAACAGAAAATAATTTTTATTAATATAGATTATATTATTATATATTATTGACCGATTTTAGAAAAAAAGACACATTTTACTCGTGAAAATGTGATCTTTTTAAAAAATAAAACAAATTTAAGGAGTTTCAAACAAAATAGTGTTCAAAAACATCACCATTGTCAAAAAGTTGTGAAAAAAACCAAAAGAAAAAAAATGATTTACCTAGCAATACTACAATATAGAAAATGAAACATGATAAGTCATGTTTCAAGACTTAAATGTCTTCTTTTCAAAACCGGTAAAAAAATTAAAATCAGTGGAAATTTGACGAAGTTATGAGCGCATGAGTACGCACATGTGCGCAAAATCCGTTTTTTACCGTTAGACAGGCAAAAAAAGTTGCACCGTTCTGCGCAAGACATTATGTCTTTCGTGACGTAGTAAGGAAAATATACTTCTCTATTTCTCACACTGATTTTCTTTAATCGCAAGAATGAGATGGAATGCGGTTCTATTTTTCAGTTGCGGTTCTGTTCGTTTATGTTTTACTAAGTGCCGGCCGGCTTACACTAGTCAGGACTTGACCGGTCAGTGTTTTGATATTTCCTTTTAAACTTGACGCATCAGTTTACAGTGATCATAAAGTTTCTCGTATTTTCTTTTGAAATCAAATGAAAAATAAGAACAAAAGGAAAGAACAGAGCATAAACGTTCAAGTCTATTATCTTTCCTTTCCTCATGTTCCTCTTGATTTCAGCTATATGTCTTTGAAGACAGACTGAAAATGACAATTGGCGCTATTGAGTTTTAATTTTCTTTATTCTTTTTATTTTCTTAAGCTTAATTTTTCAATGAATTTTTCGAATGTCAGCCAAAATTTTTACGTAAGAAATAAATTAACGTTGCCATTAAAATTTCATGCAAGCAAACATAGTGCTATGCTTAGGCGAATATATATTATTTATCTAATTTCAATTCCAGTTTTGAAGAAGCAAATGAAATAAAACAATATAACGAAATCGAAATTATGGTTTTATTAATTTAAGTCAAGGTCTTATTTAATTTTCTTCTTTTAGCATATGTTTTTTCTAACATATCTTTATTTAATTTTCTTATTCAAAAGTACATGCCGGCACGAAAAAATAATTTTTTCACTTTAATATCACAATTTATATTTTTAGATAACTCTAAATGATACTTTAAATAATTGTTTGAGATAAATAAGGAGTCTCCATTTAATGTATCAAAAATATATAAAAAAATAAAAAAAAATAAAAAAAAATAAAAAAAAATAAAAAAGTAATAATAAAAATATTGTTTGTTCTGACAATATTTCGATGGAAATATTGGATAAAATATTGCCGCGATGTGTCATATTTTAAATGGCGTTGAATGAGACACACATACATGCTATTAGAACATTAAAGACTTTAGAGATTTTACATATTTGTGAAAATACAAACTTCTGCATAAGTTTAATAGTTTAAACACTCTTTCACTCATCAGTTGCAGCCATTTTGTTTAAAATTTCAGAGTTGATGTGTCAAAAATATTGCTCGCAAAAGGTGGCATGTTCACTGACAACTCACTCTTACCTCACACCCCCTTAGCAAAAAATTGTTAATTATAACGAAAAAATAACAATAATATTGGTTAAAGTAGCATTAACAGGCGATTGTTGATTTCATGTTAGAAATAACAATTGAAATTGTTAATTTTTCGAAATTTTGTTTTGATGGTTAAAACAACAAGTTGTCGATTATAAATGCCAAAATTCAAAAATAAAAATGCATATATGTCAAAACCTAAATGTCAAAATAGTGTTTTAAAGAAAAGAAGATTTAAGTAAAGAAGATTTAACTGCCAAAAAATTAATGAACTGTCAAAACTAAAAATTATCTGTCAAAAGAAAACTCTTAATTTTTTTCGTTTGAAATTTGATTACCTTCTTCGTGTCATTCTTCGTTTACCTTCTTGGTTTTAGATGTCATTTTATTTTAATTCACAAAATTATACTTGATACAAATATAAATCATCCATAGTTACCAAAAAGTATGCCATATTTATATTTTCTCTTAGTTGATGATGACTGGTTATTATTTTTAAACCAGCAATCCTTCCACATGCACGTGAGCTCACCGAATTCGTTAAAGCCCATGGAACGATCTAAAGTGTCTTCCTAATATTTTCGCAGTTTTTAACAGCTTGGGTGCATTTCTGGCATTTCTGCATTTTATTTCTAAATAGTTTATTGAATTGAAATTAATTTGTTTAACAGAATTTTTATATTTACCTATATTTTCGATATCTTCTTTAATTATTTTTCTAGCTTCAACAAAAAATTAATATGAAATTAATGGCATTTTCTTTTCTCGGCAAAAAATTCTGCCGTCTGATAGTGTAGAACTTTTTAAATTTTGACCTGAACTCAAAAAATGTTCGACCTGTCCTTAATCGAGAAAAGAACATAAAAATGCTCAAAAACATTTTTCTTTTGAATGTTGTCTGCCTGTTATATCGAGAAACGTCAAATAAATTGCAAGTCATCCGTGAAATAGCAAAACACAAAATTAAATTCAAAATGACTGGCGACGAAAGTCTTGTTGAAGGTAAATTGACTTATTTGTTTCGTTAATATCATTAAAATAACTGATGTGGCTATTTCGTTAATTTCAGCCATTTTATGTTTAATTATAATAAATATTTGTTATTTGTGAAAAAGATGCTCACTCTTCAGTAAAATGTCAATACAATATTCAATATTTTCTTAGCATGCCACTTTTTTGTTTCTTCAGTTGGTAGCATTTGGGGGCAGAACTCTGAAACCGTCGATCTTGAGAGTGCAAAAATTCTGTATTTTCGAGAAAAGAACACGATTTAATTTTAGAGGTCAACATGTTTTTAGAAAAGAACATAAAAAGTGCAAAATTCTCAAAGAGGGCAGAAAAAATGCAAAATTTTTTCGAGAAGAGAAAACGCCATAAGTGACGCTCCATTGAATGAGTATTCATCTAACAAAGCCCAAGTCAAAGCTAGTGTAGACTAGCACCACAAGCCAAACATAAACGAACAGAGCTACAACGAATGAAAAACAGCTGATATTGACAATGTGTCTTTTATGATGTAGGCAAACATGCGCATGACATAATCTGGTGTATATTATTTTTGCCTACAACCTAAGCTATGCCCCATCCCAGAAGTTTTGTTTTGATTTTTTTTGTAACTGTGTAATTCATGGCAGTTTCTTTTTACAAAGTGAAATAAATATGCTACATGTAAATGTGGGATGATAAAATGAGATTCATGCTAGTATGGATTTGAGCGATTTATGTGGTGGAGTCGACTTTCATCCTCACAATTGTATTGTATTGTATTGTATTATATTATTATGAGTTATTAAGCTTATCTACTATTTCTAGAAAAAAGTAATATAATTTCTTCCCGGAGATCTTCCTAACCCCCTTTGCCCGTTATATGATTGAAGTGTTCTTTTCCTGCATTTTTTTACATGATTTTCAGACCTCTTTAACTTAATTTTTAACTTCATTATATTTCATTAGAGAAATCATTTCACAACTATCACTGCCCCTGTGTCCACATTTTGAATGATGATTGCTATAGATCATATCGATGGTTAAACGAAATAAAATGTTCTGAAAACAACTATTAAACAAAAAATTATAAAAATTTACTGTGTTAAACTACAACAATGCTGAGTGTACAGTACTCTTAGGATTGAATTTTTAGACAGTAAAAAAAAGGTGATTTCAGAAATATCAAATTCAAATCCGCAGTAGCAGTTCAAGTGCAATCTTTCCAAATAATATTTACGGTTGAGTTTTTAAATAAAGTGAGGAATAAAGTCCGGAAAAGAACTGAATATATTTTCATGATTTTTATAAATGAAAACATTTTTCACTTAACGTTTTTATTTTGTTTCCTAGGTCTACTTTTGGACGGGTTCTCCTGCGTTACCAGCTTCAGAGGAAGGTTTTCAACCATTACCTTCAGTGACTATTAGGCCAGCAGATGATTCACATTTACCAACGGCAAACACTTGCATCTCTAGACTATATATACCATTGTATTCCAGTAAATCAATTCTTAGGAGCAAATTACTTCTTGCTATTAAATCTAAAAATTTTGGTTTTGTATAAATTTTATAATATGTGCACATTATTTCTTTTTACTATTAAAGAAATTTCAATGATCAGTAAAAAATATTAGGCATAAACATATATTTATATATATATTTATATGCATATATATAATTATAGAGATGTATGTGTATGCATACATATATATACATATATATTAACATATATGTATATATATAAATATATCCTTGATTCAGATTAAGATTATTATTTCACATTGTTTTCACGTTTTTTATAAAATTTAAAATGAATTATTTCAAAAATTATTATACGTTCATTCCTATTTAATAACTGAAACAACAATTCTTAAACTAATCGATTTACAATATATGTTAGAAAACATGAGTCATTAAAAAATTTTAAATTTGTTATAGTGTATAACTTCTTAACCATAAGGGAGCGATCTGCTTAATCGTTTTAGAATTGAATTAAAAACAAGTGGTATGAAGCACAATTCTTTTAGTATCCGGAATTTTTTAAAGTTATAAAGCTAATTAAAGCTAAAACTTGTGAATTGGAAAACCTATTAAAGTGAATTAATTTGTTGTTCCTTAATTGTATAATTTTATTAAATATAATACTTGAAAAAAAATGTGTTATTCATCCTTATAGAGACTGTCGGGTGAACAATTTTTGTCTGACTCGTTTCTTCATTTGAATAAAAATGCCGTAAAAAAGTATAAAAAACAAACAACTTTCATTGTTTTTTGACTACAAAATTTTAGGAAAAAATTTCAAACAAAACTAGCGGAATTATCGAAATTTGATCTTATTATTGGGTATTGAATAAAAAAGTTAAGCGAAAGGAACATGGCTTTGGGGATTAAAAAAAAATCAAATCTTTTAATTTCGTTTTTCTTTTTGTTCTTGAAGATGAATTAAAAATGTATCTTATAAATCAGTACCTTCCCCACCTTCTTCAGCTAGCTTTCCTAATCGGAATACCTCCATGGTCCATCAGTCCATGGTGAAGTAATAAACCTTATTTGTATCGTATCCCTTATGTATATATAATTTACCATCAAATGCTGCAAATACTAGTTATAAACATTTCATATACAGAGGTAGTCAAAATTATTTACACATTGCTAATATTTTTTTATTTACAACATCAAAAAAAAAGCAAAAACAACACTACGCGGAGACTCACTTGAACTCAGTTTGCCGAGTGCCAGAAAATTATTTTTATTGATTTTGACCATAATTGTAGCTGAGAAAGAAAGTACAATCAGCCGCGATGCTACCTTCTTTTCATTGTACCACGTAAGCATTTTTTGTTTTGTTTTTGTAAAAATTTAGCATGACTGTGAACGCACTTCGTGGTAGGAGCATATCCGCATAGACGCAGTGTAAGAAAATTAAATTTTGAGAGGAAATAACATAATAAAAGATTTGTTTTTTGTAAACAAAATAAGTAAGTTGCCTTCTGGTTTTTTCTAGAAAATCTTGAAAAGAAATGAACATTCATTATTTTAGGTAAACATTAAAAAAATGCCACGTGGAGTTTACGTAACCGATCAAGAATTTTTAGCCGAAAAATTTCCCGTTCTGATAAAGTTTAAAGAAATTTCTCAAAAATGAAGCTCGTTAGGGAATTAAGAATCCAACAAAAGGTAGTCAAAAGTTGACAAATCATTAGAAAATTTGATTTGAGACAAGGCTCCAAAAATAAATTACATTCAACACATATACATTCTAAATTCTGTTTACTAGTAATAAAGGAAAATATTGCCCACGTTCTACGCACATCATCAAATGTTTGGCAGAAACCAGCGCGCAAACCAATGCACTGCAAACCAATTTTTCGGCAAGAAGTCACTTTTTATATATGTTTTTTTTGTAAAACAATTTTATCAGTCTGAGTCAGGGACACTAAGTAAGAAAGAAATTATTAGAAAAAGATGATAGGTGGCAACCCGCTTTTTTCACGGTAGTTCAAATTTGTTGTTTTGTGTTTTCTTCTTTATGAGTTTTAGTAAGCAAGATAGATAATAAAGGTTAAGCGCACTGCGAAAAAAGTATTTTCTTAATAATTGTTTTAAATAATGGAAAGAGTTTCTAAATTTATGTAAAACAAAGAATAAATACTTTTTTATTTAAGGAGGTATTCCTGGTTGGCAAAAATTTTTGTTCGATTTTTTATAGTTTGGATATTTGAGAATATCATCCTAAAAGGGTTTTTTGAAATTCAAAATACTTTAGGAGACATGGTCTTTTTTGCCCAGCAATGTTTTCGTCAAAATGCGATTTGCTTAATTTGGCTACTTTTTAAATGCAACGGTTTGAAGCAACCACCGAATTTCGTTCAACGGGTTCTTTAGTAGGTAATGACTTGTTGTATACGGATTTTAAAAATAAATGAATACACATTTTAGAGCTTAGGTATTCGAATGTTGGCAGCGTTTAGTTCACTTTGAATTGAGCTATAAACCGGACGCGCGCGCGCATACAGTTTTGAAAAGTACAGTTTTGATAAAAATTTTTGTTTGTGCTAAAGGCAATGGATAGAAAAAGTATTAGAAATAAAAATAGAAACACTGATAGCAATCGAAAAACTCGTCCCTTGAAACCCCAGTTTCGTGGTAACCAACACCATGACAACCATTACACCGAATTCACAAGTACATCGGCACAAAAATTTAAAAATAATGAAAACGAAGGCATAAGCATTGACAACAAATCGGAGAATTGCATTTTGGAGTTTTACACAGTTTTCTCAAAGAACGTTTGAAAAGGTCTTAAGCCAGAGCTCTGGCTGCATCAAAAGAAGGTAGAACTGCCCGAAGAGCACAAATAGCCGCTGAGCCCTCATTTTTTGAAGAAGAGGAAGGAGTTCTTTATGTGGCTGGCATTGCAGTTTGATATATGCAAGTATTTCACAAAAAAAAACGTTTTATTGCCTAAAATTTTCTTTGATTTTTTTTCAAAATCACGTTTTTCAACTTCGAAGTCACTTTTGAACCGATTTTGAAGAAACCAAGTGCAATCGACGCAGAATTGTCGAATTTCTGAAACTGCATGCTCAAATTTTTCAATTAAATTTTATTTTGATGCAAAAAAAAAAGAACTTCAAACTTAAACGCGTTTATCTCGAAACCCAGTTTTTCGAGCTTGCGGCCCAGATTGCGCCCATAGTTCTGAACCGATTTTGATGAAACAAAGTGCAATCATTTTACCTCAATCACAATTTTAAACAATTTTTTACTATTTTTTTTTTACACCAAACTACAAAAAAAAGACCCAAAATCGATTTTTCATTTTTCAATGACCGCCATTTTGTAAAAAATAAACGAAAAATTATGATTGAGGTAGGGACCAGTATTAGATCTGTACTGAACCTAACGCCGTTTATATTTTCCATTTCAGATGATCCGAAGTCGAGTTATCCGGGCCGCAAGCAGCATACATTTTTTTCGACTCCCAACTTTAAAGGCCAACTTTTTGAACAGCCCTCGTACAAAGGAAAAATTTTTTTTATTTAATTTAATGTTTTTAATACAATAAAAAAAAACAGAATTTAAATAGCTCTTTGCGTTTTCAAATGAGAAGTTTTTCAAAGAGGGTCCAAAAACAGCCTTCCAACCAGGAATACTCCCTTAAAATGTACCATTTTTGAAACTTCACTGTTTTTAAGTGTAAAATATTTTGTGCATGTTTTTTTATAGAAATGTTGTGTTTCGTGGAGTAGAAGTGGCGGCATAGTTAGCCATACTTGGAGAGTTGTATATTTTTGGATGTGATATAGTATCTGCTTTCATGTGATCATAAAATTATCTGCATTTGCATGCATCCAATTAGTGAAATTTTAATTTTTCAGAGTCAAATACAATTAAAAATTCTGAAATTTTTCAATTTTGGGTCGACAGCAATAAAGATAATGCTAGATACAGCTGCTGGATCGCTTTAAAAATGAATAAAAATATTGATGATGAAGAAATGACATTAACAAAAAGGAAAATTCAAAACTTTTGTAGTGTTGCTAGGCAAAAGTGGGTCAAATATAACATGCTTTAAAATATTTCGTAAATATGAGAAAAGCTGGTTAGAGAGTGAGACTGAGTTTTCAGTATATGTAAAAGAACCCAAAAGGGACAGGCCTCATGTTGATTATAACGATGGCAGTGAACGTCATAGAAGAAAACTTGCATCAGACGCCTCGTCCCAACAAAAAAACAACACTATGTTATTAGTCCACTCTGCGTCTATTTCAGCACAATCTTCTAAAAATGTTGATTTAAATTATATCTTAAAAGAAGCAGCTGCATCTCCATCGCGTCCAAGTAAAATTAGAAAAAGCCTCACCGCTGATCTTCAAACTCCTTTGCCTTTATCTCCGGAAGAGGCTTTGAGTTTTTTATTGGAAAATAGATTCACCAAACAGCAATATATGAACATGAGGGAATTAAATAAGGCACGAAATTGTGATATATATCCCGCTTACAATAAATTGCTGGAATACAAATCAAAATGCCGACCCGATGGCATAATAGCCACAGATAATTCGGTAAAGGTTTCTCTCCAAAATATGGTTGATCATACAGCAAATAGAATTCTACTTTGTCAGCAAGACGTTCTAAATCAATTAGAAGCAGTAAGTGAGGCAACCTTGATTCTTAGTTATGGCTCTGATGGATCAACAGGACATAGTTTATACAAACAGCAGTTTATGTTTATTCCCTGTTTATTACATCGATTAAAAATTTAAAGTTTATACCATCAGATGATAAAATTATTTGGATGAATCGGACTCCTCAACCCATAAGATTTTGCAGACCACTTAAAATCGAATTTGCTAACCCTTTCGACCCCAACTTTTTTTCTGCGGAACGAACATTCTTCTTTTACTTTTAAACATGTTGTATTTGCTCAACAAGTGTATTGGCAAAATTTAAAGTTCCCACGCCCATCCGTATGGACGCTAGAATAGGTTGATTTTACTATGAACATTTTTTTGAAACTAAACTTTAAAAAGTACAACTTATAAAAATATTTACTTTAATCTTTGCTAAAAAGTTAAGTCATTAAAACATTTATCAAATTTATTATTAAAAAAAAATTGAACGTTCATTACGTCTTTATAAATTTACAAGCATATTTGCGAAGACACAGCTGCAGTTTTTTGAAAATAACTTTGCTAAATGATTCACAAATGAGTTCTTATAGCATGTTCTCACGGCAGTCTGAATTAAGTAATTCGGCCTATGAATTACGAATGTGGATTACCCTGTTCTCACGAAACAATCGTAATTCGGTTTGACAGCTGTTCTTTGTGTGTTTTATATTATTTGATTTGTTGTGGAGAACGAAAATGGGAAAAAAATGTGCCAAATAAATATTTGCTTATTATATTATTTATTTTTTTAAGCAATGATACTCACTTTGTCTGCTGACTTTGAGATTTTCACTATTTGTTTTGTTCTGTTTTTATTTCTTCTTGTGTTTCGCTTGTGGTTTTCGATTAATTTTCGATAAAAATTAGAGATGAAACCGGTTTCTACGTAATTCGGATGTTAATTTAAACTAAATTGCCTTCAAATGAGGTAATTCGCTTGTCAAATTTTGTATGGCGAATAACTTAATTCGGAACATAATTCAGCCTCGAATTACGAATGAGAGCCGAATTATGTTGTTCAGGGTGCCGTGAGAACATGCTATTATTTGGTTACACTTCGCGTAGACATATGTACTTACCGTTATCATTACGGTTTAGCAATCTAAAACAAAAATAACGCTGATCGTATGCCGACAAACAAGCGAAGTTGCTCTCAGGCAACTGTGGGCGCGAAAGGGCTAAAGAAAGTAAAGAGCACATCACAAATAAAAATAATAGTTTGGAAAATTAAATATCTGAGTTGAACCCTTTTACATATATTTTTTTTGAAAGATGATGAAAAATTACCATTAAATATAAACATTTGACGCTAATAGATGGAAAAGTTTTAAACGTTCTTACTAGAACGAAATCATCACAATCTTGTGCAATATGTGACGCAACTCCGGAGCAATTTATGGCAATAAACGATATAAAGTCAAAAGTTTTTCAACGAAAACCAAATACATTAATATATGGCATGCATGGATACGGTGCTTTGAGTTCGTGCTTCACCTTGCTTATAGAAAGGATCTAAGAAAATGACAAATTAGAAATGATAAAGAAAAAGAGATTTTAAAGCAATGCAAAATTGAAATGCAAAAAAAATTTTGGGATAAGCCCAAAGCAAATGGTAGTGGCAATACCAACGATAGAAATACTGCAAGAAGAGCGTTTTCTGATACTGGATTGTTTGCATCTATTACAGGTATTGACGTAAGGTTCTTGTAACGCTTATTTATTATTTTGAATTAGATTTCATGCGAATATGAAATCGATTAAAAAAAAATGAGTGACTTCTGTGAAGAAACTGCAAAATTATACTTAAAAGAATATGCCTGGTATACAATGTCAGCAACGTTGCATAAAATCTTAATACACGTCTCACATATATCAGAAGCTTTCGTTGTGCCTCTTGGAATTTTAGCATCTGAAGCGCGAAACAAATTTTATAAGATCGTATTGCGCATTCTAGAAAAGATTCAAGAGTGCATATTCAATAGATTCCTCAGATCCTCTCTTATCCAGCTTGTGTTTACAGAAACGAAATAAAACCAAACAAAATTGACGAGTGCAGTGATTGGCCTTTTGGAAATTCCTGACGTTCCTTCTAAATCGGAGTTACCATCTACATCAAGAACATGCTTAAATGATTTTGATACGATTCTGATGAAGATGTTCGAATTCTCTTTAATTTATCATTTGAATTAGGTTCTGACGAGACATTAGAAAACTTCGATGGTAAGCACTAAGGAAATATTTTTTTAAATTTTCCTAAAGGATTTTTTTATTTTTCAGATTTAATAACGAGTGATTGAAATTGCCTTATTATTATTAGTATTAATGTCTTAATCTGTCAGTTTTAATATTTTAAAAAATTTCCTTAATGAATTAAATTTTTTATGTTGAAAATACACTCTTACAGAAATATCGCAATACGTGATTTTTATTTGCTGGACTTGCTGCTGTGGATATTTGCTGGGTTGCTGGACCACAGCGCAATGCTTAGAGATTACCATAAACAGGCTCGCTTAAATTTTGCTAAAAATCATATGCACTGGACTTCCGAATGGGAGAAAGTTTATTTTTTTCGACGAAAAAAAATTTGATTTGGATGGCACAGACTGTTACAGTTGCTATTGGCACGATATCCGCAATGCTAGTATTCCCAAATCTAAAATAAACTTTGGAATCGGAAGTCTGATGATCTGGGCCGCCTTTTCTATTAAAGGAAAAGCAACTTTTTGTTTCGTTCCCTTCCGAATGAACTCCGAAATGTACATTGACATGTTAGACGATGTCTTTATTCAATTTATCGAGGATAAATTAGACGACAGTGTCATTTTTCAACAGGACAATGTGTCCATTCATGTCTCAAAGACATCCATGGCTTGGTTTGAGCAGCGAGAAATAAAAAAATTTTGGATTGGCCTGCATGTATCCCCGATCTAAACCTATTGGGTATTATGGCACGGGAAGCTTACACCGAAAAAACGAAAGGAACGAAACTACTGCTACAGAATTGAAATTTAAAATTAAGGAATTTTGGACTTTAATTCAAGGAACCATTCTACAAAAACTTATTAATTCAATAACTAAGAGGACATTTGAGGTCCAAAAATATGGTCCAAAAATATTCTCATCAGAGAACAGCTTGAGTGCATTCAAATGGCGTTTCGAATGTTTCGTCAATACACGAGCTACAATTATGCCTTCTGCATTAAAATTAATGTGCGAATGCATGTACCAATTGCTGTGGTTACGAATGCCATAGAGTTCGAGCGCCTGCGATTATGAATGCCTACGAGACACGAATGCCCAACAAAGCATGACATGAGCAACATTCGCCAAAAGCAACGAAACTTCATGCGTTTATGTCAGTGTCGGGCAAAACAATACATAAACATGCAAGCTTGTGTCTGTGTCCATGAGAGAGCGACAGCGCTGGTTTTATTTACACTGTAAATAAAATGCATTTTTTTTATGTTTTATTTATATAATTGTAATTATTATGATTTATAATTATAATTATTATTATCATTTTTTATTATTTTAATTATTATTATTATCATTATTATAATTATTATTATCATTATTATTATCATTATCATTATTATTGTTATCATTATCATTATTATTATTATTATCATTATTATTATTATTATTATTATTTATCATTATTATTATTATTTATTATTTTATTATCATCATCATCATCATCATCATCATCATCATCATCATCATCATCATCATCATCATCTTCATCATCATCATCATCATCATCATCATTATCATTATTATTATTATTATTATTATTATTATTATTATAATTATTATTATCATTATCATTATTATTATTATTATTATTATTATTATTATTTTTATAGTAACTTTTCAAATTCTATTATATCGTCTATATTTATGTTGCCTTCATAACTTTTAATGCGCAGTAAATCTGAGATATGTTCATCTGATAAACGGTTTCTAAATTTATGTTGGATAATTTTGAGGGTTGAAAATCCAACCTCGCAATCGTATGAGGAACTGAACATAGAATATATTTTGAAGATTTCATGTTTAATATTTGGATATGTTTCCTCTCTTACCTGTTTCCAAAAATGTTGACCCATTTCCAAGGGAAGGCTTATATCATTGCGCAGCATTGTTAGCTCTGCGTGTATTTCTGTTGGTTGGTCGTTAATTTTGCAAATTAAAGGATTATTATGCAATTCAATTGCGGTTTTAATTATCTGAAAATCTTGAAATCTTTTGTTATAATTTATTAATAACTCTTCAACAATCCTTGTATAGTCTATTAATTTATTAAAATTTAAATTATCTGACCATATTATCCTGGTTTTATCCAAATTGGACAGATCATTATTTTTTAATTGAATTATTAAAATATTTAGTTTGCGCTCAAAGTGTTCTACAATAGGCACTAGCTCAAAAATATGTCTGTTTTTACCCTGCAGTGACAGATTTAATTGATTTAATAAAAGAGTAAGGTCGCATAAAAAGGCTAAGTCTAATAAAAAATCTTTATTCTTAAGATTTGAAATGAAATCATCCGATTTTGAAAAGAAATTTTGTTCCAAAAACAGTAAAACTTCATTCCTCAAATCAAAAAGGCGTTGCAAGCTCCTACCACGGCTAAGCCAACGAACCTCTGTGAACAAAATTAAATCACCAAACTCGGCATCAAGTTCATCGAGAAAATCTTTAAATTTTCTGTGCCGTAGTGCATTATGCCCCCCTCGAATTGCATTAATAATTTTGATGGCTATTTCCATTACATAGGAAAGGTTTAACTCTTTCGAAAAAAGCGACTGCTGATGGATAATGCAATGAAAAGCTGGAATTTTTATATTATTTTTCATTAACCAACCTATCAGCCCTTGATTTTTTTCCAGTCATCAGTCTGGCTCCATCAGTACAAATCGCAGTCAACTTTTTTTTGTTAAAAAGTGAAAAAACATTTTGTTGTAGTATTTTAAAGAGGTTTTCGCCTGTAACATGCCCATGCATTGAAACAACGGAGAGTATTTCCTCTGTTGTTTGTAAGTTTTCATCAACTGACTTAACACATATGATTAATACGCTTAAGTTATTTATGTCCGTGCTGTCGTCAAGACATATAGAAAAAAATTTGCAGTTTAATAACCTTTGCTTAGTGGTAAAATATAAATATTTACAAATAACTTCCGTTCGGCGAGTTATTGTTCGTCTGGATAAACGTATTTGTTCTACAATTTGTTGCATTTCATTTCCTTGCTCCCCAAAAAAACTGAAAACAACCTGACTTAATTCTTTAAAAAACATACCATCTTCATACGGTCGGCATTTTTTTGCCAAGGCCAATGACACAGCATAGGATGCCTTTTTAAATTGTAATGAAGAAATATTATGATGAATATAAGAATTATTTATATTTTGATTAAAATCATCAGCAATAAACCTTAAAAAATATTTAGCTTTTAATTCGAAAAGCTTTAGTTTTCGTTCTTCTCCTAAAATTAAATTGAATTGTGCGTGACAAACCGAGTAATGCCTTTGCACATACATCAATACGGAACGAGAAACAGTGCGTTCGCATATAAGACATTGCGCTACAGCGTTTGTATTTTCTATAAAAAAGAAATCTAGCATCCATTTATCATTAAACATTTTTCTCTCTGTAGTTGCGAAGCGAGCAGAAGCGAGTTCTTGCCTTCTTGAATGCTTAACGTCAACTGACATGATTTGAATAGCAAAATTAAGCTCACAGCTTCTCATAAGCACGAACCAAAGTCATAACTCGGCTACTGTTCGTACGCCACACGAAATTTTTATTGTGTACATGTGAAAACATTGACGTCGGCAGCAAATCTAGCTCAATCACATGTGAATAGGTTTTTCAATTTTGCCCGACACTGGTTTATGTCCATTCACTCCAAGAAAGAAATGTTGACTGCAGTCTGCAGTGTTGAATTTTTTGTATACTAAAAATTGCAAAAGTATGAAAGAAGATTTTAATTTGATTGATTATCTATTTTGTTTGTTAAAATTCTGTTTTCAAATTCAGGAAAATTCTTTTTTTTTGGTTGAAGTTTATTTATATATATTTGAGTTATTATACAATAAATAAATAAATAAATATGCTAACTTTAACATCTCTACAGCTAGTAATACAAATTTTGTAACTACATATTGGCTCAGTAGCTACATATATTTGCATTATTTATAGGGCTCTCGAATTTTGAGTATTTCGAGTAGCCGGGCAACCCGGGTTGTGACTGGTTTCTGTTTGTTTTAATTTTTTTCCTTGTGTTGCATTTTGTAAAAATTTTGGAATAGGAAGAGTGTGAAGGAAAAGGAAACAAAAAACTTGCGGTGATTTTTAATACAACAAGAGACATTTCGTTGTTAGCTTCTAAGGTTGCGATCATGGTGTAAGAAAACCAGGTGGAAGCGAATTTTTCACCACACTTTAAATTGCCCCGGGTCTGTCAAAAAATTCTGACAGGGAGAGAGCAACTGTTGATTAGTGTCAAATTTTATTGGCTGCGTTCAGCAGGTACAACTTTTGTGCAACCGGTTAGTGTGTGTCTGCTGAACGAAAAAATATCAGTGTCTAATCACAACATGTGAAAATGTCTGTCTTTCGCCGCACTTTATATTTTTGATACATTTGCTCAACGTATTGAGTATTTCCAGTTAAAAATTTGGCTTTTTTAGAATAAGTGTGCTTTTATAACAAATGAAATAAATAACTCAAAATATAACGAGAAAACACAATTTTTCCCCCTATTTGATCACTTTTAAAACAATTGTGTTCACAGAAATAAAAAAGGAATTTAAACTGATGCCTGATCAGAGACACAACGTGTTGTACCCATTATTCAATTATTATTAGGTTGTTCAGATATTTGACGTCAACTCACTAGAATAATAGCTAAACCTCATTAACGACGACAACAGCATTGTCGGATGCTTCAATTATTGTAAGGTTGTCCAGATATTTGACGTCTACTCACAATAATGTATACTCTTATTTGAAGAGGAGAGCAAAAGAACAATTTTATAAGGTCATAAAAATCACGCAGTTGCCGGAATATCATACTTATTCATAGTACAAACCAATAAAGATACATTTGACTACTGCTTTTTGAAATACTTTCTTGTGTTGAACCAAAATATTATGCTCTTTAAAAATGTTATGGTCACATTTTAGGCGTAAAATAATATTGGAAAAATAAAACTTCTGAATGTTGTACACATTTCATACAGAGTTTGTATGAATATTTTTATTACATATATGTTTTTTTTTATATTTGAGTAAATATAAGTAAAATTATATAGTCAGTTTATATGTAAAATCTATTGGAATAATGTTTTCAAAATAGTTTAAAATAGTTTCTTTTTGACCAAAAGTATAAAAATAGTGATTTTTACATTTGTATTTGGGAAAATCAAAAATTTTTAATTTTTTCTCTTCTGAAAATAGAAAGCCAATAGTCAACGCAGAACTTTTTTTTATATTATATATAAAACTATATTTTATAGTTAATGGTTGTGTTAATATGTCTTCTAAGTGTTTCGTGATATAACCCTTGTCATTTTTTCAAGAACGTAAAAATATTTTTGATGTAGAATTACGTCTTACAGCACGTTTGTCATTTTTGGGAGTCTTTTCCACAAATTTTTTCAAGCACATCCTAACGTTTTTGGAGGACACTTTGGAATATACTTACAGCCTTTAATATTCATCTTACAAAGATAAAATATGTGTCAAAAATCAGTTTTATCTTATATCTATATAATAAAAAAAAAATTATGCATTGATGCTTCAGTTGCTGCTGACGTTCTTATGGTTGTTGCCTTTGTTCGTGCCGAAATCACGAACGCAACATCGTGTTGTTTCTTGGAATGATTTGTTTTACGAATATTTCTCAGTAACGGCTTGTATTGTTGTTGTTATAATTATGTATGTAAAATTTATATTTATGTTATATAGGCATATCAGCTGCTTTAATTTTTATCGCTTGTTATTGTTTATCTTCAGCGAGATAAATAAAATAAACAATATAGATGTATCATAGAGATGTGCTGTAGAGCCAGTATGTAGCTACAAAAATCTGTATTACTACTACGCAGGTTTACATATACAGAGAATGCGCATGGTCATTGTGCTATTAAACTCTATTGATTCTTTAAATATCATAGTAAATTCGAATTATTTATTGAACTAATTTTATACTTATTACATATTAAAAATATATTCTGTTTGTCAAAATTTAAAATTTTTAAATTAATTTAAGATATATATAAGCTCTTTACTTGGAAAAAATAAAAAATTCATATTATTCCGAAATATTTATTTCCATTTATTAAACCTAAGATTGAAATTGAAAAAAATATAGCAAACAAAAAATCCTACGTCTACGATAATATCTAACTGTGTCTTTTGTTTACATAAAATAAGGGTAAGTCAAATATCTAGATAACCATATAATGGCTGCATACTATCCGAAAGAGCGCTCAGGTAGCGAAGTAGCATAAGGACATGCCAGGATTATAAGATAGGGCCGACTCGGAGAAGAATGAAGTAGAAAGCAGAATAAAACGGGCTAGATGTCAAAATCAGCTGTTCATCTCAAGTTTCTTTATGTTCATGTTTCACAGTCGATTTTAGGTTAACATTTTTACAGTTTTTTTTTGCCAATTTAAGACTTCTTTCACATTTTAAAGTTGTTGTTACACTTTTTTAATAATATTTTCACTCAAACTATCACAAATTTAACACACGCGACCGCACTACTTGCAACTTGGAAACTGCAACATAAAGAGATACTTTCTACTGGACTATTTTTTTTTTCGAAACGTCAAACGGCAAACAGCTGTTCGACAATAAATGCTTTTTGTCTCAAATTTACTTTTTTTTGGGTTCTGTGTGCACACGTTTCAAACAAATAGTATTAATTAAAAGCACTACTGAGCAATTTAATAATTTAGTACTTAATAAATTTAATATTTGGTTTATTTATCTGTCAAAATAAAGTAAGCGTAAGCCGCTCAACTGAAGTAGCATAAAATATTTTCGCTACCTAAGATGGCGACCGCTCAGGGAACATGTTGTGCGAGCACTCTATGCAACATACCATTCAGCCCGAAAGTTGTTCAACAGCTACGTAGAAAATGTTCCTCTGAATGCAGCCAATGATTGAAACATGGTTGTACCTGTAGAACGCAGCCATTTATTTCTGCTATTTTTGACAAATGCGGGGACAATTTTTGTGAGAGAGGTGAAAAATTCGCTATCACCTGGTTTTCTTATACCATGGTGTCCACCATTTAGTTTTTTTTCGGCGGAAACTTTTTTCCTATTGATTTCATGTGACAGTTATTTAGGTGTGTTTTCAACAACGACAATCAAAACCGCGACTGTCAACTATCACCTTAGCCGATTTCACCCATGTACACCGTCAATTTTTTGGCATTTAAAAAAAAAAAAATCAAATAACGTCAAAAACCACTTCAAAAATTCTGAAAATTTTTTGTTGTATTCTTTAAATGTTAATACATATATGTGTAAAATTTGAAAACGAAGTCTTTTTCCTTCGAATTTGTAACATATATATGCCCCCTTAATGCAACAAATGATTTATTTTTTTAGATAAGCAAAAATAAGATTTGTGCCCGTGTAGTTACTTACAATATCTTTATTATTTGCCTTCAATATGGCCAATCAATTCTGCATGCTTTCCAATCTTTTTTTGATCACATATTGATTTAAAAGAAGCTTAGTTTGGTTATTTATAACCGTTCCAAGAAGGCTTGCCAAGTTTGATAAATTTTTTAATTAGGAACTTATAAAAACAATATAGCATGAAAGTACCTTTATTCGTCGAAGAACTTTGTGTTGGGCCATTAAAATTTGACGATGTGTGGAAGATCTTCCGCATTGGTTTTTGGCTGGTATTTTGGGGGTTGCTTTGGCTGATAATTCCAACTTCTGCAAAAATTTAAATTAGTTGTTATGAAAGATGTGGTATATAGACTTACCTTCAATTAACGTGTTTGGGTCATCAAAGTTAATTCCGTGCATTGGAATTATAAAATTTAAGAGGGTGAATAAAATGAAATATAATAACATATAATGAAATTAAATAAAATATAATAAAATAAAATAAAATAAAATAAGAAAACAAAGCATAAAATGAAATAAAAGAGAAAGAAAAGTCGGTGTTAGCGGAAAAATTAATGAAATTAATTTGAGAAATCATGAAAAACTTGATGCAAAATTGGTATCAACAAAAATTTATTGGATAAGGGAATACAAAAGAATCTATACTTTACTTCTATTTTAGGAATTTTTACTAAATTACAACTTAGGTCGCTACCTAATAATATACCTAACCCTTAGTATCATTGAAGTGGTTCTTCGATATAATCCTCAATCGTTTGAAACTATTTCCAAAAATTACATCCTGGTCACCTTCTTTCTTAATTTCTAATACTTTAAAAGGGTCCTGTCTTTTAACTAAAACAGTAAGAGTCATTTTCTTTCTTAACATTGATATTAAAAGATCCTATTTGAGAAATTTTATGATATCCTAATCCATTAGTATTCTTTTCTTCTAACCTTAAATAAAGCTGCTGTTAAATTTTGTTCGGTTTCTTAATAATTTTCTTAAAATGTTGCATATAATTTTCAAACTTGTATGTAAAAAAACTATCTAATGTTCCAAACTGCTCACAACAATCTACCAAATGCAACAAACCGTGTATATTAAAACTAACTAAATGATCCCCGAAAATGTCTCCAAATTGTTCTACGAATTCTTTTAAAATTTCCTGTGCATCCTTACATTCTGTGATAAACGTGTTTTCACAGGAAAGAAGCCTAATTCTCATATGAAATAACAGAAAATTATAATAAGCCTCCCTACTAATGCTATCTTTTAATCAGGGTGCGCAAAAACTCGCTAAAGAACGTTTAAAAATTCAATCTTCTCATGATAACTCATTTTGCGATTGTATTTTATCATGATAAATACTTAAGAAATCGAAAGCTCACGAAAACAATGCCTTCGTATTCTCTCATGAGAGACTAAATGCAAAGATTTTTTTTCTACTGCGCTCTATCCACGATCCATCGCTTTTGCAAACTCGCTCATGAGGAATATGTAATGATAAAATCACTGCATGCAAACACTCATGAGCGCTTGGTGATTGTAAACGATCATTTAAACGATCAATGATAAACTCAAATTGAATTTGTATTATTTAATTTTTTCAATGCGTTTTTGTCTTTCAGTTCGGCTCTGGTTGCTATTTCGAAGTCAGCAATTCAAACACTGGTTATAATATAACTGTTAAATTAAAAAAAAAAATAGTGAAATTTTGAACAAATAAAAAGTCCAAATAAGTAAAAGAAAATTATATATATAAAAAAATAAAATAAAACAACAAAGTTTGAATTCATAAATAAAAATAAAAACACTCTTCAAGTGATAAAATTAACATTATACAGTTATCAATCCTATAGGAATTTAAAAATAAACTTCTTCCATTAAGTTACTATTCAGCTTTACTATTAATAAGTTATTGATGGTATCACTGCTTAATCTTGAGCGTTGTTTTGTGATTATTGTAGATAGCGCGCTGAATGCCCTTTCTACGGAAACTTGACTAGATGGAACAGCTAAAATTACTTTAGCAAGCTGAAACAAGTCTCTTTCTTTTATTGATATATTTTTCCAATATTCAAGTATATTAGTTGAGAAAGGCATTCTTGGGCCGTATGCTAAGTTGTCCAGTTTTTGTCGTATATTGTCACTGTTTTGAGTTGAGAGTCTATTGCTGGTCAAAATATTAAGCTCTTCTTCTAAAATGTTGTAAGGATCACTTGTCGAAACGGATACATCTTGATGCTCACTCCCTTCGTTAATGGAATTGTTTCCCCATTCAATGAATTAAGAGTAGCATTTGTTGTTAATATGTGTACCTATAAAAAATCAAATATCTGTTATAATGTTCGGAAGTCGGATTTTTGTATAATATACCACTGCACTTTTCTTTTGGTCATCATTAATATAAGGAGAATCCAAAAAGTTGAATCTTGGGTCAAAGTATATTCCAGAAAGGAATGCAACATTGTCGAGTAGTTTTTCTTTCCTTGCTCGCATAGATTCCAATAACTTAACAGCAAACGCATTATCTCCCATTTTCTTTAATTTGGCTTCACATACAAGCCAATCACGATAAAAATCGCCAATAATGTATTGTTCTGCTTGAAGTTGCTTAGTACATTGTGCCATTGGTGTAAATACATTTACAAAGTTTTCTATAAAGTTCCAATCAATTTCAAAGTCAATAGAAAATTCCACCTCATTTCCATTTATATGTTGCCTCAAAATTAAAAGGGATTCCACCATATCAAATTTTGAATTCCATCGGGTTAAATTATCAATCGGTGGCAAACTTAGATTTGCAGAGTTTCGACCATTTCTTATGCAAGTCCTTAAAATTTTCACAAGTTTTCTGCACTCTTCAAGTTTATTTTGAATGTCCTTGAAAGAATCATGAACAGGCAATTGGATTGTGTGCGCAGCACATCTTATTACTGCCAGTACTAATTTCAAACGATCGTGTACTAATTCGTAGTCATCGTTCTCACTTTCTGATATTGTTTCGAGCTCATCATTTTGTATATCTAGCATGTCTTGCTGAAGCAGTTTTGAAGCTTTTAACATGTTTGCCCCGTTGTCCGATGTAGTTGAATATATTTGTACAAGGTCAATATCATATTTTTGCAGGCGTTTTAAAATTTCATCTTTTAAAAAATGTGCTGTGTGTCTCTTTTTCAATTGTATCATTCCAATTGTATTTATAACAATTTTATAATCCTTAATGTATTGAATGTTAATTCCTAATATACTCTTGCCCATTCTGGTAGCTACATCTACTTTTAAACTTATCATTTTCTTGGATAAACTTTGTTTTAAACTATTTTTTATGTTACTTGCGCACAGATGTATATTTTCAACTATATTTTTTGAATTTAAAAGCAAATTAAATTGCTTTTCATAGGGCTCAATTATTTTCTTAAAATAAAGCTCATCGTCGAAAATTCTAAAAGGAATGTTTTTAACGGTCACCACTGGTGACTCACCAGTCCAACACAGCATTTAAGAAACTCATTTTTATTTAATTTTAATCCGAAGTGGTTAGAACTTCGCCGATTGGAAACGTTACGTTCAGTTGCAGATGGAGCAACTTCATCAAAATTATGTTTATGAATAATCTCATAATGCCTTTTAATATTTCCTAAAATGTACCCTTTCAATTGTTTTTCACACAAAAGGCACTTCGAAAAATTTGTCTCTTTATTATAAGCCACAAGTTTTGCTTTATCAACACTTGAAAATCTGCCCATTTTCCTTGCTAAAACAAACGAACGCACAACAAAACGTTTGACACGAGACTGAAAAAAAATGATGAAAAGCGCATTCACAAACATCCACACAAACAATTGTATCCTTAAGCGGACGCGTTGGCGACCAACATACACACTTGACTACGCGCAAGTGCAAACGAATAACAAAACTAACAGACATGCCGCTATTGCAAACAGCATAGAAACAACTACAAAAACAATATTACCAATTGGAAACTGCGTACCAACCATAGACAACTAAGCTTGCGCATAAACAAAAACCACAACATAAGTATGCAAAAACAACAATAGCCTACGACCTACAAAATGTCAAATGCCATGCCAAAACAAAAATATAAATTCAATTTGAGTTTATCATTGAACGTTTAAATGATCGTTTACAACCACCAAGCGCTCATGAGTGTTTGCATGTAGTGATTTTATCAATACATATTTCCCATGAGTGAGTGAACCGACGACGCTTGCAGCGAAGTTTTTTCGTTCGTAATTTTTACGAACATTGCTTTTGCTTGTGTGAGATCGTTATTGCTTTTGTTCGCAAATAAACTTTCTCACTCATGAGAAATTGAAAGCATGTAATTATAAGCGGTGATTAGTTGTGAGAACAATCGTATTTTGATCGTTCTTCCCACCCTGCTTTTAATACATACATTCCTAAATATAACAAAAACTAGCTGAATACCCGGCTTAACTCGGGAGTTGATATAAATAATTTTCGATTTCATCAATAAATCAATAAATCCCTATCATCAATAAATCCATCCCTATCGCTACAACTATCATTTAAGTCCACGTCTGTGTTGTCATCAACTTGCATTCCTATGTCCACTTCTACTCCTACGTCCACTTGCATGCTAGTTGCACCCTGTTCACAGTCTGTCTGTCCACTCACACCGCCACTTTCTTCCACTTCTGAACAATTAATAATCTTTTCATATTTTTTTACGTTAGCAAGGAAAACTTGCTTTTCCTTAGAAATAAGATTATTAATTGTTTTTTCGTTAATTTTTTTATCACTTTTCACTTCTTTATTTTATTTTGCACAACAATTGTAATTTATTTTATATTATTTTAATTTTTGAACTTCCTTTCAATTTCAATGGATCACTGTTTTTAGTTGCTTTTCTTTTTTTTCACACGTTAGGCATATGTTTGATGCGTAAAAGAGCAAGCCATGCAAACATATACAACTTTCCTTGTTTGACACAGAATCGTAAAGCAAGAGTGTGTTAGTGAACAACAAATTTTTGGGTCATTGTGTTTGCAATTACGTTAGAGCTGTCTAGCTGCCCAGTCGGAAAGATCGTAAGGAGCTTACTAAATAATTCATGTTTTCCTTTAGCTTATAGTGGTGAAAACAGGATCATGCGATAGTAAGCATGTTTTTGTTACATTTCGAACACCTTACATCTTCGCTTCGCTTTGGGGGCGCGCACAAAAACACCTTCTTAAATATAAAACTCGCGGAGGAACTTCAAGAGACCGTGGTGAGTTTATTAATAATCAACTTAAAACTAACAAAGTTAAAACAAAGGCAGCGAGAAGCGCTGCCCAAAAGAAAAAAGGAAACCTATAAATATATAAGAGCGGCAGCAACGGGCAACCACCAGTGGCGTTATCATCCCGCCCGCCTTGCAGGAATGCAATCCTAGATCACCAGGCACCTTGCCCAGATAGCACCCAGCCAAAAATTGAATTTTGCGCTAATGGCATGCCAAATCCGGATGGGAAAATTCCCGGCTGAATTACGCGCGCATAAACATCACTCCCAAGCAGAATATGGACCGGCGATGAAACATAAAAGTTGGGATCAGCCAATTTTAAATTTGGGAATCCCTGTCTGATCCGCTCGTCGATGCTCTTGATCGGTGTCACGACCTCCAACCGCCGCTCGACCCTAGCTGTCGTTTCAATGCGGACGCTAGACTCATGCTGACCCCGGATCATCAGAGCGCACACCTCAGTGCCATCAACCACAGACGTCGACAGCCTCCACTTCAGAACCAAAGCTTTGGCAATTGTCGTCTGCGGGAGACAGGCATCCAGGATAGCGCGCTCTGAGACGTGGCGACCATTTGCCCAGGCCCGCACCATAACCGTGGGGAGCAGTGAGGTGACGCGTTGGAGGGTTTTTGCTGTCGGTTGCTCTGGGGGAGATCGCTTCGGAAAGAGTCCCTTGCCGAAGACGCTGACGGTGCATTCGACAGCGATCTCTTTTGAGGGGGGCACCGCTTCGGGAGGTGGTCCCTAGCCGAAGACGCTTTCGGTTCTGTCGACTGCGGTGCCTGCCACGACGGACGTGGTGGCCTATAACCCCTTGGCTTTGAGCTGATGGGCTCATCTTGAGCTGTCGCTGTTGCCTTCTTGGCTCGAGAATGCCTACCACGGGGCCTCCTGGAGTGAGCCCGACCAGTTCGGACTCGTAGGCGCGAGTGTGAAAGCTATGGTGGTCGTCACCACAGTGACGGCATCTTCCATTGCTCCGACAATCCTTTCTCATATGACCGCTCGAGAGGCAGTTGGAGCAGTGAAAGTTAAGTAACACTGCTCGCAACCGCTCCTCGATGTTCATCACTGCCGGCACGACGGAAGATTTTGCTCCAACGAGCACAAGCTACACCTAGCCTTGGCGTCACTGCTGGCTACGACCGTGACCACGCTTGTCACCGAAGCTCGCGGCGGTGCGAGTTTTTCTGCAGGCAACTCGAGCACCGTCTCCGTTTCGCTGGCGCCAAACTCAGATTCTGACTGGAGAATCATTTCCTCCAGAAGATCGCTGACGATGTTGATGGTGGACATTCTGAAACGAGACAAAAAGAAACAAAAAATTAAAAACAAGAAAGGCAGGTGGTTTGGAGAAATAGTGACTTAGCTACGCAGACGGAAGTGCGACAAGCTTAACTATAGGTCGAGCTATACAACCTCGCTCGGTTCGGACATCGGCGACGCGAACTCTATTATCGCTACCAGTGTAAGTCTTTAATATTTGACCTAATCGCCATTCATTCGCGGGTAAGTTGTCTTCTTTCACGACAACTAAGTCATTTACTTTTAAATCTAAATGAGGACTTTTCCACTTAACACGCCGATGCATCTCCTTCAAATATTCATTTTTCCACCTGGTGCAGAAATGCTGATGCATTGCCTTGACCTTCTGCCAACGGTTGACGATCGTCAGAGGCTGATCAATTATTTCTGGCTCCACTAGTGAGAGAAGTGGGCCTCCGACCAAGAAATGGCCTGGAGTCAGAGACTGAAAGTCACCAGGATCTTCGGACATGGCGGTAAGGGGCCTCGAGTTAAGACAAGCTTCGATTCTGTTAAGCAAAGTTGTGAATTCTTCGAAAGTATAGCTCATACTTCCGGCCATTTTCTTAAAACTTTTTACACCCGCTTCCCAAAGGCCTCCCATATGGGGAGCACCTGCTGGAATGAAGTGCCATGCAATTTCTTGCTGCATGTACTGAGCTAAAAGACCGTCATGAGATTCCTTTAGAAAATCTCTAAATTCTTTCTTTAGTACTTTGGAAGCGCCAACAAAGTTAGTACCATTGTCAGAATAGACCTTTGCTGGGCAGCCGCGTCTAGCGACAAAACGAGAGAAAGCCGCTAAAAAGGTGGCAGTTGACAAGTCGCTTGTGGGTTCTAGATGAATTGCCTTCGTAGCGAAACAAACAAATAAGCACACATAGCCCTTACTAATTCGACAAGATCTACCGATGTAGCTTTTTATGTCGAAAGGACCAGCGAAGTCAATGCCAGTGGACGAGAATGGACGCGAAATAACGGTTCTGTCTATTGGTAGAGCAGCCATAATTTGAGTTCTCTGTAGCTTTTTATGGACAACACAAGTCTTACAATTGTGCAGGGTTGTTTTTATCAGGTTTTTAGCACGTGGAATCCAGTATTGCATTTGTAACAGACGAAGCATTAACTGGTTTCCTCCATGAAGGGAAATTTCATGAATAAAACGTACTAAAAGACGTGAAAACTGGCAGTTATATGGCAATATAATCGGATGCCTTTCATCATATGACAAAATTGGCGAAGAGGCTAATCGCCCACCAACACGCATTAATTCGTCATTATGCAGAAATGGATTCAAGCTAATAATCGAACTCTTGGCACTGATAATATTTTTAGTTTCTAAACTATAATATTCATCAGGAAAGTTAATTTTTTGACATAACAATACGAGTCGTGTTTTTACGTGTTTAATTTCTGCGTTGTCAAGACATGTTGATTGTTTGACAAATGTAGTACGAAAACGTGGATGCGTGCGATGAAGAAAACGAAAGACATAAGCTAACACTCTTAGACCTCTCGAGAGAGAAGAGAAACGCTCCAAAACGTCTTCGTATTGAGCAAAGTATGCAAGGTTTACCTTCACAGCTTTACGCTCAAGAGACGTGTCTAAAACTGCAGGTTGAGTTTTTCTTTGCCAAGACGAGCGTTCGAGTGAAAGCTATGATGGCCCATGCCACCAAAGATCGTTATCGATTAGCTCTTGGGGTGTAACGCCACGTGTGGCTAAATCCGCCGGGTTTTCATGTGATTCTACATGACACCAGTTTCTTACGCCAACCTTGTCTGCTATTTTAGAGAATCTATTCGCTACAAACGTTGTCCAAGAACAAGGGGGCTTACAAAGCCAGGCAAGTACGATTGTGGAGTCTGTCCAACAATATAATCGATGCCTATCTATTTCTAGGTGTGATAACAGGGTGTCGACCATATCAGCGAGAAGTGTTGCTCCGCAAAGTTCAAGACGAGGTAATGAAATCGTCTTGACTGGGGCCACTTTGCTCTTTGCGTAAAGCAGGTGAGTGACAATGCAATCACCTTGTTTAACACGGATATAAATAGCTGCAGCATATGCCTTTTCAGAGGCATCAGAAAAGGCATGAAATTCTATCTCAGAATTGGGTGAATAACTAACATAACGAGGTATGCGAATGTTATTAATGGTTTCATAATCCATCAGAAAAGTTTGCCAAGTTTGAAAACTGTGGGCAGGAATATTTTCATCCCAATCGATTTCATCCAACCAGATACGCTGCATAAGAATTTTAGCTGTTACCACAACAGGTGCTAGCCAACCTGCAGGATCAAAAAGTTGTGGAATGACAGATAGAACCTCGCGTTTAGTGTATGATGTTTTAATTTCTAACTGTTTGGCAGTGAAATAAAATAAATCGGAAGTGGCATTCCAACAAACACCTAAAGCCTTGGCGCAACTAGCATCTTCTAGCTTTAAAAAGTTTTCTTGCAGAAGATGCTCTGTCGGTAGGTCTGCTAAAAGGCTAGATACATTTGCAGTCCATTTACGCATTGCAAAACCGGCAGAATCTAGAGCAGCTATAAGCTCATTTCTAGCCTTAATTGCGCTTTTCACGTCATGAGCTCCAGCTAAAGCATCATCGACATAAGTGAAATGCCGCAAAATTTGCGCAGCAAGAGGATACTGCTGTTGAACATCATCTGCCAATTGCAGCATGGTTCGAATGGCTTGGTATGGTGCACAGTTTACGCCGAACGTAACAGTTTTCAGCTCATAATCCTGAATCATATCATCAGGAGAGCTTCTGTATAGGATTCGTTGGAACGCAGAATGCTCTGGATCAACAAGGATCTGGCGGTACATCTGCTGAATGTCGCCATTGAAGACATATTTAAAAAAACGCCATTTTAATACCAGAAGCGTCAAGTCCGCTGGAAGAACTGGGCCTGTGTGCAGGACATCATTCAAGCTAACACCGTTAGAAGTTGAGCTTGACGCATTGAAAACTACCCGAACTTTCGTTGTAGTACTCTCTGGCTTCAATACCGCATGATGCGGTAAATAATAGTGAGATGGTGAAATCTCAAACTTAGGAGGCGAGACCCGTTTCATATGATCTGATTTTAAGTAATCCTTTGCCACTTCATCATATTGCAACTAAAATCCTGGATTTTTAGTCAATCGAGCTTCACCACGAAGAAATTGCTTCAAAGCGATGCCTCGAGAAAATCCTAAATTTATTTCCGTAGGATAGCCACTTTTGAATGGCAAAGTGACTATATATCGACCCTTGTCATCACGTCTTGTGGTTTTCTGATAGTTTTCTTCACAAAACTTATCAGACGCCGATAAATGCTTCTGTTTAGGAAGTTCCTCCAACTCCCAAAAGCGAGCAATCTGTTGATCGATTGCTATTTCACTAAAGTGTGTCAAGCACGTTGTAAAGCTTGATATTTCGCTACGAGGAAGGGGCACAGTAAACATCCAGCCGAACACAGTTTCTTGAGCCAAAAGTGATCCCAGAATATTCCTCTTAATGCCATCAAGAATTATGGCATGGTACAAATCGCCACCGATGAGTACATCTATCGGACTGCTTCTAAAGAAGTGTGGGTCAGCCAATTGTAAATTGGGCAAACTTTCACACAAAGAAGGATCAACGGAACACGGCGGCAGGTTTCCAGTTAAGCGTGACAGCACAAAGGCTGTACCTTCTATTTGGAATTGCCTGTTTTTGGGAGAACTAATGATCAAGTCACAAGCTTTTGTGACTTGCGCCGATACTGCGTTACTTAAGGGGGTCCTCTGGTAATCTATGCCAAATTTTAGCCTTTTTTCAAAATATTGTGGAAAGAGAACGAGTAAAGATATTTTAGTTCCGTTTTTTGATTTGGGTAGCTTAATTTATTGAAAAAAATACAAAATTTTGAAAAAGTGAATTTATGGACCGTTCAGAAAGTTCTCGGCCTGGTAACGAGGTTCTCCGGAAAAAAGGTGGGTCCAAATTGCGCACGATTCCAAGTGTAAACATCGTCTGAAAAAAAAAAAATATTCAGTTACTTAGAATGAATGTCCCTATAGCCCCTACCTCGGAAACAAAAATCGAAATTTTTTTAGGGGGGGAGCCGCCACTTTGAAAATGAAAAATCGAATTTCGACCTTTTTTTTTGTAGTCTAGTGTAGAAAAAAAATAGTAAACATTATTTTTTCGGCAAGTTTGAGGTAGGGGCTATAGCGGCGTAAATTCTGCGTCGTTTCATGCCTCATATATCAAAATCGGTCAAAAACTGTTTGAGTTATCGTGCGCAAAGTTTTGAAAAACATGGTTTCGAGAAAAACGCGTTTAAAGTTTTGACTTCAATTTTGAGGCACACAAATGACATTAACACATATTTTTTTAATACAATACTTACGAATATTAATCGGCAATTCCAGCCCCATAAAGTGTGCCTTCCTCCATCTCATAAAACGAGTTTTCCATGGCTTTTTGGGCTCTGCGGGCTGTGCGACCCTCTTTCGATGATGCGTACGTTTTTAGCTCTGAGCGTTGAAGTCGTTTTCCGTCGCGAGATTCAGCATACATCTCGGCTTGTGGGCCGATGACAATACCCATTGTTGACATTATTTTTAAAATACTCGAAAATAAACTGAATCTCGTTCGTTTGCTTCTTTCATGTGAACACCTGGGCTCAAAATCATTTCAACCCCTAAATCAAAACATGCATGTATACATACTGCATGTATACATACTGTGTGTGTATATTTTGTAATATCAATACATATTTTGGAAGAATTCCACAGAATTTTCGACTAATGACTGCAGGCAAATAAACAACTTTGCTGATGCGTTATTTTGACGAAAACATACCTACACAAAAATGCCTGTATCTCCTAAACTATTTCGAATTTTGAAAAATCCTTTTGGGAAAATGTTTTTGAGTATCTGAGCAATGGAAATATGAAAAAAAAAAATTGAAAAAAAATTTTTCGGATTACCAGAGGACCCCCTTAAACCCGAAACTTGAGCATTCACATATCTCGTGGGTAACTTCAGAAGCTTCTGCAATTTTTCAGATACAAACGTACCTTCAGAGCCAGAGTCGATAAGTGCTCTGGTCGTATACGCTGATCCTAGATGGCATATGGTCACCATTGCAGTACCAAGCAATACGTGTTTGGTACTAGAAGCAAAACAAGACTGAATGTCGTTGGTAGTGGACTGTAATTGGGTAGTGTGAGATTGTGAGCTATTGTTGGAAGGGTTCGGGCGCGAATTCGGCCTGCTCGAGTCGACACTCGGAGCAGAAGGCGCTGCATTTGAGTCGCGATGCAAAAGCGTGTTGTGACGCTGCTTGCACGTCATACACGTGTATTGACTTTTGCAATCGTTTGCTAAATGGGCGTTCGATAAGCAATTGATGCACAAGTTATTTTTGCGAACAATTGTTAGCCGCTCCTTAGCATTCATTTTTAAAAAACGTGGGCACGAACGTAGCGGGTGCTGCTCTGTAGAACAGAGCTTGCAATTTGTAGGGTTAATTTTGATTTGGTAATTATTAACCCTTTTACCAGATGAATTGCTCTGGTTTAGTCTGGAGTTGGAAGAAGAGGGCAATGAATTTGACTTCGGTACCGTGCGGTTGAGCTGCGAATGACGGACACGGTTCCGAGTGTTTGAAACCGATTTGTCAGAAAATTATCGAGGTCGGTCCACTTTGGAATCTGATTTTTATTCACAATGGACTGCTTCCATAAGGAGAGCGTGACCTCCAGCAATCGCGTAGAGCAAAGGTACACAAAAATTGCATCCCAATTAGAAATATCAATGTTGTGCATTTTGAGTGCAAAAATACAACCATTGATATCTCTTTGAAGCCTTTTGAGATCTGTGCCAGATTCTTTTGGCACATGTGGCAAATTAAACAGTATTTTAAGCTGGCTGTTGACCAAGATACGTTTATTCTCGTATCGGTCAGACAAATTTTGCCATGCTTGCGCAAAATCCTCATTGGTTAAGGGGGATTGTCTAACAATCTCTTTAGCTTCACCCCGAGTTTTATTATTCAGATGAAAAAGTTTTTCCACTGAAGTAAGCCACGATTTTGTTATATAGATGGCCGTAAACATGTCCCTAAAGGACGGCCGTGAGAGGTAATCCCCACAGAAAACCTCAGTATCGCATGGTGGCACAGGCATACTGTGGCCTATTACTGGCGCAGGCTCTGGAGCAGCTGATTGCTTTGGAGTCTTCTGTTGAGAGAGCTCAGGTATTTTTCCTGCTACCCGAATGTATGATTGGTAGCAGTTTTTATATTTATTTTTTAAGGGCTCAATATCTGAATCCTCATCAGAAGCCATCTTCTCCATGCAAGTATCATACGCTGCTTTGACCTTTCTCCACTGGGCTTTAAGCTCATCACTTTCAGCTTCCAGCGAGAAAACGTCATGAGTTTCAACAAGATTAAAATCTGTTTCAAACTCCACTAGCGCTTCGCACGGACGAATAAAAGTCTTTAGTTGCGACATATTTATTTTATTTGTGTTTCTTGTAAACACTTTGACGAACTAAAATGACGATTAAAAATAAAAAAAACCAAAAAACAAAAAAAATTTGATAAAAAAAACAACCAAAAGTACCTAAAATAAAATTGTCCAAAGAAGCTTGAGAAAAACACAATTTATATTAAAACAATATAAAATTATTTTTATTTTTGTATTTTATTGTGCACAAACAAATAAGAAAAAAAAAATTTTTTTTGTTGTGTCTGTCCCACTGTGCAGCTTATTAACACTCTCCTCTATTTTTCTAAGTCTTTTGCGCTTCGAAATGACTTAGAAAAATTTTCGCCAATATATTTTATTTTGACCGCAAAATTTGTGTCTTCGTCCCACTGTACCACCTGTGCACTCTCTTACTACTAAGACGTGCACTCAAACACAGTCGGTAAAGAGCACGACTGCGAGCGCGGCAAGTTCAATTGCAGGCTCAGCTGCGGACAAAGCACAAAACGAGTGCAAAAAAAAAATTGCGTGGGCGAGAGCGTAAGCCTGTGTAAAGCACCAAATGGGGGTGACTTCTGCAAGCACAAAGCCTCGCTTTTAGCTTTGAACAATGCGTATATCGCACAAAGCGTAAAAGGAAAATATTGCGCTCCCACTGCAGACACTACAAATAGTTATTGTAGCTGCCTTAAACAAAGAGTCCAAATGGGAGCTCACTAAATGTTTTTGGCAAAGTCCAAATTAAAACACAGCTTAAATATGCACAAAACAAATATGTATTTATATACCAATGAATTTCTCTAAGATCGCGCACTTTTTGTAAATAAAATTGTATATATGTAATTTTTGGCGGCAAAGCAAAAATTGTACTGTATTTATGTACAAAAAAGAAAAAAAATGCCAAATCAACATATACAATTTTATAACGAATGAAGATAAAAAATTCACAACTTGATTAAAAATATCAAAAAAAAACCGCGCGATTGAATTTTTCGAACCGAGCTAATGTCACTTTTTTCCCAAAATAATTAAATAATTAGAATAAAAAATCCTACCTTATTTTTTCCAAAATTAGCTTGGTGTTGATGCTGCAGATGTTGATGCTGCAGATGTTGTTGATGCTGCAGATGCTGTTGATGCCGCACATGCTGTTGATGCTGCAGAAGTTGTTGATGCTGCAGATGCTGTTGATGCTGCAGAATTTGTCGATGCTGCAGATGTTGTTGGCACTTTTGTCTTTGTGTTTTTTTTTTTTTTTAAAAAGCTAAGGCTTTTATTTTAATGTTCGCGGGTTTTACAAAAAACGGCTCTCGAAGGACCAATGAAAATTCTCTAATTCGAATGAGAATTCTAAACACTTTTTTTATAATACGTATAAAAGGTTAAATTTGGGGGCGCGCACAAAAACACCTTCTTAAATATAAAACTCGCGGAGGAACTTCAAGAGACCGTGGTCAGTTTATTAATAATCAACTTAAAACTAACAAAGTTAAAACAAAGGCAGCAAGAAGCGCTGCCCAAAAGAAAAAAGGAAACCAATAAATATATAAGAGCGGCAGCAACGGGCAACCACCAGTGGCGTTAACACAAATAAAGAAGAAAAGAAGATATTTATCACGCTTCACGCTTTGCTAAGCCTTACTGTATTTTGTAGTACAGCCCCCTCTGGGGTCCAAGATATAGAAAAATACATAGCGCCAAAAGACTCACCGCTCCCGAAAACCACTTATGAAAATCATACTTATCGGACGAGTTGTTTTGAGTTTTTTGCGGTATTTGTACAACAGCGCACTCTGGTTTTCGAGATAGAATAAAAAAATAACGCCAAAGCCCTTTCCATACTCGATAATCACATCCTATATATCCGATATACAAATTTTTATCTAAATCGGATGAGCAGTTTTTGAGTGTTTCACGATTTCTTAAGTGATTTGAACTACAGCACCATCTGGTGTTTAAAATCACGCAGAAACTAAAGCCCAATATACCCACCGTATCCGAAAACTCCTATGTACAAATGTTCACGCAAATCGGATGTCTTCGAGATTTTCAAAGCATTTGTACTGCAGTGCCATCTGGTGTTCAATGTAGAACAAAATAGATAAGTCTTAAAAACTACCGTACCCGAAAACCCCTAAATACAAATTTTCAAGTAAAACGAATGAATGGTTTCGGAGACAAACTATAATAACAAAATTCGTGGAACCTGGTCGCAGCGCCACCTGCCGAGTCCAATTGCGAATCTGAACCATCTAGGGATCCACTTAAACACACACAAAATATTTCATCAAAATCGGTGCAGCCGTTTAGGAACAGTTTAATAACACACACATGTACAAATTGTACAACAGCGCCCTCTAGTTTTGAGAAAGAGAAAATAAGATAGCACCAGAACCCGTACTCGAAAATCGCTATTTACAAATTTTTTAAAGCGTCCTCTGGTTTTCAAGATATCACAAAAAATATAAGTCCAAAACACTGACTGTATCAGAAAACCACTATTTTCCAATTTTCATGCAATTCGGATGCACGGCTTAGGAGTTTTTCGAGGTTTTTCAAAATATTTGTACTACAGCGCCCTCTGGTGTTCGAGAGAGAAAAGAGTAGATAAGTCAAAAAAACTCAGCGTGTCCGAAAACCTCTACATGCTAAATTTCATGCAAATCGTATAAACGGTTTTGGACTTTTTCGACTTTTTGAAAATATTTGTACTACAGCGCCCTCTGGTGTTTAAGATAGAACCTAGTTAATAAGTTATAAGATCTCACCGTTTCCGAAAACCCTTATATACCAACTTTCATGCAAATCGTATAAGCGACTAAGGAGTTTTTTGACGTTTTTTAAAATATTTGTACTACAGCGCCCTCTGGTGTTCGAGATAGAACGGTGTAGATAAGTCAAAAAAACTTAGCGTGTCCGAAAACCTCTACATACAAATTTTCATGCAAATCGAATGAATAGTTACGGAGATAAGCTAAAAAAAAAGAATGACTGGAACCCGATCGCAGCACCCCCTACCGGGTCCAACCTTTTTTCCTGGATAAAAAGTAGCTTATATGTTGACCGGCGATATAAGGAACCTAGATGTCAAATTTCATTAAAATCCATCCAGTGGTTTCCCGTGATGCTTTAACAGACAGACAGACAGACAGACAAAAATTTTAAAAATGCGATTTTCGGACTCAGCGTCATTCAAAACGTCCATAGCAAAAGGAATTTCAAAAATATATTATACATACTATATTATATACTATACTATATTATATATATATATATATATAAATATACTACAGTAATTTCCGGATATAAGAACTTAGCAAAATACTCAAATTTCAAACTCTTTATCCGGGAAATTCTTTTATGAAAATCTCGGTTAAAAGAGTTTTGGGGCTTATACGAAAAACCCGTTTAATGAACCATTTTTGGCTTACATAAAAAATTCGCCCTAAGAAACAACTGCTCTTATAGGAAACTGCATACACACCCTACTCGTATTAATAAAAGAAATTATGTTGTAATAACTTTTCAAATTAATATGTATTTATGTTAAAAAAAAGAAATGTTAATTCACATTTATATAAATAAAAAGAAATCATCACAACGCTGCCAACTTTATATTTTATATTATGCGGGGATATTTGTATGAGTTTTTTCAAATGGTTCACAAATTTGCAACGTTATAAGCGGGGCGATTTTTTAAGCGGGAAATACTTTAAACGGGAATTTTCCTATGTATTGCTTATGGAGATTTTTCTTGACCTAATTTTGTTAACTTATAAGAGGGGAAATCCATTAACCGGGGGGCTTATATCAAGAAATTACTGTATATTATTTCCTAAGCTCCGTCGACTTCCAATTGCAGATTTCATCGAAATTTCTGCAGACGCGCCCAAATTCTAAAGGAACGAAGTTTGAAACGTAAGTTATTCGTTCCTTCATTTGTGATAAATTTCCTGTTTTTATATATAATCTTACTAACTTTTTTACTACCCGTAAGTCTACCAAGTGCATGGGGTCTTGTGGATATTGTGAAACCATACCAATTTCAGCCCTTTCTAATACATTTTCATTTTTTAAAAATATTTCTTTATGATGAACAACATCTACTCTATTTTTAAAAGTAATGTCTGTTCTAGAGGCAGAAACACTTTTTGAAAAAGAAACTCTACGATGACTATAGCTACCTACCTGACAGCATTTAGGGCAACTATTTTTTCCTGTTAATGACTGAACACCAGTCACAAAAGCACGAGCTGGAGAATCGCAACAAAAAAGCCTAGCATTACATTTTTTTAAAACTCCATCTACCTTCAGACCATTAGCTTTTCAAAGTGCTATTTCGTTTGAAAACTCTTCTAAAAAGTCATTTGCATAACAAGGTTTTTCCATGCCTGAAAAGCAAGCAATGGTAAATGGGCTTTCTTGCGGAATCCAACAATTGCGCCAAGAATAGGCCATAAAACCCTTCTTGAACTATGAAATAGTTTTAAGCCATTAATACCTACGTCAATTAAAACCTCGCTGCTATCTTTTAGAAACGGAAAAGAGTTACCATTAAAAAATTCCTGAACTCCTATATATAAAAATTCACCCTCTGGCATACTCTGTACCTCATCTTTCTTTCTGTTGGTTTTAAAAAGACCCTTAGCTGATAAGGGAAAATCATCGAAGCCTATTCTATTCAGAGTTTGAAGCAAATCAGAAACAGTGCAATGTGAAATTTTGTTTCTGATTGGCCAGGACCTTATTTCTCCTAATTTGTCTATCTCGGCTGGTTCACTGGAAAACACATCCCTATCATCAATAAATCCATCCCTATCGCTACAACTATCATTTAAGTCCACGTCTGTGTTGTCATCAACTTGCATTCCTATGTCCACTTCTACTCCTACGTCCACTTGCATGCTAGTTGCACCCTGTTCACAGTCTGTCTGTCCACTCACACCGCCACTTTCTTCCACTTCTGAACAATTAATAATCTTTTCATATTTTTTTACGTTAGCAAGAAAAACTTGCTTTTCCTTAGAAAAGATTATATTAATTAGAGATTATTAATTGTTTTTTTGTTAATTTTTTTATCACTTTTCACTTCTTTATTTTATTTTGCACAACAATTGTAATTTATTTTATATTATTTTAATTTTTGAACTTCCTTTCAACGGATCACTGTTTTTAGTTGCTTTTCTTTTTTTTCACACGTTAGGCATATGTTTGATGCGTAAAAGGGCAAGCCATGCAAACATATACAACTTTCCTTGTTTGACACAGAATCGTAAAGCAAGAGTGTGTTAGTGAACAACAAATTAATTTTTGGGTCATTGTGTTTGCAATTACGTTAGAGCTGTCTAGCTGCCCAGTCGGAAAGATCGTAAGGAGCTTACTAAATAATTCATGTTTTCCTTTAGCTTATGGTGGTGAAAACAGGATCATGCGATAGTAAGCATGTTTTTGTTACATTTCGAACACCTTACATCTTCGCTTCGCTTTGGGGGCGCGCACAAAAACACCTTCTTAAATATAAAACTCGCGGAGGAACTTCAAGAGACCGTGGTGAGTTTATTAATAATCAACTTAAAACTAACAAAGTTAAAACAAAGGCAGCGAGAAGCGCTGCCCAAAAGAAAAAAGGAAACCTATAAATATATAAGAGCGGCAGCAACGGGCAACCACCAGTGGCGTTAACATCCCGCCCGCCTTGCAGGAATGCAATCCTAGATCACCAGGCACCTTGCCCAGATAGCACCCAGCCAAAAATTGAATTTTGCGCTAATGGCATGCCAAATCCGGATGGGAAAATTCCCGGCTGCATTACGCGCGCATAAACATCACTCCCAAGCAGAATATGGACCGGCGATGAAACATAAAAGTTGGGATCAGCCAATTTTAAATTTGGGAATCCCTGTCTGATCCGCTCGTCGATGCTCTTGATCGGTGTCACGACCTCCAACCGCCGCTCGACCCTAGCTGTCGTTTCAATGCGGACGCTAGACTCATGCTGACCCCGGATCATCAGAGCGCACACCTCAGTGCCATCAACCACAGACGTCGACAGCCTCCACTTCAGAACCAAAGCTTTGGCAATTGTCGTCTGCGGGAGACAGGCATCCAGGATAGCGCGCTCTGAGACGTGGCGACCATTTGCCCAGGCCCGCACCATAACCGTGGGGAGCAGTGAGGTGACGCGTTGGAGGGTTTTTGCTGTCGGTTGCTCTGGGGGAGATCGCTTCGGAAAGAGTCCCTTGCCGAAGACGCTGACGGTGCATTCGACAGCGATCTCTTTTGAGGGGGGCACCGCTTCGGGAGGTGGTCCCTAGCCGAAGACGCTTTCGGTTCTGTCGACTGCGGTGCCTGCCACGACGGACGTGGTGGCCTATAACCCCTTGGCTTTGAGCTGATGGGCTCATCTTGAGCTGTCGCTGTTGCCTTCTTGGCTCGAGAATGCCTACCACGGGGCCTCCTGGAGTGAGCCCGACCAGTTCGGACTCGTAGGCGCGAGTGTGCAAGCTATGGTGGTCGTCACCACAGTGACGGCATCTTCCATTGCTCCGACAATCCTTTCTCATATGACCGCTCGAGAGGCAGTTGGAGCAGTGAAAGTTAAGTAACACTGCTCGCAACCGCTCCTCGATGTTCATCACTGCCGGCACGACGGAAGATTTTGCTCCAACGAGCACAAGCTACACCTAGCCTTGGCGTCACTGCTGGCTACGACCGTGACCACGCTTGTCACCGAAGCTCGCGGCGGTGCGAGTTTTTCTGCAGGCAACTCGAGCACCGTCTCCGTTTCGCTGGCGCCAAACTCAGATTCTGACTGGAGAATCATTTCCTCCAGAAGATCGCTGACGATGTTGATGGTGGACATTCTGAAACGAGACAAAAAGAAACAAAAAATTAAAAACAAGAAAGGCAGGTGGTTTGGAGAAATAGTGACTTAGCTACGCAGACGGAAGTGCGACAAGCTTAACTATAGGTCGAGCTATACAACCTCGCTCGGTTCGGACATCGGCGACGCGAACTCTATTATCGCTACCAGTGTAAGTCTTTAATATTTGACCTAATCGCCATTCATTCGCGGGTAAGTTGTCTTCTTTCACGACAACTAAGTCATTTACTTTTAAATCTAAATGAGGACTTTTCCACTTAACACGCCGATGCATCTCCTTCAAATATTCATTTTTCCACCTGGTGCAGAAATGCTGATGCATTGCCTTGACCTTCTGCCAACGGTTGACGATCGTCAGAGGCTGATCAATTATTTCTGGCTCCACTAGTGAGAGAAGTGGGCCTCCGACCAAGAAATGGCCTGGAGTCAGAGACTGAAAGTCACCAGGATCTTCGGACATGGCGGTAAGGGGCCTCGAGTTAAGACAAGCTTCGATTCTGTTAAGCAAAGTTGTGAATTCTTCGAAAGTATAGCTCATACTTCCGGCCATTTTCTTAAAACTTTTTACACCCGCTTCCCAAAGGCCTCCCATATGGGGAGCACCTGCTGGAATGAAGTGCCATGCAATTTCTTGCTGCATGTACTGAGCTAAAAGACCGTCATGAGATTCCTTTAGAAAATCTCTAAAATCTTTCTTTAGTACTTTGGAAGCGCCAACAAAGTTAGTACCATTGTCAGAATAGACCTTTGCTGGGCAGCCGCGTTTAGCGACAAAACGAGAGAAAGCCGCTAAAAAGGTGGCAGTTGACAAGTCGCTTGTGGCTTTTAGATGAATTGCCTTCGTAGCGAAACAAACAAATAAGCACACAAAGCCCTTACTATTTCGACAAGATCTACCGAGTAGCTTTTTATGTCGAAAGGACCAGCGAAGCAATGCCAGTGGACGAGAATGGACGCGAAATAACGGTTCTGTCTATTGGTAGAGCAGCCATAATTTGAGTTCTCTGTAGCTTTTTATGGACAACACAAGTCTTACAATTGTGCAGGGTTGTTTTTATCAGGTTTTTAGCACGTGGAATCCAGTATTGCATTTGTAACAGACGAAGCATTAACTGGTTTCCTCCATGAAGGGAAATTTCATGAATAAAACGTACTAAAAGACGTGAAAACTGGCAGTTATATGGCAATATAATCGGATGCCTTTCATCATATGACAAAATTGGCGAAGAGGCTAATCGCCCACCAACACGCATTAATTCGTCATTATGCAGAAATGGATTCAAGCTAATAATCGAACTCTTGGCACTGATAATATTTTTAGTTTCTAAACTATAATATTCATCAGGAAAGTTAATTTTTTGACATAACAATACGAGTCGTGTTTTTACGTGTTTAATTTCTGCGTTGTCAAGACATGTTGATTGTTTGACAAATGTAGTACGAAAACGTGGATGCGTGCGATGAAGAAAACGAAAGACATAAGCTAACACTCTTAGACCTCTCGAGAGAGAAGAGAAACGCTCCAAAACGTCTTCGTATTGAGCAAAGTATGCAAGGTTTACCTTCACAGCTTTACGCTCAAGAGACGTGTCTAAAACTGCAGGTTGAGTTTTTCTTTGCCAAGACGAGCGTTCGAGTGAAAGCTATGATGGCCCATGCCACCAAAGATCGTTATCGATTAGCTCTTGGGGTGTAACGCCACGTGTGGCTAAATCCGCCGGGTTTTCATGTGATTCTACATGACACCAGTTTCTTACGCCAACCTTGTCTGCTATTTTAGAGAATCTATTCGCTACAAACGTTGTCCAAGAACAAGGGGGCTTACAAAGCCAGGCAAGTACGATTGTGGAGTCTGTCCAACAATATAATCGATGCCTATCTATTTCTAGGTGTGATAACAGGGTGTCGACCATATCAGCGAGAAGTGTTGCTCCGCAAAGTTCAAGACGAGGTAATGAAATCGTCTTGACTGGGGCCACTTTGCTCTTTGCGTAAAGCAGGTGAGTGACAATGCAATCACCTTGTTTAACACGGATATAAATAGCTGCAGCATATGCCTTTTCAGAGGCATCAGAAAAGGCATGAAATTCTATCTCAGAATTGGGTGAATAACTAACATAACGAGGTATGCGAATGTTATTAATGGTTTCATAATCCATCAGAAAAGTTTGCCAAGTTTGAAAACTGTGGGCAGGAATATTTTCATCCCAATCGATTTCATCCAACCAGATACGCTGCATAAGAATTTTAGCTGTTACCACAACAGGTGCTAGCCAACCTGCAGGATCAAAAAGTTGTGGAATGACAGATAGAACCTCGCGTTTAGTGTATGATGTTTTAATTTCTAACTGTTTGGCAGTGAAATAAAATAAATCGGAAGTGGCATTCCAACAAACACCTAAAGCCTTGGCGCAACTAGCATCTTCTAGCTTTAAAAAGTTTTCTTGCAGAAGATGCTCTGTCGGTAGGTCTGCTAAAAGGCTAGATACATTTGCAGTCCATTTACGCATTGCAAAACCGGCAGAATCTAGAGCAGCTATAAGCTCATTTCTAGCCTTAATTGCGCTTTTCACGTCATGAGCTCCAGCTAAAGCATCATCGACATAAGTGAAATGCCGCAAAATTTGCGCAGCAAGAGGATACTGCTGTTGAACATCATCTGCCAATTGCAGCATGGTTCGAATGGCTTGGTATGGTGCACAGTTTACGCCGAACGTAACAGTTTTCAGCTCATAATCCTGAATCATATCATCAGGAGAGCTTCTGTATAGGATTCGTTGGAACGCAGAATGCTCTGGATCAACAAGGATCTGGCGGTACATCTGCTGAATGTCGCCATTGAAGACATATTTAAAAAAACGCCATTTTAATACCAGAAGCGTCAAGTCCGCTGGAAGAACTGGGCCTGTGTGCAGGACATCATTCAAGCTAACACCGTTAGAAGTTGAGCTTGACGCATTGAAAACTACCCGAACTTTCGTTGTAGTACTCTCTGGCTTCAATACCGCATGATGCGGTAAATAATAGTGAGATGGTGAAATCTCAAACTTAGGAGGCGAGACCCGTTTCATATGATCTGATTTTAAGTAATCCTTTGCCACTTCATCATATTGCAACTAAAATCCTGGATTTTTAGTCAATCGAGCTTCACCACGAAGAAATTGCTTCAAAGCGATGCCTCGAGAAAATCCTAAATTTATTTCCGTAGGATAGCCACTTTTGAATGGCAAAGTGACTATATATCGACCCTTGTCATCACGTCTTGTGGTTTTCTGATAGTTTTCTTCACAAAACTTATCAGACGCCGATAAATGCTTCTGTTTAGGAAGTTCCTCCAACTCCCAAAAGCGAGCAATCTGTTGATCGATTGCTATTTCACTAAAGTGTGTCAAGCACGTTGTAAAGCTTGATATTTCGCTACGAGGAAGGGGCACAGTAAACATCCAGCCGAACACAGTTTCTTGAGCCAAAAGTGATCCCAGAATATTCCTCTTAATGCCATCAAGAATTATGGCATGGTACAAATCGCCACCGATGAGTACATCTATCGGACTGCTTCTAAAGAAGTGTGGGTCAGCCAATTGTAAATTGGGCAAACTTTCACACAAAGAAGGATCAACGGAACACGACGGCAGGTTTCCAGTTAAGCGTGACAGCACAAAGGCTGTACCTTCTATTTGGAATTGCCTGTTTTTGGGAGAACTAATGATCAAGTCACAAGCTTTTGTGACTTGCGCCGATACTGCGTTACTTAAGGGGGTCCTCTGGTAATCTATGCCAAATTTTAGCCTTTTTTCAAAATATTGTGGAAAGAGAACGAGTAAAGATATTTTAGTTCCGTTTTTTGATTTGGGTAGCTTAATTTATTGAAAAAAATACAAAATTTTGAAAAAGTGAATTTATGGACCGTTCAGAAAGTTCTCGGCCTGGTAACGAGGTTCTCCGGAAAAAAGGTGGGTCCAAATTGCGCACGATTCCAAGTGTAAACATCGTCTGAAAAAAAAAAAATATTCAGTTACTTAGAATGAATGTCCCTATAGCCCCTACCTCGGAAACAAAAATCGAAATTTTTTTAGGGGGGGAGCCGCCACTTTGAAAATGAAAAATCGAATTTCGACCTTTTTTTTTGTAGTCTAGTGTAGAAAAAAAATAGTAAACATTATTTTTTCGGCAAGTTTGAGGTAGGGGCTATAGCGGCGTAAATTCTGCGTCGTTTCATGCCTCATATATCAAAATCGGTCAAAAACTGTTTGAGTTATCGTGCGCAAAGTTTTGAAAAACATGGTTTCGAGAAAAACGCGTTTAAAGTTTTGACTTCAATTTTGAGGCACACAAATGACATTAACACATATTTTTTTAATACAATACTTACGAATATTAATCGGCAATTCCAGCCCCATAAAGTGTGCCTTCCTCCATCTCATAAAACGAGTTTTCCATGGCTTTTTGGGCTCTGCGGGCTGTGCGACCCTCTTTCGATGATGCGTACGTTTTTAGCTCTGAGCGTTGAAGTCGTTTTCCGTCGCGAGATTCAGCATACATCTCGGCTTGTGGGCCGATGACAATACCCATTGTTGACATTATTTTTAAAATACTCGAAAATAAACTGAATCTCGTTCGTTTGCTTCTTTCATGTGAACACCTGGGCTCAAAATCATTTCAACCCCTAAATCAAAACATGCATGTATACATACTGCATGTATACATACTGTGTGTGTATATTTTGTAATATCAATACATATTTTGGAAGAATTCCACAGAATTTTCGACTAATGACTGCAGGCAAATAAACAACTTTGCTGATGCGTTATTTTGACGAAAACATACCTACACAAAAATGCCTGTATCTCCTAAACTATTTCGAATTTTGAAAAATCCTTTTGGGAAAATGTTTTTGAGTATCTGAGCAATAGAAATATGAAAAAAAAAAATTGAAAAAAAATTTTTCGGATTACCAGAGGACCCCCTTAAACCCGAAACTTGAGCATTCACATATCTCGTGGGTAACTTCAGAAGCTTCTGCAATTTTTCAGATACAAACGTACCTTCAGAGCCAGAGTCGATAAGTGCTCTGGTCGTATACGCTGATCCTAGATGGCATATGGTCACCATTGCAGTACCAAGCAATACGTGTTTGGTACTAGAAGCAAAACAAGACTGAATGTCGTTGGTAGTGGACTGTAATTGGGTAGTGTGAGATTGTGAGCTATTGTTGGAAGGGTTCGGGCGCGAATTCGGCCTGCTCGAGTCGACACTCGGAGCAGAAGGCGCTGCATTTGAGTCGCGATGCAAAAGCGTGTTGTGACGCTGCTTGCACGTCATACACGTGTATTGACTTTTGCAATCGTTTGCTAAATGGGCGTTCGATAAGCAATTGATGCACAAGTTATTTTTGCGAACAATTGTTAGCCGCTCCTTAGCATTCATTTTTAAAAAACGTGGGCACGAACGTAGCGGGTGCTGCTCTGTAGAACAGAGCTTGCAATTTGTAGGGTTAATTTTGATTTGGTAATTATTAACCCTTTTACCAGATGAATTGCTCTGGTTTAGTCTGGAGTTGGAAGAAGAGGGCAATGAATTTGACTTCGGTACCGTGCGGTTGAGCTGCGAATGACGGACACGGTTCCGAGTGTTTGAAACCGATTTGTCAGAAAATTATCGAGGTCGGTCCACTTTGGAATCTGATTTTTATTCACAATGGACTGCTTCCATAAGGAGAGCGTGACCTCCAGCAATCGCGTAGAGCAAAGGTACACAAAAATTGCATCCCAATTAGAAATATCAATGTTGTGCATTTTGAGTGCAAAAATACAACCATTGATATCTCTTTGAAGCCTTTTGAGATCTGTGCCAGATTCTTTTGGCACATGTGGCAAATTAAACAGTATTTTAAGCTGGCTGTTGACCAAGATACGTTTATTCTCGTATCGGTCAGACAAATTTTGCCATGCTTGCGCAAAATCCTCATTGGTTAAGGGGGATTGTCTAACAATCTCTTTAGCTTCACCCCGAGTTTTATTATTCAGATGAAAAAGTTTTTCCACTGAAGTAAGCCACGATTTTGTTATATAGATGGCCGTAAACATGTCCCTAAAGGACGGCCGTGAGAGGTAATCCCCACAGAAAACCTCAGTATCGCATGGTGGCACAGGCATACTGTGGCCTATTACTGGCGCAGGCTCTGGAGCAGCTGATTGCTTTGGAGTCTTCTGTTGAGAGAGCTCAGGTATTTTTCCTGCTACCCGAATGTATGATTGGTAGCAGTTTTTATATTTATTTTTTAAGGGCTCAATATCTGAATCCTCATCAGAAGCCATCTTCTCCATGCAAGTATCATACGCTGCTTTGACCTTTCTCCACTGGGCTTTAAGCTCATCACTTTCAGCTTCCAGCGAGAAAACGTCATGAGTTTCAACAAGATTAAAATCTGTTTCAAACTCCACTAGCGCTTCGCACGGACGAATAAAAGTCTTTAGTTGCGACATATTTATTTTATTTGTGTTTCTTGTAAACACTTTGACGAACTAAAATGACGATTAAAAATAAAAAAAACCAAAAAACAAAAAAAATTTGATAAAAAAAACAACCAAAAGTACCTAAAATAAAATTGTCCAAAGAAGCTTGAGAAAAACACAATTTATATTAAAACAATATAAAATTATTTTTATTTTTGTATTTTATTGTGCACAAACAAATAAGAAAAAAAAAATTTTTTTGTTGTGTCTGTCCCACTGTGCAGCTTATTAACACTCTCCTCTATTTTTCTAAGTCTTTTGCGCTTCGAAATGACTTAGAAAAATTTTCGCCAATATATTTTATTTTGACCGCAAAATTTGTGTCTTCGTCCCACTGTACCACCTGTGCACTCTCTTACTACTAAGACGTGCACTCAAACACAGTCGGTAAAGAGCACGACTGCGAGCGCGGCAAGTTCAATTGAGTGCAAAAAAAAAATTGCGTGGGCGAGAGCGTAAGCCTGTGTAAAGCACCAAATGGGGGTGACTTCTGCAAGCACAAAGCCTCGCTTTTAGCTTTGAACAATGCGTATATCGCACAAAGCGTAAAAGGAAAATATTGCGCTCCCACTGCAGACACTACAAATAGTTATTGTAGCTGCCTTAAACAAAGAGTCCAAATGGGAGCTCACTAAATGTTTTTGGCAAAGTCCAAATTAAAACACAGCTTAAATATGCACAAAACAAATATGTATTTATATACCAATGAATTTCTCTAAGATCGCGCACTTTTTGTAAATAAAATTGTATATATGTAATTTTTGGCGGCAAAGCAAAAATTGTACTGTATTTATGTACAAAAAAGAAAAAAAATGCCAAATCAACATATACAATTTTATAACGAATGAAGATAAAAAATTCACAACTTGATTAAAAAATATCAAAAAAAAACCGCGCGATTGAATTTTTCGAACCGAGCTAATGTCACTTTTTTCCCAAAATAATTAAATAATTAGAATAAAAAATCCTACCTTATTTTTCCCAAAATTAGCTTGGTTTTGATGCTGCAGATGTTGAAGCTGCAGATGTTGTTGATGCTGCAGATGCTGTTGATGCCGCACATGCTGTTGATGCTGCAGAAGTTGTTGATGCTGCAGATGCTGTTGATGCTGCAGAAGTTGTCGATGCTGCAGATGTTGTTGGCACTTTTGTCTTTGTGTTTTTTTTTTTTTTAAAAAAGCTAAGGCTTTTATTTTAATGTTCGCGGGTTTTACAAAAAACGGCTCTCGAAGGACCAATGAAAATTCTCTAATTCGAATGAGAATTCTAAACACTTTTTTTATAATACGTATAAAAGGTTAAATTTGGGGGCGCGCACAAAAACACCTTCTTAAATATAAAACTCGCGGAGGAACTTCAAGAGACCGTGGTCAGTTTATTAATAATCAACTTAAAACTAACAAAGTTAAAACAAAGGCAGCGAGAAGCGCTGCCCAAAAGAAAAAAGGAAACCAATAAATATATAAGAGCGGCAGCAACGGGCAACCACCAGTGGCGTTAACACAAATAAAGAAGAAAAGAAGATATTTATCACGCTTCACGCTTTGCTAAGCCTTACTGTATTTTGTAGTACAGCCCCCTCTGGGGTCCAAGATATAGAAAAATACATAGCGCCAAAAGACTCACCGCTCCCGAAAACCACTTATGAAAATCATACTTATCGGACGAGTTGTTTTGAGTTTTTTGCGGTATTTGTACAACAGCGCACTCTGGTTTTCGAGATAGAATGAAAAAATAACGCCAAAGCCCTTTCCATACTCGATAATCACATCCTATATATCCGATATACAAATTTTTATCTAAATCGGATGAGCAGTTTTTGAGTGTTTCACGATTTCTTAAGTGATTTGAACTACAGCACCATCTGGTGTTTAAAATCACGCAGAAACAAAAGCCCAATATACCCACCGTATCCGAAAACTCCTATGTACAAATGTTCACGCAAATCGGATGTCTTCGAGATTTTCAAAACATTTGTACTGCAGTGCCATCTGGTGTTCAATATAAAGAAAACCCCTAAATACAAATTTTCAAGTAAATAGGATGAATGGTTTAGGAGACAAACTATAATAACAAAATTCGTGGAACCTGGTCGCAGCGCCACCTGCCGGGTCCAATTGCGGATCTGAACCATCCAGGGATCCACTTAAACACACACAAAATATTTCATCAAAATCGGTGCAGCCGTTTAGGAACAGTTTAATAACACACACATGTACAAATTGTACAACAGCGCCCTCTAGTTTTGAGAAAGAGAAAATAAGATAGCACCAGAACCCGTACTCGAAAATCGCTATTTACAAATTTTTTAAAGAGCCCTCTGGTTTTCAAGATATCACAAAAAATATAAGTCCAAAACACTGACTGTATCAGAAAACCACTATTTTCCAATTTTCATGCAATTCGGATGCACGGCTTAGGAGTTTTTCGAGGTTTTTCAAAATATTTGTACTACAGCGCCCTCTGGTGTTCGAGAGAGAAAAGAGTAGATAAGTCAAAAAAACTCAGCGTGTCCGAAAACCTCTACATGCTAAATTTCATGCAAATCGTATAAACGGTTTTGGGCTTTTTCGACTTTTTGAAAATATTTGTACTACAGCGCCCTCTGGTGTTTAAGATAGAACCTAGTTTATAAGTTATAAAAACTCACCGTTTCCGAAAACCCTTATATACCAACTTTCATGCAAATCGTATAAGCGACTAAGGAGTTTTTTGACGTTTTTTAAAATATTTGTACTACAGCGCCCTCTGGTGTTCGAGATAGAACGGTGAACATAAGTCAAAAAAACTTAGCGTGTCCGAAAACCTCTACATACAAATTTTCATGCAAATCGAATGAATGGTTACGGAGATAAGCTAAAAAAAAAGAATGACTGGAACCCGATCGCAGCACCCCCTACCGGGTCCAACCTTTTTTCCTGAATAAAAAGTATCCTATATGTTGACCGGGGATATAAGGAACCTAGATGTCAAATTTCATTAAAATCCATCCAGTGGTTTTTGCGTGATGCTTTAACAGACAAACAGACAGACAGACAAAAATTTTAAAAATGCGATTTTCGGACTCAGCGTCATTCAAAACGTCCATAGCAAAAGGAATTTCAAAAATATATTATACATACTATGTTATATACTATACTATATTATATATACATATATATATATAAATATACTATATTATTTCCTAAACTCCGTCGACTTCCAATTGCTGATTTCATCGAAATTTCTGCAGACGCGCCCAAATTCTAAAGGAACGAAGTTTGAAACGTAAGTTATTCGTTCCTTTATTTGTGATAAATTTCCTTTTTTTATATATAATCTTACTAACTTTTTTACTACCCCTAAGTCTACCAAGTGCATGGGGTCTTGTGGATATTGTGAAACCATACCAATTTCAGCCCTTTCCAATACATTTTCATTTTTTAAAAATATTTCTTTATGATGAACAACATCTACTCTATTTTTAAAAATAATGTCTGTTCTAGAGGCAGAAACACTTTTGGAAAAAGAAACTCTACGATGACTATAGCTACCTACCTGACAGCATTTAGGGCAACTATTTTTTCCTGTTAATGACTGAACACCAGTCACAAAAGCACGAGCTGGAGAATCGCAAGAAAAAAGCCTAGCATTACATTTTTTTAAAACTCCATCTACCTTCAGACCATTAGCTTTTCAAAGTGCTATTTCGTTTGAAAACTCTTCTAAAAAGTCATTTGCATAACAAGGTTTTTCCATGCCTGAAAAGCAAGCAATGGTAAATGGGCTTTCTTGCGGAATCCAACAATTGCGCCAAGAATAGGCCATAAAACCCTTCTTGAACTATGAAATAGTTTTAAGCCATTAATACCTACGTCAATTAAAACCTCGCTGCTATCTTTTAGAAACGGAAAAGAGTTACCATTAAAAAATTCCTGAACTCCTATATATAAAAATTCACCCTCTGGCATACTCTGTACCTCATCTTTCTTTCTGTTGGTTTTAAAAAGACCCTTAGCTGATAAGGAAAATCATCGAAGCCTATTCTATTCAGAGTTTGAAGCAAATCAGAAACAGTGCAATGTGAAATTTTGTGATTGCCAAGGACCTCATTTCTCCTAATTTGTCTATCTCGGCTGGTTCACTGGAAAACACATCCCTATCATCAATAAATCCATCCCTATCGCTACAACTATCATTTAAGTCCACGTCTGTGTTGTCATCAACTTGCATTCCTATGTCCACTTCTACTCCTACGTCCACTTGCATGCTAGTTGCACCCTGTTCACAGTCTGTCCGTCCACTCACACCGCCACTTTCTTCCACTTCTGAACAATTAATAATCTTTTCATATTTTTTTACGTTAGCAAGAAAAACTTGCTTTTCCTTAAAAATAAGATTATTAAGGTGGTCTTCTCATTCAAATCCCGTTTTTTGGACCCTTTTAAAAAAATTCTTATTTGAAAACGCAAAGAATAATTGAAAACTTTTTTAATTTATTGTATTACAAAAGGTTCAAAGTAAATAAAAAATTTTTTTTTGCCTCGATACGTGGGCTGTTCAAAAAGTAATGAGACTTCAAAGTTGGTGGTGAAAAAAAAGGTGTCGTCACGGCGGCCACGATTCCGGGTCTCCGGAGCGTCTGAAATGAAAAAAAAAAACGGGGTTATAATCAGTATAGATGTAATTCTCGGGTGAACCTCAAGCTTAATTTTGTGATTTTTTTTGACAAAATGACGGCCATTCAAAAAAAAAATTTCAATTTCGGGTTTTTTTTTTGTAGTTTAGTGTAAAAAAAAAATAGTAAAAAATTTTTTAAAATTATGGTCGAGGTTCACCCGAGAATGGTGACAATTCTGCGTCGATTCCATTTTGTTTCATGAAAATCGGTTCAGTTGAACTGGAGATATCATGGCCGCCAGTTCGAAAAACGTGGGTTCGAGATAAACGCGTTTAAAGTTTGAAGTAATTTTTTTGGGGAAAAAAAATATCAAAAATGTTTAAATGCAGTTTTACAGAGCTGACAATTTTTACTTACAAATATTAGTCGGCGATGCCAGCTCCATACAGGCCACCTTCCTCTTTTTCGTAGAAACTGCTTTCTGCTGCCCTCTCTGCTCTGCGAGCCGTTCTGCCAGCTTTTGATGATGCCGCAGCTCGAGTCTCTGATCGGTTCAATCTGTCTTCATTGCGAGATAGTGCGTATTCGTATGCGTTTTTGCCAATCGCAATACCCATCAAACCCATAATTTTAAGTATGGGTATAAAACCGTCGTTGAAGAGGCACGTTGCAATGAAATTGGCCACTTCGATGGTGCGTGCGCCTGAGTTGATGTGTTTGGGCGAAAGTGACCAAAGAACAGAATTGTAGGACTCATTGGAATTCTGAGTTTCAGATCCAAGGCATCTTTCAAGCAAATTATCTGCCGACAGCGCTTCGTAAGCTGGTTTTATTACCTCCATCACCTTCTTGTCCATCAGACCTTGCTTCACAAAAAAGGCTGTATCTTCTAAAGTATTTCGAATTTCTAAAAATCCTTTTAGGGGCATATTCACAACTACCCAAGCTATAAATAAATGCAAAAAAAAAGTTGAAAAAAAAGTTGCTCAATGAGAAGACCCCCTTAATTGTTTTTTTGTTAATTTTTTTATCACTTTTCACTTCTTTATTTTATTTTGCACAACAATTGTAATTTATTTTATATTATTTTAATTTTTGTACTTCCTTTCAATTTCAACGGATCACTGTTTTTGGTTGCTTTTCTTTTTTTTTCACACGTTAGGCATATGTTTGATGCGTAAAAGAGCAAGCCATGCAAACATATACAACTTTCCTTGTTTGACACAGAATCGTAAAGCAAGAGTGTGTTAGTGAAAAACAAATTTTTGTTTCATTGTGTTTGCAATTACGTTAGAGCTGTCTAGCTGCCCAGTCGGAAAGATCGTAAGGAGCTTACTAAATAATTCATGTTTTCCTTTAGCTTATGGTGGTGAAAACAGGATCATGCGATAGTAAGCATGTTTTTGTTACATTTCGAACACTTTACATCTTCGCTTAATATAGCAACTACAAAAGGAATGCACAGCTTAACCGAACATGTCTTCGTGTGATCATTTCCATATGTACTAGACATCTGCACGAATACATCCGAACACCTCTTCAAAACATTTGCTTGAAACACGTATACATACACTCTATCATTGTCAACAACCAACTTCGAGTGAGTATGCTACAAAACAAAATAAAAACATTCAAGTACTGTACTCAAAACCGAAATGTTTTCAATGTGAAATTTCCTCGCGTACTTGTGCTCGTATACCAAGTACAGTGCCTCCAACGAATAATCGGACAAACTTTTTCGTTTTTTTTAATATAAAATACATCACGAAGAAGCTAGAAGAAAAAAAAATTGGTACGCCATTTTATTTCTAGATTTATTTTTATTATAATATGAAAAAAAAACAACAACTAAAATTCTTGTAACTAAAACAATAACATACTAAAAAAAATCCTCAATGTCTGATGTTCAACAACTAATCGGACAAAATTTAAATTCAATAAGTAATACGAAAAAAACCAACATTGCAAATATTTTAATATTTCGTGGCATATCCCTTGGCTTGGAGTACTGCCTGGAGGCAATTGGGCATTGACTTAACCAAATTATTGCAGACCTCAGGTGGTATTGAAGTCCAAGCTTGCAATAGAGCATTTTTGAAGTCGGTCATGGAGTTGTATGGGCGAGTGTAAACTCTTCTCAGTAGTTCTTCCCACAGATGCTCAATCAAATTTAAGTCCGGGGACTAAGCTAGAGTCTGTAACAGTTTGGGACAGTTGTGGATCAACCAAAGCTTCGCTACTTGTGAAGTGTGCTTGGGATCATTGTCCTGGTAGAACGCAAAGTTGTCTAAAATGCCCAATTTTTCTGCGCTCTGTTTAACATTTTCCTTTAAAATGTTGAGATAGACGAACCGGTCCATTTTACCATCTATAAAATGTAGGTTGCCTACCCCAGCACTGGACATACAGCCCCAAACCATTGCAGAGCCACCACCGTGCTTAACTGTAGGACGCGTGTTTCTCGGATCGAATTCTGTGTTTGTTTGACGCCACACATGCGGCTTTCCATCCGATCCGTGCAGGTTGAATTTGCTCTCATCTGTAAAAAGCACCTTTTAATCAAAGCAAGCAATTAGAAATCATTATTGCCGTTTAAATCCAGTTATTACCGTTTTCCAAAATAGGTTTGGTTTCAACAAATATTCCTTAGCTTAAATTTTAAGCGCAGTCTTTTATTTTTGGAGCTAATAAAGGGCTTCTTCCTGGCGATTCTTCCATAGTAATTATGTCTATGCAAGGTATTGCGGATTGTGTTCACGCAAACATCTTTTCCGGTGGATTTTTTTAATGACATTTGCAATTCCCTTGCGCTTTTAAAGGGATCTTTTTTAATGGCCACTACTAAGCTTCTTTCTTCTCTATCATTAAGAATTTTCCCTTGGCCTTCTCTGCTTTTGTATGAAAGCCTAAATTCTTCACGGTACCTTTTAATAATATCGTGGACCGTCGAACGACTTTTTCCGACCAATTCAGAAATTTCCCGCACTGTCTTTTCCTCTGCATTTAATTTGACAATAAGCTGTCTTATTTCAAAAGCAGCTTGTTTTCCTCTTGGAGCCATAACGCACTACACCCTATACTGCACCAATTTAAATTTACAACTGAATGCAAGCTAATAACTTAATACACTAATATGCAAAAGAATAGAAAAAAATCATTACTCTTAATTCTAACGGTGTTTTTGTGCTTGCTCTTTGTTTTGGCCGATTATTTGTTGAACACAAAAAACTAGGCTTTTTGCCTAAGTTTAAACCGGTTTAGTCAGAATAAAGTTTTTTTTTGTTTTTTTTTTTTACATGATCGTTCGAGCGCCAAACAAAGTAAATAAACGACACAACAATTTTTTTCATTGCAGCTTCTTCGTTGTATATAATATATTTAATAAAACTAAAAAGTTTGTCCGATTATTCGTTGGAGGCACTGTACATGTATATAAGTTAGATTAAATAAAAGAATGTGAAAACAATTCATACAAACCTTAAAAAGTATTTTTAAGCTTCAATACTTTTAAAAGAAAGTGAATAAAATAAAATTAAAATAAAGTTGACTTTTTTAGACATGCTTTTTTAAGTTGATCTTCATATCTATTTCGAGCTGTACAGCAAAATCTACTTGGTGTACTTGCTATGTTTTGAAAAGACAAAGTAGTCTGCATGAAAAATAGCTATGCGACCAACCAAAAGTTGTGTACACACTCTGTTAAGATCCAACCGGATGTTGTACACAACTCGCTTCAGCCTGTGTTTGATTTGAAAGTACTGTTAAGTCACGCTGTATATGCCGCTGCAGATTAGTTTTTAAGCATTGCATTTTTTTTCCGATTCGCTCAGAATTACAACAACAACAACATAATTGCTGTACTTTGAATTTTTTGCCTATGTAAACTGTATGTACTCTTTTTTGGCAACTTTCGTTACTTGCTCTTTGAAATGTAAAACTTTGCTCTATTCAATTGCTACATATTGTTTTAAAACCTAATAAGCAATAAATCAGTTATTTTCGAAACATCCAATCGTACGGTACGCATTTTTCTTAGTAGCGGTTAGTAAACTTACATTTTAACTTTGATAGTTTTTGATTTATAGTAGAAAACGCTTTACTATACATTTTTTGGCGCCCAACGTGGGGCACGATCGTTGTATTTTTTAATAACAAATTAAATTAAAATCGAATTAAACTTCTTTAAAACTTCGACTTTGCTCGTAGCACACCATTTTCATGGACATATTGGAAAATTATCAATTAAGCATAAACAAAAAATAGTTTATGGAATCTTGGTAATTAAAAAAAAAAAACACTTAATAATTCGATTCTTAATAACAACGACCGTTAGACCACATTTTGCCCGCTGTTTGCATCTTTGCTGTCATCATTAGCTGCGCTGTCGAGTTGTCGTTGTTTAGCTGCGCCGCTACGATTCTGCCGTCGCTAAGTTGCGGTTTCGTGCTGTTGCCTTTGCTAAGCCACACCGTCACGTTGCTGTCACCGTCTTGCTGCCTTCATTAGCTGCGCTGTCGTGTTGTTGTCGTTGTTTACCTGCGCCGCTGCCTCACTGCAATCATTTTCATCACTACGTTGCCACTGCCGTTGCCACTCTTAAAGGGTATCTCTCACGCCAGATTCTCTTCGCTGCATTTGTGTTTGCTCGTTCATCTTCGCTGCACGTCATACTGCAACCACTCTCCTATACTAATTTTCGTAGCTTTGTTCATTGCTGGTTTGATTACATTCGGTAATTGCTATTTGGATTTGTTATTTCGTACTGCAAATAAATCAGCAATAAATTTCATTTTCAATGTCGTTAAAAGAGCTAAAGAAGCAAAGAGCTAGCGTGAAGAAGAGCATTTCACGCATCAAAAACATTGCTGAAGGCAGTGCAAATGGGGAAGGAAAGGCTTTGTGCGCTGCCGAACTGAAATGCTGCTTGGGCATTTTGGAGTCATACTTCAAACAAATTCTTTCAATTCAATCTAAAATTGAAGATTTTGATGACGCTGACAACTGCCGCAGTGAGTTGGAAGATATCTACATTACTGCAAAACTTTCTATGCAATCTCAGTTAGGGGAGGATGCTCTCAATGCTACTATATCAACCACAGCATGTTCGATGCCCTTGATAAGTTCGAAATTGCCTACATTGAAATTGCCTACATTCAGCGGCAAGTATTCAGAGTTCAGGAATTTTATTGTATCATTCAATCAAATTATTGATCGTGAAACCAATCTGTCAAATCTCGAAAAATTCAATCACTTAATTAACTGTTTGCATGGTCAAGCGCTTGAAACTGTAAGAGCATTCCAGATCACGCATGAAAATTACCCAAAGGCTTTAGCACGGTTAAAGGAACGATACGATAATCCAACGCTCATTTTTTTGGAAAATATTTCGGCTCTTTTTGATTTGCCTTCAATTTCGAAACCCAGCAGTACGCAGTTGAGGAGTCTCATTGATAACGCCTCTGCTCTTTATAGTTCGCTGCTGTCATTAGGAAGCGTAGCCGAAGTTTCGCAGGCTATGCTTATTCACATAGTCTTGCAAAAGTGCGATGAAGAGTCCAAGCGCAAATGGAAAGAATCATTGGATTTCCAGAAGTTGCCTACATGGGCGGCTTGCAGCTCCGTTTTTGACAGACATTGCCAATACTTGGAGTCACTTGACAGTGCACATACAAACATTGCAGAAATACGACAGACCGATAAATATTCAAAGGGTAAAAAGCAAAGGGGTTATTCGTTTGGTTTGACTAAAATTTCTTGTCATTTGTGCACAAGTCCAAATCACAAAATAAACGCTTGTGATCGTTTCAAGTCAATGGATGCAGCTCGTCGTTTTGAATCTGTAAAGCGGCTTAGCCTTTGCATCAATTGTTTGTCGAAAGGACATCAACTGTCGAATTGCCCATCCTCCTTTCGTTGCAAAACGTGCTCCCAACTGCATCACAGCATGCTTCATCGCAATAACACATGCAATACAGATGATATCCCGTCGACTTCGCGTTCGGTGCAGCAAATGTCATCAGCAGCTTCTACGCCGGCATCTCCGTCAAATTCAAGGGATGCTGTTACACACACACATTTGGACCACTCATCAATGGATCGTATTATTCTTGCAACTGCTATGGTGATGGTTCGCGATTCATCTGGCCAGTACAAGCTGGGCAGAGCTCTACTCGACTCCTGCTCTCAGATGAATTTCATAACAGATGAATTTTCACAAAAATTGAAATTGCCGAGATCCAAACACAATATTGAAATTCAAAGTATTGGAAATTCGTCGACCAACATCAAGTATAGGGCGTCAGCCACAATCAAGTCGAAATTCAATGCCTTTGAGCTGCCTTTAACGTTCTGCATCACTTCGCACATCGCTTATCAGCCTGACGCAGAAATTGACATCACATCATGGAGTTTGCCATCAAATATAGAACTTGCAGATGAGCAATTCTATAAATCGAATAGAGTTGATTTATTGTTGGGTACTGAGAGTTTTTTTAGTATATTGTATGTGGGTCAGATAAGACTTGGCGACACATTGCCAGTCCTACAAAAGACTCTGCTCGGCTGGGTGGTATCTGGTCGGTACCAAGGGCCAACAAGCACACAAACATGTTTACTAGCATGTAATGATTCCTTGGATAAAAAGCTGGAACATTTGTGGAAACTAGAAGAAGTTTCTATCGCTGCTGATGTGTGGACTCGGGAGCAGCATAGCTGTGAACATTTGTACACATCAGCAGTTTCTCTCAACCCTGAAGGCAGGGTGATCGTTCGTTTGCCGTTTAAAGACGACCCAGCGTGCCTTGGGGCGTCGTATACAACAGCATTGAGGAGGTTTGTTGCACAAGAGCACCGGTTGTTGCGTTCGCCAGAGCTCAAAGCTCAATATGTTGATTTTATGAAGGAGTATGAGCAGCTGGGACACATGAGTGTGGTGGAAAATCCCGTTTTAAATGAGCCACACTATTACATCCCACATCACTACGTTTTAAAGCCTACATCAACATCTACGAAGTTGAGAGTTGTTTTCGATGCCTCGTGTCGTACTTCATCTCAAAAATCACTGAATGATATACAACTTGTTGGACCAACACTACAAAGTGATCTCTTTACGCTGCTGCTACGTTTTCGTCTTTTCCGGTTTGCAATCACTTCGGATATTGTTAAAATGTTCCGGCAAATACTAGTTCACTCTAATGATCGAAAATTCCAGTACATTCTTTGGAGGAGAACGCCAGCTGAAGACATTCGCACCTTTCAACTTAATACTGTGACGTATGGTATGGCTGCATCACCATATTTAGCAGTACGCAGTCTTGTGTATATTGCAGATAAATACGCATCGAAGTTTGAAGTAGGTGCTAGCGTTGTTAAATCATCCTTTTATGTTGATGACCTGCTGTGTGGAGCCGATTCTGTAGCTGAACACGGATACGGCACGAGGTGGAGGAGCTTTTAAAGTTGGGACGATTCGAGCTAGCTAAATGGCACTCCAATCATTACGATTTCAGGGATGACCAAACAATAAAGAATTTGGATATCAGCGACACAGTAACGAGTGCTTTGGGTTTAAAATGGGACCAGAAGCGAGACTGCTTTTTGTTTTCGTTCGAGCTGAACCCTAATTCTTCTGTACGCGTGACAAAACGAGCAATATTATCGATTGCGTCATCATTATTCGACCCATTAGGACTCTTAGCACCACTCATCATCACCGCCAAAATTCTTTTACAGGAACTATGGCTGCTTAAGTTGGAATGGGATGAGTCAGTTCCCCAGAATCTACATTTAGAGTGGAAAACTTACTTACAAATCTATCGCAACTCTCTAAAATTGCAATTCCGAGATATTGTATGGCACCTGAAGTAAAATCAATTCAACTGCATGGTTTTTGCGATTCGTCGATTCGAGCGTATGGTTGCGGCATCTACGTTCGTGTTTTGGATCAGTCCAGCAACGTTCGCATACATCTTTTAACCGCAAAATCCAGAGTTGCGCCAACCAAGAAGCAAACGCTGCCCAAACTGGAACTGTGCGGAGCATTGCTGCTCGCTCGACTTTATGATAAAATGAAGGTAATTTTCTCGAATTACAGCACTTATACTTTCCTATGGACTGATTCACAGATTGTACTGCACTGGCTCAAAATGCATTCTGCTACGCTGTCTACTTTTGTTGGTAATCGAATATCAGAAATCCAGAGCCTAACAATTGGAGCACATTGGAGATATGTGCCTACACACTCCAACCCAGCTGATATTGTTTCGAGAGGCTGCACTGTGCAAGAGCTTAGTGCATCGATTTGGCTAACTGGACCATCATTTTTATATGAAGATATGCATTGTTGGCCTGCAAATAAATGCGACAGCATCAACATGGCAGAAATCGACAAGGAGAAGAGGAAGTCTGCGTTCCAAGTGGCTGTGGCATCAAACTATATACTCGAAGTGGTCAACAAGTACAGCTCCTACGTACGCAGTTTGCGTGTCGTTGCATGGCTTTTTAGGTTTAACCAAAAATTTGTCCAAACATTCGGAATTGACTGTAAGTTGGCCTCCCCTTCTCCCCTGGAGCTGCAAAATGCGTTGTATTGTATCGTATGGAACATACAACAACACTTTTTTGCTGATGATATTCGTGCATTGAAGAAAAACTTACCAACAAGTAACGTAATAAAATTTTTGAATCCGTTCCTGGACGACACTGGAAGATTTACACTACTCAAGGTAGGCGGTCGACTTGAACTGGCAGACTTGTCAGAGTCACGAAAGCATCCTGTTTTGCTGCCCAGCAAATGCGAGTTTGTGTTTCGCAACGTACAACATTTGCACATAAAAAACTACCACGCTGGCTCTAAAGCGCTGGTGGCACTTCTTCGTTTGGAATTTTGGATTGTGAACGCTAGAGACATTGCCCGGCGCGTAGTCAGAAACTGCATACATTGCGTCCGCTACAAGCCCAAATTGTTGCAGCACATTATGGGGCATCTGCCCGTTGAACGGTTGATACCATCGCGACCGTTTGCTCGTTGTGGCGTGGACTTTGGTGGTCCTGTAAACATCTATATTCGCATCAGGGGTAAGGCACCGTACAAGGCATATATCGCTATCTTCATTTGCCTGGCCTCTAAGGCGGTCCACATTGAGCTGGTCTCCGACTTGACCACCGATGCGTTTCTTGCTTCTCTTAGGCGCATGATTGGCAGAAGAGGGCTGCCAACTGACATCTTTTGCGACAACGCTACCAATTTTGTTGGTGCATCCAACAAGCTGGCTGATTTAAAGGCGTTTTTGTTCAACAAATCGAATCAAGATTCGGTCATAAAATATTGTAACAACGAATTTATTAATTTTCATTTTATTCCCCCCAGAGCACCACATTTCGGCGGTATCTGGGAGGCGGCTATCAAATCGGCTAAGGGCCACCTAAACCGTAGTCTTATCAATACCAGGCTCACCTTTGAAGAATTGTCAACAGTGCTGGTTGAAATAGAGGCCATTCTAAATTCGCGGCCGATAACTCCACTTTCGTCTGACCCAAGCGACTACGGAGTACTGACTCCGGGTCACTTACACATCGGCAGCTCACTTAGAACATTGCCTGAACGCGATGTGCCTGCTGGTATTGATCATCTGGAAAAATGGGCTCGAGTCAGTGGCATCAAGCAACATTTCTGGAAACGATGGGTGCAAGACTATGTCAACGAGTTGCAGGTACGCACGAAATGGTTCGATGACCATGCTAACATTACAAATGGTGCAATGGTGATTATCCATGACGACAACACCCCACCAATTCACTGGCAACTAGGTCGAGTTATTAACTGTATACCCGGTAGAGATGAGCGTGTCAGAGTTGTTGATGTTCGTACTGCCAAGGGAGTAATTCGGCGACCCATACGAAAACTTGCACTTTTGCCTGCTTGAAAGTAATTTCAACGGTGCCGGGATGTTAAGTCACGCTGTATATGCCGCTGCAGATTAGTTTTTAAGCATTGCATTTTTTTTCCGATTCGCTCAGAATTACAACAACAACAACATAATTGCTGTACTTTGAATTTTTTGCCTATGTAAACTGTATGTACTCTTTTTTGGCAACTTTCGTTACTTGCTCTTTGAAATGTAAAACTTTGCTCTATTCAATTGCTACATATTGTTTTAAAACCTAATAAGCAATAAATCAGTTATCTTCGAAACATCCAATCGTACGGTACGCATTTTTCTTAGTAGCGGTTAGTAAACTTACATTTTAACTTTGATAGTTTTTGATTTATAGTAGAAAACGCTTTACTATACAAGTACTGTACACAAGTTTGAAAGATACTATTAAATGTGGTGCAGTACGAAAGTGTGCAATTTGCTGCAGGCAAAACAAATGTATTCATGCAGATGTCTAATATGTACTTCATTTCGTAAAGTAAGAGACATACAGCGGTATGCTGACAATGGTTTTTAATTAATCCTAACAAGCAAGAAAAAGATTTTTCTCTAAGCTTGGACGAAAAGTGTTCAACCTTCACTTGATCTCCTACGTACGTATATTACTCCAAGTCAACTCCAGCATCTTGGAGTTGAAGTGGAAATTGGCTTGAGATGTGTTAATTTTCTAACTGGCAATACTGCTGAAGTGTCAGAAATTTTTTTTTATCTTGCAACACTTGGTTGTTTTGGTTATTGTCAAATAGTGAAGTGAATTACAAAATCAAGTTTTCTTCTGCAAGACACAATTTAAATTAATTCAGCAATAAAATATATTCTTAATAACAAAAGATAAGATGAACAAACGAGTCAAACGCGAAGTGCAGTAAATTGTAGATTTGCTATCAGAAAGGAATGCAGTGGGAGAACTAGAAGTGTCTGGAACTTCCATTGTTTCAGGGAGTGATGTGATAGCAGCGGTAGAAGTGCCAGGAACGTCGACTGTTGCTCAAGAAGCTGCATGGCTTGCAGTGAGGCATGTTGAAGGAGCGGTGGAAATGCCAGGAACCTCTTCTGTTGCTCAAGCAAATGCATTGTACTCTGAACTTGTGGCAACTTCAGATGAAGAGCAATGCAGCACAGAAGAGATTGGATACAGCTCAGAAGATATGGAATTCAATGATGAAATACGCCCGCAAGTATATTTAAGAAGTGATTTAGCGAACTGGGCCGTTGCAAATAACATCACAAATGTGGCAACAAACTCATTACTTGAAATTTTAGTGCGCCATGGCAATTCTCTTCCATTAGATGCAAGAACATTGAAAGCTACTCCCAAGGTAGCACCTGAAGATAAAATGGGAAATGGTGAGTATTGAAAATTATTTGTACAAAGTAAAAAAAAATGTGACGAAAAAGAAATCAAATTGCGGCTCAGATATATAATCGCCTTGTGGAAGAAAGCATTAATGCAACACCAAAACTTTTAACAGCTACAAAACTTAAAAACGGCAATTTGAAATCAGTAAATGCAAAACATTTCCTTTTGCCCACAGAAAGGCCAACTAACTACTATGCCATAAAAACCAAAATATATAAAGTTCGTTCTATCACTCACTGCAAATGTCAAATAGATTTGATATCGAAGGAAGTTATTAATTTAACTGTTTTTTTTACTGTACCAATTAAATCAAGTAATTTTGGTATACAATCTAGCAACGCACTTGAATTTTCCAGCTTAATATATAAACATGATTTGAAAGAAATTGAACAAAAAGTCATTCTGTTTAACAATTTTGAAGAAAACAAATTTATTGTTATACCATTTATTCATAAGCAGATGAACTTCAATTCTTTCTTTAAAACTGCTATGGAGGCCGATCCAAAATTTGAAGTCACCAAAAAATGTTCTAGTCACCAAAAAAAGTAAAATTCATTTTAAAATGTCTTTCAATTTTATTTTATACACATTGAGATATTATTTCATTATTTTCCCATACGCAAATTAATAACATTAAATTTTTTTCCTTCAGATTTAGATGAGTTGAAGACACATTTTGAAAGAAGTAAGCTTATGCACTCAAAATTTGCTTACATTCTTGTTAAATAATGGATAATTAATTTTTTGCAGAATTTCTCAACATATCAACAGAAATTGAGAACACTTTAAAAATTCTTTACTTTTTATAATATTCTAGAGAATGAAATAACACAAAAGATATTACGACGTATCTTGGAGGAAGTAAAAACGGTTTCAATTACAAGCGCCAAAGGACCCAATCGTCACGCTGCGCTTGCTAAAACGCCATTCAATTTAATATAAATAAAAGTTGAATGAGTTAATATTAAAAACTTTTCAGGCGTACGAACTGATTGTTGTTGGGGTAGTATTTAACTATTCGCCAAAAAGTGCCAAAGTCTTATAATAAAGTTCGTATGAAATTTTCTTAGCTTTAAAATTTTTATTTTATATAAAAAAATCTTATTAAATATACTACCCCAACAACATTCAGTTCGTACGCCTGAACATTTTTAAATATTAACTATTTCAACTTTTATTTATATTAAGAAATCAATGTTTTTGATTTTGATTTCAAGCTTTAAGAATATATTGTAGTACAACAAACTTCATATTAAAAACATTGATATCTTAATATAAATAAAAGTTGAACGAATTAATGTTAAAAAATTTTCAGGCGTACTAACTGATTGTTGTTGGGGTAGTATTTAACTATTTGCCAAAAAGTTCTAAAGTCTTAATATAAAAAATGATCTCATTAAAAGTTCTTATGAAATATTTTTAGCTTTAAAATTATAATTTAATGTAAAAAAATATTTTTTATGAATGAAATAAAAAAAAAGTACTATACTATTTCTTGTTTCATTTTGGGTTGGAGATCGCTTGGAGAAGGACCTTAGAGCTCAAGTGGAGATTCGGCCTTATATCAACTGGAGATCGAAGGTCCATTTCCCTGGAGATTGGCTTGGATCTCAAGTGGAGATCAAGTGGAGGTCCAGCACTGGAGATTGGAGAAATTAACTGGAGCTCCACTGGAGGTCAAGCCCATCTCCAAGGTTAATGTTTACTGGGATGTTACGAAGACATGAAGTGTAGCAAAAAGCAGTAGATACGATATAGCGATTCTGGGTCAGGTGGAGCAAGCCGATGACGTCACTCTGGCCCAGCGCCATCTTGTGGGGGCTTTTTGCTAAAATGTGCAAAGGTGTATGTCTTTGCTAAAAGCTATAATGGTGTATGTCTTTGCTAAAAGCTATTATGGTGTATGTCTTTGCTAAAAGATATTATGGTGTATGTCTTTGCTGTAAGCTTTTAAAAATTGGCAAGTTTGGTGTATGTCTTTGCTTTAAACTTTTAAAATTAGCAAGTTTGGGATATGTCTTTGCTTCATACTTTTAAATTAGCAAGTTTGGGGTATGTCTTTGCTTTGAACTTTTAAAATTGGCAAGTTTGGGGTATGTCTTTGCTTTAAGCGTTGGTCATAATTTTATACATTACATTATCGGTAGTGGTAGTTAAGTGAGTTCTTATCAGTGTTTGCATGTTTTTTTTTCTTAACCCTCGAATTCGTTATAGCAATGACTCAAATTCTGCTGGCTGACTTTAGCTGAAATGATGTGACTTGCTATATGAAAATATATGCATTAATATGGGTTGAAGCAATTTAGGTACGGCGAAGGTTGAAGGGTTAAATAAATGTTTATAAATTTAATAAAGTCGGTAAGTATTAGGTGGATGTATTAGATTTGTATAAGTAGGTTAAAAATTGGATGACAACCATTTGAAACGTAGGAGTATATAAATATCTATTCGTCAGTTGGGGAACATCGGGGTTACAAGCCCCCGCTTAATAACCACCGACCAAGTCACTTACACCCAGCAACTTCTCCACCGCTGTATTTTATTTTAAGTAAACGAAATACACCGCAACCAAGAAGAGTCAAGAAGTTTGTAGAAGCTTCGAGATGCAGAAACGTCGAGAACAATTTAGAAGCCGACTTATGTTATTGTATGCCGATTAGGTCACCCATCCCCATACCGATACGGATTTTAATTTAATTTCATTTCAATTTCAATACTAATTTCAAGGTTAAAGTGTTAAGTCTCAAGCTTCATAGTAAGCGCACTCATAACCCGCAAGTTGAAGATAAGGCAGCAATGTAGAAGTTCAACATGGTTTTGTGTTACTTCTAAAATAAATAAACAATTTTTGCGGTCAAGAGCAAAAAAAAAAAAAAAAAAGATAAGAATTTAAAGTTGCTTAGCTAATATAAGCTAAGGCTGCGTTCATAGTGAACGCCCATAATCGGCTGCTTTTTTGTAATGGTTCTTGTTGTTGTTGTTCTTACTGTTGCTATTGTTGTTCTTACTGATGTTGTTGTTGTTGTTGTTGTTGTTGTTGTTGTTCTTACTGTTGTTGTTGTTGTTGTTGTTCTTACTCTTGTTGTTGTTGTTGTTGATGAGGCTGTTTTACTAATAAAAATATCAAATCTAAAGTTATTAAATAAATAGCTAAACTACTTTATTAAAATATTATTTATATTAATTGTTCTTTATTTTATTTATTAGGATTTTAACAATAGGAATTTCAAACATAGATGCCCACAATTTAGGGTATTAAAATTTTGAAATTTATCATAATTATAGCTAATGTTTTGGCCTAGATATTTAATTATTTCTTTTGGAGGCTGCAAATTTCCAAAGCTATCGAAGTATTCAATTTGGTTCTTGTTTTTCCAGTGTGACACATAAACACTCCTCTGAAATTTGGAATGTTTTTGGCATATTTTATCAAAGCTTCATTAAAAATTTTGTTGATAAGGTTTTAAATAAAGGCCAAATCCTTTTTTATACGGTTTTAGAAACATGCCTTTGCCCATTGCAATAGACTCCATTTTATTGTTATGTCGTTTTGCTTCATTCAATTGCTCTTTTCCAGCTTTAACTGCATTGATTGCTTTTGTAACGCCAGATACTCCACCAGCTAGACCACCAAGTGCACCCAGGGCAGCGAATATAGGTGTGAGCGGAAGAAAACCTCCAGATTTATGTAGAGGTATTACTCGAGGTGTCTTAATCAGAGATTTTTTACCCTTAAAAATATTGTTTACAACTTTTCTTGAAATTTTAACAGCATCATCTACATTTTTAGTTTTCTTAATTTTCATTTTAGCACTTTTTAAGGCATGTCTAAATAAGCGATGTCCATTTACTTGAGGAGATCTCTTAGTTTTACTGTTAACATTGCCCATACCAAATTTTGTTTTCAACTTCATTGCGTTAGTAACAAGCCAAGCGTTTGATTTTTCAGCAATACTACTATCACTTGCGTTAACCCTTTGCCAAGCCTTTTCAGCCAAGATTCTATCAGCAGTATGTATTTTTTCCAAATCTTTGTTGTTTGCGTATACTATATCGTGTTGTCTGCAAGTGGTATCCAAAAGATTAATTCCTTGATCACCTCTAGCTAATCGCTTCTTTAATTTTGTACCAGGCCCACAAAATTGATATCCAGGTAAATGAAATTCAATCGGAAGTTTGTCTATTAAATTATTCAGAATACCTTTTCCAATGAAGGGTGGACGAAGACTGATTGTCTTTTTATAAATAATTGTCATTAGTATTTGTACTTTTCCGAGCAGAGGTTCAAAGAAAACTGATGCAAAATTAATAAAAACGAACTAATTATATATGATATCATTTAGTAGTTTACATAATGCGGTTCTTAAAGCAACATAAAACACTTGACGTAAAGCAAGTTAAATGCATCAAATAGATTGCGACATAGTTCATTACTACCGAACTCTATTCGGAGTCTTATTGTGGGCCCGTCTAATTGTGGAAAAACCAATGTGATGATAAGTCTTATTGAAAGTCCCAACGGTTTGAAATTTAAAAATATTTACTTATACTCAAAGTCAGCACAACAACCAAAATATCAATACTTGGAGCGTCTAATAAAACCTATTAAAGAAATACATTTTTCAATATTTTCTAATAATGATGACGTCATAGATCCAGATAAAGTACAACCAAACTCAATATTTATATTCGACGATGTAGCTTGTGAGAAGCAAAATCATATACGGTCTTACTTCTGTATGGGTCGTCATAAAGACGTTGATAGCTTTTACTTATGTCAAACTTATACACGGATACCAAAACACTTGATTCGTGATAATGCTAATATGATAATAATGTTTAAACAAGATGAAATGAATGCAAGACACATTTACAATGATCATGTTGGTTCTGATATGTCTTTTATGATTTTCCATGAGTTATGTTCAGAGTGTTGGAGAGAAAAATATGGGTTTTTAGTCATTAATAAAGATGATCCTATAAATAATGGTCGTTATAGAAAAGGATTTGATGTTTTTATTAGCTTATAAAAGAAACAGTATAGATATTTAAATAACAGTACAACAACAACTGCTAAACTGTTCACACTAAACTGCTAAACTGGAGCTATATACTGTTTAAACAACCAACTTTCGATATGAATAAGAAAACAAACCTTATTAATAATCTTATTAAAACTAGAAATATTTTGAAAAAGAAATATAAAAGTCTTCAGCTCGGAGAAGTTGCAAGTGATAAGCTTTTGGAAGAAACTTTTAAACCAATATCAAAACCATTACAGGAAATAATTCAATCAACTAATAAGAGAAAGATAGTTAAAAATGAAAAGTATTCAGAGAATTCTTTTAAGGATAATAAAATTGCTACCAGTACACCATTTAAAAAGAGCAAGCATGATTCTAATACATTTTCTCCAAGCTTTGATAGCAAGGAAATCGAGAAAAGTTCATCAGCATTTAAATCATTTGATGTTGGTAATGACGATGATGATGATGATACTCATTATGATGATAATGCTTATAATGATATGGAAAATGACGATGTCACTATTGCAATAAATCCGAATCAAAGTATTCAATATGATTTATCAAAAGTTAATTTAAGCAAATTCGATAAAACCTACGGTCCCCACAAGGATAAAAATCAGATATGGAGACTGGGCAATGAACCAATTACTTTTGATTTAACTAATATAACTATAGGTAATTCAAAGTGGGCTTTCACGCCAGGTTTATATGAACTATTAATTTACAAGGAACCAATCAGTTTTAATGAAACAGATTTAAATACTTATAAGCAAATATTAGAGATGACTAATGCTCATAAACGGAATAACAATAACAATGAGCAAATTAGAGGAAATCGATCAAAAAAATATACAACGATTATTAGAAAATTATTTAAAGAAAAAGTTCATAGAGGTAAAGGTTTGATGATGAAGTTGAATACCCAAAATTCAAATTATATATATTGGGATGACCCAAACGAACTAGTAGATAGATTACGTCTTTTGTTATCGTCATCAATAGCTGGGCACTCAAATCATAATAACGAAATATACTCAATTATTGAAGAATTGAGAGAAGCAAAAATTATTATATAAATAGCCTGCAAAATATATAATCATCTATATTTATAAAATGTCTGTCGACAAGTTTGGACATTATATGGGTAGCTTTGAAAGATATCAAAACCCACACACCAAGATTCATTTAGATAGCGATCGCCATTTCAACTTTAACTCACGTAGGATAAAAAATATTGCTAACCCTGTATTAGAAAACGATGCTGTTAATAAAGTTTATTTAAAAAGTTATTTTGATAAACAAAAGAAACAATTGGACACATTATATGAGGAGGGAATTAATGAGATGAGAGAACATTTTACCAAATTAATACAACAACAGAACGTATCGCATACAACAAAACTTTTAGACTTAGAAGCAGTACTAACGGATTTAACCCAAGATCAAAGTAATCTCAACAAATCATTAGAGGAGATAAAATCAACGCTTACGTACAAAATTGATATAGCTGAAGAACAACTTTTAAGAAAAATAGCATATCATTATGAGTTTTTAGATGAGAAACTAAATCGTGTTGAAAGGAATTCACCAGCAGAAGCTCTTAAACGAGTGTGGTCTAAGGTGGCAGCTAGAGATGGAGAGGTGGAAGCTCTTAAACGAATAACAACCGCTGAAGACACTAGAAATGGACAAACAAGCAGTAGTGCAGGAGCTTCATAAGCAAGCACGCAGAAATTTCATAAGACGACGAGTGATAACCAAGGGAATAGACGATCTTTGGGAAGCAGATCTTGTTGAAATGGGTGCTTATTCAAAATATAATAAAGGGCATCGGTTTATTTTAACGGTAATAGATACATTTTCAAAGTTTGCTTGGATTCGTCCCGTAAAATCTTAAGGCAGCGAAGACATTACTAATGCAATGAAATCCATTCTTTTACAAAAGAGAATTCCAAAAAACTTGCAAACAGATAATGGTAAAGAGTTTTATAATAAAACATTCCAAACCCTGATGAAAAAACATAATATTAATCACTATTCTACATATAGTATCATGAAAGCATCTATTGTAGAACGATTTAATAGAACTATAAAAGGAATGATGTGGAAAAAATTTAGTTTGCAAGAAAATTATCAGTGGATAGATATATGTAAGGACTTAATTAACCAATATAATAGTCAAAAGCATAGAACTATTGGAATGATGCCAAAGTCCGTTAACGCAGGAAATGAAAAATCTATACTTAAAAGTGCTTATAATCATCCAAAAGTTTTCAAAAATGGTAAACTTAAAGTTGGAGACCACGTTCGAATTAGCAAATATAAGCATATTTTTGCAAAAGGATATACCCCAAACTGGACAACTGAAATTTTTAAAATTCGCGCTATTTAGAATACAAACCCTGTAACTTATTTATTAAACGACTATCAAGACAATCCAATTATCGGAGGGTTCTATGAACATGAAGTACTGAAAACACATTTTCCGAATACTTACTTGATTGAGAAGGTTCTTAAAACAAAGGGACAGCAAGTTTACGTTAAATGGCTTGGATTTTCTAATCATCATAATTCTTGGATTAATAAAGATGAACTACAGCAACAATACAATTAAATACTTATCTTTACTTGATATATATATCTGAAAACCTATACTTAATAAAGAAAAAATTTTGTTTTTTTAATAATAATAATGAAAATTTTATTAACTTTTTATTGAAATTTTGTTCTAAAGAATGTTTTTTTAAAATTGATGTTTTAAAAGATGTTTTTCTACTACACATGAATCATCAGCTTCATCAGCTTCTTCTCCAGAACTTTCATATAAGTTGTTGTTGTTGTTGTTGTTGTTGTTATAGAATATATTTCCATTTTCCTTCTTCTTCTTTTTAACGATTAAGGAAAATATACCATGCATGTCTTTGGTTTTCATTAGAACGTGTAATGTTTCATTTAAATAATCCATCTGATTCTTAGTAATAATCAGAAATCTTCTCGGTAAATAAATGTGGAATTCCTTATTAACAAGACATCTAATACTTTCACCATATTTTGAATCTATTCTCTCGATTCTGTTAACTTCATATGGTACGTTTACTTCCATATCCTTTATGGGTAAGTATTTAATACTAGGATTTTGGAAAAGATTTTTTAAGCTTGCTTTCATCATTTTTTTTTTTTTAAACTTTACACCGTGATAGATTTGTTTATACTGATTTCATGAAATTTAAAAGATGTATTTATTAAGCATATTATATTTTATTATTATTATTATTTGTCGAGTTCTTATCAGTTGCGGTTTTACATCCGGCTATTTATTAATTTCTTATCATTTGCGGTTTTACATCCGGTTATTTATACATTTTTAATCAAAACGCATGTGAAATATTACGAAATGTGATGAAATTATAGGATATATATCAAGAGAGAGAGAGAGAGAGAGAGAGAGAGAGAGAGAGAGAGAGAGAGAGAGAGAGAATATATCTTTTTAATTTTAGAGAGACATGTGCAAAATAAAAAATATAGAAAACTATAATAAGAAAGAGTTAGTTGTTGTATTACATTCTTCTTCTTCATTAAATATGTATTGGGGACAACTTTTAAAAAGTCATGATAAATACTGTACTTGTCATGCTCAGTGGAAAACTTTCCAAATAATAAATGTCATCGTTTTAGATATTATTTTGCAGGTGTTTCTAACCGCAGAAGGAGGGATTAGAACACTAATATTTTCTCTCAGTAGAGGACAACAAATGCTCCCAAACCTTCCAATATTCGAATTCAGTCACAATCAACATATAAAAATTGAAGTTACTGGCGGTATGATATCGCTAATTGGAACAGTCTATGAAGGTGGAAATAAAGATATAAATCTATATTCATACAAACCAGGCTGTGTTTTCCGAGAAATAGATGGTTCTTTTGGAGGTATAGACAGAAAATATATAAGTAAAGTAGGAATCCCTGTAAACCGACTAACCCCATCACCATCAACGAATATTAGTCAATAAAAACCGCCCACCTCAAAAAAGAGAAAAACTTTCGATGATGATAGTGAAATTGTCAAAGTAGGGGGTGGTGGTGGTGGTGGTGGTGGTGGCAGCGCAGTTGACAGCTCATTTGAAGTAGAAGATGATGAGGATTATTAAATTAGACTATAAATACGAGTAACAATTCTTATCATGTCATTTAAAAATATACTGTTGACTAAAGAAGACATCTGTTAAGAAAAAAATTCCAATGAAAAATAATTTCATCATATAACTTACATATTTTTGTATTGTCCAAGTATTTTCAGCTGCAGTACCTATTGATTTGAGCGAAAATGAATTTAAAAATACAGAGTTTGCTGTAAAATTACCTAATAATGATACTGTAAGCATACAACTGAATTTCAAACTTTTAAAGTTTAGTAAAGATTTACTTGAAAACGCTGAGTCATCATCAACAGAAGTACAACCTAAGTCAGTTTTAGAGGAAGAGTTGCATTTGCCTAGGGATCAATCGTTTACAGTGGATGAAGCTATTGAAGCATTTAGGCAAGACTTAGTTAAAAAGGAACAAAATATTGCAGGAATTATTGAAAGTTCACAACCATTTTATAGGCATTTTCAACTGCAATACAAAGATAATATAAAATTGAGAATTCCTTGTACATATGACAGCAATTACTTGAAGCGTCTACTAAATATTTCATGTTTTGAATATCGTCAAGTTGAATACGAGAGATTTTTGAGTAATGGTGAAATTGAGGTGGTTACTCAGGATGATACTACTTTCCGCTCAGATATGACATTAATCAACATTCAAGATTATAAACATGACTTGGAAATGGAGATATTTTAAATTCTTATTAAAACAGTTATAAATTTATCGTCGTCATGTTAAGAGGTTTCAACTATAAAAAATGAATAACGAGTTTCGTGCAAAAATTTTGAAAGATTTCTTAAGCGAAGGAATACTTTTATGGCCTGACCACAAGATTACTTTACAAAAATTAAAGGATCGATTCGATGAATATGCATTATATAAGATACATACGTCAAAATTTGGTGATCATTATAACAATTGTGAATGGTCAAGAGATGAAGCAACTTGCGGTTCTGATACTTGTGGATGCTCCTCTATCGATAGAATATGGGATGACGCATTGAATATAATAAACTTTTATTATAATATAAAAGCTCAAATTTTAACAAATTTCCTTCAGTTAACCTCGTGATAACATCGAGATAACGTTAATCAACAATGTCTGACGAGAGAATTTTAGTTCTAGACGTTCAAGGTTTCTACATAAATAATGATTTTAATGTAAAAGAATTGAGTATTTCAGTAGACAATGACTCACAAGCTCAAACATTTATAATTAAACCACCTTTTCAATATACATCTCTGACGCCAAAGGAAAAAGTTTTATATAATTGGCTTTATAGAAATCATCATGGTTTAAAATGGGAAGATGGCGATTGAACTTTATCAAATATTATAGAATATTATAAAACATATATTAGAGATAAAAATTTTATTTGCTATGTTAAAGGCTTAGAAAAAATTAAATGGCTTAAAAAATTGTTTCAAGACGACAATATTATTTATTATAACTTGGACGATTTAAACTGTCCAAATTTAAAAATTTTATATCAAAATGACCAAACAATAAATGTTTGTAGCTACCATAAGAAACATTTTACATGTTCTGAAAAGAATGTATTGCTATTGAGAAAGTTTAAAAATAAAAAACTTAAATTATAAAAACAATGTTATAATTTAATACTTAAACCAAATTAAATAAATATCGATCGTCAGTTCATAACGCATACTCGTCATGTCTATAACAATCTCTTTAAACGGAACCACGTCAACTCTTACTGGAAAATATTTTCCACCAATTGAATTTGCTACAAAATATGTCTGCGGGCTTGTAGACTTTGTAACGTTTCATTCTATACCCAATGTAGACACCGACAACAATTTATTTCATATCGGTCCTCACACTATTACAATACCTGTTGGCTCATATGAATTTGAGGATATTAGCTTTTTCTTGGAAACGGTCGTAAGAGACATTGATAAATTAATTTGCCTAGCAATTGAATCGAACAACAACACTCTTCAAACTGAAATTGAATCCTCTTTAGATATAGATTTTTCAAAACCGAACAGTATAGGACAGCTACTAGGATTCAGTAAAAGAAAATTGCTAATAAATGAGTTACCGTATGAGAACTTTATCAAAGTGATTAATATAGAGCCGTTACAAAATATAGAAAAAGCTAAATATATGCATGTAGACCAGTCAATTAATAGGAAAAAATTTGACTCTGATTTACCTTTAAATATTACAAATATAAACACAGTCCGTATTGAATGCAACTTAACCATAGGATCATATATTTACAGCACACCAGTTCATACTATTCACGAATTTCCTCTCAATGTTGCACCTGGCTATAAAATAAATGAGAAACCCCAAAATGTCATTTATTTACCTGTCAACTGTCAACAAGTAAACAACATTACTATAAGAATCTTAAATCAAGACGGTGAGCTTATAAATTTTCGAGGAGAAAAAATTTCAGTAAGACTTCACTTTAAACCCGAATAATAAATGATTATTTATAATAAAAGCATAATTCAGAAAGGATTTTTAGTTAGTCCTTCATCAACGCTCGACCGAGTCTATACAATAAAGAAATTGTTGACTACAGCTAATAAAGAATATTTAACATCCTTGGGACTTAATCTACAATCATGAACGAGGTATTAAATGTCCTTCAAAAAGCAATATATGATGAGAGCATTATAAAGAGGGAATATCATAGTTACTCTCCATATTTGAGGTCCTTCAACAATAACGATGAAATTCGTATACCAATTCAAAATCAAGACCTTTTTGTCCTACCAAGTGAGAGTATGATTTACATTCATGGTTCTATAGTAAAAAAGGAAGGAGGAAATGATGTGGTAACAACAGGAGTAAAATTTAAAAATAACTTTGTTACATATCTGTTTGATGAAATTCGATATGAAATTAATGGTTTTGAAGTTGATCGTACACGCAATCTTGGAATTTCATCCACCATGAAAAATTTTGCATCATTAAGTGTGGTTGAAAGTGGTACATTAAGAAACGCTGGTTGGGTTCCTGATGAAAATTTTACATTGGAAAAATCTCATTTTAGTTGCTGTGTGCCATTAAAAATGTTGCTGGGTTTTGCTGAAGATTATAATAAAATAATATTAAATTCTAAACATGAGCTTATCCTTCAACGTTCATTATCTAATGAGAGATCATTTCATCCTAATAATGCAATAGATCAATTAAAATTTACTATATTAGATATAGTATGGAAAATGCCTCACATACAACTATCGGACTTTGCAAAATTGGAAATGTACAAAATTATTAACAACAAAAATCCTATATTAATGCCATTTCGAAGTTGGGACTGTCATGTAAATCCAATGCTACCAAAGAGTACAAAGGTTTTATGGAATGTAAAACTGGCTCCGCAAAATGAAAGACCACGATTTCTTATAATCGGTCTACAAAGAGAAAAAGGTAGAGAGGAAGGAAATATATTCGATCATTGTAATATCTCTAATTTAAAAGTTTATCTAAACTCTGAATCATATCCCTATGATGATTTAAATAGTCGCTTTGAAATGGGGCAGTATGCTGTACTATATGATATGTATGCAAAATTTCAACAAAGTTATTATATGCGGGAACCTCAACCATTGTTAGATGTCAGTACATTCAAGGCTATTGCTCCGCTAATTGTTGTTGATGTAACACACCAAAATGAGGCAGTTAAAGTTGGACCTATTGATATACGAATTGAATTTGATACCGAATCACTCAAACCAATTCCAGATAAGACATCAGCCTACTGTTTGGTAATTCACGATCGTTTAATTGAATACTCACCTCTAACCAGCGAAATTAGGACAATAATTTAAATATTTTATCAATTAATTTTTCTAAACACAAATAAAGAATTTATAAACGATTTGGGTTTTATATATATATTTTATTTATTTAATAGTTTTGATTAAAAAATATATTTTCTTAATTAATTCTATAGTGACCCCATGCAAGGGTGTCAACACCATTTTCTTTAATAAATCGCTTATCATCTAAATAACTTAACACTATTTTATGAATTTCTTGAGTATATATAATATGTATCTTAGATCTAAAAGTAAACATTTTATCATAATAAATTTTCTTATCAAATAAACATTTTTTATAATCATTAATACTAAGATTCATTAATGCTGATTTTTTTACACCTTTTGCTTTTTTAATATCATTGTCACCCTCAACACTTTTAGAATACATTTTAGATCTTAGTCCAATGAATTCCCTCATTATCTTCCCATTATTTTCATCTTTCATTAAACCTAATACCTTTTTATTTTTTTGTTCTATACCATATGGATTGTTAGGCTTATAGTCAGATGTATCAAATTTCAAATTAATATCGGGTATTATATCTTTATAAAAATCTTCGGTATTAATTGAATATATGAATGAATCCGTATCCATATAGCACAAACTCAAGTTTTCATTATATTTTGGAATCATATAATTATAATGAAAATCATACATTTTTTCTTTAGACTTTTCGAGAACTGCAAACCCTACAGAAATAGGTTTATTAAATTCTATATGTACTCTATCCAGTTGGATAGCTACCATATTATCGGTAAACCTTGTAGAGCTATGAAAATTCGGTTTTGCTATAAGACTTCTTGCTCCCAATCTTTTCCCAACACTTTCCCACTGGCATACAATTTTTACATCTTTCCTTTTCTCTACATTTTCCATGGTTTTGCCATAGACAGCATTGTTTAGTAATTTAAAAAAGTTCTTTTCAAAGTAATTTTTAGCGTTTGTTCTATGAAAAGTATTTAGATCTATGTATTTCTTGAGCCAGGGAGATTGTTTAAATTTTAAAATTCTATGTACTTGTTTAAGCTTTAAGCCATTTCTTAAACATTGTTGTAAGTTAGTGTAATGTATGATATAATTTGATTTATTATATAAATTGTTAAGCCATTTCTTAAACATTGTTGTAAGTTAGTGTAATGTATGATATAATTTGATTTATTATATAAATCAATAATAAGCTTTTGATGTTTACCCGTAGGACTTTTCTAGTTTTCAGCACAAAACGGCAAATCATTATGTAAGTTATGTTGCTCAAAAGGAATCTCTAAGTCTACTTCTAAAATAAAACCTTCGTCAGAATCATCTTTACATTCATTTAAATTAAACGAATCAATATTTTCAACCCATTCAAACTTTCCTTCTGGTAAATACTGAGACATAGCCCATCCATATAAATTATTAGCATCTAAATACATGAGATAATTTGAAGGCTTCCCACTATCGAAATCAGGCATATATTTGTTGTTTGCTTTAACATGGCGTTTTGATCACTGAACTATGCCTCCTCTTATCCCGTTTTGAATGAATTTAATCATATCAATGTCAGTTAATAGATCCAACTCAATTTTAGTATATTTTAGCATTGCACTCCAAGATAGCCCGGGTGCTGTATAATACTGACAAGGATCTAAATTGTAAATAGATTTACATACTTTTCTGAAATTTTCAAATACATCAGTTACCAATAAAACATCTGTCTTGAGATATAGTTCCAAATAGTCTTTGAAATTAGAACAATTAAAAGATGTCCACACTTTTTGAGCATGTTCATAATCAACAACACTACATTCTTGATTCGTCAATTTATTAAAAAACTTATCTCTTGAAGGTAGACATTCCTCTTGAAGTCGATTAATGGAATTAAAATAATCGTATGGAAATACTCCCTTTCTCTTCATAAGTTTCAATTCGTTTTCATCGGTAAACTCAGAACTTAGAACATAAAAATCTGAAATCGATAAATTTTTAGCTAAACTCTCTAAACTTGAAGCCATAAATCTAAATGAATCTAAAAACCTAAGTTCAACGCTATCACCGTCATCAAAATGAATATGTTTAGAAACTGATACATATATTTCTTTGTTAATTGGTACTACGTTTATTCTTCCGGGAATCGTTGAAAGTTCTTTAATGAATAAATGGCAATCATATGAAGAAAGATTGTGGAAAAATATTGGAATGAATTTTGAAATTTTAAAGTTTAGATTACAATCATTATGGGCTGGACCTCGATATTTTCCCGTTAAATGACAATGATCTGCTACTCTATCAACTCCCAACGGTTTTTCGCATATATGGCAATCACTACTATTATTTTGAATATTTAATTCTACTGGGGTGAGGAAATTCATTGGAATAACTTTATTAAGATAATTACTATAAATATCTCTAGCATCGACAACTAAAGAAGCAATAAATTTTTGAGGGGCATCTTCACCTGTATATAATCTAAACTTATCTAAAGAATTATTAAAACTACACTTAATATAATAACTAAATCCACACGGCTTATGTGTTTGTATAGTTTTTACAGATCCCGAGTTCTGAATATTTTCCGGTGTTAGGAAACACTCGAAATCTGCATATATTACAAACGGTATATCTAACTTATGTTTAAAATTTTGAAAATAAATTTTACTTTTTTCTGCATCCGGCACTTTGGTAACAATTCTGCTACATTCCTTGCGATGACGTTGCAACTTGTAGTTGGAATCAAAAAACTGCAAGCAGACATTACATAAATGTATTCCGTGTCCATATCCTGTTAGTTGACTGCGTAAAAGTCTGAAAATAAAATAAAACAAATAAATTTTAAGATTCTTTAAATATTATAAATGTATATAGCAAGTAAGCAAGTAAGCAAGTAATAAAAAAAAGAAAATGTATAAATATGATATTTACCTTGAAATATTTTTAATCCAGATGTAATGAAATTTTTCTCCTTCCTGTAGCAAAAGTAGGTTAAGATGAGTGGTTTTCTCCTCCTTTGTATAGTAATGGGGTCCCACGATACTTTTTAGATCTTCATCGTATCCAAAAACATTAATACTTATTTCGGGATTGTTTTCCTCGAATATTTTTATATCTTTCACTTTCATTGGAAATACAAGACTTTCAAAATTCAGAGTGATGCTATTGGCTAGCGTTATTTCAACTGCAGCTATATCTATGATGTTGTAACTAGAACATCTCTTTGAGTTATCATTAACAGGATATAAGGCTGAGATTACTGCCCATTTAAAGCAGTATTCGTCATTGTTTTGCACATTTATACAAGCTTTTTTATCTTCTAGTATTTTTGGTAATTTAATGTACTGTGAACCTTTAATTGGTTTGTATTGATTCACGTTTATTTCCAAATGAGAGATTCTTATAAGTGTCCAACCACTATCACGTTCTTGAAACTCTGACATCTTTGTTATTAAATTATTGCATTTTGTAATATAAATCTCATACAAATTTGTAGCCTGTTGCACCATGATCATTTTAGTTTGATGTGATTTGAGGTCTATTGTTGCCTCATCTTCACTCATTTTGATGTATTCGCAAAACAATTCCATATTAAATTTAAAGTTGGTATGTTTTTCCAACATTTCTTTAAGTGTTTTTAAAACTATATCTCTGATGTTTGCTAAAAACTCTTCGGGAATCAATAAACCCTCCTTATGATTTTTAATCATAAATGATTCTATCCGCTCATTAAATATTGAGGTGATTCTTGTTACGTTCTCGTTAACTATTTCACCACTATTTCTCTTATGTTCGTTTGTCCTGATGTGATAAGCCCAATTCTTAGTTACTATCTCTTTCTTGTACTTGCTGCAATAGAGATACGGAATTGTTTTCTCCACAATAGCCCGAAGACTTGGATCCACATTTGATGATGATGATGATGGTGGAGATGATGTTGATGCCGTTGCTTTTTAGGTTGATGCCACATGTTGATTTCTCTGATGTTTTTGTAAAGTATCTTTTCGCGAAAAAAACTTTTTGCATGTATCGCATTTAAAATGTTGCAATGGCTGATCTTGATGCTTGATCCGAATGTGCCGATTTAGGTTAGATTTTTTTGTGAAAGTGGAATCACATTTGCTGCATTCAAATTGATCCATTTTTAATTTTTATTTAATGACTGTGTTTGTAAAATTACAACCTTTTTATTATTCACTTTATTGATTGTTTATTGATTTCGGATTGTTTTAAATCACTTTTTATTGTATTTTACACTAATTGTTTATATATTTAGATATTGAATGTTTATTGATCGTTTTAAACAATTCACTTGTGTCTCTTTTAAGAATTACCTTTAAGCGCACTTGTAGTCGATATAAAGAACTTTTAGCAACTGAAGATTAAATTAATTTTGTTTGACATATCAACTTTAAATTCTTATCTTTTTTTTTTTTTTTTGCTCTTGACCGTGCACTTGACCGCAAAAATTGTTTATTTATTTTAGAAGTAACACAAAACCATGTTGAACTTCTACATTGCTGCCTTATCTTGAACTTGCGGGTTATGAGTGCGCTTACTATGAAGCTTGAGACTTAACACTTTAACCTTGAAATTAGTATTGAAATTGAAATGAAATTAAATTAAAATCCGTATCGGTATGGGGATGGGTGACCTAATCGGCATACAATAACATAAGTCGGCTTCTAAATTGTTCTCGACGTTTCTGCATCTCGAAGCTTCTACAAACTTCTTGACTCTTCTTGGTTGCGGTGTATTTCGTTTACTTAAAATAAAATACAGCGGTGGAGAAGTTGCTGGGTGTAAGTGACTTGGTCGGTGGTTATTAAGCGGGGGCTTGTAACCCCGATGTTCCCCAACTGACGAATAGATATTTATATACTCCTACGTTTCAAATGGTTGTCATCCAATTTTTAACCAACTTATACAAATCTAATACATCCACCTAATACTTACCGACTTTATTAAATTTATAAACATTTATTTAACCCTTCAACCTTCGCCGTACCTAAATTGCTTCAACCCATATTAATGCATATATTTTCATACAGCAAGTCACATCATTTCAGCTAAAGTCAGCCAGCAGAATTTGAGTCATTGCTATAACGAGTTCGAGGGTTAAGAAAAAAAAAACATGCAAACACTGATAAGAACTCACTTAACTACCACTACCGATAATTTAGTGTATAAAATTATAACCAACGCTTAAAGCAAAGACATACCCCAAACTTGCCAATTTTAAAAGTTTAAAGCAAAGACATACCCCAAACTTGCTAATTTAAAAGTATAAAGCAAAGACATATCCCAAACTTGCTAATTTTAAAAGTTTAAAGCAAAGACATACACCAAACTTGCCAATTTTTAAAAGCTTACAGCAAAGACATACTCCATAATATCTTTTAGCAAAGACATACACCATAATAGCTTTTAGCAAAGACATACACCTTTGCACATTTTAGCAAAAAGCCCCCACAAGATGGCGCTGGGCCAGAGTGACGTCATCGGCTTGCTCCACCGCTCCACCTGACCCAGAATCGCTATATCGTATCTACTAAAAGCAAACAAAAAACGAGTAAAGAATAACCGTCTACTGACCGGAGATGTAGAGACATTTATACTGTCAAATATTTAATTTATAAACATTTTACCATCCCATTTTGGTTTTAATTTCTCGTTTCAACGTCAAAACGTAATCGGCACATAAAAAACCAATAAAAAACATGCAATAATGTAAAAGTTCCATGTTGTGGAGAAGGTTTCAATGGATTATCAATACTGATCAATTATCAATACTGCACGGGTACCTTACGTTTTCATGCATACATTCTACTTATTAAATAAAGTGCATTAGAATGGAAACACGAACGATTCCGATCGCCATTCCCTTCACTTTATTTTAGTAAAGGAAAACGTAAGTATGCATGATGCTTTTTATACTTTACAGAAGGAAGCTTACTAGAGGCGGCCATGCCTTTGTAAAAGTAATGGGGATTCGGAAGGGACGTTTGCATGCCTCGCGGACGAAAAGTAAGTAGGCTATAAGGCATTATAGAAGGATAGTTTTTCTCACTGGGTGTGAAGAAACTTAAGTAAAGTAAAGTTAATTTTATTGAGTCTTCTTTTTTTTTATATAAGTTTTATATTTTATTTATTCCTTTGAAAATACATACATATTCGAAATACTTAGAACTATATTTGTTTTGTTCTAGCAACAGTGAAAGAGAAATGCAGCTTGCTTTAATACAACTACAAAAAATTTTTTAATACATATAGTTTTGTTCTTTTGATAGAATAAAATGATTGCTCCCGGCATTTGACAGTTTCAGATTTGACAAAGACGTTCTGTCTTTTCTAATTACAAAAAAAAAACTTAAAACAAATCTTAACCTTAGAAACTAATATCACTCACTATCCATGATATTATATCAAGTTAAAGTTGGTTAACCTCTATGTGTTCCAGGTACAGCTTTTGTATAAAAATCAGGTAGCAGTGGGGCATTAAAATTCAAGTCAGTTATTATTTAAATATTTTCATTTAGAATTCCAATAGGAGATAAGTAAATAACTGAAGAAGACCAATTTAACAGACGCTGAGACTCAAAGGTTTCTTTTAAAAGTTCATTATTATGGAGAGAAATTCCGTTCACAAACTTTTTTAGTAATTTTAAAGTATAGCGACAGCGGATTTACCTTGGCCTTTGCGTAAATAAAATTATATGAATAGCGTTTAACATAGGATTCAAAGTTTCTATCAACGCAACGCCTCAAGACTTTTCGCTTCAGAATCTCTTAATCCTTGGCAGCTGTAGGTGGAATTGTAAAGCAAAACTGAGCGGATGCTAACTTTATTAATTAAAGTTTTAGTATTTTGACTTAAAAATTTATTATTAAAAAGAATTAAAAACATTCCAACTAATTTTTTTGTTTTTTTTTTTTAATTTGATTTTGCATGTTTATTGAATTTTAAAAGGTTATTTAAAAAAAAAACACCTAAGTATTTGAAATCGTTCTTAAAATAAATTTCGGAGGCATTCAAGAAAAGTTGCAATTTTTCGCTCTCAGTCACTACCCTTCTGTAACATTTGCCTGACGCATTTCTTATAAAAATTGCCTCAGATTTAGTGGTATTGATACGAATACCCCATTTTATGTAAAATTTATTAATAAAGTTCAAATGTCTTAAAAATGTGTGTGAACAGTACACAGAGCTAGTTTAGGGGAATCGTGATGTGCATAAATTAAACAGTCATCAGCATATAAAATACCTTTTGAGCCAGACAGTTCATGTGGGAAATCATAAAGAAGAATATTGAAAAAGTGTGGAGCCAGAACAGAACCTTGGGGAACGCCGCTCTTTACATTACCAAGTTCAGATGTTGAGCCACAATACTGTATGCAAAATTTTCGATTTCAAAAAACTAAAAAAATTTTTTATCAAATAAGGATCGAGTCCAAGTTCATTTATTTTATAAAATATACCACCATGATAAGATTTATCGAAAGCTTTCTCGATATCTAAAGAAACCGCAACAGTACATTTTTTTTCTCGAAGATTACACGAATATCATTATTGAATTTTAATAAAGCGTGAACAGTAGAATGTTCTTTTTTAAAACCAGATTGAAAGGGTGAAATATATCACCAAGATTTAAATTCGTTTTGCGTCTTATGATATGTTCAAGAATTTTTCCTAAATTAGAAAGCATTGAAATAGGTCTAGAGTCATTTATGTCTGTGCTGCTAGGTTTCATTTTGATGGGTATTATTTTGGCAATTTTCCACTTTTTAGGAAAATATGCATTATTTAAACAGTTATTAAGATAACTGTTAAAAATTCAATTGCCAGCGTAGGAACACTTTTGATAATAAAACTAGAAATGTTATCTAAACCTGCCGATATTTTATTATTGAGACTCTTCAAGAAACTCGGAATCAATGAAGTGAAAATTGTCCTCGTTTTGAATAGATGTAAATCTATTACAAAAATTATAGTACAGTAGAATTAGAATAGAATTAGAATTTTTTTTTCTGATATGTCAGATCGATTTGGAATATTTTCAATATAAATCTGTTCAAAATGTTGCCAAAAAGCTTCTAATTTATCAGAATCATCATGAATTACAGATTTATTCAATTGAATAAATTTTTCTGTTCGGCCGTCACCTCTCTGCAGACAATGGCAAACCTCAGAGAGTAAAAACTGCCATGAAAAGCTTCTTGAGAACATAAGCCGTTCGGAGTCGGCGTAAACCATGTAGGTCCTGTTCTCGATCATTTGTGTGCAAACATTTCACATCACACACAACACAATTGGTCATAGGAAGCTCGGTCAAAGTCCTTTCAAGGGCTGAAATGGCCATTTCGTTTTTCATGAATTACAGAACCATTTATTTATAATTCAGTGCAAGCTAATTGTTTTTATATCCTATAATATTGAAGATTTTTTTATAAGCTGAAGGTCCAGGTTTGATTTTTTCTAATTTTTAATTAAATTCTTTGGCTTGCTCAATTTTAACTTGTTCTTTAATCAAAATTTTGAGAGGCTGGATTTGTTTTGATAGTAAATTAATTGATTCATCATTGGTTCTATTTGAGTGTCTATGAAAAATTTTCTTCAATTTTTTTGCAAAGAATATTTGATATGGAAAAGTTTCTGAATATTCTTTGAATCTTTTTTTTTGTTTGAACTCAAATTTTTCAGAATTTTCTAAGATAGCAGAATCGACAAGGCAGTTAAAGTTTTCGATATGATTGTCAATTTCATTATTATTTAAATTTATATTAATAGGAGGAAAATTTAAAGAAAGGGGAACTTCTAAATGAGAATTAAATTTTGTCCAATTTTTTTTTTTAAATGAAGTGATTAATCTAGGAGTTTTAGCTAAAAAGTCAAAATCAATTAAATTTAGACCGAGACGAATAGGAAAATGATCTGAAAATATCGATAGGCTTGCGACCGAGTAATCCTGGTTAATCATGTCAATTAAGTTTGAGCTTAGTAAAAAATTATTGAGAAGGATGGACCTGATGGAAAAGATGTCCTGTGTTCAGAGATGCGTATAAAATGCAATGAGAAATCTTGCAGCCATTTCTAAAATACCTTTTCATTGCAATTTTCAAGGTAGTCACCCCGTGCAGGTTCCTTGAGTTAAAATCTCCACCAATTACATTCCCTTCAAAATTAGAGGATAACTGTGAAATCTTACATAGACAGTAGTAAATTTGGGATTGTGGAAAATTCCAAGCTAAATAAATAGCACTAAACAAAAAGCATTTTTCAATACCATTAACAGTAATTTTACTTGAATAAAATTATGAGGGAAGGAAACTCCGTAGAGTTTAATAGGAGAATAACAATAAGATTTTTTCAAAATAATTGCTACACCCAAAGGAGAATTATCGTAAATGAAATTAAAATCTTCAAAGAAAATTTTAGAATCACGAAAGTGGCATTCTTGAATAAACCTAATATCAATTGTCTCAGGAGCTATAAAATAAAGAGCAAGTTTCATGAATTCCTCGATAATTGCAGATCGATTAAATGTAGGGGTGTGAGCAGGAGAAGTAGTGGAAGTTTGAGTGTAAAAAAGACTAGCGAATGATTTATTATGATTGACTAAACTTATGTTAGAGCCTGCTTTATGAACGTTTTGTGAGGCTTTTTGTTTTTTGGCTACGGCTTCTTGATATGCTTCTTTTTTTCAGCTAAAAACTTTTTGAAGGCAGAGCAGCCTCTCCAGTTCGCAAGCAGGCGCGGATTCAGGGGAAATTTTGGGGGTTCAAACCCCCCGAAATTCTCGGAGAACCTGTATTTAAATGTGATGTACTAGTGTTTACTATGTGGTCTATTATGTGTACTAGTGTTATTATGTGGGATGTGGAAAAACATCGATTTTTTAATAATTTATTTTAAATATTCACACCTGAGTTCTGTTCCTATTTTTTTATGTTCTTTGCGATATCGAGCCCTGCTGTAAACAGTCATACATTTGACATTCCATGTCAAATCGGACGTTTTTGTCCAAAAAGGAATTTTGACTATACCGATTTTTTTCATATTTTGCACGTTATTAGTTTTTTTATACTATTTTTTTGGAGGTTTTAAAACATCATCGTGTTGAGGCATTCATTCTTAATGCATTCTCAAAATTGTACGTCGAAGAATTAATCCTTACTATTTTAAACGAATTTTTTCAAAAAATGTGTTTTTTGAACTTCTTATAGGATTTTATAATTTTTAAGCTAGTAATATACCACCGAAAGCTTTTAATTATGCTTAAAATTTATATAATGTTTTATTTATTTATTTTATTCCCGGAAAAAAGAAAAGCCGTAGGAGAAGTAATCTGAAAAATTTAGATATACAGTAAGAAGTACAAAAAATACTAAAAATCCCACTTTTAGTTTGAAAGTGTTTGTATGAAAAAATTGTGTATGGAGTCTTTGAAAAATTCGTTTAAAATAGCATTAATTTTTCAATGTAAAATTTTAATAATGAATTGAAAATAAATGCCTCAATACGACCATGTTTTCAAAACGCCAAAAAAATAGTAGTGGTGACCTTGAAAAATGTGAATTAGTTTACAAAAAATTAAATTTTTTATAAAAGTGTTTTAGTGAAAAAGCCAAGAAAAATTAATATGATTTACAATTGGTCTATTCACAGTTTAATCGTATATTAAAAAAGCGTATTTATAGCATTTGCTGTTTTTGTTACTGTGAGCACCTCAGTGTATGACTGCCGTATTCAATAATTTTGGAACGCTGTTATATATGCTGTAGACAGGACATAAAAATACGAGACACAAAAAACACGCACAAGAGCTACTTTTATTTACGCGTGGCTGCGTATTTGCGTTTGCATGCAAAGCAACAAAAAAGCAAAATACGCTAACGTAAGTTGGCGCAAAAATAACAAATCGTAAATTAAACAGACCTGCGTACTTAAACTGTGAACACCCTTAAGGGAGTATTCCTGGTTGGCAAACATTTTTTTTCGATTTTTTTTTTGCATATTTTTATAGCTTGGATATTTGAGAATATCGTCCTAAAAGGGTTTTTTTGAAATTCAAAATACTTTAGGAGATTTGGTCTTTTTTGCCCAGCTATATTTTGGCCAAAATGCAATCGGCTACTTTTTGAATGCAACGGTTTGAAGCAGCCACCGAATTTCGTTCAACGCGTTCTTTAGTAGGTAACAACTTGTTTGTATACGGATTTTAAAAATAAATGAATACACATTTTAGAGCTTAGGTATTCGAATGTTGGCAGCGTTTAGTTCACTTTGAATTTAGTTATAAACCGGACGCGCGCGAGTTACGACACCCACAACAGCTACAACAACAACCACTACGCAATCACCACTGAAGCCGCAGAGGGCCAACAACCAAAACCAAAACGCTGAATCATATTATTAAGAGCATTCTTTTTTGTTAACATTTAACTTTATTGTTTCTTCTTTTATGATTGCGACACTGTAATGTCGCAACCAATTAAATTTGGGTTGTACATATTAAAATTGTTTACTTTAATTCCAAGTATTTTCTGTATTGATTTTCTTTCTTTTACGATTGCAACATTGTAACGTTGCAATCGGTTAAATTAAAACAGTCTAAAATTGTTTACATTAATTCTAAGTATTTCCTTTTTGCTTACATTATAAAAACTGTTAAGAAAACTTAAAGTAGAAAATAAAGTTCAGTTCAGATTTTAATTTGAAAGTAGATAATTTATATTTTTTAATAAATTTTGAAAGTAGTAGTAGTAGTGTGTTTTATTTGTACTCTTCGGCTCTCTAGTAAACTTAACTGGCGCAGTCTTCAGTCCGGTTAATCGGTTTTATTCTGAAAAGAAAATGAAACGAAGTTATATTAAATATGTTCGAATCGAGGAGAAAAAATAGAGGATTACGTTCAACAAAACTAGTAAAACTGCATCAAGCAAACCTTATCATCACCAGCAAAGGATATAAATCGTTGGGTTTTGATCCTTAATTAACCGAAGGACCATCATTCGCTCCCATCATTATCAACGGCATCACCAACGACACCAGCTTCAATCAACAACACCAGCTCCAATCAACAACGCCAGCTTCATTCGACAATGCAGAACATCATCCTTATTACGATTGGGTACATGTAAGTGTTTCGTTGTGTGGAAAAATAAAAATTATTAAGAGTAAATTATATTTAAAAAAAAAAAAAAAAAAAATTAAACATCTGCGATCCGCTGAATAATAATAAGACATATTTTTTTTTTTTTGTGTTATGGAAAATTACTTTTTGACGCAAGCCGAATCATACTCTTTCGGAAAAAAGCAGATATTAACAGAGAAATAGCCAATTTAATAAGAAACCTTAAGGCAGAAGCGAAAAAAAATATAAATTTAATAATCTTAAGAGAATCATAATAAATTTGCGTATACGCTTATAATATTCGGTAAAAATCTGTTCTTAATACTTCATCTAATGTATAAAAAAAAAACAAGACTAGTTTATATTTAATTCTTCCACTCATTAGAGTTACAACAAGGGCAAATTGTTGATAATTTTTGAGAACACATACAAAGAACAATTCAAAGAAAAAAATTATATTTCTTTTAATATATAGCAGTAAATTATTAACTACTGTAAAGTTAAATTTAATTAATTTCATAGTTTTGTCCACTGGGATGTTTTTAAATTGTAATAGCTTAAAAGAATAATGAAAACTAGATGGCGTTCCGTTCATATGTCAAATTAAGAAAGTTTCTGATTGGCTGAAAAGATATCGGGAGAAGTTAGCGCGTCATGCGATTTTTGTAAAACGGGGGCAGAAGTAAAATATCATAAAACAAGGAAAAGTCGACAAGTTGGTCTGAAAAATTGTAAAACAGAAAATAAAACTATTTATTGAAAATAAAAATATAAATTACACTACCCAATATTTTTTTATGCCTAACAAAAATAAAAAAGAGAAACTTCGTTTCATACCATACAAATTGCACCCATTTCTGAAAACAATACCTCTTCTTCTGGTCTAAACGACTCAATTATTACTGATCAGACTTTTGATAGTAGCTTAAGTGCCTCCGATCTGATCGATTCTTGCTCCATAACTAACATAATGACCCAAGTTGGAGAATCTGCACAAACTCCTGGAGTTGATCAAGTCGGAATTTTCAATTCATTGAGAATACCCGACGCGATTAAAGACTTGCCAAAATTCGACGGCAACCCAAGATTACTCTACGAGTTCCTAATTAAGGAAGAGGAAGTCCTGCTTTATATCCGTGGCACGGATAACACTCCTTATGGTCAGATTTAATTGAGGGCCATAAGAAATAAAATTGAGGGGCAACCCACCGAAATTTTAAACATATATGGCACCCCACTCATTTGGGACAATATAAAAAGGATTCTTATCCTTCACTATTCAGACAAACGTACTGAAACTTCCTTAATAAGAGATCTACATAACGTCAAACAATTGGACAAGAGCAATCGGCTCTGCAATAATATTCTCATTCACGAGAGAGATGATAACGTCATAAACGCGAAAAAAATGCTTTACTCCGAAATGTGTTTAAATACTTACTTTAGTGGTCTTAGGGAACCACGAGGATCAAGAGTAAGGGCAATGCAGCCGAATTCACTAGCTGCAGCATTAACTTGCTGTATTAAGGAACAAAACATATCTTACCAAAGATTTTCACAAACTCCAAAGGTCAACAACTATCCTCAGTTCAGAAAATACGAAAACCGCCGTTTCAAGCAAGGTAAAAATCAAAATTTTAACTATCGATATAATTGGCAACAAAATCTTTATAACAAAAATTCAGCATTACTACCGTCAAGGGAAAGAGAACCCCAGCAACCAGCACAAAATACTGTCACTTGAAACCCTTTTAATAGATTTACAAATCAATATCCCCAAAATAATTCAGACCATACCATACCAAAATTCTGATATTATACATTCAAACCAAAATACACCAAGAATAAAAGCAAGCCCAAGTCAACAAACAAGGTTTACTAATAATACAAATTTAAATTTTCACGAGACAGCCAATTCTAACAATAGCTACCAACAACTAGACGAGTTCTTTGACAATGAGCCAACCAATATTGAAGATGCCCAACATTTTTTCACATCAGCCTCAACCAATCAACCGGCTATATAGATCCGATTAAGCACCCACCAACCTTACCCTACGTAATTTTTCTACCATCTGGTAAACCTCTAAAATTCTTCTTAGACACTGGCGCATCTACGTCCTTTATAAACCCAGAATATGTTCGACCAAGCGAACAAATCCAATGCAGTCCAGTCACTGTAACAATTGTTTTCAAAAGTTACCAGCTAGACAAACAGGCAACCTTGCCAATCTTTTCAGAATTCAATCAAACAGGCTCTCTGAAATTTCTTATTTTTAAATTTCACAATTTTTTCGACGGTCTTTTAGGCATCGATGCTCTTCTCATATTACATGCAAAAATCGACCTTGTAGGCAAAACTATTACAATTAAAAACGCCATCAATAACGTAAATTTCAAAATGAATCAATCTTCTGGAATTCTCGAAATTCCAGCAAATTCAAAAATGTTAGTAAAACTACCAGTAACTAAGGAACAATGAAGCATTTATATAAATTGCATTGAACTTAAACCTTTGCTCCTTGTCAACCCGGGTTTGTATAATGCAGAGAATTGGTATAGCACTGTCGAAGTAACTAACTTCTCCCAGGAAAATCATATAATCCTATTAGAATCCCCTTTAGCTGCAGAACAGTATGAGTCAACAGACTTTATCGAACTCAACAATTTTTACGGAACACGCTACAATACTGAAGATACAACCGTTCAACCCTTAACAAGAAATTTAAATGATTTACTGCGAACTGAACACTTCAATAGCGAAGAGCATAAAAAGCTTTTAAAACTATGCAGAGATTTTTCTGACATTATTTACAAAGACAGCGAACCATTATGTTTTACAAGCGAGATAAGGCATAAAATAAATACCACTGATGACATCCCCATCTACACCAAATCGTACAGATACCCATATATACACAAGCAGGAAGTTCAAAAACAAATAAGCAAAATGTTGGAACAGGGAATCATTCGTCATAGCTATTCACCCTGGAGCTCTCCAGTGTGGATAGTTCCCAAGAAAACAGATATCAATGGGAATAAAAAGTGGAGGTTAGTCATTGACTACAGGAAAGTCAATGATAAAACTATATATATATCGGACAGATACCCGATACCTAATATTTCTGAGATACTGGACAAACTTGGGAGATGCATATATTTTACAACTCTCGACCTAGATAGTGGGTTCCACCAAATAGAGATGGACCCCAAACACATTAAAAAAACAGCATTCACCGTTGAAAGCGGCCATTATGAATATACTAGGATGCCTTCCGGTCTGAAAAATGCCCCGAGCACATTCCAAAGAGTAATGGATAATGTTTTAAAAGATCTTGTAGGGAAAATTTGTCTTGTTTACCTTGATGATATCATCATTTACTCCACTTCCTTACAGGAGCATCTAGAAAGCATAACAATGGTATTTAAAAGATCAAGGGACGCTAATTTTAAGATCCAAATGGATAAATGCGAATTCCTTAAGAAGGAATAGCCTTTTTAGGGCACATCATAAACGAGGAAGGTATAAAGCCTAATCCCGCGAAAATAGAAGCCGTTAAGGGGGTCTTCTCATTGAGCAACTTTTTTTTCACGTTTGTTTTTGCATTTATTTATAGCTTGGGTAGTTGTGAATATGCCCCTAAAAGGATTTTTAGAAATTCGAAATACTTTAGAAGATACAGATATTTTTTGTGAAGCAAGGTCTGATGGACAAGAAGGTGATGAAGGTAATAAAACCAGCTTACGAAGCGCTGTCGGCAGATAATTTGCTTGAAAGATGCCTTGGATCTGAAACTCAGAATTCCAATGAGTCCTACAATTCTGTTCCTTGGTCACTTTCGCCCAAACACATCATCTCAGGCGCACGCACCATCGAAGTGGCCAATTTCATTGCAACGTGCCTCTTCAACGACGGTTTTATACCCATACTTAAAATTATGGGTTTAATGGGTATTTCGATTGGCAAAAACGCATACGAATACGCACTATCTCGCAATGAAGACAGATTGAACCGATCAGAGACTCGAGCTGCGGCATCATCAAAAGCTGGCAGAACGGCTCGCAGAGCAGAGAGGGCAGCAGAAAGAAGTTTCTACGAAAAAGAGGAAGGTGGCCTGTATGGAGCTGGTATCGCCGACTAATATTTGTAAGTAAAAATTGTCAGCTCTGTAAAACTGCATTTAAACATTTTTGATTTTTTTTTTTTTTTCCCAAAAAAATTACTTCAAACTTTAAACGCGTTTATCTCGAACCCACGTTTTTCGAACTGTCGGCCATGATATCTCCAGTTCAACTGAACCGATTTTCATGAAACAAAATGGAATCGACGCAGAATTGTCACCATTCTCGGGTGAACCTCGACCATAATTTTAAAAAATTTTTTACTATTTTTTTTTTACACTAAACTACAAAAAAGAAACCCGAAATTGAAATTTTTTTTTTGAATGGCCGCCATTTTGTCAAAAAAAAATCACAAAATTAAGCTTGAGGTTCACCCGTTTTTTTTTTCATTTCAGACCCGGAATCGTGGCCGCCGTGACGACACCTTTTTTTTTTCACCACCAACTTTGAAGTCTCATTACTTTTTGAACAGCCCACGTATCGAGGCAAAAAAAATTTTTTTATTTACTTTGAACCTTTTGTAATACAATAAATAAAAAAGTTTTCAATTATTCTTTGTGTTTTCAAATAAGAATTTTTTTAAAAAGGGTCCAAAAAACGGGTTTTGAATGAGAAGACCGCCTTAAGAATTTTCCCTTACCAAAAACCCGTACGGAAATTAAAGCTTTTTTAGAACTCGTTGGCTATTACCGCAAATTCATTAAAGATTTGGCCAAACTTACTAAGCTCCTTACTTAATGCTTAAAAAAGGGAGTAACAATAAAAATTGCCAAAAACTATGTTGAAGTATTTGAAGCGTGTAAAAGCTTGTTAATGAACGACCTTATCCTCCAACACCCCGATTTTTCCAAACCTTTCATCCTTACAACAGACGCAAGCAATATTGCCTTAGGAGCAATCTTATCTCAAGGTCACGTAGGAAGCGATAAACCAATTTGCTTTGCAAGTCGTCCTCTTTCACAAAGTGAATGTAACTACTCCAAAATAGAGAAGGAATTACTCGCTATAGTCTGGGCTATAAAGTATTTCCGTCCATACTTATTTGGAAGGAAATTTAAAATTTTAACAGATCACAAGCCGCTTACCTGGGTAATGAACCTAAAGGAACCGAATTCCAAATTAATAAGATGGAGACTCAAGTTAGAAGAATATGACTATGAGATTATTTATAAAAAATGTAAACATAATACGAATGCGGATGCTCTCAGCCGCATCAAAATAGATAAGCCATCAGAAAACAAAGAACAACAACTTCTCAATAATACAGATACAATTCACAGTGCTGATGAAAATTTGGATGAAGGTATCCCTATCTCAGAAAAACCACTCAATGAATTTAATTTGCAAATTATTCTAGAAACAAGTGAAACGGGATCCCCAATGACCGTAGAAACTGTTTTCAAAAATAAGCAAAGAAGAGTTTTACGTAGGGAACAATTCAATGAAGAAATTATGTTAGACATATTTAAGAAATTCTTCTCTCCTAATACACAAACGGCCATTCTTACAAACGATAATATTTTTCAAATAGTACAATCAACTTATTCCAAATATTTTTCCTAGGACCTTTCGTTTAATTAGATTCATTGAAATTCTTGAAGATGTAAGAAAAGAAGAGGATCAAGAAAAAATAATTCGCGAATATCACGAATGTTCCAATCATAGAGGAATAAACGAAACGTTTCTGCATCTTAAAAGAAAATATTATTTTCCAAACATGAAAGACAAAATCACTAAAACTCTAAATTACTGCGAAAAATGTAAAACACTCAAATACGACAGAAATCCACCCAAAATAAAATTTGTAATTCCCGAAACACCGTTAAAACCATTAGAAATTCTCCACATCGATATTTATAGCATCAACCATAATCAAATTCTGACAATTATTAATAAATGCTCAAAATTTGCTTGTGGATACACCTTAAGTTGCAGAAGTAGTATCACAATCTTGAAATTTTTCAAAAAATATATCAGCTCCTATGGCATACCCAAAATGGTCGTGTGTGATCAAGGCTCTGAGTTCATTGCAAAAATTTTCCAAGATTTTTGTAGACAATTCCAAATCAAACTGCACATTACCTCCTTTCAACAAACAAGTAGTAATTCCCCGGTAGAAAGGTTACACTCCACTCTTACAGAGATATATCGACTAATTTTATCTAAAAGGAAAGAAAATAGACTCACGACCGAACATTAAGAAATACTATTTGAGACATCTATAACCTACAATAATGCCATACATTCTACAACTAAACTTACACCTTATGAACTTTTCTTTGGAAGACCCTACAAATTCATGAATACATTCAATTTTTCAAATGAACACGAATACCTATCTAAACTCAATACCTTCCTTGACGACCTTTACCCAAAAACTCAAAAGCAAGTTGAAAATGTTACAAGAGCAAGAATCGAAAATTCAAACATGTCTAAAGAAAACCCAAAAGACATCAATGAAAATCAAATTGTTTTCAGAAAAGAATCAAAACGTAACAAATTAACTCCAAGATTCTCTAAGCACATAGTTCAAAAAGATAATAAATTCACTATATTAACTAATAAGCATTAGAAAATACACAAGGGTAGATTAAGAAAAAGAAACACCCCATAAAAAAAAAAAAAAACGTAAAAGAAGAAAAATAGAAAAAAAACAAAAAACAAAGTCTTATACATAAAATATACACCATCTTTCGAGTACTAAAGCAGAATCATGGCATATGATTGTAGCATAAGGAAAAAGGATGGGATCAACCTTCACTGAATATGATTGGTTGATCCATAACTACATACACAACATAAGACAAAATGAAGAAAAGAATTTTTTTTTTAATTCTAAGTAAAATATATTATATATATATGTTTTTCTCAATATTATATAGACACTAGGCCGGGTTGATTTGTGGGGAGGCAAAAAAATCGCCCATTGCTCTGTGAAAATCGTATTCTAGGGATCAAAATAAGAAACTTTGCCGAAGGAACCATACCTCTAAAACGAATTCTGATGTCCCCCAATTTGGGTCGAACTGTTGGGTAGGGGCAAATTTTGAAAAATCCCACTTTGACCCATTTAGAGTGCTCCAATCGAGTCCAAATGTATGACCGACCCCCACTAACTTTGGAGGCCCGACCCACCTATGCCAGTGGCACACCCCCTGGAACCCCCCCTGGGGGTTCCCCATACAAACATTTCAAAAAGTCGCCAGTTTTGGCACTTTACATGAAAAAATCAGCGAAATGCCTATGTTTTTTTCTTTTTGGAGTTTTTTTTCTCTTTAGAAATTTATTCAATCCTTTTAAAAAATGAAGGTATCACTGTGACACAATTGCAAATCGGAAAATTGCTTGTGTGCGTTTTTTAAGGCACCACAAGACACAGCTGCATGTCGTAAACTTACTTGTGTAGTTTTTTTATAGCACCTACTTAAGAAATGAAGGTTGTTTTTACAACCCTTTTTGTGGGTATTTTATGGCACCTTCTTAAGAAATGCGCGTTTTATGCAACCATTTTAACAATTAAGGTATCACTGGAATGCACCGCAACCCTTTTAAAAAATTAAGGTATCACTGTGACACAATTGCAGATCCTAAAATTGCTTGTGTGCGTTTTTAAGCCACCACAAGACACAGCAGGTAGAATTGAAATGACCATTTCATTCTTATTACCTCGTCTCGTAGACCATATATAACGCAACAGTTTTTGTGAATGCATTAAGTCGCTGTGAAGAACTCAAAGTGTGAAGTGCTAATTTCAGATAAAAAAATATTTAAAGAAAAATAATAAGTGAAGTTGACCATTCCAAATCAAAAAGTTTACAATGAATCCACCATCCTCTACACCGCAAGATGAAGCAACAACAACTATCGAAAACCCAATGAGTCATATACCCAAGCACGATGTTACTGTTTTTGGTGTGTCTACTGAATTGACTGATTTTAATTTACCAACCCATCTGGATATCTTGAGATATTATTTTTACTTAAGCGAACGTGCTAAAACAGAACAAAAAAGTTTTCCCATAAATCATTCACTATTAAAGTACAAGATAAGTTGAATGAAAACTTGGTATGGAAATAATGCTGAAAAAAAGTGTATTTAATAAATTGAATAAATTGCTTGACAAGTATCAAGAGCAAATCAAGAGAAGAAACAAAACCCAACAATTTACAGAGTATGTAAAATCTCTGGCAACAATTTTTTACATTGGAACATGTAAATGCGATTTGAAGGCAGCTCCATGTGCATGCGGCTGGGTTCCCGAACGCCTCAAAGAGTTCATGCACGATCAACATAATCAGAGAAGACTAACAATGGATGCAGTTGTGATGGAAACTGAAGAGCAAGGAGCAACGTCTATGTCATCAATGCCAACATACCAAGATCCCGATGATTCAACATACGCACCGCCACCGGTTCAAGAAGATATGGATAGAAGCACAAGTTCACAATACACAGAGAGATACGATTGTATTAACTTTGCCTTGGTATGTGACAGATTTGGTGTGCCTGATAGAGTAGCTTCGGCATTGGGAACCGCTCTTTTCCAAGATTTTAAAATGAAAGATAAGCATGGCAAACCTCTCATCATAGATAAATCGAAAGTTCGCAGAGAAAAAGAGAAATGCAGACAAGAAGTGGTTCGCAAACGGTTAGATCATTCCAATTTGTTAGCGATTTCATTCGATGGCAGAAAAGATGATACTTTAACGACAGCTAAAGTTGATGAGAAGTATCATACTAGGATGGTAAAAGAACCTCATCTTGTTATTTTGAGAGAACCCAATTCTGAATTGATTGGTTACGTAAGACTGGAACATGAAACCGCTGAATACAAAACAACCAAATTAAATGATTTTTTCAACGATAAAAATATATCACTGGATGCATTAATTGGAATATGCACTGACGGTGAGCCAACAAACACTGGCCCACACGGTGGAATTATACGACGATTCGAATTGCTGTTAAAAAGACCATTGCATTGGTTCGTTTGCCTTCTACACTTCAACGAACTTCCGTTTCGGCATTTGTTTGAAGCTTTGGATAAATCAACCAGCACTGGACCAAGATCGGCAACCGGAAAACTGAGCCGTCAAATCGAAACTTGTGAAACTCTTCCGGTAAGTAATTGCTATCACTCAATTATTATAATTGTCAACCATTTTTAATTATTTTATTATTATATATTTTCAGGTGGCGAACGGCTTCCAGAAAATTCAGTTGCAAAATATGCCCCCGCTCCAGAAAAAAATTGAATTTTCCACCGTTTCGAAGTACTTATACGACATGGCCCATGCAATTTCTAGCGGCGTGGTTTCGGTGGATCTGGCTAACATCAAACCATGGAAAATTGTACATTCTCGGGGGCTCACCAAGGCCGCTAGATTATTACGATTATATGTGACAACGGAAAATCCAGATGCAAATTTAAGAATTCTGGTTGAATTTATAATTAAATGTTATGTGCCAATGTACTTCAATATCAAGTATTACAGCTCTGTCGTGTACGGCAGTGCATTATTTTTCAACTTCATTAGTTGGTCACGATTTCTAGAACCTCGTTTACGCAAAATTGTCAATGAAGTAATTACAGATAATTCATATTATGCGGATTCGGAAATATTTTGTTATCAATGTTGTTTGATGATAGCAAAGAAAAGCGCGACTGTGCTATCAACATAATTCTACGCTATCGAACAGATGTTGACGACCCAACGCAACTTAGAGCTTATAAAAATCCAGATATAAAGTTTAATTGCACAAGTTACACGGAAATGATCAATATGAACGACATAAATAACGTATTTGAACCACCATTCACGCGAAGCATTCCGTACGATACATTGAAAGAATATTTAAATCAAGATGATCCACCGTTTAATGATCCAAAAATTGCATCACACATACAAGGAACGGAACGACATGTTCAATTGCTAGCTAGCGTTTCCAAACGGGTTATACCGGAAAATGTAGAGGCCGTTATGGCGACGACATTAGAGAGCCGTGCGAAATTGCCCAGACTTGAAAGTAAAAAAGACTTCAAACAATAATTTTTTTCAAACAATATTTCAAAATAAGAAATTTCGGCAAAGTTTCTTATTTTGATCCCTAGAATACGATTTTCACAGAGCATTGAGCGATTTTTAAATCGACCCGCCCTAATATACATGTATGACAAATGTCACTGAAAGTTATTTTTTCTTTTTAGTTCACGTTTTGGTTTTAAATAAAAGCTTATTTTTTAAAAATTTGTTTTTATATTTTTTTTTATTTCTTTTGGTTACAGAAAAAGTACCGCCACTTGGAAGAGGTCTTAAACTTATTGGAAATTGACTCAGAACTTGAAGAATAATCCGATTCAGAGGGCGGCGATTTGGAGATGAAGTTGATGGCGTAGTTGAAAACATGAGGATAGTGAGGCAAAATCGGATTCCCATTCAATATTTTGAGAGGTATTTTGATGTAAATCATTACGAAATAGCAGCAAAATTTACTGAAATGTATTGCGTGTCGAAAAATGGCGTCCCCATTAATACGGATGCATAAGAAACCCGTAGATTTTACGGAATAAATAATAAATCTGTACTTTGGCTGTGTCTCTTTCCGAGAATGTTCATGCATTGGAGCAAGCGATTTGGTCATGAAATAGTGAAAAGTGTAATGTTGCGAAACAAGTTTTTCTTGTTAAGAAAATGCCTTCATTACGTGGACACATCCGTTGTACCCACTGAAGCAAACAGCAATGCCTTGTGGAAAGTTCAGCCTATTATCGACACTGTTAAAAACCGTTGTCTTGACAAACCAAGGAACTTCAAAACGTTTTCGGTGGATGGACAAATGATTCCTGGTTTGGGTAAATGCCCAAGGTCCCTTCGGCAGTATGTGAAGAATAAGCCTCGTCCAGTCGGTCTTAAGAACTTCGTTGTTACATCATCATCTGGAGTTGTATTGGATTTCTAGGTATATTAAGGCGCAATGACTCCTTTGGCAGATCGATCATTGGGCTTAAGACCCAGTGTAATATTACGTTTGTATGAAACTAAAACATTCTTATTTATTTTTTGATCGGTATTTTACTACCATGCCATTGCTTGAACGTTTGCGAGACATGGAAATTTATGCGACAGGAACTATTCAGCTGAATCGAATAAAAAGTATTAATTTTAAGTCAGACAAGTTAATGACTCGAGGAGAAATCGATCAAAGAGTTCGCTCTGACGATAAGATCGCAGCAATAAAATGGAAGGATACCAAAGCTGTGCTGTTGGCATCAAATTGCGTTGGCAAAGATTCTTGTCCAACTGTCACTGGATGGAGCAAAGAGAGCAGAGTATACATCAGCGTTGCATGTTCATCTATTGTCGCTGAATATAACCAAAATATGGGAGGTGTTGATACTTGCGACCAGTTGATGGAATGCTACAGGACTTGTATAAAAAGTAAGAAGTAGACCCTAAAAGTAGCCATACATTTTCTGGACTTAGCAGCACAAAATAGTTTTATGTATGATATATTTGCTCTTAAAAACGAAAGAATTTTTAAACTTCATAAAGCTTAATATTAAATGATACTGTGTTTTCATCTCTTTACAATATCAAGCTACACAATTGTGTAGGTCATTTTTAAGGAATATTAGATGTGATGTGAGGGTGATTTTTTTTAGCAAATTGATATTTTGCACATTTTAAATAGAAAGTGCATAAAATTTCATTAAAATCCATGCACTTTTAAATGTGTTGGTATCGAAAGGGAGATCATGCTGGGGTGGTACTCATGATAACAAATTAAACCCACTTTTGGTATCCCAAAAACATGCGATTTGATTGATCTGTAAAAAATCTCGTCGAGAGAGCAGTCTTGCTTTGTTTAAAAATTTAAAGATTCTGCCTCTGAAGCACTTATTTTTCTTCAAAGTTTTGAAGATTTTCTTTTTGAGATCCGGCTATACAATAAGTAGACGTGCTGTAAATTATAACCTTAGAATAAACACTCAGTGTCTTGTTCCAGTCCGTCCCCACTCTCTGCAGTTGTTTTTTAGATTTTATACAGCAGTCGCTCCTCGATTATTTAACAGATTACCTGATAACATAAGACATATTCGTAATAAAACGAAGTTTCAGAATAGTGTTAAAATGTGGCTTTTTGACTAAAGTTATGATGATATCATCGGTCCCAATCTGTGGCCATTCAATAAAATGTTTCTGCCATTACACAATCAGTTATCTAATTTATGCTATTTATCTCATGTCATTGTAGTTCTTATTCACCAATTCTTTGTTAATCTAATCATTTATTTATGCATATTTGTGTCTCTTAATGCAATAAGTGAATAAACAAAATAAACAATCTTAAGAACTAAGATGTTTTTAGCCCCATATTTAAGGACTTTTTTATATTTTATATTTTTTATGTGCTTTTTCTACAAAATAGTTTTTCCTCTCTTGAATTTTCAATACTAATTAATAAAATGTAAATATTTTAATGAATTTTAAAGTTTAAAAACGTAATGTTTAAAGTTTAGAAATCAACTAAGGAGATCTATATTTTCGCTATGTGGGTGATCACCAATTTTTTGTTTTGCAACTATATGTATAACATGAATCTGAAGCCAATCACAATTTTTCAATGTATAAACCATAATAAAAAATATTTTAAATACTCACGACTGAAATTGTTTATTTTCGATTAAATTACAAAGATATATTAGTTGCTCTTTTTAATATAAGCAAAATAATCGAACAATATTATGAAAACAAAGCAGTGTTTGAAATTGCTTGACTATTTTCAATGCATATGTGATTGCTTTGCTATGACTACGAAAAAGGAATCGAAGCACAGAATGTTGTGCTTACGAAGTTAGCCGAATGAAATGCTTCGAAACGAATTTTAGCAACTGTCAGCAATAAGCTGTTGCTTTCGTTTATTTTGCTTTGACTTAAGTTTTTTGCCGCTCTAGTTCTTGCAGACGAAAGAAATAGTTAATGCAGAGTTTGGAAATTGTTGCTGTGCTTGCTTAACAGCAATAATTTATTGCTGTGGCTTGCTGTTTCAGTCATTCAGTTTTTTTAAGCTTAAGCCATCTAAACGTTTATCGATGTTGCGTTTGTACTGAAGAGAAACAGCTCTACAACTGAAATACAAGAGTGCTGTAAGCAACGATTGTGTTTTTTTTTATGTTTTTGTTGATAGTAATTTTTTATTTTGATACAAATTCAACGAATGTTGTTGGTTCGTGTTGTATTTGCTGAATGGTGACAGGATGAGATTTCAGATATAGGTTGCCCAATTTTAAAACATTTTTAACTGAACAATTTTTCGCTGCTAAATTGATGTAAAACAGTGTCGGGCAAAATTGAAAAACCTATTCACATGTGATTGAGCTAGATTTGCTGCCGACGTCAATGTTTTCACATGTACACAATAAAAATTTCGTGTGGCGTACGAACAGTAGCCGAGTTATGACTTTGGTTCGTGCTTATGAGAAGCTGTGAGCTTAATTTTGCTATTCAAATCATGTCAGTTGACGTTAAGCATTCAAGAAGGCAAGAACTCGCTTCTGCTCGCTTCGCAACTACAGAGAGAAAAATGTTTAATAATAAATGGATGCTAGATTTCTTTTTTATAGAAAATACAAACGCTGTAGCGCAATGTCTTATATGCGAACGCACTGTTTCTCGTTCCGTATTGATGTATGTGCAAAGGCATTACTCGGTTTGTCACGCACAATTCAATTTAATTTTAGGAGAAGAACGAAAACTAAAGCTTTTCGCATTAAAAGCTAAATATTTTTTAAGGTTTATTGCTGATGATTTTAATCAAAATATAAATAATTCTTATATTCATCATAATATTTCTTCATTACAATTTAAAAAGGCATCCTATGCTGTGTCATTGGCCTTGGCAAAAAAATGCCGACCGTATGAAGATGGTATGTTTTTTAAAGAATTAAGTCAGGTTGTTTTCAGTTTTTTTGGGGAGCAAGGAAATGAAATGCAACAAATTGTAGAACAAATACGTTTATCCAGACGAACAATAACTCGCCGAACGGAAGTTATTTGTAAATATTTATATTTTACCACTAAGCAAAGGTTATTAAACTGCAAATTTTTTTCTATATGTCTTGACGAGAGCACGGACATAAATAACTTAAGCGTATTAATCATATGTGTTAAGTCAGTTGATGAAAACTTACAAACAACAGAGGAAATACTCTCCGTTGTTTCAATGCATGGGCATGTTACAGGCGAAAACCTCTTTAAAATACTACAACAAAATGTTTTTTCACTTTTTAACAAAAAAAAGTTGACTGCGATTTGTACTGATGGAGCCAGAGTGATGACTGGAAAAAATCAAGGGCTGATAGGTTGGTTAATGAAAAATAATATAAAAATTCCAGCTTTTCATTGCATTATCCATCAGCAGTCGCTTTTTTCGAAAGAGTTAAACCTTTCCTATGTAATGGAAATAGCCATCAAAATTATTAATGCAATTCGAGGGGGGCATAATGCACTACGGCACAGAAAATTTAAAGATTTTCTCGATGAACTTGATGCCGAGTTTGGTGATTTAATTTTGTTCACAGAGGTTCGTTGGCTTAGCCGTGGTAGGAGCTTGCAACGCCTTTTTGATTTGAGGAATGAAGTTTTACTGTTTTTGGAACAAAATTTCTTTTCAAAATCGGATGATTTCATTTCAAATCTTAAGAATAAAGATTTTTTATTAGACTTAGCCTTTTTATGCGACCTTACTCTTTTATTAAATCAATTAAATCTGTCACTGCAGGGTAAAAACAGACATATTTTTGAGCTAGTGCCTATTGTAGAACACTTTGAGCGCAAACTAAATATTTTAATAATTCAATTAAAAAATAATGATCTGTCCAATTTGGATAAAACCAGGATAATATGGTCAGATAATTTAAATTTTAATAAATTAATAGACTATACAAGGATTGTTGAAGAGTTATTAATAAATTATAACAAAAGATTTCAAGATTTTCAGATAATTAAAACCGCAATTGAATTGCATAATAATCCTTTAATTTGCAAAATTAACGACCAACCAACAGAAATACACGCAGAGCTAACAATGCTGCGCAATGATATAAGCCTTCCCTTGGAAATGGGTTAACATTTTTGGAAACAGGTAAGAGAGGAAACATATCCAAATATTAAACATGAAATCTTCAAAATATATTCTATGTTCAGTTCCTCATACGATTGCGAGGTTGGATTTTCAACCCTGAAAATTATCCAACATAAATTTAGAAACCGTTTATCAGATGAACATATCTCAGACTTACTGCGCATTAAAAGTTATGAAGGCAACATAAATATAGACGATATAATAGAATTTGAAAAGTTACTATAAAAATAATAATAATAATAATAATAATAATAATAATGATAATGATAATAATAATTATAATAATAATAATAATAATAATAATAATAATAATAATGATAATGATGATGATGATGATGATGATGATGATGATGATGATGATGATAATAAAATAATAAATAATAATAATAATGATAAATAATAATAATAATAATAATAATAATGATAATAATAATAATAATGATAATGATAACAATAATAATGATAATGATAATAATAATGATAATAATAATTATAATAATGATAATAATAATAATTAAAATAATAAAAAATGATAATAATAATTATAATTATAAATCATAATAATTACAATTATATAAATAAAACATAAAAAAAATGCATTTTATTTACAGTGTAAATAAAACCAGCGCTGTCGCTCTCTCATGGACACAGACACAAGCTTGCATGTTTATGTATTGTTTTGCCCGACACTGATGTAAAACGAGTAATAATAGTTAGTTAAAATAACTCTTAAGTTACGTAGAGCAGTTTAGGAAATTGTAAACATACATATTTCTTTATGTATCTACTTATAGAAACTAAGTGCAGTAAAAAAAATAAAAAGAATCTATTCAAATAAAGAATAAAATAAATAAAAAAAAAGATAATTATGAATATAGAAATATATTATTAAAAACAAATACTTGGAAAAATTAAGATTTTCTTAATCGAGCTCGTCGTCTTCAAACAACGGCAAAGTTTTTGCCAAAATTAGATTAAGTGATGAAAAGACACATTAAAATTAATATCTTAAGGGGGTCTTCTCATTGAGCAACTTTTTTTTTTTAACTTTTTTTGCATTTATTTATAGCTCGGGTAGTTGTGAATATGCCCCTAAAAGGATTTTTAGAAATTCGAAATACTTTAGAAGATACAGCCTTTTTTGTGAAGCAAGGTCTGATGGACAAGAAGGTGATGGAGGTAATAAAACCAGCTTACGAAGCGCTGTCGGCAGATAATTTGCTTGAAAGATGCCTTGGATCTGAAACTCAGAATTCCAATGAGTCCTACAATTCTGTTCTTTGGTCACTTTCGCCCAAACACATCAACTAAGGCGCACGCACCATCGAAGTGGCCAATTTCATTGCAACGTGCCCCTTCAACGACGGTTTTATACCCATACTTAAAATTATGGGTTTGATGGGTATTGCGATTGGCAAAAACGCATACGAATACGCACTATCTCGCAATGAAGACAGATTGAACCGATCAGAGACTCGAGCTGCGGCATCATCAAAAGCTGGCAGAACGGCTCGCAGAGCAGAGAGGGCAGTAGAAAGCAGTTTCTACGAAAAAGAGGAAGGTGGCCTGTATGGAGCTGGCATCGCCGACTAATATTTGTAAGTAAAAATTGTCAGCTCTTTAAAACTGCATTTAAACATTTTTGATTTTTTTTTTTTTTTTCCCAAAAAAATTACTTCAAACTTTAAACGCGTTTATCTCGAACCCACGTTTTTCGAACTGGCGGCCATGATATCTCCAGTTCAACTGAACCGATTTTCATGAAACAAAATGGAATCGACGCAGAATTGTCACCATTCTCGGGTGAACCTCGACCATAATTTTAAAAAATTTTTTACTATTTTTTTTTTACACTAAACTACAAAAAAAAAACCCGAAATTGAAATTTTTTTTTTTGAATGGCCGCCATTTTGTCAAAAAAAATCAGAAAATTAAGCTTGAGGTTCACCCGAGAATTACATCTATACTGATTATAACCCCGTTTTTTTTTTCATTTCAGACGCTCCGGAGACCCGGAATCGTGGCCGCCGCACAGTGCGCTTTTTTCGATTTTAGGATGACATTGCTATTATTTCAGAAACTATAAGAGCTAGAGTCATGAAATTTTGTACCAATTATCTTTAAGGCAATATTAGTAATGTGACAAAAAAATCAGAATTCTAGGTCAACTGCCACGCCTACCTCTAGCTATGCGGGTATTACGCCTCCTTTTTAAAGAGAAAAAACTCCATAACTTTGCTAGAACTAAACGAAAGTAGCTGAAATAAAGAAGTAAAGTTTATTTAACTACATTAAAGCGCCCCGCCAAAATTTATTAAGATCGGTGAACTTTTAGGTATACCTTCCATACAACTAGACTGTACCAAAGAACTACTGATATTATTTATCATATTCTCATATCATATGCATGTTTTATATAAAACATATTTAAAACAAATATATAAATTTTTTGTTAAATTTTCCTTTTATTCTGAATCAGAACTATCATTTTGAGGTTCTGAGGAGCTTAAAAGACTTAGAACTTCTGAAGTAATTTTAGACTTTTTGTATTTAGGTGGTTGCCTTAGAGAATTTATTACTGGGTCAGATGTTATCAGCAATCTATGTATTAGATCTGTATTTGTGTCTTTTCTTGACGTTTTTCTGGTAAAGAGTTCTCTAAAACGTCTGTTATCTTTATTTCTGGCTTCTTGAGCTTCTTCGGAGAGTTGGCCAATGGGTAATATGCACGAAGATATTATTTTTTCACCATGGCAGAGAACCTTAAAATTATTAATTTAATAACTATGAAAATATTGGAATAAGCAGCAAATACTACCTTATGAACTGTAACTGGCATGTAGTACCATGCGTAGTGAGCTAAATACAGGTTTCTGGTTTCAGTGGCATATATTCCAAAAGCCCTGGAATCAATTGCTAAACCGCATCCCAAGCACTCCAAAATTACATGAAAACGTTTAATTATTTCTAAGTTTATGCCTGTTATTTCTGAAGTCTTTTCAGGATTCCTAAAAAACTTTCTGGCAGTATTACCATCATTTGTGTTTCCGCTTTTTTGCTTTGGCATATCGATAAGCAGCCCCAATTCACTTCTAAATTTTTGCTGTATGCTAACTTTTCTAGCATGCACCTTAGCTGCGAGATCAGCACCTTTAGCTTGCCATTTTTTTATCTCAAGTTTATAAGATATATGAAGCAAGCATTCCATGAATCTTATCCATGCATGTAATGGTGAAAGACCAAAGGACAGCATTGACTCATCCTCTATTTCTTCAAAATGTTCACTTGCTTTATTCATAGTTTTCGGCGTAGCGTGACAAATGTAGCACGTTTGTGATGAATTATTTGATGAAAGCGCGTTGCATACTTTTCCGTCTATCATACACAAAATAAAGGTGGCCCGTACAGTTATATTTAAATCATCAATTAAAACAGTTGTTGGAGCTAAGAGTAAAATTTGTTCTTTAATATCGTTCACTTCGCTGACTGTTTTTTCTGGTGTTTCTTTTGTAAAAATAAACTTTATTGGACGACAGTATCTAACTGATGACGGTGACGGATTTTGCCAAACTATTATATTTTTTTTTGATGAACTAAACAGTTTGATTGGAACCATTGAAAAACTAAAAAGGCTTTCATCAAAACCGTTTTCATCAGAAAATTTTTGCTTGTAGCGACTCTGATCTGCGCCATCACATCCCCATTTAAAAACAAGCTCAAGATCATTTTGGCAAATATCATTCCTGGCTGAAAAAACTTCCTTCTGTGCAATACAAAGCCTTTTAACAGTGTGGTCTACAAGCGACTGCAATTTTATTTCAGCGAAACTTTCCGAAACTTTTATGTCATCGGAGTAACATAATTCCTTCGCTTGATTGACAAGAGTCTTAGATGGATAAAGTTTTGGACTTATATGCTTTGAATATTTTTTCAATGAACTATATTTGTGTTCAGTAAGATCAAGATCTATAATCATTGCCAAAGCTTGATCAGGTGAAAGACTTTTTGGAAACTCAATTGATGCTCTCATTTTCTTAATTACAGAACCTCTTTTTGGAGAGGCAGAGCAAAGTTCACCTACTATTGCAGCCGAGTTTCTTTTACCTGATGCTCGTAATGACATCTCCGTAGCCATGTATAAATGTTTTTCATCTGTGGACTCTATTAAGTTTTTCGATTTGCGCATTTTTGTTCTCATGCATGAATCCTGAAAAGCTTTTTCAGCAGCTTTCGATGTTGATGGCTGCTCGGTATAAACATGGATAAATTGATCTCCCCTGCAAGCCACACTGAATTTTCTGCAGTAAATCTAGCTCTGTGTCGCGAACATTTCTGCCATCTCATTACAATACGTTGCAAAACACCTCTTAAAGAAATTTTAAGCTTTTCCATATCCACAACTTCTAGGTGTTCCGATCTTATTTTTTCCATCACCAAATTTAAAATAGCATGAAGTTTCTCGGATGCTTCTGCCTCCACCCAAGCACTAAAAAAATCACTACGAGTAAATTTTAAACTCATTTTACTTCAAAGATTTAAGTTTATCCAAACGTATTAAAACAAACTTCACTTGATGAGTGTAAAACTCTTTTTATTTTGTTTACTCTAAGCTACTGTTTGTAAACCCTAACATAACAATAAATAAATAACAGTTTACACCCTACAGCTTAATAATTGAATATTAAGTATAATTCTTTGCTTAGAATACTAAAAAACCGATGCATTAAAATGGCTAGTGAAACTTTTTTCTAACAAAATTCAAAATAAAACCACAATGGGGAAAAAAACAATTATAAAAAAAGATTTAAGAAGAAGTAAACTAAAATATTATTTATCATTAAATATTGTTTTATTGTTTTATATAAAAATGTTTCATCAGAAAAACGGTGATTAAACTGATTTAAAATAAAATTATGGATGAAAAGTCATTTTTTAAATACTGATTTGTCAATAACTTGTATGAAAAAAATAATTAATAATTATAATAACATAGCTTCTTATTGTTAAAAAAACCAGCTGTAGCTTTTTTTCAATGCATTTTGCGTATGATTCTTTGCAACAATAATGTTAAAAAACAAACCAATATCTAAAAATAGAATATGCTGCAAAATAGAAGATGTTATGTTATAACAATCAAAGCGAATTATTTATATGCAATAATGAGAGCAATAATTAAATTTGAATCTAAATACTTTTTTAGTTGGTTTTTGGTTTTAATTTAAAAAAATTAATCAATTCAAATTAATTAAATCAAAAAAAAATATATAAAAAAAATTTTGTTGGCCTATGAGTTGAATCGAACACAGGTCTCGGAAATCTCTGCATTTGCAAAAATATTGTTCAACGCTTTAACGCTCTCAGCCAAAGGCATCGTCGAATCCAAAGTTAAAAATTGTTCACATAAGCTTAATTTATTTTTCTTAGCATTCTATTTATAAATCAATTTGATATTAAAGGCAATAGTATATAGCTATTTTTGAGATGTGATGCTTTAAAGTTTAGTAAGGCTGTTTAGCTAAGAAGCGAAAACTTAAAACTCCAATTTAGTGTTTTCCGTAGCTCAAACGCAAGGAAAAACGTAATAATTTCAAACGATTTTTAATTTAGATATATTTATTTTAAAATCAAGACAATATACAAAACAATTTAAAACCTCCATAGCACTATGGTTTTTCTTTAACATACATTCTTCGTGACTGCAAATTTTTGCCCAAAATTAACAAAATTTTGAAAAAAAAAATTTTGACGAAAATTTTTTTTTCAAATAAAAATATGAATTTAATAAGCAACAACGCCAAGTTAATCAAAAATGACTAATTTTAATTTTGAAGCAAATTATAAATAGACATAAAACAAATTGTCTTGCAAATCCATGCGTTTTAGTGCAAATATTGCATTTTTTAAGGGTTTTTTGATTTAAAGTGTTTTTTCTTATGCGCAGCTAGCCGCAGCAGGTTTTTCAAGAAACATAGAGTAGAAGTACTATATTTAATGGAAGTATAAGTGACCCCCCAATATAAGGTGATATAAGACGTTTTTTTTTCACTTTATTTTTGTTAAATTAATATTCCTTGAAAAATTAAAACATAAATTTCTGCGATTTTTCTATTTTATGTTTATAATTATATTTTTATTATTTTATAATAAGCTTAATTATTGTTAAAGCTTTAATAAACATAAAAAAACCGAATTGAAATATGTTCTTTTCGCTAGAAGTTATAAATGTTTGAAATTGGCTTCTTTTATTTGTTTTGAATGCACTTATTTTTGTTATCAAAAAGTTTCAACTTTGGCGAATTATGTAAAAATATTCAAAAACAGCATCAAGTTTTTATTATCATTTTTATTTTAGTCATTTAATTTTCTGTTGCAAAAATAATTTTTTTTATGAAAAATCAAAATCAAAAAATTTACTGATGTCATCCTAATTTTGAAAAAAGCGCACTGTGCGCCGTGACGACACCTTTTTTTTTTCACCACCAACTTTGAAGTCTCATTACTTTTTGAACATCTCACGTATCGAGGCAAAAAAATTTTTTTATTTACTTTGAACCTTTTGTAATACAATAATAAAAAAAGTTTTCAATTATTCTTTGCGTTTTCAAATAAGAATTTTTTTAAAAAGGGTCCAAAAAACGGGTTTTGAATGAGAAGACCGCCTTAATGAATAGTTATGCTATGTTTGGTTAATAAAAAGTTTATGGCATAGACCGAAAATAACATGCTGTTTTAAATATTTAAAGGATTAGGAGTTTTAAAATGCAAATGGAGATGGATTTCAAGTTTACCAAAGTGGTCCTTGTTTCATTCACTCATGAAAAATTTAAAATTTTTTTATTTTTCATGTTTTATTATAGAGCTCATAAAATAATTTTATTTTTTCAGTTTAATTTTTTCCCTAACAAAATGGCTTTCATTTAAAAAAGTCAATTGAACTAAACGAATATACGTCCCTAGAACGCACCTATTTACTTGCGCTTCTATTATGATGATGAGTAACCAAGAGAGAGGTTCTTCTGAATCTAGAATATATCTACTATATACACTGAGGGTAATATGTGTTAAAATTAAATGAAATTGTGTTCATATTAAACGAATATGTTTTTGAAATAGAGCTTTAAACAATTTCATTTTAGTTAACTATGTTCTTAAATATACTTTTAATTGAAGTAAGCATTTGCAGTTTAAAAAGATTTAAATTAAAAATAAAATTTTAAACAAAAATTTTTATATTGAAAACAAATATTTTTAACCCCCATTTCTTCGATGCCATTTTTTAAATTATTTCGTGTTTTTGACGTCAGATTCGTGATCAGCGACCCCTGGGACAAATCGAATACTAAATGTAAATTCCATTCGATGAAGTTTGTTTGTTTTATTGCGGCTTAAAATATTGGAATATTTTATATATTTAAAAAATAAATTAGTTTTTATTTCATCTAACCAAGCTAGTCCAATTAAATAATATTTTCAAACAATGAAATGTGATTTCTCAGCTTGGTCTCAATTGTCTGCTCAATAATTCTACTACACATAATTTTTTAATTCAATCTCAGATAGCGACGTATTTTTTGTTATAAAAAAGAAATAATAAGAGAAAATTATACCAAAAAAAAATAGCTTTATGTGAGAATGAGAATATGAAATGAGAATTATACAAATAAAATTTAAGCACGCTTGTTTTAGATTTTGTTTTGCAGAAGCACAAACGCGTTTAATTTATATTTTAAAATTTTTTGTTTAATTTTATGTCACTTGTAGGCTGTTATATTTCAATAAATCACCGCGTTCTTGAAATAAGTTTACGGACAAAATTTCAGCTGAATCGGCCTAGAAGTTTTGGAAATATAGCATTTTTATTGATTTGTGGGCGGTAAAATGGGGTGTGGCAACATTTTTTTCCTTTATCGTATTCTACTGAAGGAAATTTCATCATGGAACGTTTTCAAATAGCAATAAACATTCAGCACCAACTATTTCTGAAAATACAGAAAAAGGTTTTTCTTGATTTTTCTTGAGGAAAACAAATATTTGATAATCGTCTAAGAAATTTGGAATAGTAGATTGCTTCCGAATTCCAAGGCTATATTCCGCAAGCTCAACGTCCATTCTGAATAATTTGTGAATTTATGGTATTATTTAAAACGGTTCTGAAAAGAGGTGCAAATTTGTTTCTTGTTAGCATTAGAGATGGATTTTTTTTGTCTCCATTCATGAACACCTCATTTCCAGCCATCTTTTAAAGGTTTAAAAGCGGCAACGTCTGCTGGTTGTAATATTCTTGTTGAATTTAGTTGGTTGCATAATCGGCTTATTGGAAGAGTAGTATGGGTACTATGGCTATCAACAAATAGAAGGATTGGAAATTTCGTATTATTATCAATGAGATATGGATGAAATACTTTTGAAATGTACTCGTAAAATATCTCACGAGTCATCAATCCATTTTCGCTTACAGCAACATTCTAACCTTCTGCCGATTTCATTTGTTCTAGTAGCCGAATGTATGGATAAATAATTAAAGTCGAGGTGCATACACCAGATGCACTAAATGAAAACATTACCATAGAGTGTTAATTATTATCTAGAGATTGCATCCACTCTGCTAAATCTCTGGCATGTGTTAACAAAGTTATTTCACTTAAAAACACGAAGAAAAAATACTCTGTTAACCTCTGTTAACACATGCCAGAGATTTAGCAGAGTTGATACAATCTCTAGATAATAATTTATACTCTATGACATTACCGTCAAGTTAAATTTTGCATTGCCTTGGTTAACTTCGTAAACATTTTTTGCACCATATGGTGCTAATACTTGCTTCATTTTCGGACACAGTTGAAAGCAAGTCTCGCCACCATTAAATATGCTTGATGCGTCATTTAAAATTGAAAACATACCTTCTTTTTTAAGATAATTTTCTATTCGGAAAACCATTTCTTAAAATCTGATTCCCAATATTAGCGCTTGCAGCTGTAACTGACTCAGGAAAACGATTTTTTAAAATTGGATGTCATTTCAAAAAAGCTTGATACCAGCCATAACCTGGAAGATTTTTTTCACCAAATGGATGCTCTGTTGGATTATCCGTTGAAATTGTCTGGACATCGCTTAATACCTCTTCTTTTCGTTTCGGGAAAACTTTTTTCTATGACGCAACTAACCAAGAAACGCTTTCATCTTCCTCGGCAATGGATAAGAATGGTTATGGTCCTGGTCTTGGCTTAACAAAATTACGGCTCAAATTAGTGTACTAAGAGGAATTTTGAGTTTTTTGTAAGCCGCATTTAAAGAAATTCTACATTCCCTTATATGCGTTAGTGCGAATTTAAACCTTTCTTCACTGTAAGCATGCATCACTTTTGGCATTGTTCTAAAACAAAGTTGAAAAAATTGTATACAATTATTGGCCATATACAATTACAATAATTAGCAATGACAATAATTGTACTCTTCATATGAGACAGTTATTGACAGCCCCTTGGCAACAATTGAAATTAGTGAAGAATTTAAGACAATTATTGGCAACCCCATTTATTATCATATTTGCGTTGAAAAATATTATTTCAATATATTTTCACTTTAAATACATTTCAACAAACATAAATTATATAATTCTAACACAATACACAGGTTACACTTTTCTTATTAAAATGACAAAAAAAAATCCTTTGCTCTTAATTGCTCGTATAAGAATATTCTTTACGTTTCGCACAGCACTAAAAGCGAAATAACAACAGAAAGGTCGGCAGAATATAGAAAAATAAACAAATATTTTTTTTTTTAAAAAAAGCATTGCCAGATACATTCTTCAAGTCCACGGCAAACCCTATTCAAAAGAAGGTTGTCAATAACTATACCGAAAATTGAGGGTGTTAATAATTATATCGCTTACCCTATATGTTGCAAATGCACAATCGATTTAAGAGTACATTCATGCAACCTATCAGATAAAAATAACTAATTGCCCAATATATAAGTTTGCGACTTTGCATGAATACCCTTACTGTAACCCACTTGAAGTAATAGACTACTAAAACTGTACATTTTGTCTACCACAATTTTTTGTTTTAAATAGACAACTACAGTACTCACCCGATAATAAACTGAAAAACATAAAAAATTAAATATACATAGCAGAAATAATGTTTTTTTTTTACTTTTGAGACCATTTGTTTTAATAAATTACAAGAAAAACATATCACCACAAAATTTATATTATATGTAAATATTTCATTTTAAGCATTTAAAAAAAATATTTTTATAATTATTATTAATAGGACTAAGTAGGAAAAGTTATTTGCAGTTTCTGGTTATATAGAATCCATGCTAGTATATTAAAAAAGACACTTAATTTTATAGAATTAGTTTTTTCCTCATCGATAGAAATTTGTCAATTTCTAAAATTTTTCTTTTCATAATATCATATATTAAAATCACTAAAATCGATATTAAATTTTATATTTTCTTAATTTTTTTAAATTCCATTCATTTGCTCAAATATCATTTATAATAAAAAACTTTACTTGGTTTAGTTAGTTTACTTACTTACTTACTTACTTAGTTTAATCAAAACACAATTTTTTGGCAATTATTTGTTTAAGAGAACCCAAAACGAATTGAACAAAACATGATTTTTTTTTTAAATATCTCAACTTTCAAGTGCCTCAGCCTAGCCAAAACTAAGTCTTTCCCCTAAATATTTTGTGTTGTGTTATCTATAAACTGTAAGGTTTCGAGTCACACAAAATTTTGATTTTTCTTCATATACCAACGCAGTGTGGTTCAATGAGGGAATTTTGATTATTTTCTTTTGATAATTTTTTGGGAGCATTTTTTAAAGTAGCAAAAAGCTCCAAACTTTCTTCGTTGCCCTCCTCGTCATAGTCGTCGCTCTCATCTACGAGTAAGTTCGAGGCATTTATATCGCTTTTATAAGCGAATAGTTTGTTGCGAGTATAAAAGCTGTTATAAATAATAAACAGGATCGCTCAAAGGTATTCAAAAAGTTCTTTTAAGAATTTTACACGTTGAGAATGGAGATTTTGAACATATTTTTTATTTTTGAACATTTTTTTATCATTCGAGCACGACGAATAATGAAAACAAAACCGGTTTTCGATTAATCCAAACTCCTTATAGCCACAATGTAACATTGTCGTCAGAAAGTGTCCAAAAATGCGTCCCATAAGAAATACATGTAAATTAAGTGACAATTGGCGCTTGTCGCTTGTTACGCTCAATGTGTTCGGTCTATTATCGTAGAAAAATTTTTGTTATAATTTGGATATGAAAGGAGTATGATAGGTGGATAAAATGAGGATTCAAGTCGAAAAAAAGGTTCTCGGAGTTTTTCGAGATTTTTGGCTTAAAAAGTAGGATGATCATCTTTAAAAAAAAAATATTGAACGTTTTTTACTGAAATGAACGTTTGAATAATTCCTTTATTTCACGACGTAAACTCAAAACTCCCTAATCGAGATAAAGTTAATTGAAATATTACTCTACTTTTCATTAAGTCTAATTTGTAATCATGTAGCCTTCTCTTTATATCCCTTTCCAATCCTTATCCAATCAATCGTCCTTAAAATAAGCATAGAAAGGACATCCAATGGTAGACATAATGATTGAAATGCGTTAAGTCGAAATATCTGGTGCGTAAAAAAAGCTTGACCTTTAAACTTAAATTCGTTTCACTTCAACAGAATGAAAAGTTTTTATTTTACATTTTATTTCTTTAAATTATTAAACATTATAATTTTCGCAATATAAGGTTCCTTTATGCATACAGTTAATATGTATTAAATATATTTTGATGACAGGTGCAAGAGTGCTAATCGGCATTTTGAATCGTATTATTAAAGTGTATGAGACGAGCATCATACGATGCTCTAGTATTCCAGATCATCACCATCAACAAGTTCACCTTCATTTGAATCAATTCCAACTTCTTCATAATCCTTTTCAAGAGCCGCTAGATCTTCTCGAGCTTCAGCGAACTCTCCTTCCTCCATACCTTCTCCTACATACCAATGTACGAAGGCTCGCTTGGAAAACATCAAGTCAAACTTGTGGTCCAGACGAGCCCAAGCTTCAGCAATTGCAGTTGTATTGGATAACATGCAAACAGCTCTTTGGACTTTTGCCAAATCACCTCCTGGGACAACAGTTGGTGGTTGATAGTTTATACCTACTTTAAATCCAGTTGGGCACCAGTCGACGAATTGTATAGAACGTTTTGTTTTTATAGTTGCAATCGCAGCATTAACATCCTTGGGTACAACATCGCCACGGTATAGCATGCAACACGCCATATATTTACCGTGGCGTGGGTCACATTTAACCATCTGGTTTGCTGGTTCAAAACATGCGTTCGTTATATCGGCAACAGTTAATTGTTCGTGGTATGCCTTCTCCGCGGATATAACGGGTGCATAGGTTGCCAACGGGAAATGGATGCGTGGGTACGGCACAAGATTGGTTTGAAATTCAGTTAAATCTACATTAAGAGCTCCGTCGAAGCGAAGAGATGCTGTTATAGAAGAAACAATTTGGCCAATTAAACGATTAAGATTTGTGTAGGTTGGACGTTCTATGTCCAAATTGCGACGGCAAATATCGTAAATAGCTTCGTTGTCGACCATAAAAGCACAATCTGAATGTTCCAGCGTGGTGTGGGTAGTGAGAATTGAATTGTATGGCTCAACAACTGCTGTGGAAACCTAAGAGCAATGAAGATAAAAGAAACATATAATTTTTCAACAAACTTATAAGAATTTAGCAAATTAAAAATTAGTTATAGATTGAAATGAATAATCTAAGCCTTAACCTATTGCGCCGTCCTATTTTTCCGGAGGATTTGATTTTTAATAACTTTCAAGCAAATCTATGCATAACAAATATAAATTAGAAGAAGAGTCAGTCCAAATGAACTGATCCAAAAAAACGAAATTTGGTTGCTCGACTTATTTTAAAAAAGTTAATATTTTTATTAACAGTTGTCTAATATATTTGAATCTCAGTACTGCTTTCAAAAACTTGTTTTTTTCTTCTTTCAAAATGTTCTTTGCTACCTATAGCAATATAGTATATGCGTTTGTGGTAACTTATATATCTCAGCTTCTGTTATACATAGAATGATGAATTAAAGACCATAATATTAAACACATTTTGGGCTTTAATCTGAGAGATGCTTATGAAATAGTATCTTCATATTAAAAAAAATTCTACATTTTTGAACGAGATATGTAGCAACTTTAAGATTTTTTTTTTTTATAGAAAGCAGTTAGTTGCAGTCATAAATTTTTTTCTAGAGTACATTTTAACCATTTGCTTGAACATAATCTTTTTCACATTCTTTGCTTTGCGGAACGCGAACTGCGGAATTAAATGACTGGATAGATTCAACATTAGAAGATAATACAAACCTGTGGTGCTGGATAAATTGAAAATTCCAACTTAGATTTTTTTCCATAGTCGACAGAGAGGCGTTCCATTAAAAGTGAAGTAAAACCACTTCCGGTACCACCCCCAAAAGAGTGGAACACTAGAAATCCTTGAAGTCCTGTACATTGATCAGCAAGCTTCCGAATACGATCTAGAACTAAATCTACAATCTCTTTGCCAATTGTATAGTGTCCTCGAGCATAGTTGTTGGCGGCATCCTCTTTTCCTGTTATAAGTTGTTCTGGGTGGAAAAGTTGACGGTATGTACCAGTACGAACCTCATCTGTAGTAAATTATAAATTGTTATTACTATAGCTTTTTCTATTCGTAGCATTAGGCAGTAGAGTATAGAATAGAGTTAGCTACAATAAAGCCATTGCTTTAAAAACTCTTTTTGGAGAAAAAGTTTGCAATCAATACAAGAATGTCTGCCCGTATATACTAACCCTTTTTCGGATCCTAGATCTCTTGAAAATATTTTGATGAAGTTGGATATATTTGAGCTTTTTAAAAGTAGTTTTCACAAAAACAAAAAATATATAGTCGTAATTATTAGCTTTTTACATAAATATGGTAAAGCAAGGGTTTCATGACTATCGATATCGAACATATTTTTATAGGCTTAAAAAAAAAGAATTTTTAGAGTTAAAATATTTTCAACATATTTGGAGTTTATTTTCGAAGCGCGTTGAAGATCTTCATACACGTACTCTGTTTAAATTCTGTAAACGTGTTTTTCTTGAAAAAATTTTCTTAAAACTGCGGAACTTGTAGCTTAGCCAATTTTCACCCTTGACTTGAAATTTTACCTGTAACTTAAGAAGTAAATTATCTAGTACATATGATGTATACAATTGATAGGAAATGACGGTTAATATCAAATTCTCAATTAAAACAAACAATGATTTTTTTTTTAAATTCATGCCAAAATTGCAAAATTTACCCGTTCTGAAGCCGAGCTTTTTGAAGTTCGAAAATCTCTAAGGTCAAGAAATATTTAATTTACTTGATGCTTATTTTTAAAATCGTTCGATTTCTTGAAATTTATGTCATCATCGTCATGCTCTTGCTGTTAAACAGATACCACAAGCACTTCAAGAAGTTCTCAGTGAAACTATTAAGATTGTAAATTTTGCCAGAACCAGATCCTATTGTGCGATAATATGGGAAGCTTACATAAAAAATTGCTTCTTCATACAGAAGTAAGATGGTTATCCAAGTGAAAGGTTCTGGCCAGGTACTTTGAATTACACGGCGAAGTTCGAATCTTTTTATCAGAACATGAATATGATTTACCTGCAAACCTAAAAACGTTAGTAGGCTTCAAAATCTAGCCTATCTTTTCGATATATATTCGTACCCAGGCCCGTAGCTAGGATTTACCCAAGGGGGTTTTCATAAAAAATATATCGATATTTTTTGATGTCGATGAATCAAAGAAATTAAGTATAATACTTTAATGAGTTTTTAATAAAACTTACTTTTATATGTTTTAATGTATTTGTATTAAGTTTTCTGTTTTTTTTTTTGCCAATTCTAACAATAAATCATCCTCTGTGACTTTGCTATCCCTATGTATTCTTAAGTATGCACAATCATTTAAGCGGTACTCGCCCATAGAACTTCTAGAAATTTATTTCAAATATCAATTGCACTTCTTCACCTATCACCACACTTTCCTAATATTTGCACCAGCATATGCTGCTGAATTCTGATTTAATTTATTCCTATGGTTGTGTTACCAGAGCAAGGTAAAATTCTTACATATTGCTTCCTGCTCGTTTGTTATGTAATGTTAATGTTAATGTCTTCAAGAAGGATCTCACTAATTATTATAAAGTGTAATTTATGTACTTGTATTGCCAAAAAAAAAAAATTACTTTGCCCTCAAATTTCATATGGTTGTGTATTGTAAACTCAATTATACTCGAACTTAATTAAATTCAAACCTTGTTAAGTAAATTTAGTATATTTTTGTTATTTTGTTTTGTTTTAAGAAATTTTGTAAACTTTTATATGAGTCTAATTAGTCTTTTGAAACTATTTTGTAATAATTTTTTACATGCTAGTTCTTAACTTCTTTTTAATTAATTTTAATTTTAATTTTTTATTAATTTTAAAATATCTTCAAACTAATATTATTCATGCTTGTTATATTTTCTAAAATGTCGTTAGGACAGTCTTATAAGATTATATTTTCTTAATGTCCTAAGAGAAACGCAAATAAATAAATAAATAAATAAATAAATAAATAAATAAATAAATAAATAAATAAATAAATAAATAAATAAATAAATAAATAAATAAATAATTAAATAAATAAATAAATAAATAAATTGTTTAATTAAAAATTTTGATCGTTCCTCGTTTTCGGATGTCATCAAAATCAAGTTGAACGATGACAAAAGCCAGTTGTGCTTTGTAAATAGTACTTTCATGTTGTAAAGTGTTGCACTAAGGTATATAAACAGTAATTTTGCAAAAGTTTTCCACAACATTAAAAATGTAACCTACAATGCAATTCCTTTCAAACGATATTTTCGTAAGCGTCTTATTATAGTATTCTAACAATTTACCTACAAGTTGCTATCGGGCTAAAATTCTGTATAAAGCAATGTTGAACTATAAGCCACTTGTTAACTACTATAAAAATTACCACGATAAGAAGACTAACACTTTCTTATAAGAAAATCCTTAGCCAACTCTTAAACTTTAACATATCACTTATCAACATTTTTAAATTTAATTGACTTCTTCGACAACATTCATAAGGTTTAAAAATTTTGTTTTTAAAAATTTTGCTAAAAAAAACGCAAAACTTACAATAAGCTCCGATTTTCAATTTGGAGTAAGCTTACAAATGCCAACGGTTCAACCAAGACTGCTTTAATCGTAGATTACACGAACCACTGACAGAAAAATTAAAAGATGGGGGGGGGGGGGGGGGGGGCAGAATTTTAAATGTTTTGAAAACTTGAAATGAAATGAAATTAGATATATCGTTGCTTGCACCTTTATGTACTGCCGAAGTCCAAGGCAGTTCCGATGTATCAAATGAAATTTCTGTTTCTGGAACAACTTCTACAACAACGCTACAACGCTACTATTATAGTAAACAACAATAAAAGAGAGTTGAATGCCGATATTTTTTAAAACCGTTATAACACTCTAATTTATTGTTGTTTACTATAATAGTAGCGTTAGTTTTAAAATCAACTGAAAATTTTACAACAAAAACATTACACTGTAAAGTAAATTTTTGTTTTTTCTATTGTTTACATATCAATGTGAGCTTTTGTAATTTACATAGGTATTTTAAGCACAAATTAAAACTCAAAAAACAGATGACCTGTTGACCTGAGGTAAGAACTTTGTATTCGGAAGTTTTAGAGAACACTTAAGAGAACATAAATACGTAATAAACTGAATTTTTTTTTTAGATAAACTTTAGAGAAAATCGCATTCGTACTAATTTTTTTCGTGAAAAAAATTATTTTTTGAGTTTGGTCAGCTTAATTGTTTTTACCAAACGAGTAAACTTTAATTTGTTTATTTTTTTATTAGACCTGTTAAATTGTGTTTCCAAAACAGCACTCAAATCTTACGAAGCTATCATACTTTCAAAGTTATTGCACTAAAAGTGATATTACCTTAAAATTCGACTTTTTTACATTATTTTACTCCTATCTCGGAGGGGGGTGAAAATAGACCCCCCCCTCCCATACAATTTTTTTCTTGTATTGACCCAAGGAACCTCCGGTTTTCAGATTGACCTCTCTAACAGACTCACCCTGTATATCTTTTATGAAGTTGTCAACATTATAGGGTTCCGTCGCAAACTTAATATAGAAAAAGGTTCCATTGATGATGGAAGTTTGAAGAACGCTGCTATAAGCAATGCCATAATTTTCTGTGACTATAAAAATTTTACTCATAAATCCTTGCAAACATATTGTACACAATGGTATACAATTTTATACCGAGTATGAAATCGTAAAGTCTTCAAGGGACATTAGAGCGTTTTTGCTTCCTTGACGTTCGCTAAAGCACTGAAGTTTTGATGGTTCTCTATTCTATAGATATTTTAATCAGGGATGATATTTGGGGGATTTTAGGGTTTTTTGAGACATTTCCAATTTCAAAGGTTCCGCGGCCCTTCTTATTAATTTTAGGCTTTTTTGAAAATTCTACCAAAAAAATAATCACAATCTTTTAAAACAAAAACTTTACTGGTTAGGGGCTGTTCATAAATTACGTAATACGTTTAGGGTAGGGGAGGGTCCAACATTTGTGACGAAGTGAGACATGAGGGGGAGGTCGGTTGTGCCTTACATTTTTTCATCTATTTGTAATGAAATTATAATGAATTTATAATTTTAAAAATTTGAAAAATAATTTTTAATATTGCTTTAATTTTTTATCAATAATGCATCCAATAAAATGAACGGAGTACAAACCGAAAAGAAAGACAGCTATGCTATCTATGTTTATACCGAGCAAAAGTATAAAAGGCATTTGAAACACCTTCAACAAGTATTGAAGCTTTAAAAAACAAAGATCGAGAACAAGTAAGAGCAGCAAACGGAGCTAAAATAACGTTTTTGGAGTTTACTTTTTTAGAATCGATTTCATATACAGCCCGTGGTATGAAAATTATATAGAGAGTGAAATAAAGCGTTGAACAAAAACAAGAGCGTTACGTTTTCTGTCATTCGTCTAGTAACATTGTGGTGCTCGGCTCTCAGCCGCGCGACTATGCGTAGCAAAATACCAACAACGAAGAAATACCAACAAAACACACACATCAGCAATCTATAATATATACATACATATATAAAATTGAAGTGCAAATTTTTGTAAAACTCCAAAAGTAATGGGTTGATTTTTATGAAATAAGTTTCAGAATATTAGTGGTATTCAATTAACGCCATATATGTGGTGTAAATAGCGTATGCGCCGTAAGTTCGTACAACTTACCACACATACGCAGTTTACATCACAAATACGTCGTTCATTGAATACCACTATTATATTTATGCTACAGCACAGTAGAGGGGTTTATTTCCTTAGAACTTTTAATAGTAAGTAATTTTAATAGTAATGAAATCATCGAAAATGCCACGCATTGCTTGGTTATTTTCTTTTTACTAGTTTATGTTGCGAAAATTTCAATAAACTCCATGTTGCTCTCTGCTCTTCTCTTTTAATGCTCAGCTAGCACAGCAAAAAGTTTTGTTGTTTTGTGTGTTTGAATATGTCCACATTCGCATTGTAGCTATTGCTCATAGCTTGTATTTAAGTACTCTTTTATTATAACTGATAAATACTATCTATACTATTATATATAAGCGTTGTGACACTAAACGGATGATCCACAATCACGTCATAATCACTGAACCGATTTAGACGACAATTTTTTATTTCAGTTAAATCGTAATAGGCTATGTTAAATTTGCAAAGCCTACATAAACCGCCCACAAATCAATAAAAATTATATATTTCAGACGGTTTCGGTCGTATTAGACTAAAATTTGGGTATTTAGCTCGTATGCTTATGGTCGGTAACTGTACTAACAATGGGCGTGGTCGGTCAATATATACACCCACTTTTATGAAATCATTATAATACCTTAATTGTACATGTTTTCATAGTGAAACTTGGTATGTAGTTGCTATGGGTCCAAATGACCGTCAGTATGTGTATAAATGTTGCCACGCTTACTTTTATCGCCCATTTATGTATCTATATCTATCTATCAATATATATAAAAATCAAATGCCACGTATATTTTTACATATATTTTTACACATATATTTTTTATTTTGCAGTTTATACGCAATAATATACCTGCTAGATGACGCTGTAGTCAAGCTGTAACGAAAAATCGTATTTATAGTCCGATTTGGCTCAGATTTGAAATATATATTGGCAAGGGTAATCAAGCTATGTTTATAGCTCCACTAGGTGCTGCCAGTGTTGAATTATTATCAAAAATCATATTTATAGTCCGATTTGTCTCATATTCAAAATATATATTTAGGGTAAGGGAACTAAAACATAAACGAAATGGCCATTTCAGCCCTTGAAAGGGCTTCTTATGATCAATTGTGTTGTGCGTGTTGTGAACACAAATGATCGAGAACTGGACCTACAAGTTTTTCCGAACTGCTTATGTTCTCAAGAAGCTTTTCATTTTTACTCTCTGAAGTTTGCCATTGTCTGCAGAGAGGTGAGGGCCGAACAGAAAAATTAATTCAATTGAAAAAACTTTCTGTGTCAGGTGGGGGATTCGAACCTGGGTTCTCTGGCGTATGAGACACACGCAAGGTAGCGCCATTGTTGAATTAGTATCAAATTTAAGGTCTAATTTGTTTCATATCATAGCTTTGGTGCAAAACTCCCATATTTTTCATTTTTTTTGCGAAGAGGTTATATAAGCTTTTATTTAACTTGCTTCGTTCGTATATATGTATGTATGTCCGCAAATCTTGCAAACAATTTTTCGACAGCTTGTGGGTCTCCGATTAAACTGAAATTTAGCATACATGTGTAAGCCCGGTGACAATGCAATATTATAAAAAATAATTGCCACACCCCCTTTTACCGCCCACAAATCAATAAAAATGCTATATCTCGAAAACTACTAATCTGATTCAGATGGAATTTTGGCAGTAAATTTCCTTCAAGTAGAAAATGGGGTTTAAGAAAAAAATTAGACCACGCCCCCTTTTACCGCTCACAAATTAATATATCTCCAAAGCTACCGGCTGTTTCAGCTGAAATTTTGGCAGTAAATGTCCTTCAAGTATTGCATGGGTTAGAAAAAAATGTTGCCACACCCTCTTTTACCGCCCACTTATCAATAAAAATGAGATATCTCCAAAACTACTAGGCCGATACAGCTGAAAATTTGGCAGCACATTTACATCAAGTAGGAGATAGGAGTTTAAATTTGGCCACACCTCCTATTCCCTCCCACAAATCAATAGAAATGATGTATCATAATAAAGTATATAATGCTATAAATAATGTAAATGGTATAAATATTGTTAATATGTACTGTTAAGGTTAATGGTCTAAAAAATGAATATGCTATATGTAAGGCTTTCAAAATAAAAGAGGTTCATAATAAATCATTAAGACTAAATAAAAAAAAATATAAAAGAAAAATTTTTAAAAAATAAGCTTTTATTTCAAACCAAAGCGTGACCTTAAAAGAAAAAAATAAATTTTAGTGACATTTGTCATATCGTCACCTAAAATGCAAAAAGGCGTAACAACATTTTTAATTTTTTATAGGAGAAGGTAAAAACATTTTAAAATCGCACATATATAAGATTTCAAAGTCATACTTTCTTCTTAATTTCGTTTATAAAATAAATATTTTTGGATATTTGTCCAAAGAATGGCCTTAAAGTCTAAAATATGTTCCATTTTAAAACGTTTGTGGCTTCTCCCATAAAAAATTTAAAATGTTGTTACGCCTTTTTGCATTTTAGGTGACGATATATGTATACAAGGTATATTCTAGATTTCAGATTTCAGATTTCAGATTTCAGAACCTACTAAAAGATCCAATTCCACTGATATTGTGTATTAAACTTGTATATTTTACATTTCGAAAATTTCTAAATTTATATACGTCCCTAGAACTTACCTATTTACGTACGCTTTTATTATGATGATGGGTAACCAAGAGAGAGGTTCTTCTGAATCAAGAATATACCTTTTATATACATATATGGCAAATGTCACTGAAATTTATTTTTTTCTTTTTAGTTCACGTTTTGGTTTCAAATAAAAGCTTATTTTTTAAAAATTTTATTTATATTGTTTTTTTTTTACTTTTTATTAGGTTATTACTATTTTTTTATTTACCTGAAACAGTATGATTTTAACTTTTTTGAGTAGTACAATTTCGAGTTTTTGAGTAGTACGGGGTAATATGGATATAATATTTACAAACTTTTTTTGAAATAAATGTATACTAGTGATAACAACCCGAAAATCGGGTGTACTTAGCAAATTCGCTTCGGAGATCACACATTCTCATTTACCTTAGAGCGAGTTCGTGTCTTAAGCCTTTTTGCCATTTTTGCAACTTTAAACGCTCATATCTGCTCAACCCTAACACTTATCAAAAATCTAATAATTTCCTGCATACCTGCAGGTCATGACCTTTCTAATGATATATCAAGTGTTGCTGTGGCGTTTGTAGATTTGCTGGAATAAGGGGACCCTTACCAGAATAAGTATATGTATAGACTAGTGATAACGCCCCGAAAATCGGGTGTACTTACCAAATTCGCTTCGGAGATCACACATTCTCATTTACCTTAGAGCGAGTTCGTGTCTTAAGTCTTTTTGCCATTGTTGCAACTTTAAACGCTCATATCTGCTAAACCCTAACACTTATCAAAAATCTAATAATTTCCTGCATACCTGCAGGTCATGACCTTTCTAATGATATATCAAGTGTTGCTGTGGCGTTTGTAGATTTGCTGAAATAAGGGGATCCTTACCGGAATAAATATATAGAAGACTCATTTATATATAGCCAAAGCTTTTTTTAACGGTCTGTTTTTAAGTATCTTTGAAACAATATTCTCAAAATAGATTTTAAATGCAAATAACTTATAGTTTCTTTGCACAAAAATTTCAGTTTGCACTCTTAAAATTTTTTATTAATGCGAAACATTAAGTAATCAAATGTAAAACGCAGGAATTAACTAGAACTTTTACTAAAGCTTAAAATAAAAACTTATTCGCAATTAGTCGAAATTGCTCCTTTTTTTCAATCACTTTATAAATAAAAATATGTTAGAATGAATTGAGTCGCAGAAACATTTGACAGAATATGAATTAAATTGTGCGTCTTCTTGGTTAAGATATCTTTTTTACTTTTACTTTTTTACGTAAGAGAAGAGCTCCAACTATTTCAAAATTGTTGGCGTATTTCGTGTTTTGACGATACTTTAAAAGAAGTGGAGCATTTCCGTATGCATGTTAAAATCTTAAAATGTTTTTCCCGAAGAATAAATTTAACAAGTCATGACGATATTAAAAAAAAGACAATATTTTTTCGGAGAAAACCTTTGCTGTTTAAATTATAAGACTGCAACAAATTTTCACGATGAAATGATTTAAGCACCCAGCTAAAGAAGACAGATGAAGGTACTCAAAATCACAAAAGGTTTAGCGAAGTTATTTTCCAGGTTCAAGGGAAATTTTTGAAATTCTATTATTTTTGTACTGATTATAACTACTTTGTGCGTTACAACTGTTTATTTTATAAAAATTTACATTGTACGAACTGTTTGTGTTGGCGGTTCGTATCCAAAATCATCGCTATCATCAAAAATTTGTCGAACATTTTAGTTTCAGAACTATTCAACGTAATCAAACATCACCTCAATAAATGTTCACTTACGTCAAGTAAATAATAACAGTGGTCTTAAACGGGGAAAATATGTTACACGCTGCAGTGTTAACGCTATAAGTGTTTTTCAAGTGTGATAAAATATATAAAAAATTTAAATAAGTTCAATGCAAGCCTTATTTTTATAGTATGCTCAGCAAAGTTGTAGAACAAGTCAATAAGAACTACTTTGCCGAAGCAAGTATGAACCAGTAACAACCAGTACAAAAAAAATAGTACCATGGTAGAGTGCTTTTAAGAAACTAGAAAAAAAAAATAAAACACATTTAAAGCACGCCATAATAAAAAAAACCCGACTACAAGATCACTACAAAGTAAAAAATAATTTTAAAATAACTTTTGCTCTTAATTTCTTGGTTTCTATTTAAACATATTAAATTGGAAAACTTATTATTTAAATTTTTTTCTAATATGTTTTATTATCATAAATATATTATTTTCTTTATAAATACAAAAGCTTTTAAGGTCGGCGCTAATAAAATCAGACTTTTAATCAGAAGCGCCAACTTCAAAGCTTTTGTAAAACTTTACGACGCCAAGTGAAAAGAGGAAACGTCCGTGGCGAAGCCTCGGATCACTGGGTCCTGCTAGTTATATACAGAAAGTTAGAATTTTACTCTACCCATATTTCTAAAAAAAAATTCGCAAAAAAGTGTTTTTTTTTACGCTGAATCCCTTACTCTCCCTAACTCTCCCCTTACATTTAAATTTATGTGCGCTATTTTTGTGATCAACCAAGAACTTCCATGTTTAGGCTAAAACAGCTAAAACGAAACAAAACACACAAAAAAGGCAAAGTTTTTTTTTTTGATTTTCCGAACTTGTGAATGAATTTTTTGTCATAAAAAATTAACCCTTTTGAGCAAAATATTAAATAATCTGGACTTCTTGATTATTAAAAAGTGTGCTACTTGTGTGACTTAGGCTTGCCAGGTCCTGAAAGGCTGATGTCGGGATAAGTCAAGAAAACTCCGGGATTTCTTCGGGAAGTCTTCGGGACAAAAATCACATTTGCGTACTAGTATTACAAATACTAAAAACATACTAAAAACATACATACTAATACTTGAAAAACATAAACATAAAACTAAAGCATAAGCAATAGGCTTATAAATTGCATCTAAATAATTAACAATATCGTCATATATTTAAACTAAATAATAAAAAAGAAAGAACTCACAACAATAAAATATTGATGTTTCATAAAATTAGAATAATGTATAAATTGGGGAGCAACAGAACAAAACCGGTTAAATTCATTTGTTTTTTAAATTTTGCAGGAGATGCTAAAATATATATATGTTATTTCTTTGTTTTTGTATTACTTAAAGGAGTTTAAGTAGGAGCTTAAGTAAGATACGGTGATGGTTGAGAATGCCGAATCAAAAAAAGTCACTTATGGCCAAAGTGAATTTATCCGGATTCGTTCTGCTGTTCTTCATTTAAAAAAGACATTTATTTAACATATTTTTGATTTGTACGAGTTGTTTAAAGCGTTTTTTCACTATCTGGTGTATTTAATAAGTACTTGAAATTTAGGCAATTTTCAATTATATTCAGCCTTATTAGAAGCTCAGATTTAAGGTAAATTTTTCAAAGAAAAAATTTTTTTTTTTATTTGTCTAATGTGTTCTTTAGAGTTTCTAGAATATACATAAATGTTTTTATATCGATACCTGGCATTGCAGATTTTGTCCTTTAAGCATCCCCCTAAATTCAAGGACCTACTATTTTTCGTTTTTTTTTTTTGTCAAAAAAGCGCGCGAAAATCGATCTCTTTTTTTAACATTTTAACTTTCGCCACAATTTTAAAAAAACCGTGCGTAGGGGGATGCCGAATTACTGGTCTGTACTTTAAAATGACATTTGACTTTTTTGTAAAGCATTAATGTCAAATGGCCCTATTTTTGTATGAATTTTGGCCCTTTTACAACTAAGCCAATAAAAGCACTAGCACAATATCATGTGTGCAAAAGCTGGCCATCAAAGGTACATAGTTTGGCTACTTCCGATCTACATAAACTAACTTTAATATGTTTTCTTCAATATGTTTATGAAATAATTTGTTGATAATTTCTCAAAACAAGTTTCAAAGCAAATAAAAACAACCTAAAGTAAAATAGATTTCCTATTTGAAGCATTTGTTTTATAAATAAATTTGAACTTTAGAAATATGGTAATAATATACAAAAAAAGTTTTTAAAATTTACCAACGACAGTGGGTTCCAAGTCAACAAAAACTGCTCGAGGGACATGTTTTCCGGAACCTGTCTCACTGAAGAACGTACTGAATGAGTCATCACAACCACCGACTGCTTTATCCGATGGCATCTTAAAAACCAAACTTGTTGCAAGATAATTTTTAAAAATGTATAAGGTGAACTTTACCTGGCCATCTGGTTGAATTCCATGCTCAAGACAGTACAGCTCCCAACAAGCGTTTCCAATTTGTACTCCCGCTTGACCAATGTGCACAGATATACATTCCCTCTGCAAAAAAAATTAATATATACTTCAAAAAAAGGACGTCCTTAAAATTTTATATTATTGATTAAAATGAGTGCTAATAAAAAATAAAGAGTTTCGAGAGTGTTGTAAGTTCACGAAAATAAAAAATTAAATTTAGAACTTACTATTGAAAAAATATGTGAAAATTGCTGCTTGTTTTAGTAATTGAATAATTTTACTGAATTTTACTGCAGTATTTTAGTGTAGAATTTTTAAATAATCGATATTTTTTTAAATCGATTTTAAAGGAAGATTAGACCTTTAAGAATATATCCTCCAAAGGAATTTTTAAAATTTCAATTATTTTCGGAGCTATGGTATTTTAGTGACGCGGCGAGTAAGCCGGTCTTACCGTAGTGATTCGAACAATAGGGGGCTGACGTTCTCTGACTACATGGGGATGAATAATTCCCAGAAGCTCCTTTATATTTTATACACCTTGAACTTTAAACAATCCGTGAGGTCAGTGTAATATATTTTGCTGAAATATTATCGTGTTTAGAGTACAGTACTGCCGTCATAAGGAAGAGTGCGGCATCTAGCATGAAAATAAAAATGAATTTTATTGTATTTTCCTTATTATTCATCCATCCTCTTTAAGATTGTAAAATAAAAATCCCGAATTTTTGGCCCCAAACCTTAATATTTTAATCTAAATTGTCGGATCTACCCAAAAATTAGGTATCATTCCAGCATAAAACACAGTATCAACATAAACAGAATAAAAACAGAATAAAAAATGCCGTATCTACATGCACCTTTTGTTTGTTTTTTATTTATTTTATACACACAAATTTTTTTTTTCAGTCATAAAAAATAGAATTTGAGTCATATGAATTTTTTTTATAAAGTGTTTTAATATTTATTATATCTTTGCTTTAACTCTAATAATATAGAATATATGTATATATCGGCAAGATGGTTTTGATGATATTTTAAATTAAAATAGGCAAATTATTCTCTTTATAGATGCGAAAAAGGATGCAGATACGGCTTTTCTCAATGTTTTTATTTGAATAAAATCGGGGAGCAAACAAAAAAAAAAAAGCGGCAAGTACAGTGTTTTATGCCACAGTTACTTAATTATTGGTTAATTCTTTCAAATAACCTTATAGTTCATATTGTCCTGGGATTTTCTTTTCTGAAGAATAAAATTTTAATTTTTATTTTATCCCTTTTTTATAAAATATTGCCTTTTATTGTGAGGCGTTTTGCATCGATTTTTGAAAATTGTAGAAGCCGCACTCTTCCTTATGACGGCAGAGTACAGCTCAGTTTGCTCTGAGCATCGTAGACGTACGTTATCTGTGTGCAGCTGAAAAATAATAAAATGTCAGTATTAATTTAAACTTCTTTGTGTAAAATGGATACAAAAACTAAACAAGGAAGCACTTTGCGTCCAGATGGACAGACAAAAAGAAGATTCCATGGTAATCGACATGCTGTTGAAGACGAGACAAGTTTTACTAGTGCATCATCATCAAAATTGAAAAAGTCGGGAGACGAAGTATATTAAATTTTTCTATTTTTTTTACTACACTTTCAACATTAGTACATAAACTATATGCAATAAAGAAATTAAATTTTCTCGAACTGCTGCTCGTAAAAATAGGATTTAAAATTGCATTGCAATGCAGTTGTGAAAATTTTCAATACATTCAATCCTCACCCATTAATCAATAAAGCATATTAAATAAACCGAAGAAATGTAATAGCAATGAGACTTTTAGGAGTTGGAAGAGAAGGTATAAATATATTCTGCAGTGCTATGGATATTTGTCAACGTTTAGCTACCATGACATACTACAGTTGCCATGAAAATTTACTTTCGGCAACACGAATGAAACACGAAGATACTTGCACAATAAACAGGAAGAGCAGGAAAAATGGAAGTTGACACTGTCATTGAAATTTTTGGGAGATCGGTAGCAAGGTTCATTAATACAGGTTAAGTCACTTGAGAGAAGCTCGATCGAACTGTCAGAATGGATAAAAGGAAATTAAGAAAAAAAAAACCTGAATCTGTACAATTTTTAGCTAACAGCTACTTTGACAGTTCGAACAAAGGCAGAAAAAGAGTGCTTTTCTCTCAAGTGACTTAACCTATATTAATGAACATTGATCGGTAGAAATGCATGAAGTCCAATATGTAAACATACTGCTCATCACATGAATAGGTACAGAGCATGGTAGAATTATAAGGTAAGGCCGATTCGGAGAGGAATGGAGTAGAAAGCAGAATAAAGCGAAATAGATGTCAAAATCAGCTGTTCATCGCGAATTTCTTTATGCTCACGTTTCGCAGTTGTTTTTAGGTTAAAACTGTTACAGGTTTTTTTTTGCAATATTAAGACTTCTTTCACATTTCATAGTTTTTATTACACTTATTTTATAATATTTTCACTCAAATTAGCACAAATTTAACACCCGCGACCGCACTGTTTGCAACTTGGAAACGTAAAATATTTTCTTCATTTGCAATTTCTACGAAATTCGTCGTTTCGACATATCTTCCTTCTCATTATCCACTCTTCGTTGACCCGTGAGAGCACTCAGCGAAGCGGCCCTACCTTATCATTGTATCATGGTACAGAGATTCTCTAATATACCAGAGCTTAACTCTCTGCTCCAAGCTTTTTAAAAAGCTTTATTTTGTTTTTGTTTTAAAGCAAGGTTCATTAACATAGGTTAAGTCACTTGAGAGAAAATCACTCTTTTTCCGCCTTTGCTCGAACTGTCAAAGTAGCTGTTAGCTAAAAATTGTACAGATTCAGGTTTTTTTTTTCTAGATTTCCTTTTATCATTATACAGTTCGACCGAGATCCTCTCAAGTGACTTAACCTATATTAATGAACTTTGGTTTTAAAGATTAATAAATTTTAAAGAAATCTGGTGAAAGAGAGAACTGAGATTTGTACCGTTAATGTATAAAATAATTAGTTTTTGTAAACAAGTAGAAAAATATGCTCTATTTTTCGCGTCACTTGAATAGATACATGAGACGAAGCCAGTGATGTGATTTGGTGGGATTTCGGGCTTATTTTGGGATTTTCAACTGAGCCATAATTTTTAAAAGCTTACCCCCTTATAGCCCCTTGTGACTTTTCTGTAACATACTAAAAAATATCCTACAAAGTCCATACGGACCATATTGATTCCCTTTTAGCTCATTGTTGAATCACTCCTACATACCACACTAACGAAATAATACACCATCGTACCCAGAGATGGCGCTACTAGTATGTTATTAAACGTTTTTCATGAAAGTTCGAATACCACGACAAGTTGGTTCATGGAAAAAATTTCAAATTCGTGAAAAAATTGTTAGTTGTCCTATTTTAGATTTCCACACACAACATAGAAAAAATTTAATATTGGTTCAATGTCAGAGATCTGTCAAACTCCCTTTATTCTGTAATAAATAGATATATAATAAAAATATTGATTTTCAAAAAAATTCATGTTTTATTAAACTTTAAAATGTTATTTATTTTAAAATTTATGATCATGGGTTATCATAAATTGTCTTGACTTTTTTGTAAATGTTTACAATTGTTTTTTTATTTGATATTTCATTCATAATAATAAAGTTTTCCGATAATGCATTAATAATGCATTAATAATGAATAATGCAAACAATGTATTAATTTATCAATTTGCAATAAAACTAACATTACAAATCTCAATTAAATCACCGATTTTCATACAAAAAAAAAAAAAAAAGAAAAAATATAAGAATATAATATAAAAATTTTTTCTGTTCTTACGGTTGGCAACGTAAATATTATCGTTATGTTAGTAATTTTACTGTGTCCACTGCAACAATATTTCATTGGCACTTCATTATATATATTGCAGTTTGTCCTTACAGATACACGGTTTTGCTCAATTCAAGTGTTAGTCTTCTTCTCAGAAATTACAAAAAGAATCTAAGAGTGGAAAAAACAGAAAAAATGTCAAGTTCGAGGCATTATTCTTTAAGGGGGTCCTCTGGTAATCTATGCCAAATTTTAGCCTTTTTTCAAAATATTGTGGAAAGAGAACGAGTAAAGATATTTTAGTTCCGTTTTTTGATTTGGGTAGCTTAATTTATTGAAAAAAATACAAAATTTTGAAAAAGTGAATTTATGGACCGTTCAGAAAGTTCTCGGCCTGGTAACGAGGTTCTCCGGAAAAAAGGTGGGTCCAAATTGCGCACGATTCCAAGTGTAAACATCGTCTGAAAAAAAATATTCAGTTACTTAGAATGAATGTCCCTATAGCCCCTACCTCGGAAACAAAAATCGAAATTTTTTTTGGGGGGGAGCCGCCACTTTGAAAATGAAAAATCGAATTTCGACCTTTTTTTTGTAGTCTAGTGTAGAAAAAAAATAGTAAACATTATTTTTTCGGCAAGTTTGAGGTAGGGGCTATAGCGGCGTAAATTCTGCGTCGTTTCATGCCTCATATATCAAAATCGGTCAAAAACTGTTTGAGTTATCGTGCGCAAAGTTTTGAAAAACATGGTTTCGATAAAAACGCGTTTAAAGTTTTGACTTCAATTTAGAGGCACACAAATGACATTAACACATATTTTTTTAATACAATACTTACGAATATTAATCGGCAATTCCAGCCCCATAAAGTGTGCCTTCCTCCATCTCATAAAACGAGTTTTCCATGGCTTTTTGGGCTCTGCGGGCTGTGCGACCCTCTTTCGATGATGCGTACGTTTTTAGCTCTGAGCGTTGAAGTCGTTTTCCGTCGCGAGATTCAGCATACATCTCGGCTTGTGGGCCGATGACAATACCCATTGTTGACATTATTTTTAAAATACTTGTGAAGCCTTCGTTGAAAATGCAGGTTGCCAGAAAATTTGCGATTTCGACTGTGGTAGCACCACAGTGGATATGTTTCGGCGCAAAGGTCCACAAAAGCGAGTTGAACGATTCGTTACAATTTTGCGTTTCACCTCCAGTGCATCGGTTGAGTAGATCGTCGGATGATAACGCTTCGTATATGGGCTTCATTACTTGCAGAACCTTTCCATCAAGTGGGGCGTACGTGTGGTGAAATGAGGCTAATGAGCCTTCTGCTGCTGACTTTTGATAGGCGCACCAGCTGGACTCACCAGGTGGGCAATACATGTTGTGGATTACTATCACTTGAACTTTTGTGATAATATGTTGACCATATTTCTTTTCTCATGTTTTCCACAGAGTCCTTATTACGTCGAATAGCAAGTCCATAGTAAGTAGTCAGCTCGCTTATGACTTTGTCTGTCAGTTTGCCAGTGCCTTTTCCACCGATGCCTTTGTTTTCTTTTTTGGCCTTGCGCAGCCGTGTGCCCATGCGTTTTTGCACGTGAGCGATGCACTCCTTTTTTGTGACAACGGGGTCGCCGTTATACGGATCAAGGTCTATAATGGCCTTGAAGGTTTTGCTGTCGCCATCGCCAATATATTTTTCATATTTTATGCCATATTTTTCGATCGATGAGGCAAACATTTCCTTCACGGCATCTACCTCCATCTTGCCCGCACTCCCACTGTGGTTGTTTGTGCATGTTTTCTGGTGCGATTCGTACCATTCTTCGAAGTCTGCAGAGTCATTTTTTTTTCCCCACATTTTGCATGCCTGGCAAAGGCTTGATTTGACAACGGAGTCAACCACTTTTTTGGTATGTTTACCGACGAGCGTAGTGACACCAAAAAGAGACGAGAATCCCCGTTTTTTCCAGGTGCCATCCCCTGAAACGGTCAGCAATGAGGAGTCACAGTCAGGATTTTTTTCTTTCTGCTGTTCCTGCTCTTCTTTAACCGCATTCAACAGGCACTGCTTGTAAACTGCTTTAGCAGACACATGCATGTTTTTCAAGGTGCCATAGTACGCATCAAGGCACAATCCTTGGCATATGTCCATTAATCCGCAGAACATATTAATACCTTCTCTCCCTATTCCAAGCAATCTCATGGCAAATATCAACCGGCGATTTACAACAAAAGATTTACCGACCACCGGCGAAGAATTAATATACTGTGTAGCTTTACATTGGCACTGCAGACTCACTTTGAAGCCGACTCCACGCATACATGTTTTTCCAAATCGAATTTTTTGTTTACATTGGGCGCAGATAACCAGAGCAGCAAGCGTTTGGAAAAATGAAAAAAATTCCAAGAAACAGAACTGGAGGTTGTTTTCGATGATGACTTCATTGTCTTGCGTTTTCTTCAATTTTTTGGCCGATGTGCTGGCAAAGTCGGTGTCCTCTACTTGTGAGTGCTGGTTTCCACGGAAATGCCTCTTTTTTGTTCGATACGCGTACTTACGCGGCGCGTTTGGGTGGCTTTTTTTATCCATAGCAAAAAAAAAAACACAAAACGATTTTTCTTTTATTTTACAACAGCAGTTATCGCGCACGCGTAGCTTTCAGCGTTCGAAAATAAACTGAATCTCGTTCGTTTGCTTCTTTCATGTGAACACCTGGGCTCAAAATCATTTCAACCCCTAAATCAAAACATGCATGTATACATACTGCATGTATACATACTGTGTGTGTATATTTTGTAATATCAATACATATTTTGGAAGAATTCCACAGAATTTTCGACTAATGACTGCAGGCAAATAAACAACTTAAATAAACAACTGATGCGTTATTTTGACGAAAACATACCTACACAAAAATGCCTGTATCTCCTAAACTATTTCGAATTTTGAAAAATCCTTTTGGGAAAATGTTTTTGAGTATCTGAGCAATAGAAATATGAAAAAAAATATGAAAAAATCGAAAAAAAATTATTTTCGGATTACCAGAGGACCCCCTTAAACAAATTATATAGTCAAAGTTCGCACAGAGTAGCCATTTTGTGACATTTTATAATATTTTGAAAAACTAATAGTTAATCTGTTTATCAAATGAAAGATGCTTAAAGAACGATCTAAGGACATTTACATTTCGTACTTTATTGACATTAACCGGTAACTGTAACGCATGCTCGGTATTGAATTGAGTTACTCATCTATATTAATACGTAAACAAAAAAGTTTGTGATCCCTTTTAACCTGTGTTAACTTAAACATATTCATATACAACTTATATCGATGGAAAGGTATAATATTATAATACAATATAATTTTTATTCGAATAGGCTAAGTTCCTAAATGCATTTAAGCAAAGCATCAGTGACTTTTTCTTTGAATTGGTACTTGTAGATTCACCAAAACTGCGCAACTAAAGAGTGCTTAAAAATAATAGTCTAGTTGCGCAGTTTTGGTGAATCAACTAAGCACCATTTCAAAGAAAAATTCACTGATACTTTGCATAAATGTATTTAGGAACACATCCATATTGTCATTAAGATATGTAAAACTAAGTAAATGTAAAAACCCTTTTTTCCCAATGGGACAATGAGACAGCAACAACAAAATACAAAGCTGCACAGCTCTATTAAACACCGTTGCTGTAGCATACATGAGCAAGAGTAGAATGCGAGAGAGTCGCAGACACTTCAAAAGAGCTGTGCATCATTATTGTTGTTGGTGTTTTGTCTTAACTTCTCTCTCAGCAAAATAAATTTGCCACCGCGTCAGAGTCAAAAGAAACTGTTCAATTGCTGCTTGCTTCATATAACACATGTACATATAACATTTCTGTTCAGGCTATGGGTTGGTGCGTTCAGCAAAAAAACAAAAGAAAAAGATTTTGATATAGTCGAATTTCGGCCCCAGGCGATTCTAGTTAAAGTTAAAGAGCTAAACGTATACATATGTGTATAAAAATCACTAAAACAACAATAAAAAGGCTTCCGACGACACAATTCTGCGCTCGAATTGTAACATCTGTTAAAATAATTTCATTTAATGAAAAAAATTATCTAAAACTGTCTCTCCACATCAGCTTTTTCGATTTTATTTACTCTAGTGCTTCCGTTTTCAATAATAAAATCTTAAATTGTGTCTCAAATTAATATTAACCATATAAGGGCATTAATAATCGCATCAGTAAACATAGCATTATCTGTGAAAAGAGTATGAATTTTTAGGTGAGGCATCTTATGCGTCATATTGCGTCATATGCATACGAAAAACAATTATGAACTGAAGCATTTTCTTGCGACGAAGAATTCGAATAATTACTTAACTCGTATTTAATTTTTGATACCATTTTTGTATTTTTTGTATCACGAGATTTTTGCTTTTGAATTGTATATTTGCGGTTGATTTGGTAACTGTTGTAATTTTAGTAGATTTTTTATTTTTTTTCTATATCACGCATTCTGTGAAAAAGTAAGCCGCAGACTTTTTTTTTTGGTTTATTAGAACCACGTTAGTTGCAGTTTTATTATTAACCGATCAGTAAAATAAAAATTTTTATCGGCTAACCTAAAAAGGAGCCGTTGTTTTTTGTCCAAAATACGCAACGAAAATATATTTTAACCTACAAAATCAACACCACTTCGACGTATCGAACAAAATTATTTAGATATACAAAAAATTCTTGTAATTTAAGATATAAGCTTTCTTTCAGTGCACTTTTTGAGACATAAAGCCGCGTTCATAGTGAATGTCAAGGCCGTAGATAGCGAATTATTGCTCGTAGAACAAACAACTTTTTTCCAAAATTAGAGAACAGTAAAATTAAAAAAAAAAAATTAAAAAAATTAAGATTGGGTTTTGAACTAAATTTTTTTCTAATTTTTTTCCAAATCCCTCCTATAAATTTTTAATTTTATTTTAATTTGACTGTTGTCTAATTTTGGATAAAATTTGTCAGTTCTACTAGCAATATTTCGATCTACGGCCTGGCGTTCACTATGTACGCGTCCTTATGCCTTAAAAAAAGTGCACTGAAAGAAAGCTTATATCTTCCAAAAAGGCAGACGAGCCAATAGTAAGCCAATATCAATGAAATACAATGGCTTATCATGTTGCCTGGTGTTGCCGGGTATTGCTAGACTTTGAAGCTTAATCAAACTTTAAATTTAATCTTTTATAAAATATATATTTTTTCTTTTTTTTAAATTATTTTAAAAAATATCAGTGTACTTAAAATTTCTTGAAACTCTATATTTTGTGTGTACAAATATTCTACAAGAGAATCATTGTTTTATTTTAATTTTTTTCACATCAATCTTTTGAAAAATTGTATTTTCTAATAACACCGTAATTTGGCTTACGCAGTTTTCAATATCCTTCCACTTCATAACCTCCACTTTCGCGGCCCATATATCCTTTGATTTTATTTGGATTGAAAAAAATTTGGTTAAATAATCTCCAATTAATTTGCTATACAATTATGTGATAATTTTTTGTTTTTGGAACAACGAATTGTTTTAATTTTGTGCAGCTAAGACTGCATTTTAAACCTCTGTGCATTGGGAACACCATACGCAACCGAAATTTTAATTTTTATAATTTTAGTATATAATTTTGAATTTATTTAAAATAAAATATTGAATTCTATACTATTAAACTTTTCATACAAAAAAAAAATGTTTTTTGAAATTTTAACACATTTCGCTGATTTTTTGAGTTTTTTAAACTAAAACTGAGGTATTTTTGGTGTCCTCCTTACGCAACCTAGTAGATACTTCATATTTTGGTTTATGTTTTAATAAATCGATTAAACCTAATTTAAATTTAAAGATACACATATAATGGACAAAACTGGATTTAAGAAAGAAAAATCATTACAATGCACCAAAATATACTTTAAAGTAATGAAAAATGTCCCCGTACACAACACGGAATGCATGATATATTTCAAATTTTATCAACTAGTTTTTAGTTGATCGCATTTTAGTTTGCAGAACCTCTTGCATTCCTTGCAATGTTTCCTCAGATTGAGCACATGTGTTTGGATCCACTAAAATTGAGGTTTGTAGAATATTGCTTATCGAAGATGAATTTAATTTGAAGCTAAAGCAGTAGTCGTGATCTGATAATTTAAAATAATTTTGAAACAAAGTCTGATAAAATGAAGACTGTGCGAATAATCGCCCAAGAAAAAATCGCTCAAAGTGCCAAAATGAAAAATCGGCCAAAAATTTTTGCTTTTTTCAAACCAAAAAAGAGGATAAACAATCGCCCAAAACTGCGAATAATCACCCAAATTTGAAATGAACGATAGCCTTAAAACTAAAAAATTTAGAAGGCATTTTATTTCACCCTTATTCTTCGAATATTTAACAAACGTTTACCAAGATATAACACTTTACATAATATGCACACTTGACGTTTCACCCTTTTACGAAATAACCAAAATGCAAGTATAATATAGAGAATAATACAGAGTTTTGTATATTTTTATTATTATTATTATTATTTATTAGAAGAATTGTTGACATATAAGACTTTAATCTTTTAGATGCCGCATACACAAAATAGATAACAACACATCAAATCAACTATTTAAAATTATTAGAGTCTAACCTAAGAGTCATTACAAATACATAAATTCAAAAGGTATTGAGAGATCATTATATAAATCTGAGCACAATTGAGTTATTTGAGACTTAAACAATATGCGAAGAGAGTTGACTTCAAATTATTAAAAATCATTTAAATAACAAGACAAAAATTAAAATTAAAAAGAATAGATCTAAAGGAAGAAATTAAAAATGAGTCGAAGTTTTAATAAAGGATGAAAGATAGAAAACAGGAGAAATTAAACTAAGAGAAGTAGTTGAAAATAAAAGGCTTGAATTGCTTCGCGTTGGAAATATTTTTAATGTTGCTTGGAAGTGAATTCCATAACCGTATGGCACTGACGAAAAACAGTTGGCTAGAGTTTAGGAAGTTATGCTTCGGGATAACAAGGTTCATGCTTCTGTTTGGCCTACAAAACTTTATCTTATCAAAAAGGTATCTTGGACAACGTGATTGGATTATCTTATGTAAGAAAATACATTTTCTCGCTCAAGATAGCTGATCTAACTACGACCCAATAACTGTTTCTTAAATGGTGTTATATGATCATACCTCCGAAGACAGTAGACATAACGTATAGAGTTGTTGAACTCAACTTGCATTTTGTGTGTAGATCTTGAGTCAAGCTTGCTATAGACTACTTCCGCATAGGAAAATTCTGGCAGTAACAGCTGTAAGACTAGTTTCTTTTTAGTTTCAATAGGTATGAACGCTGCAGTCATTCGAAGATTTCTGAGGACATAGTAAATTTTACGCGCGCAAAGCAGAGGCACCTGGCGAGAGCTGATGAGATCGGCTGAAGCCCGGACACGGGTTGTTACGACCACCTAAGTAAGTAAGTAAGTAGTAAATTTTACTAACGTAGGAGTTTACATGATCTTCACAGGACAAACACGAGTTTATTTGGTAACCGAGATTTGTGGCTTTGCTTACAAATTTTAGCTAAATGTCATTGAGCAAATTGGGGGAACATTTCGAAGACAAATATTTGAAAGTAACCTACAAAATTAGTAATAACTCAAATGAGTACATAAACAGTTATTACTTCAAAAGCTCAAATTGAATTTTGATTGTTATTAACTTTTTATACTTATGTTTTAGTTATTTCGTAAAAGGGTGAGCCGCCAAGAGTGCATAATATGCAATGTGTTATTATTTCAACACTTCAAATGTTAACTTTTTACATAAACATGCGTTTTCAGACTAATTTAATAAAATGAATAATCATCCAAAATTTTATATTTTGTGATTGTGATTTTGTGAAAAAAAAAATTAAAAAAAAATGTTAGCCTAATTTTTGGGCGATTTTCTCTTGGGCGATTATTATTTATTTTTTTTTTTTTCGATAATTTGCACAGCCAAAATTGAATAATTAATCTTAATTTTATGCGTCCACATTTTATGTTTCAAAGCATTATTCACCACAATCAAGAAAACTAACCCATTATCGAATGAATTTAATATAATGAGCAGTATTTCAATACTTTGATTAAAGTGATATTAAAACAGCAATTATATATTTAATAAGGTTTCCTTTTCTAAAAAAATTCAGGAAAATACTATTGTTTCATATCAGTGCTGCCAGATATTTTTCGAAAAATTCTGTATTTTTTGGAAACAAAAAATTCGTAGAAATCCATATACTTTTTTTAATCTGTTCTAATTGAAAATATTGCCGAAAAAATATTATAAGGCTACCTTCGAGTCATTTTGTGAAGTTATAGGAGCGTGTTTTCTATGTTTGTATAAAAATTTTAAAACCATCTCAGATTTTTCTCCCCGACATTTGCTTGAGGATTATTATTAACACAAAGGCTTAATTAGGTAGAGCCTTAATTATTACAAAACACGAGCTTATTATTAAAAAAACATCAGCTTAACATTTTTTATTAACTGTATAGTTGATTTAAATTAATTTAAATATTTAAAAATAGTTAAATAAATAGGAAATCATATACATATGCATGTTGCTGTTTATTTTATTTGCCAAATTGTCCAACTTCATCTTGAATATCTTACCACTCAAAGCCTTACCGTGTAGAATAACAGTTAAAGTAACTGTACTTGGCTGTTTCTTAGTTTTGTTTTGTTAAAGTTGAGGGAACTAAGTTAAGGGAACTAAAGGCGCGGAAGAACAATGATTCTGTCAACTCATATTTATTTGATAAATTGCGAACTTTTTCCCAAAATGTTTCGTAGAGTTCTGTCTCATCTTTGAACATACGCTTTTAGGCCTTGAATTCACTATGAACTTTTTCAACGTCATAGCCAAAGAAATGAGCAACTTTGGAAAAATTCCTGGGGCTTTACTCTGTAATGCGATTCGAAAAGCAATGCATTTCGAAAGATAAATGCAATCCGAAAGTGAAATGCCACTCTCTAACTCTTTCGCATGTGTATAAATGCAAAACTCTGTTTATGGAGTACCATTTATTCGAATACGAGCAAATTGACTTTCGAATCGCATTACAGAGTAATGCCCCTGCTGGTCTTTATCAGATTCACTTGGTAAATAAATTGTAGTTGTGCCATCCTTTTTAACGCTGCGTTCTTTAAATGGCTGCAATGACCTTATTATAGGATTTTTAATGAGTGTAGAATATATTTTTGAATTTACTTACTTTTTTTACTTATTTTGTAATTTTTCCGAACAATCAGAGTCGGAGCTGGTGATCATTGTTTCATTGTTTTGACGGCAAGTAACTTAACTATAAGTGTAAAGTAACAAACTGCCGTCAGAAAGCAAGTAAGAAACGCGATCAGTGTTGCTACTTCCATCTGGCATGCATGCGTGTGGTGCACATTTGACGACTCATGCGCTCAAAAAAAAAAATGTTACTTATGTCAAAATAAAACACGTAATTTGTAAGATATGACATAAAAAGTGTTTTGAATGAATGTTTAAATAAAAAAAAAAAGAAAAATCCGCATTTTACAAAAAACCATATAAAATCCGTAATCTTTTTTTTTTTAATTAAAAAATTCGTAGAAATACGGGAATATCTGTGTGTCTGGCAGCACTGTTTCATGTACTACATTTTCATTAAATCATTAGCTGTACCATTAAATTACTGTTATAATACACTCAATTGTATTTTTATTTAAGTTTTTTGAATATAAAATACATGATAAAACACTGATTTTAGTCTATTTAATTACAATATTAAGTTTTAAACAAAAAATATTCATGGAATGACACATTTTTTTGCGGCTTTTAGCCATATTAGAGGCATCGAAATTTCTTCGTTGTATTAGGGATATGTCGATTTCAGGATTTCGTTCCATGTGTTGTCCCTGAAATCCTTGGATGGACAGAAAAACGAATACAACATTTCAGCCATTGAAAGAACTTTGCCGAGCTTCTTATTATCAATTGTGTTGTGTGCGAAGAGAAGAATTTTCTCTAGAAGCTTAGCATGGCAGTCTTACTCTCTGAGATGGCCAAACATTAGTTTTTTGAAAAAACATTCTCTGTCGGTTGGGAATTTAACCGTGGCTCTTTGGGATATGGGCCACGAACTTTAACCAGTATAATGTTAAATACCTGGATCGCCATTGTTAATTGTATGTTAGAACTAAATAAATAATTTTACAAGACAATTTTAACTACGAAAAAAGTTTTCTTTTAATCTTAAGACTCTTTAGTAAAAAAGTAATCTTACGCGATACTATTGTCTGCTAAAAATCTTTAATTAATATACAAAACCGATAAGTTGTAACTTTAACAACACAAAAAAAAAATGTTGATCCTGTCTGGAGAATCTAGACATTCTTTTACTTTAATATTCAAAAAGTCCATCGTTGTTTTTAAGTATTTGTATATTTTAAAAATAACATTTTATCGTGCAAGGCAAGTTTACATTTTTTAAATATTTTAATACTTTTTTTTTCTTTCATTGTATTGTGCTGGAAAGGGCACTCACCATATTGATTAAACAATTATATTATTAATTCTCAAATAGTTTAAACTACACACGCGGTTACTTTAGTTGCTCTTATTGTACAATATCTGTTTTTCAAAACATGAAGGCAACTGCTCACAGGTATCCAAACTACTAAGCACACAAATTTGCCTGTAATGCAACAAGCTTGAAAGTCGACTGAGCGAATCATTACTAAATTCTGACTTATATACTGAAAGAAAACAGGGATACGATCAAAGTTTTCGTTAATGCTACCCTGCTCAAGTCATTTATTTTCTTAGTGTCCATTTAAGTAAATAATAAATTGAGTTGCAGAGGGCGCACAGTGAATCAAATAGTGTCATTTTGACAATTGATGTTCCTCGATTCCAATTCCTCGTTAATGTAAGATATGTAAATTTACGTAAAAACTTGCAAGATATTATAAAGTTTCAAAGTTGGTTGTTTAAATAAAAAAGAAAATTTTTTATCACTCAGCAGCTATTTTTCAAATTAAACGAAAATATCACTGTGTTACGGGTTTTTTAAAGGTTGTGATGTATTAATAAAGTATGAATTACATGAGAAAATAAATTTTTCATTATTTTAAGAAAATTTTTTCGAAAAAAATTTTTAAGAAATTTTTTTAAGAAAAATTTTTCGAATTTGAAACCTTGTTTAGTTTTTGTGAATAAATATTGTAGAGATTTATATTGAATGGACATATTAAATATGAATTCCTCAAAACAGCTTCGGATTTTTTTTATATTTTGAGTATGGCACATTGTATTTTGTCGTTTTTGCATTTTGACTCATTGAATCGTACGGAAGGAACGGTGGGAGTAAAAATATATTTGCCGAACCGAGGATATGCCTTTTAAGCCATTCTATGCAATTCTGAAGAAAAACTTCCAAAAAAGTCTATATGCATTTATTTATTTAGTTTTAAAGAGCGTCACGTACTTTTCTCGTACTCAAATGAAATTCAAAAGTTGACTTACGGTTTTTAATAACTAAGCCACAAAAAATTAATTATAAAAATTTATTATAAAAACTTTCTCTAGCCAAAAGCTTATCTTCTATTAAAGATATGTATTTTGATCACTTCTGCGTAAGGAAAAGTTTGAAAAACTGTTAAAGTGATTTTTATAAATTTTTTAAAAACGTCACGTACGCTAAATTTTTGAATGATGTTTTTTTAATTTGATGTAAGGCCATTGTAGCGAAGCCTCTATATGAATAAAGCATTTTGTAAGTGGGAAATTGTTTTTAATGTATTTAATTTATTTAAATTTTATTTATTTAAATATTTATGTACCTTTTTCAAAAATATAAAAAAACCCTTTTTAAATGAGACATCGAGCGTAAATTTAGTATAAACCCTTTTCTATTTCAAACTTATCTGATGGTAGGGAAATAAGTAAAATCAGAAAAAAATTGGGACATCATGTACACATAATGGTCCAATGAAAATGTCTGCCTTTTTTCCAAAAAAGTAGGAACTTTCCATAAATACAGCGAAAAGAAACCACCTACCACCACCTTAACCTACCACCTTAATCACAAAGCATATTGCGACGTGAGAACCAGAGGGTTCTATGAGGCATCACCCAGAGTTGCATTTACCGTTGTTTTGTTAAAATTATTCAGGAAGAAGCCATTGCCATATAGAGTGGCAGATTGAGAAGTTGAGATAAGTGTTTTTTGAGATAACTTTTTCATTCAATCATTTAAAAAAAAAAAACAAACTCAAATTTTATTTTCCGGCTTTAAAGTAATAGGAAAATATCTTCCATTCGTATTTGAATCCAAAATTTAGGTACAAGTGTCACGTAAGTATCAAATTTTGGGCCATCCTGGTGACGCCCACAGAATTTTTAATAAAAATTTAAAAGGGTGTAAAACCGTCAGCATGTATGCTGAATGATACTTTTGAAAAGTTTTATTCAAATCGGAGAGCAGGAATTCGAGAAAATTAACTTTTACCTTTTTTCGTTACGTACGTTTCATCGATGAAACGGTTGTTTTGTTTTCAGTGTACTTTTTTGATGTTGAACTTTACTTTTCTAAAAGTAATTGCATTTAATTTTGCATTAACCAAAGTTTCTCTCCCCATAATTGTTTTTTTTTATACTTAAGTCAGATTATCATATATAAATGTTTTCAAAGTACACTGAGAAATTTTAAAATATAAATTTAACGCTTTTGCATTTCTACAAAACAAAATTTTTAAACAAGCGTGTTTAATTTTCAACTATAAGCTCATATCTTTTTTTAATTGTTTAATTTTTTTCTTATTATTTCTTTGCTATACCAAAAAATACGTCGCTATCTGAGATTGAATTAAAAAAATTATGTGCAGAAGAATCATTGACCAGACAATTGAGACCAAGCTGAGAAAAAAAATCAGATTTTACATTTGTTTATAAATGTTTTTATTAATATTTTTTAAATGGACTTACTCAATTTGAACATCTATACTATTATATAAAAGTTGTGGCACTAAACGGATGATCCACAAGCACGCGAGAACCACTGAACCGATTAAGACGATATAGGTACCAACTTTAACCGCCCATAAATCAATACAAATTATATACTTCAGACGGTTTATATCGTATAAGACTAAAATTTGGCAATTTAGTTTGTTTGCTTATTGTCGGTAACTGTACTCAAAATGGGCGTGTTTGGATTATATACACGCCCACTTTTACGAAGTCTTTCTAGCTCCTTAATTAAACACGTTTTCATAGTGAAACTTGGTATGTAGGTGCTATGGGTCCAAATGGCGGTCATGTAAATTATTAAAACGAGTTGTTTTTTTATTTGCACTATGTGCAATTTTATTGAGCTGCACTATGTGCAGTTAATTCAGAGAGTTAACTAGAACTAAAACTAAGAAACTTAAAGCTACCTTAAGTAGTCGATATTGTTGTTGTTGTTCCGCCGACGCTGCATCGTGGTCGTTATTGTTACAGTTGATATTGCTGTCGTTGTTGTTGTTGTTGTTGTTCCGCTGACGCTGCATCGTGGTCGTTATTGTTGCAGTTGATATTGCTGTCGTTGTTGTTGTTGTTGTTGTTCCCGTGGTTGTTATTGTTACAGTTGATATTGCTGTTGTTGTTGTTGGAAGTGCTAGCTGCGATTATGCTTACTAAGCCGATCCCATATAACGGAAAAATAGCAGACATATCGTCAGCATTTTGGCACTGGAGCGGATGCGCGTGTTAACTTCCCCCCTTCTTAAGAGCGGCTGTCCTCAGTCGCGCCATGAAACTGTGGTTGACTTCCTGCTTTGGTCCTTTCAACCAATTCTACTATAGCGAGCTTCCTTTGTTTTTTTCTCCAAAAGAAAATTGCCATTGTCATAACCACGATAAGGGCAATCATGCAGAGCATGCCCAATGAAATCTGAGATTTTGTTTTTATTTCTGTACGCAGAGCTGCGATATGGTTTAGATTTCTTATGTTGACCTCATGCAAGTAAGGTAGGGATAACGTAATTATATGATCAGTGAAATTTATTTCTTGTGCCATAGGCAATTCTGGAGTTAGTTGGTATTTTCGCTTTTGGTTTACAAAGACGGTACCATTAATTGTTACTTTATCGTTAAATGTTACCAAATATGTTCCATTTATAATCACAGGAGGTTTGTCATCTTGACGAATTTCCGACACGCAATCATTGATTATAACCATGCCTTCATCCACGACTTCCGTCATCGCCATATCATGTGCCGAAATTGTTTTACAGTTAGCGGTGTAATTATTTAGTAGATGTTGTAGGCAAGATCCATCCGAGCTGTTTATCTCCCTGCAGAATGTTGATGTGGTCGCTTTTTCGCAGTTTCCTACCAATTTATAAGTCCTGTCACACTTTGCCATTATCTTAGATTCAAATATTATTATCTTTGAGTCATGTACTACTGGATAAATTATGGTTTTATTACAAACTGACTGAATTTTAGGGTACTTAATTAAGAAAAGTATAATTTCCTGGTTTTGTAAGATTTTTAATTTAGAATTAAGTATAATATCGCTTACGCTAATGTCAGTTGACTTTTCATTTTTAACAATAGATTCAATTTCTTTATTATCGAGTAAAATTGGATTTATAACATTCATTTTTCCAAGCATAATAGACAAAACAATATTACTTAGTTCAGTTATAACAGCTCTATTCCTGCTGCTTATAAGTCCGAATAAATGAGCCGTGTCAAGGTCTGTTGTCTTAGTTTTGTTCAATAGTTGATTAACGGCGTTCGTTATTTTACTAATTTGGGTTTGCATTACGGAGTTTATTTTTATTTGCTGTTCGTTTGACTCTAGTAAGATCTCATTTTTAATTTTCATTTCTTGAAAATCATCAAAATCTGGGGTGCCTGCTACATACTTGAGTGCGGTGCCTAGAAAATTAAGGCTACGAGCGTAACGATGATGGATTGTAAGTGTTTCTAAAAGCTGTGTTATCTGTTCTATGTCGAGTTCCAGAAGTTTCCTCATATGTGAGTGTGGGAGAAGGTCCATGTATTTTTCCGTTTCCTTTATAATTTTGTCAAAGTTCGTTAGATTCGTACGGTGCGTAAGGTAATCATAGTCAGAGTAAATTGCAACCACGCCGTCTGCAATGGGTATATAGTTAGATTTTGAGTAATCCAGTAATTCGCCGTGAATTTGTGTTAAGAATGGTAACCTGTAAAGAAAATTTATCTCAGATTACTTTTGTGAATTCGACTGTTTCCAACTAATATCGTAGTTCCCAAGTCTTTATCCACAACTTTTTCTATATAAAGTTTCCTGAACTTGTTTCCTATGCGTTTGTTGGTTCTAACGAATACCCTATCGCCTGGCTTATATTTTCTTGTATGTCTACCTAAGTTATGGCGCTGTAATTCTATTCGCTGAGCCTCCATGAGTTTTCCTTTTATTTTTTCTTTAAGTTCATTCGGTGCTGCGTGAATTATGTCTATCGGTCTGTAGTTTGTTATTGAGTGAACTGTTCTATTGTACCTAGTTGTCGCTAGAAGAATTAATTCAGAGGTATCAGAGATATCTAATTCTATTTTCAGGCAACGAGCTATTTCAGTGAGTGTGCTGTGAAACCTTTCCACTTGTCCATTTGTAGTGCTGTGGAAAGGTGGCGTTGTATAAATTTCTGCTCCGAAATGATTCATCAGCATTGATTTTACGGTTTCCGAGTTCAGCGATTTTTCGTTATCGCATACTATCTGTTTAGTTTTATTGTAGAAATTTAGAATTTCGTATAGGGGTTCCTTAATATCAACTATGGCTCTCGATTTTATTGGGAAAACTATTGCAAATTTGGAGAATTTGTCAATGCTAGTGAGGAAGTGCATTTTATCAGTAGAATAAATATCCACATGTAAAATCTCACCTGGATAAGATGGCACGGGTGTTTGGCCTATTTCTGTTCGGATTGGGTGACGTTGGTATTTGGCTTCGAGGCAAGTTTTACAATTTGAGGTAATCTCTTTTAGTTTTTTTCGAATTCCCGGAAAATAATAATCCGTAAGGATTTGCTGTGTATTTTCCCTTGCAGATCTATGTGCACGGTTATGTTCTGTTGCGAGAATTTCAACCTGATCGTCTTTATTGATCACATCCATAACTTTTTTCTCAGTATGGCGAAATTTAACCGAAGGGAACATTTTAATGATGTTATTTTGAATTTTTCCTAGCACAGGTAGTTCGCAATAGATTCCGTTAATAACGTTAGGGTTCACGGATGTCTTAAAAGCATCATAAATATCGTTCAGTGAAGAGAATGTGATTTCATGCCTAGTTTGTGTTTTAAATAGGATCTTAGATGTTTTTTTAATTTTGGGACCTTGGTCAAGAATAATCTGATTTTTAAAACAGTTTACCGGATTCTGCACTGTTGGAATAGTTGGTGTGAGAGATTCTTCGCTGTGAGTTGTCATGTCATCTGAGATTTCTCCTTCATTAAGAGCATTCATATGCTGCCTTGAGAGAGCATCTGCAACGAAGTTTTCCTTGCCTGGCTTGTAAAAAAATTTCGGTGAGAATTCTTCCACAAAAGCTTTCCACCTTTTGATCTTGGCGTTTGAGCTCTTATCAGATATGGCGAAGATCAATGGTTGATGGTCAGTAAAGATGTTAAGTTGTTTTACGCCATATAAATAGTTACGAAGCTTTTGTAATGCCCACACTATGGCCAAAAGTTCACGCTCATTTGTTGCGTAGTGTTCTTCCGTGCAGGAAAGTGTCCTTGAAATCATTATAATAGGTCTGCCGTTTTGAGACAAAACAGCTCCTATTGCTTGAGAAGATGCGTCCGTCGTAAGGTCAAACGGTTTTTCAAAATCGGGATACAAAAGGAGTACCTCTTCAGATGCTAAAATTTTCTTTATTTTGTCAAAGGCTTCAATTCCCGCTTCATCTAGATCAATTGTTGTCTTTTTAGATTTATTGGCACTTACATGGCCATTGTCCCCCCGCAGGAATTTGGTTAGAGGTCTTGCGATTTCTGCATAATCTTTAATGAATCGCCGGTAATAGCCAGCAAGTCCAAGAAATGATCGTAGGGCGCGGAGGGTTTTGGGCATTTTAAAGGTTAGGATATCGTTGACTTTATCTGGGGACGTTTTAATGCCACTACCCGATACCAAGAATCCCAAGAATTCAACCTCGCGCTTGAAGAACCTAGATTTCTCTAAGGAAACACGCATATTTGCCTCGTAAAGTTTTGAAAGAATTCTGCTGATATCCTTGAGATGCTGCTCTTCCGTTTGGGAGAAGATTATTACGTCGTCTATGTAGACGTGGCAACATCTACCGATTTCGTCCCTTAGGATATCGTCTATTGTCCTCTGAAAGATGCTTGGGGCGTTCTTAAGCCCAAAAGGCAGTCGGCAAAATTCATATTTGCCGTTGTTAATTGAAAAGGCAGTTTTTTCCCGATCTTCTTGAGCTAATTTTATCTGATGGAAACCTGACTTTAAGTCAATTGTGGTAAAGTATGACGAATGGCCGAGATTTGCCAGAATAACTGACGTATCCGGAATCGGATACTTGTCGCTTATGGTCTTTTCATTCAGCTTCCTGAAATCAATGACAAGTCGCATTTTACGATTACCATCCCCATCAATGCCCTTTTTATCGACCACCCATATAGGGTTGTTGAAAGGTGACCGTGAAGGTCTGATAATACCGGATTCTAGCAGCGATTTCACCTCGTTATTAACAAATTCGGCCGCTGCCATAGGGTACGGGTACGCCTTAAAGTAAACCGGTTCATTATCAATGGTGCGAATGCTGGCGACAACCTTGGTATTATAAGGTAATGACTCTTTGGGGTCGGCGAATACCCCTGAGCGATTTTTAATCATAGTTGAAAAATGTTCAACAAGCTCAGAAGGAACGGTTGAGTCATCAATAATAAGATTATTTATTTTGCTAGAATAGAGGTACAGAAATTCTTCCTGACCACCATCGTATTGCAAAATTCCTTTCCTGACATCAAGTTTTGCGTTTATTTCAAACAGGAAGTCAAAACCAACTATTCCGTCAAATTTTTCGAGGTTAGGTAAAATATAAAAATTAGATGTTTTATTAAACACATTCATTAAACATTTTGAATTGACTCTGGTTTCACCGTGTATTGATTTAACCAAAAACGGAGTTTCTGTGGGTTTAACAGCTTTTAAAAGGCTTAGATTTCTTACGTAATTTTTTGACGTTCCAGTGTCGATTAAGAATTTTAATTCATTCCCTCCTAGTGTCCTGCAGATGTACGGGAGGAGGGATTTCCCTCTAAAAAATTAATTTCATCTTTAATTTCCAAAACATCTTCTGTGTGACTGTCGTTAAAACCTGAGTTTGCGTTTTCGTAATAGTCATCGTAGTCAAAGTGATCCTCACCGCTAAGGCTATCCTCTTCAGGCTCGATATCCCGATGAGCCAGATGATTGATTCTCTGTAACTTTGCCATGGGTGCTCTGTCTGAGTCCCGATGCCTCTTAAACGGTTTGGCTTGTTGGTCAGGCCCGAAGGGCCTTGGTTCGTTAATGTTAACACCAAAAGCAGTTCTGTTGTTGGGATTTACTAATGGTCTACGATCCAATGGGTGGATAGGCGGAGCCTGTGGGCTTGGCCTATTCAAGACAAATCGAGAGGAGGAAGCATCGACTTCCATAGGAATAGGTCGCTGTGGTCTCTGTTGTCTTCTATCGAAGGGAATTCCACGATATTGTGGAATAAAGGGTTGTGGAGCAAACGATTGTCGTTCATGTCTATTAAAAGAATTGGCGAATACCAATCGCGCTTGATTGGCTTCTAACTCTTGAGCGAGTGCCAGCGCTGTCGGCATATCATCTGGCCTGGATGAAAATAGTATGTCGCACAATGGCCGGTTTAGGCCAGAGATGAAAACGCGAAGTGCGTCCTGTCTGTATTTTGCGTTAAGAGACTCTATGAGTCCATCCTGACCATTATATGACATTATGGTCTTATTAATTATTAATGTCAACTTCTTCTCTACCTCATCGTAGAATTCTATAATTGACAATTTACCTTGCCGTAACGTTGACATCTCCTGTTCTACCAAGTAGACAGGTCTTTTGTCAGCGTACGTAAAGTCTAGCCTGGCGATTATTGCTCGAAAATTCAGAACCGTATTGAAAGAAGCCAAAACCATGTCTGCTGATCCTGTTATCTTGTTCCTTATTATGGCTACCGCTTGGTAGTATTTTGAGCTACCAGCATAGTTCTCGAAAATTTTGTAAGCGGTGTGAGCCACTTGTCTCCATGAGACATATCTCGCCTGATCACCAGAAAATTCTGGCAGTGACTTCACTAGGTCTAGTGATTCATCACATGTTGTCCCTGGAACTATTGTTACATCCCTAAACTCCTCAACATGGGAGGGGGTCTCTAACAAGGTCAGTTTATTCGTTAAGTCGTCCAGTTTCTCCTGAAATTCACGTCTAGTTTGTTCGGTCGCGGCCCTTATTGCTGCATTAAGCAGGGTCTGTATTGTGTTTGCGTCCATGTTAATACAATTGTTAAAATTGAGAAAACTTAATATTTTATAAAAATCTTTATGTAGAGGTATTCAATAATATAATTTTTTTAATATAATCGATAAAGTTGCGAGAGCTTTAATATTTAATATTTTAATATTTTTAGATTTAGAGCTTTAATATTTTACAAAAATTCAAACAAAATTAAATTTATAAAATAATACTAAAATAAAAATATCTACAGTATTAACACGTTCATGATCCTTGCGTCGTTTGTCCACTCGGTGAAGCCGCATTCGATGGTTAGAGAATTTTTATTTGATTATTTTCTATTTACTGAAATCGTCTTTTACACAATTTATAACTGTTTTTTATTCTTTCCACGTAAGAGTTTTAACTCATTTCTTCTATTAAGAATTTTAATTTTTAAGAGTTTTTTTCTTTTAAATATCCAATAATTTTTTCTTTTTATTTTCAGGTAAGTCTTTCCAGCTATTGGTAAGTTCCTTTAATCTGTTTTTTATTTCTTTCTTCTATGAAGAAATTCACTGTTTCTATCTTTTCTTCTATGAAGAATTCCACTGTTTTTATTTTTTTCTTCTATGAAGAATTTCAGTTTTATGTTTTTCTTCTATGAAAAATTTCACTGTTTTTATTTTTTTCTTCTATGAATAATTTCGCTGTTTTTATTTTTTTCTTCTATGAAGAATTTCACTGTTTTAATTTTTTCCTCTATGAAAAATTTCACTGTTTTCATTTTTTTCTTCTATGAATAATTTCGCTGTTTTTATTTTTTTCTTCTATGAAGAACTTCACTTTTTAATTTTTTCCTCTATGAGAAATTTCACTGTTTTTCGTTTTTTTTCTTCTATGAATAATTTCGCTGTTTTTATTTTTTCTTCTATGAAGAACTTCACTTTTTAATTTTTTCCTCTATGAGAAATTTCACTGTTTTTCGTTTTTTTCTTCTATGAATAATTTCGCTGTTTTTATTTTTTCTTCTATGAAGAACTTCACTTTTTAATTTTTTCCTCTATGAGAAATTTCACTGTTTTTCGTGGGTTCGAGCCGCGTCTTTAACTATGCACGGCCCCACGTTGGGCGCCAATTATTAAAACGAGTTGTTTTTTTATTTGCACTATGTGCAATTTTATTGAGCTGCACTATGTGCAGTTAATTCAGAGAGTTAACTAGAACTAAAACTAAGAAGCTTAAAGCTACCTTAAGTAGTCGATATTGTTGTTGTTGTTACGCCGACGCTGCATCGTGGTCGTTATTGTTACAGTTGATATTGCTGTCGTTGTTGTTGTTGTTGTTGTTCCGCTGACGCTGCATCGTGGTCGTTATTGTTGCAGTTGATATTGCTGTCGTTGTTGTTGTTGTTGTTGTTCCCGTGGTTGTTATTGTTACAGTTGATATTGCTGTTGTTGTTGTTGGAAGTGCTAGCTGCGATTATGCTTACTAAGCCGATCCCATATAACGGAAAAATAGCAGACATATCGTCAGCATTTTGGCACTGGAGCGGATGCGCGTGTTAACTTGTACATATACATATATAAAATATTGCTACGCATACTTTTACCACCCATATATCTATCTATCTATACTATTATATAAAAGCGTTGTGACACTGCACATATGTTCCACAATTACGTGAGAACCTCTGAACCGATATAGACGATATAGGTACCAACCGATTTATTATTTTCGCTTAATCGTGATAGGGTTTGTTATATTTGCCATGCCTACTTTTACCCCAAATAAAACAATTACGAACGAACGATCGAAAATTGTCATTTCAACCCTTGAAAGGACTTTGAACGAGCTTCTTATGATCAATTGTGTTGTGTGTTGGGAAATGTTTGAACACAAATGATCGAGAACTGGACTTACACGTTTTATGCCGACTACGAACGGCTTATGTTCTCAAGAAACTTTTCATGACATTTTTTACTCTCTGAGGTTTGCCATTGTCTGCAGAGAGGTGATTGCCGAACAGAAAAATTAATTCATTTGAAAGAGCTTTCTGTGTCAGGTGGGATAAATCAATTAAAATTATTTGTTTCAAGCGATTTTGGTCGTATTAGGCTAAAATTTGATAATTTAGTTCGTATGATGTTCGTATGTCGGGGACTGTACTAAAAAAGGGCGTGGTCGGAAAACATATACGCCCACTTTTACGTAATCGTTATTGTCCCTTAATTGTTCATGTTTTCATAGTGAAACTTGGTATGTAGGTGCTATGGGTCCAAATAGCGGTCAATACATAAATATTGCCACGCCTACTTTTGCCACCCATTTGTCTCTCTATATCTATCTATCAATATATATGAACATCAATTGTCACATGTATGTTACCGCATCAATTGCAAACGGCTAAGCCGATTTGGTTAATTTTTTGTTTGTTGTATTTTGTAGTTACCAGGACAAGGTTTATACGCAAAAATATACCTGCTAGATAGCACTGGAGTCAAGCTATGACGAAAATCGTATTTATAGTCCGATTTGGTTTATATTCGAAATATATATTGGCAAACGCAAGCGAGCTATGTTTGCAAAAAATTGCTCCCGCTAGGTCGTACCAGTGTTTAATTATTATTAGAAATCTTATTTACGGTCCGATTTGGCTTATATTCGAAATATATATTAAGGGAAATTCGAGTTCGAAATATATACAAACTACGTTTGTAAAAAATTTTACCGATAGGTGGCGCTATCGTTGAATTATTACCAAATATATCGTACAATTTATTTCATATCATTGCTTTGGTGCGGAAATTCCATATTTTTACATTTTTCGGTGAAGAAGGTCGTTAATGTACAAGGTATTAATTTTTTTTATTTATTTTTAATTACTTAAAACAGCATGATTTGAACTTTTTTTCAGTAGTACAATTTGGGGTTTTTAAGTAGTACGGGGTAGTATGGATAAAATAATTACATACTTCTTCTTGAAATTAATGTACCTCCTTCAAAAAGAGAGGTTCATTCACACTGTGAACCGGACTTAACTGTCCGATTCGAAAATTTTTTTTTAGTAGGTTGCCACATGTGTCTATGACAAGACTGCCAAATATCACCGTCTCTCGTTGACATTTGGTAAAGTGACAGTGTTTTGTTTACAACTTTTTTCTTGTTTTCGATTTTTACGATGGAAGAAAAAATTGAGCCTGATTCACTCGCCTGATGTCTGGTTTGCGTGTCATGCTATTATACCCATGTCTCATAACCAGAAATGATGGGTTCGATGAATGATTCGTCGTTTTCGACCATTTCCCGCATGTCTTTCGCGATAGCAACTTGGTCTCTTTTTTGCATGAAATTGAGTTCTTTCGGTACCAACTTCGCAGTGACACGTGTCAAGTCCAATTTATTTTTCAAAATGTTCTGAACGGATCCAATTGAAATGCCGACGTCCTCTGCTATCTCTCTAATCGTCAATTTGCGATTTTTGGCCAAAATTTCTTTGATTTTTTCAACGTTTCTTCGGTAGTCGAACACGATGGCCGCCCGGTACGAGGGTCGTCTTCTACTTCGTCTTGGCCACTCACAAATCGGTTAAACCACTTGTTTGCCTTGTGATACGATAGAGCAGAGTCACCGTAACATTTCGCCAACATCTTAAGCGTATCGGCGCAGTTGAAACCATTTTTCACACAAAATTTGATACAAACTCGTTGCTCAATTTTTTCTTCCATCGTGAAAATCGAAGACACGAAAAAAGTTGTTGTAAACAAATCACTGTCGCTTTACCAAATGTCAACAACCTACTAATACAAAAAATTTTCGAATCGGACAGTTAAGTCCGGTTTACAGTGTGAATGAACCTTTCTTTTTGAACAAGGTGGTATATATATTAGGGTGGGGCGATTTGAACATCTTAATGGGCGCTTCGAGTTTCTGATTCTTGGGATTGTACTGAGCAAAAAAGTCCACTAGACCATACGTCTACGGTGAAAATCGAGCTTCCAGATTTTGACTTGCAGTTTTTTCTCAGACTTTATTTTTTTGGAAAATTTGCAAATTTTCTTGGGCTCATATTTCGTAAACTATTTGAAATTTTGACTTATTTTGTAGTTGTTTTAAGTTGTAGCTATTGTCTCGGGCTACAATTTTTCTGAACATAATAGTTAGAAAAAACGTCGTTTTCATGGTCAAAAAGTCCAAAATGTAGAAAATTCACCACTTTTTTCACGTTTTTTTGGATATTTTGGCCTATAACAGCCAAACCATTGAGATTTTCGATCCAATACGATCCAATACAATTGTAGCCAATACAATAGTTAAGAACTCTCTAGTACATCGCAAAAGCATTGGAACGCTCCTTCAGGCAGTTTTGTCCTTCTGAAAGAGCAAATTTTTCGTGAAAATATTGATAAATTACCATTTTCAGTTGTTCATAGCTCAAAATCATAAAAATGTTCTATTTCTTATTTTTTTCCACTTTTTTTATCCAAAAATTTAATGTTTTTTTTTGTTTTGTTCAATATTTATTTCGAAAATTATGAGAAATTCATTTAAAGTACAAAGTAATTGTATTGGTAGAGACAAGGTATAAATTAAAAAGAAAGCAATTATAGTTTTAAACGATTTCACATCAAAAATTCCAATTCAGTGTATTTTTCATTCAAAGATTGCCTTCCAAATCTTTTCGAGATTCCATAACAGGCACTTTCTTTCGGCCTTCAGATACAGATGCCATTATACCTTCACGGTTTTTGTCGATTGAGCGCTTAGCAACACTAGCTAGTAGCTGGACATGACGCTCCGTACCTTGAATATGACAAGGTATTAGTGGGTCTGGAAATGGTGGATCTTCATCATCTACACATTTGAGGTATTGTTGTAAATGCTAATACGGAATTTTCGTGGTAAATGGCGGTTCAAATAACAATGCTTTGTCCTCTAAATCGATCATGTGAACGTAATCCGTACAATCAAAATTGATGTTTGGTTTTACATATTCGCGAAGCTCAGTTAAATCGCAAACGTTGTCGCGAATATACAATATTTTTTGAGTGCCAATTTACGAATTTCTTTACAATCATCGAATAATATGCTCAACAAAACATTTTCACTGTGTGCGAAATAGGAATTATTCTGTATTACGGGATTTACGATGTTACGTAAGTTGTCTGGTAAATATTGCGTCCACTGGATGAATTTTCCAAGCAGAGCACTACCGTATACAGCCGAATTGTAGTATTTGACGTTGAAATACATGGGAACATACACTTTCATGATGTACCTTGTCAAAATTTATAAATTTTGTGATGGGTTTTCTGTCACAATATACACACGGAGCAATCTACTAGCTTTTGTTATCCATCTCAAATGTCCTACCGGTCCAGGTTTGATGTTTGCAAGATTAATAGAGCAACTACCATTTGAAACGGCTTGGGCAATTTGGAATAGATATTTAACGTCCGTGGAAAGTTGATTTTCAGCATCTGTACTCATTGGAGGAATGTGTTCAAGTGGGATAAGTTGAAAATTTTCGATAATCTGAAAAATGTTTAGATTATTTCAATAAAAAAATTACAAAACTATATCGTATGGACAAAGAAGTACATAAAGTTGATATTTACTTGTAATGTATTGCAAATATCTATCCTTTGAGCTAACGATCCAGTGCTTTTTGTCGGTCCAGTAGTGGCCAATTTTTCGACAGCGTTGTACAGATGTCGGAACGGCAATTCGTTTGTAATGAAGTAAACAGACAAACCAATGTATTGGTCAATAGCGTTCGATGAGACGCAATACACCTCCAGATGTGCCAGTGTTTGCCACCTCACCGTCGCTACAGACGGCAATTAAATTTTCAAGTGAAAGATTTTTAGATTTGAAAACTGCAATCAATTCGGCTTGTTTCGCTTTGGAAATTTCGCATTTGCCTTCTAAATTCACATAGCCAATTAGTGACGAATGTGGTTCACGTATTACTACTAGGTGTGGTTCTTTTCGCATTGTAGTGTGATATTCTTCATTAATTTTCTCCCGAGTTAATGAATCATTTTACCGACCATCAAACGAAAAAGCGATCAACGATTCAACGACCATCAACGATTCACCATCGTGATTTGCTCGTAAAATATCGTGTCTCGATTTTTCACGCTCTCGGCTCACTTTTCTTTTATCCATAATAATGGTTTCACCTCGCTCATCCTTAAACTGTATGTCAGCGAATAAAGCTGAAGCAGAAACAGATGCTAATCGATCGAATACCCCAAAGCGATCGCACATAATTGCAAACCGTGGTGTACTATATCGTGGAGTATACATTCTTCGCACGGTTGGTTTGTGGATTTCCGAACCAGGAGGTTAGTAGTTTTCCAATTCATGCACATCTGATGCGGTTGGTTGAAATATTGGATCAGATGATGCACCTGAATGTAAAGATGGTAACACAGTCGATCTTTCTGTTTCGACTGGCAAATATTCAGGTATTGTAAGTCTGCGTTCGTTATGCTGATCCAACATGAATTCATGGAGTCGGTCAGGAATTTTGCCACAATTACATCGAGCTGTTTTGAGCTGGCATTTACATTTTCCGATGTAAAATAAACCGTTGTGCTGTCAACAAATTTTCTGAATTTTGCATCATTTTTTGTTTGTCTCTTACAGGCTTCACAGTAATTTTTCAATAATCTGCCCAATTTCTAATAATATTTTTTTTTCAATAACCTCAATATTTAATTTCTTTCAAATTTGTATCAATTTGTCGCAAACGTGTGGGGTGAATGTGCCGTATGAAAACATTTTATTTGCGTTTCTGTTACGAGCGGCCTAGTAAAAATAATGTTTCAAAATGTCGCTCGTAGTTGGAAGCAAAATATCGTCTAATTCAGCCTCTAAACCGAATGCCAATACGTTTTGCGAAGGCATATGTTCTAGATTAGATGATGACGCTGATGATTCTGGCTGCGTCTCCATCGCCACATTCTCTGTATTATCAGAATCCACTGGATTATCCATATTTTGTATATCTTAAATTAAAAAAATGTTTTTTATTAGCACTGCACAGTATATACACGAAACAATTATTTCTAAAACTTACTTATTATTATTTATTATTATTTACTATTTATTGTTTACTTATTACTTATTTTAAAATGCGTTTTTAATTTTATGTGTATTTGATGCTGTGATCGTTTACAATAAACTAACAAAAATGTGTCAAATGAACTGAAAACAATAGAGGAATAAAAAATAAGAAATAAAATAAATAGAATAAAATAGAATAAAATAAAAAAATAGAATAAAAATAAGAAATAGAACATTTTTATGATTTTGCGCTATGAACAACTGAAAATAGTAATTTATCAATATTTTCACGAAAAATTTGCACTTTCACAAGGCCAAAACTGCCTAAAGGAGCGTTCCAATGCTTTTGCGATGTACTAGAGAGTTCTTAACTATTGTCTTGGCTACAATGTGTTAGTATTGGATCGAAAATCTCAATGGTTTGGCTGTTGGTTAGGCCAAAATATCCAAAAAAACGTGACAAAAGTCTGAGAAAAAACTGCAAGTCAAAATCTGGAAGCTCGATTTTCACCGTAGACTTATGGTCTAGTGGACTTTGTTGCTCATTACAATCCCAAAAATCAGAAACGCGAAGCGCCCATTAAGATTTTTTTCCTTCCATACTAATCTCCCCACCCTAATATACATTTATATATATCCAAAGCTTTTTATTAACGGTTTTTTTTTTTAAATCTTACAGTGAAACAAGAAAAATATATTTTAAATGCAAATATCTTATAGTTTCTTTGCACAAAAATTTCAGTTTGCAGTTTTTTATTAATGCGAAACATTAAGTAATCAAAAGTAAAACGTTGAGATTAACTAGAACTTCTACTAAAACTTAAAATCAAAACTTATTATATTATTATATCAAAACTTATTATAACTTAAAAAAATGTTGGAATTGAGTCACAGAAACATTTGACAGAATATGAACTGAAGAGCTGCACGGGTATTGCAAGACATTTGATTGTGGTTCGCATGCTCACTCTACTTAACTTTCATCTTTAATAGCACTTCAACATAAACAACATGGAAAGAAAGAAAAAATGAGCAAAAAGCATAACGAAAACAAAAAAAACGAGCACTTTATCAAAGCAAGTATACAGGGTCATGGCAGAATTATAAGGTAGGCTCAAGTTGGAGTAAAACGGAAGCTAAGTGTCAAAATCGGCTGGTCGAATTTTAGTTTTCTTATTGTTGTTGTTGCTTTTATCATTTGACGTTTAGCGTTCCCACAGCTTTGTTGTTGCAAAACTTCTTGTTTGAGCAACCATTTAATGTGAGCTTAACTTATAATTGTGTCTTGTACAGGGCTTCTCGCAATTGAATGCAACTATTTACGGAGCTGAAAGGTTATGTTGAGCTGAGCAAAAAATCGTATGGGAAGGGGGGGGGTCTATTTTCACATTGTTGGGAGCTACAGAGTTAATTAATATTTAACGACTTTGGCTTACGTTTTTGTTTCTAGCAGAAAAATTAACTTACATAAAACTTATTTTACTTTTATACTCACGTTTCAACATTGTAACCTAATAGAAAATTGAGACATATTTCTAAAGCATGCATATGGAAATCGAAGCAAGGAACGGGATTCAAGATTAAACAAAAATAAAAGGAAAAAATCAGGTAAACATAAGCTGCCATAGCATAGATTTTTATACGCACCATTTCTTTTAAATGCACCACAAGGGGTCGTCCATAAACCATGTGCCCGATTTTTAGTTTTTTTTTACCCCTTAATTTCCTTGACTTTCCGTTTTGCATTCGAAAATAAGCTATTAAGATCAATGAAAAAATGAACTAAATTGGTAAAAACCACGTCTTACTATCCCACAAGTGAAAAACAGTTAAACCTCTTAAGATTCCACAAAAATTAATATAATGACTTAAAAAGATGCACATAAGCTTTGATTTTTAATATGCACTCTAAGCTTGAAATTTGGCAAAATCAAAAGAAAACTCCACCTACCTCCCGTACAATGTGACATCATCAAAATAGCAAAACCTTATATATTTTATAAAAAATATATTAAAGTATTGACTGGATATTTTACACATACGCTGTGATATTCAAATACTTAAAGGCAGTGGGGTATTTTAACATCGTCCAAGTCGAAGATAATTCTTCACTAGTTTTTTTTTCATTCATTCATTATCTACCTCATTCTCAATGGTTGGACAAATTAGGGCTAATTATATAAACATTGCAACAACACATCAAAACAGAAAGGTGCTATTCTTACCACATATGCTTACGGTGAAAAACGACATGCTCTTTACAGCAACATATACTTTTAGACCAATTTTCTACTGGGTATTTCTACTGATTTCTACACTCAAAAACTCGAAAAACTTCGAGTTATTCGAAAACTCGAGTTATTCGGTACGAGTTTCGAGTCGAATTACTCGACTCAAGCCGAGTAACTCGAAAATCTGAGTACTCGCACAGGCCTAGTATAAATATATAAGAATTTTTAAAATGAATCGCAGAAACAGTTGACAGAGTATAAAATAAATGATGCGTCATCTTGGTAAAGATATCTTCTTCACTTTCCACGTAAGAGAAGAATTTCTTATAACTTTATCTCAATAAGTTTTACAAGATATGGACATATTTCAAGTTTTGTTTCGATGTCGTCGTGTAAGAATACAACTATTTCAAAATAAGTGATATATTTCGATACTTTGAAAGAGGTGGAACATTTCCTTATGCATGTTAAAATCTGAAAACATTTCATCGGATGGATCAGTTTTTATAGTTATGACAAGCTATGACAACATATATGCGATATATTTTCTTAGAAAATAATTGCAACTTAAATGATAAGTGATGTCCGCTAAATAAGTCAATTGACTTTCGTCTGCATATATTTTCAACTACTTGTTAAATTAGTTAAATTTAAATTATTTTTTAACTGCTTTGAAATAAATCACTTGACAACTATTACTGATGGCCTACAGTTAATAATATTTGGTGAAATAACATGGTTAAATATATATAAACTTGTAATCTAATAAAAATTTGCAATTAAAACATGTCAAAATCAGAGTAGTTGCTGCCTTAATATAATTCAAAGTAGTTTATCAATCACTTGTTTTTGAGTAGTATTTCAATTACTTCATATATAATGCAATAAAAACTATTTAGAATTGAAGTGGATGCCGCCATAATATAATTCAAAGTAGTTCATATACTGGATTATTTTAAATTAGTTTTTTAATTAGTTGGTCTTAAAAACAAGTTAGTTTGTTCCTATAGGGTGCTTACCGCAGCGTCGACACGCGCACAAACACAGACACATCCCATGTACATAAGTCACAGTGGTGAGATATGCTGAGACATGCTGAGACAGCTTATTCCCACAGTGTCTTAGTTAGCTAAACGCTTGGTGTTGTGCATGAGATGTGATCGTGAAGTGAAACACTGTGGTAAGCATATTTACGCTACTCTACACCTCCCTTTTTGGAAAGAGTAAATTTACAATTTCTTTCTTTTTTTTTCACTAAGAAAACAAATTTTAATTTATTCTTATAACTATAAAGAACTACTATATCTACTAAATAGAATACATTTTAAATTGTTTACATGCTCATGTTTTTTTTTTATATAGAATATATTTGAAAAAGTTGAGTAGAAATTATATAAAAACATTATATTTCTATTATATTTGGATAATTAAAAGAATATATAAAAAAAAACATTTCATTTAAAAAATTTTTGTATTATATTTTTTTTTACTTCTTAAATAGAGTACATTTTAGTTACTTATATTAAATACAATCTTAAACGATAGGTAGTACAACTGGAATTAATTATAATTATTTAATGTTATTTATGGGTATTTTTTTTTATTCAATTGATGTTTATGTATTATATTAAATATTATTTATATTATTTTAAAATTTTAGAAAAGAAAAGAACATCAGTGTGTGTTTTCGTTTTCAATTGTTATTATTAAAAAAATAAAAATTTGTAATCATAATGATTCGGCTGTAATTGTATTTAATACAGTTATATATATATCCTGAGTCTGTTCTGTCAAAGTGGACTGTGCTGGTCTTGTTATTGTCGTCAGTGATTACAGCATTATTTTTTTGTCAACCCTCAGTACTTTAAATGGACCCTTGTACAAATGATCTAGCTTATGGCCTTCTTGTTTAAGTAGTACTTATTCTCCTACTGATAGTTCTAGACTATTTACGTTTCTGTCATACAGAATCTTTTCCTTTTCCTTCCTTTTTTGAATTATTTCTTTAGCTCTTTTATGGGCTGTTTGCATGCGAAATTTGATTTCTTTGTCGTATGCATCAACATTGTAGATTGGATCTACTTGTGGGTTTAAAAGAAAATTATAATTATTTGGCGATTTGCCGAATATAAGCTCGTATGGGCAGTAATCATGTGCTAACGAAGGGGTAGTATTGTAGCAATACGTGTAATATTTCAACCATTCGTCCCAATCTGATTTTTCTACTGAAGTGTATGATCGAACATACTCGTTAAATGTTCTATGGTTTCTTTCGACGGTTCCCAGGGTTTGATGATGATAGGCCGTTGAAGTAACATTGTCTACTTTTAGTAGTTTACATATCTCTCCGGATAGTTGGTTTTTATACTCGGTGCCCATGTCCGTGATTATTTTTCTCATAGGACCGTACACGAGTATGAAATTGTCAAAAATTGCTTTTGCTACCGTTTTTGCATTTTTATCTGCAATTGGTACTGATATTAGATATTTAGTTAAGTCACATATTATTGTGACCGCATATATATATTTCCAGTTTCCGATCTTGGTAATGTTCCAATTGAATCTATCAGAACTACATCAAATGCAGTTGCTGGGATATCTGTAATTACCATTTGTTCTTTAATGTTTTTGTGGGACTTATTTCTTTAGCATTCCCAACACTTCTTAATATACTTAGTAACATCTTGCGTCATATTTTTCCAGGAATACGCTTGTCTAATTTTTTTTAGTGTACGTGTGATCCCACTGTGGCCACCAGTGATTGGATCATCATGGTACTTTTTTAATATTTTGTGTATTTCACCTTTGGTTGTTATTTTAATTAATTTTGGCGTCAGTGCTATTTCTAATTTTTGTAGAAGTTCATTTCCTTTCATTTTATATTCTGCAACCCGGGTTTTTTTCAAATATATCGTCACTTATGGACTGCTGCAGCTTTTTTAATCTGTTATCGCTTGCTAATTTTTCAAGCAGTGGAAATAACTGATCTATTATGATACTATACTATTATTTATGTTCTTGGTGTTCACCTTTTTATTTCCTTTTATATTTATACAGTCGCCTTTAATTGCTAGCTTTGCGCTGTTTTTTCTATTTTTGCTACTGAACGCTTCATACACTTTAATTTTTGTTGACAAGTTTTTATTATTTAATTCCTGTTGTTTCTGCAATTGCCTTGACTTTTGCCTAGTTGTTACTTTTAAAATTTTATTTGCTTCTATTGACATTTTTTGTAAGTCTTGTATAGCTATTCGGGATAGCGCATCCGCTATATAATTTTCTAAAGTCGTATTCTTCCAGATCAACTCTTATGCGGGTTAGTTTAGAAGAAGGGTTCTTCATGGAAAACAGATATGTTAATGGGCGATGATCGGTTTTAATTGATGGGTTCCATAAAGGTAAGGTCTGAAAAATTTGACCGCCCAGTGTATGGCTGCTAGTTCTTTCTCGATAGTTGCTTTATTTGATTCACCTTTGGTGAATGACTTAGAAGCATAAGCAATTGGCAGATGCTTGCCGTCATACTCTTGGCTTAATACAGCGCCGCAGGCAAATCCACTGGCGTCTGTAGTTAAACAAAATTGTCTTGTAAAATCAGGATATTGTAATATTTGTGGGCTTATTAATGCATTTTTAAGATATTCGAATGCCTTGCTGCATTCGTCAGTCCATTCAAACTTTATATTCTTCTTACAGAGTTTTGTTAATTTACGTGAATGCTCTGAAAAATTAGGCACAACACGTCTGTAATAGTTGCTAAATGCAACAATTCTTTTAACTTCTTCAGCGTTTTTGGACACCGGATAATCTTGGATGGCCTTAAATTTACTCTCATCTGGCAAAATGCCCTTGTCTGTACATTTATGGCCTAAATAGGTCACTTCGTGTCTGAAAAATAGACATTTGTCTGGGTGAAATTTTAAATTGTATTTTCTGCATATGTCAAAGACATTTCTAAGATTTGTAAACATATGATTTTCGGAACACCCTAGGACGACCAAGTCATCCATATAAAGGAAAGCTTGAGATGGTGTTAGGCCCGTGAAGGCTAAGGTCATCATTCTTTGAAAGGAGTTGGGTGCAATTTTTAATTCGTATGGCAATATTTTAAACATATACGTGCCATTGTCCACCGTAAATGAAGTAATATCCTTAGATTTAGTATTAAGTCCTATCTGGTGAAATCCTGAAGTTAGGTCTAAGCATGAGAAATATCGTGCTCTGCCCAGCTGATCTAGAATATCATCAATACGTGGTAACGGAAATTTATCCGCTATTAATTTTTTGTTTATTGCCCTATAATCTACCACCATTCTCCATCTTTTTTGATTCCTACCGGGAAGGGATTTTTTGGGTACTAAAAGTATCGGACTATTATAGGGTGATACGGATGGTTCTATTATATTATCTGTAACTAATTTGTCTACTTGTTTTGATATTTCCTCCTTTTGGGATTGTGGGATTCTGTAATTTTTTATATAGACAGGTTCATTGTCATTTATGCGCAGGGTTTGCTTGTAAAAATTGTTACTGGTTATTGATTCATTTTCCAATGCGAATATATCAATGTACTCAGTGCAGAGTTTTTGCAGTTTATCTGCGACGAATGTTGGAAAATTTTTGCTTAACCTGTCTAACTTTTCTTTGCTATTGTTAACTTCACCTTTATTGCTTATTATGTCGTAATCACGCATGTTTTCATGCTTAATATTTACATTATTTATTGTGACATTATCAAAATTTGTGTTGATTATTCTGATTGCCATTGTGTATTTCTTGCTGTGTAATAAAAAGGTCATTGTGTTCCGTTTCTATTTTTACTAATCTTATTACTTCGGACCATGATGGAACTGTTATTGTGTTTATATTAAGAGCATTACGCATGGGAATTGCAATGTTCTCATGTTAACAGTCCGGTCTGAGTATTAGCCAATCCTGATTTTGGTAATCTAATATACAGTTGTATTTTTTAATGAAATCTAATTCAATTATACCACTGCAATTGATAGAGAAGTTGTCTGGTACAGTATGAAAATCGTGTTTAATGAAAAGATCATTGTATATAAGATCCGAATTTACTAACCCTAAAGTGTTTATTGTTCCTTGTCCAGTACCGTTTTTTCTTATTTATTTTTCCTGTTTTGGAAACTGATATATCAGCTCCAGTATCTATTAAAAAATTACTAACTTCGTTATTAAGGGTTGTTTTTATTGATATATAACTATTGAAGTGTAAATTAAATAAATAAACTGATCTGGGTGCGCTATTTAATTTGAGTTTTGTGGAGGAGTTTCGTAGTTTTCCGATTGATGTTCACTATTTATATTGCGAACGTTTCTGTGGATAATATTTCTATTGCCGTTATTGCTGTTACCGTTATTGTTGTAATAACGTCCCTGAGTACGATGGTTGTTTTCACCTCGGTTTCCCCCTCTGCCACGGCATCGGTAGGTGTATCTACCGCTCAGGCGGTAATTATTGGTATTTCTTTAGTTTGTATGTCTCTTATTTACGTTAAAATTGAGTATTGCGTTTTGTCCAATAGTTTCAGTACAGCTGCTGAAAAATTTGGAAATTGCCTCATTCATAGCATTAAAGTTTCCTGACTGCATGATAAGTTTTACTTTATCATTATTACAATTTTGTGTCATTGCTTTGACTGCCGCTTGGGTAGCGTATTTATCAGCTAGATTTTTTGTTAATCCATCATATATATACGCTGATTGAAGTGACTTAGTCATTTCTTCAATTTCGTGAGTGTAGGTGTTAGCGGTTTTTTGATTTTGTCGAATATTTAATAGTTTCGCGGATAATAGCTCTACTGATTCTCCTACTACGTTTTTCTTTAAGGATGCTATTAGCTCTTCTAAATTTCTTTCTTTTTTTTCACTAAGAAAACGAATTTTAATTTATTCTTATAACTATGAAGAACTACTATATCTACTTACATATACATTTTAAATTGTGTACATGCTCATTACTATTTTTTTTTTTTTTTTTTTGTGTCTGTTTGAGTTTTGCTTCTAACATAGCAACAAAATGTAAATGTTTTTTATTTTAGCACATTAAAAAGTTTAAGGCGTGTGTTTTTAGGACGTACAAGTAATACACAAATTATTAATAAGTTTACTATAAATGTTTGTTGTTGTATCCAGTAACTGAAAGGATCGCCATGTTGAGGTAACGGAAATAAAACATCTTTATTGTTTGTGGTCTATACAAAAACTGAACTTTATTATTTTCAATATTCAATATATAGGTAATATCATTAGCTGCTTACCGCAGCGCCGACACGCGCACAAACACAGACACATCCCATGTACATAAGTCACAGTGGTGAGATATGCTGAGACAGCCTACATACTTTCACTACATACAGCATACTTTCAGGCTGGACATTTTTCAGAACAGTTTGTTGTAAAAGCACTGTAATAATGGCAAAAAATAATTACAGTTTAGGGTTAATGCTTCCAAGCATTAACTCCAAGCCGTCCTGGCTATTACACTAGTAAATAATAAATCAACATATCCTTATTGCAAAAAAGAAATCTCTATACCTCTTATATGACTAAAAGACGCAAAAAATGTTTCATTCCATAAATACTTCCTATTCTAACCTTTTCTTTTATTTCTGAAAGCGACTGCCCCTTAAGAAAAAAAATAATGGACATTAATTCTTTCGATATATTGAACATTTCTGACTAGTATATCGGTATTTATGCACCAACACTGCATCAATAGGATAAAAATGTTAATGAAGAAACACAAAATTACAATTACAAATAATATTGACCAACAGAATTAATAAAATTTAAAATAGTTAAACTTTTATTTATACAAATTTAAAAAAAGTGTTCAATTTATGTTACAGTTAATGGTATGATCGCACAGAATGCCAATTGGACAAAAATAAAAAAAAATCTGATTCAAATTAAACTTGACTTACCTTTTTACTACTTTTTACGTACTTACTTACTCGTTTTAACGCTTAAGCTTCTTACTTCATCTAAGCAACGAATCATCTTAAGACTATCAGTCAGAAAATAGCACAAACTATGACGTCATTCTATTTCCAATCGCCCAAAAGTGACTCGAATAAAGTGAGTCGAATAGTGAACAGTGAATCGAATAGAGTATGCTGGGTGATCAAAATTATTTAATAGATGTTTTAAGTTCCTTCATGCATAAATATTATAATATCAAAAGAATTTAAACTCTTGGCTAATCCAAAGCAGAACTTAATTTTTTGTTTTTAGGAGAATATAAAAATGTATTTATGTATATTTTAAGTTGATCAGATCTGAAGCATAATATATAATGATGATTTCTAGTGATGATTCATTAATTCAAAAGATAAATCAATAAAAGTCATACAAATGTTGACTTAAAAAAAAAAAAAGGATAACAAAAACAACAGAGTTCATTTTAATTGTCTGAAAAATCGGTAGCCTTTAGCGAGTTTTCATCCTCCATATTCTGGATTTGGTCATTATAAATCGATAGATCTGTTGCCTTCAATAAATTTAAAGTCTCAATTGTTAACACCGACGCATTTTTTCTTAGTTAAATTCGTGCAAAAGTGTATAAGTGGATCTGATAAAATCAATAAAAGTGTAAAATTAATTCGTATTATTTGCTTGTCGAGAACATTTGCGGTTGTGATGTTCCCTGAATAAATGAATGTCCTCCGTGTTGCGCACCTCCTGAGCTTTCTTGAAAAGTTGGCCGATACTTGTACTTATGATCTCCGTTCTTTGACAGATGAGCTTATGTACATTTACGGGAATATGGCATGGGTAGAGATGAAGATGTTATTGCTTCGTTTGTTAAGGTAATGTAGTAGTAGTTAAGGTCATGATATAATAATCTATAGGTAGGAGTGACAGTTCTTTTGCTGACCACCATTTGTCAAAAACGCAACGAAAAAGAGAAAATTAATTAGCAGAAAACAGATGACAAGTTAAGCTTTGTATTAATTTTGGCAATTGATGGTCGGCGCTCTGAGAAAATAGCAAGTTGTCAAGGCTGCCTGTCTATTTATATCATGGTTAAGGCCAACAAAATAGGGAAATTTTTAAAATATTTAAAAAAACCGAAAGCTGTATTGCCGAAAACCGAAACCCGGCTTTTGTCTGTCAAAAATGAGCCCCATCTCTTTCTTGAATGCGTTGTATTTGTTCCTTTCTTGACTTGATTAGTAGCTTATCATCTTCCTTTATTTGCAATTTTTTGTGAGCAATCAATAACTGATGTAGACGAAACGTTCTAAACAACGAATCCAATATCTGATATTTATATCTAACTAGCAGGACCCAGTGGTCCGCGGCTTCGCCACGAACGTTTTACCTATCTATATGTACTATTACTTGCAGGACACAGTGGTAAATAAATACGAAACCAGTTCTGGCGAGAGTAGAACAATATTAGTACATGTACTACTCTAATGTCTTCAGTACTTTCCAAATTTTAATTGTATTTTAATTGTAATTGTAATTGTAATTGTAATTGACGCATCCAGGTATCCAACAGAAAAACACACATCATTAAGAAAGTGCACGTCCCTTTTTTCCCTTTAATTGACTAAACGGAGTACCTACCATAAAAAACAAGAACAGGAATTCAGCGTCAACGCACATTTATAATCGTTTATTAGTTTGCTAACGCAATCATAAAAATAAAATAAACTTTTGTTTATTACTTATTTCTTTTTTAATTCTGAGAATTATAAAAAAGTCATCAACCTTTTTTCCAAAGAATTTTGTACATATCTCGAGCAAATTTTTGTAATTCATACCTTTACTTAATTGTGAAAAAACTTAAAAAAAAACAACCGACTACAAAATTACTACAAAGTAAAAAATAATTTTAAAATTACTTTTCCTTTTAATTTCTTGGTCATATTTGATAATTTATCTAAACATATTATTACATATGAAATCTTATTATTTTAATTTTTTTTTTTTATTTGTTTTATTATCATAAATATATTAATTTCTTCAGGAATACGAAAGCTTTTAAGGTCGGCACTAATATAATCAGACTTTTAATCATAAGCGCCAACTTCAAAGCATTTGTATTCATGAAGAAATTAATATATTTATGATAATAAAACAAATAAGAAAAAAATTAAAATAATAAGATTTTAAGAAGAAAATAATAATAAGTTATGAAAATCGAAACGCGTACATTGATTTTCATGAACTATGTCTCATTTTGTTCATAGGTTATGTGACTTTTCGTGAAAGTAATAGGACTTGACACTTTTTTCCGTTTTGTATTTTTTATGAATTAAAAAAAAAAAAAATCATTTTCAGGCAAAAAATATTTTTTTCTTCATACATTTATTTATAACTGCGAAACTGTTGCTTATGCCCCTATGATACTTAATTTTTTTTGTCCAATTTTTAAATCTGAAAACAAGTGGTGCGTGGGCAGGACAGTCATATTTTGGGAGAAAAGGATAAACATTATTACTTTTTTATATCTGGTGTTTTTAAGAGCAGCTGCATTAAATAAATTAATATTAGCTACACACATCAGTTCCAATTCAGCATACATTTATATTAAATAGTTTTGTTTACTCTAAAAATGTTAAATTAATTTTTAACAGCACAGTAAATATTTGATCGAAACTTAACGAAGAACGAATTGAAAGAAACGGCAAAAAAATGCAAAGAAAATACAGTCCGTCCTACAAATTTTTCTCCAATTCGTACCATATGCGTACTCACTCACACCAATTGAATCCATGCATTCGTGCTATTTGAACTGCTCTAGTTATAATTTTCAATGATCAATTTAATTAAGTATCATTCATGCTTTATGTAGGGAAACGTTATATGAACAGATTAAAGGAATTGTAATTTTTAATTTTTTTAAATTTGTTTCAGCTAAATCGGACTAGTGGTTCTCGAGTTATGTCAAACAACAGAGCCTAAAACGTGACAAATTCCCCTATACGATACTTACTAACTTGAAATCGATATTAACCCATTTTATACCCTCGTACGATTTTCGTACACCAACTTTGACGAATTATTTAAAATATTTAATAATATACTATAAGATGTTAATAGGCACCAATGGGAAGTTTTTTATTTTGACTGCAAAAAAAAAATGTTCAAGGACACCCCCACCCCCCGCTTCATTTATAGGGCGCGTGCAAAAAAAAACCCTTACTGGCAAACTAATTTTGAAACATATTTTAAAAATAGAAAATAATTTAATTTCTCTAAAAATAAATTTGGGCCTATTAGAGAATAGACTGAAGTAAACGTAGCACACGTCACCTGATTTTTCGCGGTGTTACCTGATGCCGCCAGGTGTTGTAAAAATGGTGTACGAAAAATCGTACAGTGGTCGCCGACCTACATTCTATGTTTTCGACTCTGTGTCTCAGTCACACTTATCGCTTCTATATCTTATCACTTATATTATCACTTTATATCACATTTATCAACCGCTTTTTCTTTCGTAATTTTTTACCCGATCAAATAGAATTTATGCTGTGGTGAAAAATTTGCTAACACCTTCGTAAATCAACCATAGCGTTGACGACACTACAGAGTTGTCAGTCAATGTTATTGTTTGCAATGTGAAACTTGCATTTATTTGCAGATTGAATAAAAATATTTGGTTTATTATTATTTATTTTATAATCACCCAGGTGATTTCAATCTGGGTGACCTGGAGTGGGTTTTTAGCTTTGACGATCAAATGTATCTTCCTTTCAACGTAAAGAAAGAAGTCGAGAGTCTTTTTTGCGACTCGCTGTACGCTCTAAATCTTTTTCAAATCAATCAATTTAAAAATGATATAAATCGGATTTTAGACTTGATTTTCGTCAACAACGATTCTCGTTTCAAGATTGATAAATGTAACATCCCCCTTACCCCAGAATCAGTGCACCATAAAGCTCTCATGCTCAATTTATATTTCTATAAACTAAACATTTTATCTGGATTTATTTGTTTATTTGTTTATTTGTACTTTTCATCAATGGAATTGTATCCTTACTGACTACAGCTAATATAATATAATTAATTACAATTACACTACCCTAAGATTAAGATAGCATTAATTACAACAATATATAAGAAAAATTTAAAACAACTTAGCGATAGAAAATATTTAACTGGTCTTTTAAAACAATTTTAGAGCAAGAAAAATCAATTTCTATAACTTTAGATAATTTATTAAATTCAATTAAAGCACGATTTATTGGGGCATTAACTGCATAATTAGTCCTTTGCATGCCAATAAAAAATAAATCAACAGAACGAAGGCTTCTAGAAGGTACATTGAAATTTACCAACTCTAAAAGGCGAGGACAATCGATTACTCCAGTTATTAAGTCAAATATAAACAAAAGTGAAAGGATTGTTCTTCTACTTTGCAGAGTTTTCAGATTTATAAGCAAGCAACGAGCATTATATGGGGGCATATGATCAACAAAATTTAATGGACGTAAAGCATAGCGGATGAAGGATTTTTGTATACGTTCGAGACGATTAATGTGCGACGCATAGTATGGGTTCCATATAAGTGATGCATATTCTAATTTTGATCTAACAAGAGATGTATAAAGAATTTTGTGAGTGTATGGGTCAGAAAAAGCTGAGCTATTTCTGCGAACAAAAGCCAACATGGCATAAGCTTTAGCTATAATAAAGTCAAAATGGCTTAAAAAAGAAAATTTGGAGTCAAATATTACTCCCAAATCAGACGTCTTATCAACTGTTTTTAGGGCACACGTATCAATAGAATATGAAGTATCGAAGTTATTTTGAGATTTGGTAAAGGTAATATGGTAACACTTTTTCACGTTTAATGAAAGACGGGTTTTGCAGCAACAACAATAAAAGAGAGTTGAATGCCGATATTTTTTAAAACCGTTATAACACTCTAATTTATTGTTGTTTACTATAATAGTAGCGTTAGTTTTAAAATCAACTGAAAATTATACAACAAAAACATTACACTGCAAAGTAAATTTTTGTTTTTTCTATTGTTTACATATCAATGTAAGTTTTGTAATTTACATAGGTATTTTAAGCACAAATTAAAACTCAAAAAACAGATGACCTGTTGACCTGAGGTAAAAACTTTGTATTCGGAAGTTTTAGAGAACACTTAAGAGAACATAAATACGTAATAAACTGAATTTTTTTTTTAGATAAACTTTAGAGAAAATCGCATTCGTACTAATTTTTTTCGTGAAAAAAATTATTTTTTGAGTTTGGTCAGCTTAATTGTTTTTACCAAACGAGTTAACTTTAATTTGTTTATTTTTTTATTAGACCTGTTAAATTGTGTTTCCAAAACTGCACTTAAATCTTACGAAGCTGTCATACTTTCAAAGTTATTGCGCTAAAAGTGATATTACCTTAAAATTCGACTTTTTTACATTATTTTACTCCTATCTCGGAGGGGGGTGAAAATAAACCCCCCCTCCCATACAATTTTTTTCTTGTATTGACCCAAGGAACCTCCGGTTTTCGGATTGACCTCTCTAACAGACTCACCCTGTATAGTATCGACTTGAAAGCCGCATTGAAAAGAAGAGATACAATCTTCAGAGAAGACCGCGAGATTAGATACTGTTGAACGTCCTTTAACAAAGCCATGTTGATTGGGACAGATTAAAAGTTTAACACTAAAATACAGTTTTTCTTTTATGATGCTCTCAAGAAGTTTTGAAATGGTAGACAGTTTGGAGATTGGTCTATAATTAGCAATATCATTTTTGTTACCACTTTTAAAAATAGGGGTAATTAGAGAAATTTTCCAGTCATCAATAAATACACCAGAAACTAGGGATTTATTGAAAATAATCTGAATGGGTTTAACTAATGCTGAACAGTTTTTTAATAGGAATGCGGATATGCCATCAATATCAGTCATCATTGAAGGTTTTAAACTATTGATACCATTAATAATATCTTCAGAAGATAATATAAGGGACCCTTAGTCAAGGGACGATTGAATATTATTGAAGAAACAGTCATCAGAATTAAAATTGCCACTATCATGCTCGAAATTTGACTGAAAATATTCAGCAAACAGGTTAGCAGCATCATTGGAACAGTTAGCTTTTTTGTCAATGTAAAAAACTGCTGAGCGAATGTTAGAAGAGTTTTTTTCGATTTAAGATTTAATTAAGGTTTTCAAAACCCAAAATGTAATTATTATAAAGATAATTGTTGAGAAAATTAAATTCCCTCATATAATGCTTATATTTTCAAAAAATATTAAATTATTGCTGACTTTGAATTTCTTGAAAAACTTGTTTCTTAAATTTTTTAGCTTTTTAAGGCCCTTAGTAAACCAAGGGAGCTTATGAGAATTAGAATAAAACCGAGGAATGTTTGAGTTGGATATTTCATTTACTTTAGACCTAAATTCCGTGAAACATGCAGCAACATCAGCTCTATTAAGCAAAGAGACCCAGTATATATTTTCAAAAAGATTATTTAAAAGATTTAAATTACACAATCTATAGTTAAAAGATAATACAGAATTAGTTGAACTAAGTGTTGAAAATACATAAAATTCTAGTTCAATGCATAACGTGGTGCATATCACACACGGAAAAAGGAAAAGGATTTTCAGATAGCTTAGAATTCATATTATTGCTTACAAAAATCAAATCTAAAATTTTATTAAGCCTATTGGCAATATTGTTAATTTGATGCAGATCAAGACTTAAAAAGCTATCAACTAGATAAATTTCACTAGAGCTATTTACATTAGATGGAATAAGAATATTTTTATCCCCTATATAAGACCAGCTTAATTTGTTTAAATTAAAATCTCCTAAGATACATTAATTACTATCTCCGTGATTATTAGATGCAAAACTGATGATATTATCAGCATGAGCCTCACATAAACTATCTGCGCTATTCGGCGGAATATAAGATACGCAAATAAATAAATCTCCAGATACTCCATGTAGCTTAACACACAACTGATCCAGAAGAGAATCCATATTATTAAGCATAACAAAAGAATCGCGGAAATTACGCTTAACAGCAATCAGCACCCCACCTCCTCTAGAGCAGAGGATTTAGTTCTGAGCTCTCGTATGATTTTCGAAAAGCCAACTACGAGGCTATAAACAATTATTTTTTTTCGATAAACTGGGAGTCAGCTTTCAAAACGCAAGATATTTTCACAATGTACTCAACACTTAAAATATATATTAATGAGGCTCTTCGTCTATATGTGCCACTAAAAAGAGAAAGTCGCCAATTTAATCTTCCTTGGTACAGCAGTAGGCTTCTTCATTTAAAAAACGTAAGAAATAAAGCCCATAAAAAGTATAAAAAAACTAATCTGCCAGAGGACAAAAACCAATTTCTTCTTCGTAGAAGAGAATTCGAATTCCTTTCGAATTTTCTCCACAAGCAATACCTTTTTAATATAGAAAACAATATTAAATCTAATTCTAAATCCTTTTGGGTTTTTATTAACTCAAAACGAAAGTCGTCCGGTATACTAAATACAGTAGAATATCAAGGAAAAATCGCCAGCAATAATAAGGACATCTGTGAACTCTTCGCAGATTTTTTTGGATCTATCTTCGATGGCTTTTGCACAACAAATAATAGACACGACTTTTTAAACATACCGAGTTCAGTTAGTATCGGCAATATAACTATTTCAGAGGACGAGGTTTTAAGCGAGATTAAAGCTCTGGACTGCAATAAAGGTGCAGGCTATGATTTTTTACCCCCGATTTTCCTTAAGAATTGTGCATTTTCTCTTTTCAAATGCCTTACCTTAATTTTTAATAAATCATTAATATCAGGTGTTTTTCTAGATGACTGGAAAATCTCATTTATTTCTCCCATCCACAAATCAGGGCAAAGAGTAATTGTTACTAATTACAGGCCCATTGTCAAACTTTCAGCAATACCTAAATTACTTGATAAGCTTGTTAACAAACGGCTTTTTTTCGAATTTAAAAATATTATATCTACGAAGCAGCATGGTTTTTTCCCTGGTAGGTCTATTACCACAAATTTAGTGTCGTTTACAAATCATTCGCTATGTGCTATTGAAGGTGGGTCTCAGGTAGACGTCTTATATACCGACTTTGTTAAAGCCTTTGACAGCCTTAACCATACGCTATTATTAAAAAAGCTAGAAAAGCTTGGCATTCACTCCAACTTACTTATTTGGATTAAATCCTATCTCTCCGATAGACAGCTCTTAATCAAGGTGAAGGAAAGTTATTCCAGAGTCATAACAACAAACTCCGGTGTTCCTCAGGGAAGTCACTTAGGGCCTCTGCTTTTTTTATTATTCGTCAACAATATTACTTGTATCTTTAAGTCATGTAATTATTTACTATATGCCGACGACCTAAAACTGTTTGCAACTGTAAACAATTCACATGACTGTTGCCTATTTCTTACTTACTTACTTACTTACTTAGGTGGCCGTGACAACCCGTGTCCGGATTTCGACCGACCTCATCAGCTCTCGCCAGGCGCCTCTGCTTTGCGCGCGCCTTCTCCAATCGGATACACCAAGTGCGGTTAGGGCTTCCTCAGCCTGGTCCATCCATCGGAGGCATGGTCTCCCTCGTCGTCGTTGACCAGCGACCCTCGCTTCGAGCACCTTTTTCGCTGGAGCTTCGTCGTCCATACGATGGACATGACCCAGCCAGCGTAGTCGCTGCACAGTTATACGCCGAACTACGTCAATGTCTCCGTAGAGCTCATACAGCTCGTGGTTCATTCGGATGCGATAGTCATCGCCGACTCGAACAGGACCGAAGATTTTGCGAAGAACTTTTCTCTCGAACACCCCCAGAGCGGCTGCGTCAGTTTGCGAAACTACCCATGCCTCAGCGCCATAAAGCAGCACAGGTAGAACGAGCGTCTTGTAGAGTGTTAGTTTTGTCGATCGAGAGAGGGCTCTGGAACTTAGTTGCTTACTGAGCCCGTAGTAGCACCTATTAGCAATTATTGTTCTTCGCTTTATCTCCAGGCTGATTTCGTTGTTAGTATTAATGGCGGTGCCAAGGTATACAAACTCCTTGACTACTTCAAAGTTATAGCTGCCGGATGAAACGTGGGAGTCTAAACGCCGAGCTCCCTTGTTTGTAGACAGCATATACTTTGTTTTACCCTCATTTATCGTCAAACCCACTTTGGCTGATTCCTTTTCGATAGCGGCGAAAGCAGCGGTAACATCTCTCTTGGTTCTGCCAACAATATCAATATCATCAGCGTAAGCAAGGAGCTGGACACCTTTATAGAAAATGGTGCCATTACGATGCACACCGGCCTTTCGTACGATCCCCTCCATGATGATGTTGAAGAGATCGCAAGACAGTGGATCGCCTTGCCTGAAACCTCTTTCGGTATTGAAGGTTTCGGAGAGGTCATTTCCTACCTTGACGGAGCTGCGTGTGTTGCTCAACGTCATTCTGCAAAGTCTAATCAACTTTGCAGGTATACCGAACTCAGACATTGTTGTGTATAGGCAATCCCTTCTCGGGCTATCGAAAGCAGCTTTAAAGTCGACAAAGAGATGGTGTGTGTCAATTTGATGTTCGTGGGTTCTCTCCAGGATTTGTCGTAGCGTGAAAATCTGGTCTATGGTGGACTTACCAGGTCGAAAGCCACACTGATAAGGTCCAATCAGTGTTTTTGTAATTGGCTTTAATCTTTCACACAGTACGCTTGAGAGAACCTTATATGCGATGGAAATAAGACTGATACCTCTATAACTTGCGCAGATTGTAGGGTCTCCTTTCTTAAGTATAGGGCACAGTACACTGAGGTTCCAATCGTCGGGCATGCTTTCTGCTAGCCATATTTTGCTGATGAGCTGATGCATGCGCCTTATCAATTCATCGCCGCCGGTTTTAAACAATTCAGCTGACAGGCCGTCAGCACCCGCTGCTTTATTGTTTTTGAGTCGTTGGATAGCAACTCGAACCTCTTCATGGCTAGGTGGTGATACTTCCACTCCGTCATCGTCGATTGGTGGCACTGCACTGTGCTCTCGATGGGCGGCATTGGTGGAATCGTCGCCATTAAGTAAATTGGAGAAGTGCTGTCTCCACAATCTAAGCACACACTGTGTATCCGTATTCAGATCTCCATTTTCGTCTCTACAAGTGGATGCTCCGGGCTTGAAACCTTGGGTTAGACGCTTAACCTGTTGATAGAATTTTCGTGCATCCTTCTTGCCCTGGTATACCTCTAGTTCCTCACGCTCACGCTTTTCCTGCTCTCTTTTCTTGCGTCTGAAAAGGCGCCTCTCTTCCTTCCTCTTTTCGCGGTAGTTTTCTCGCACGGCTCGCGTTGCAGCTGACTGCAGCGTTTTTCTATAAGCGGCGTTTTTTACTGCAGTCGCAATGCGACACTCCTGATCATACCATTGGTTCCGAGGTTGCGGGCGCCGGAAACCAATGATTTCTTCAGCGGCAGCGCGCATGGAGTGGGATATATGCGCCCAAAGTCCGCCGGCGTCGTCGAGTCCAGAGGTTGGTTGGTTGAGCTTAACCGAGAGTTGAGCGGAGTAGGCTTCGGCAGTCCGTTGTAATTGCAGCTTAGCGACATCTAGCTTTCGTTGCATTCCTGTGCGTATGTTCTTGGCATTGCATAATCGCATGCGGATCTTGGCTGCAACAAGATAATGGTCGGAGTCAATATTGACCCCCCGAAATGTACGCACATCTAGAACACTAGAGGCATGCCTTCCGTCGATTACAACATGATCAATTTGGTTTCGCGTTTTTTGATCCGGGGACAGCCAGGTGGCCTTGTGGATGTCGAGGTGCTTAAATCTGGTGCTACTAACTACCATGTTTCGTGCCGCGGCGAAGTCGACCAGTCTTAGACCGTTGTTTGTGGAGGTCTCGTGAAGACTGAACTGACCGACAGTGGGGCCAAAGATGCCTTCCCTTCCGACTTTCGCATTAAAATCGCCGAGGACTATTTTCATGTCATGGACCGGAAGGTGGTCATATACGTCCTCAAGACTAGCGTAGAAAGCGTCCTTGACGGCTTCGTCCTTTTCCTCCGTCGGGGCGTGCGCGCAAATAAGGCTTATGTAGAAAAATTTTGCCTTGATGCGGATCGTGGCCAATCTTTCGTTCACAGGTGTGAACCGGGAAACAAGGTGGCGTAGTTTCCGGCTAACGACGAATCCACATCCGAATTCGCGCTTCTCCGCATGGCAGCTGTAGTAGATATCGCAGTGTGCTTGTTTAGAGCAGCCTTGCCCTTTCCATCGCATTTCCTGGATGGCGGTGATGTCAGATTGTATTGTTTTGAGGGCTTCCGCCAGTTGGATAATGGCACCTTCCCTATAAAGGGTCCGGACATTCCAGGTGCATATCCGTAAATCATTGTCCGTTTTTCGTTTGCGGTGGTCGTCAACGTAATTGGGGTTCTTATCCGAGGCTGGTTTAGTTTTCATTGGGCAGTAGTAATGTGGCGGGACCCAAACCCTGCGCACATTCCATGTTTAAGGTCTATGGATCGACCCGCCGCTCAAATTAGCCGTCAAACTGACGGATGCCAGTTTGCCGTTGCCCAGGGAACACCACTTGGAGGTTTGAGTCGACTTGAGACGATTTCGACATGGATAATGCTGGCCTCGCCAGGTTGAGGCGGTCAGACACGTTGCCATGTGAAGGTTCGCCCCCTGTTCCCCTGTTGCCTATTTCAGGAAGATATAAATTCTTTGACAACGTGGTGCAATCAAAACGATTTATATCTAAATTTTAGTAAATGTAAGATCCTAACTTGCACGCGTAAACATTCGGCTATCATTCACGAATACAATTACGACTTAAATTGTTTTTTCCAAAGAGATAGAGTCGTAAAAGACTTAGGCGTCCTTGTAGACGCTAAACTATCTTTTGACGCGCATATAGATTATATGGTTTCTAAGGCTAATTCTCTTCTTGGTTTCGTCATCAGGAACTCGAAGGAATTTAATGACCCAAACACCTTAAAATCTTTATTTGTGTCATTAGTAAGACCGACTTTAGAGTATGCCAACATAATCTGGTATCCTTTCTATGAGATAGAATTGAAAAAATACAAAAGCGTTTTACTAAATTTGCACTTCGTCGCAGTTTTTCTGGTGAGAATATGCCCCCTTATGAATCACGCTGCGAATTATTAAATTTAAAGAGTTTAAAACAACGAAGAAAGGCTCAGAGCATTATTTTCATTAAGGATATTCTAGACAATAAAATTGATTCACTTGAATTGTTAGCTCTTATCAATTTTTATGCGCCACAGAAAACGCTACGAATTAGAAATTTATTTTTACCAGAGTCCCATAGTTCTAACTATGGTTTGAATGAACCTATTTCAAGATGCCTAACTTTGTTTAACTCAATCAACAGTCATGTGAATTTTGATTTAAACAGACATATATTTTTAAACGATCTGTATATTTTTCTTAATGATTGATTTCAATGAAATTATAAATTTAATATTTAACATAGTTAAATCATTATTAGTTAATTAGGTTAAGTTATATCTGTAAGGGTTAAACCCAGTAGATGAATTTGAAATAAACAAAATAAACAAAAAAATATAGTAGATTTTTCGTCAAAAAGGTAATTTTTTTAGTAGTTTATTACAAAATACGTGAATTTTGTGGAATATAATATTTAGAAAAAATGAGTCGGCATCGCTATTTGAATGCTCATGAGCTACAAGCAATCATCGATGGATGGTCGGATGATGAAGCAATTGATAACATTGTGCTGTGCCCACCAAGCAAGGTAGATGGACTTACCGATGATGGAGGAATCGATGACGAGGTAATGCCAAACATGGATGATAGCAATTTCGTGGAAGTAGCCGGAGAAATTGAAATTGAGACGACCGAAGACTTTTCTGGGCCGCTAACTAATCCCAATATAAAATCGCCACATACGCTTCGAACTCCACGAACGCAATCATTGCTGGTCACGCCTAAATCAAATGTTTATGAGCCACAGCCCAGCACATCCACTGAATGCTCTAATCCAAAAAACACAGACAAAAAAAGACACCGCAGCCCATCAAAAGCAGCGCCGGTTGTTCCGACTTATAAGCCGCTGGCTGATTTTGGTGTTCCCAAATGGAAGAAAGGTAAACGGTCATCAACCGAAGTAGTAAAATATGACAAACAGCCGAATCACGCACCAATTGAAGGTGAGGTTTTGGAAATTGTAACAAAGTTGGACGCCTACACACCTAAGCAATTATTCGAGCTATTTTATGATGATCCCATATTTGATTTACTGGTTACTGGTTGTGGTGCCTCTGTTCGTCGGAGGGATACCTGTACCAGTTTATTCCATATGGCGGTGCCGGAGGATTCCCCAAAGATATTGGACCAGGAGCTTACACGGTCTTGCGTCTTTTGTCCGTTGTCAATTATCCAAATCGTCATGATGTATATTTCGATAACTTTTTTACTTCATATTACTTGATGTGCCTGTTGTCGGAGAGGAACTTCTTCGCTACTGGGACGGTTCGCGTCAATCGGTTGGCCGGTGCTTCTCTAAAGACCTTTGCGAAAAAATCGCCTCGCGGCGCTATCGATTATACTTTCGACAAAACGAATGACATTCTCATTGTGCGTTGGAGCGATAACAAGGAAGTCACCATTGCTAGTAATCACCAATGTATTGATCCATTGGCTAAGGCCAGGCGATACAACAAGGAGCAGAAGAAAAAAAAATCGACGTTCACATGCCATTGCTAATCGCTCAATATAATCAGCACATGGGAGGTGTTGACCTTCACGATAACGCTGTCTCCAACTATCGGGTGGCCATACGTGGCAAGAAGTGGTGGTGGACTCTATTTGCATCGGGTCTGGACAGTTCATTAGTCAACGCATGGAAAATCCATTGTGTCATCGCCAAACACAAAAAAATCAAACCAATGCCACAAAAAGATTTTAGGGTAGCCGTGACCAGTGCCTTGCTAAAAACGCATGGCCCACTTCCCAGTGACGAAGATGATAGCGGCGATGCAGATGTAAATATGGTTGGCGATAGTGGTGCTCCCGTCCCCAAGACTACTGGCAGGCACTTGGTTGAGCGAGATCCACGAGATCCACTCAGCAAGCACTTGCGTTGTAAGGTATGCCACAAAACTACCATTTACATGTGCTGTAAGTGTAACGTTCACATTTACGCTAAGTGTTTTACTAAAAACATAGCCCACAAATAAATTTTAAAATTTTTCTTTGCTTATAAACCTTTTATGAAAGTTTTTTATTAACATTCAATAAAGATAACAGCCGATAATAGTATATAAAATTGTTTATATCTCCAATTTCCCCCATCAAATAGAAACTTTTCATGAAAAACATAGAATGTAGAACAACTACCACTGTACGAAAAAACGTACAGCTGGTAACTTTTGAATGGGTGGGGGTAGGGGGTTAAAATTTTGTTTTTGCAGTAAGGGGGTCAATAGAAGATATCCATGCAAAGGGCATCAAAAACTACTCGCGGGATCGGGTAGGGGTATAAAATGGGTTAAATTATTATGGCATGCAACTTGACAAAACGAATGATGCAGAACTTCTTCTTTTTGGGGCTACTTTCACGTGCAGTTCTCAGAATTGAGTCCCAAATCAATGAGCTGAAAAATGTTGTACTGTGTAATGAACAGTCGTACTACCCAAATTTAAAATGTTTCAATATTTGCCCAATTTGAAAAATTCTGATTTAGTTTTGTGCTTAATTTTTACGTACATACCGAATGTGAAATTTTGGCCGGAGCCGAATGTTCGGCCAAGTGGAAGTACTCGGCCGAATACCGAAGCCGAATATTAATAAAATTTTTTTTCAAGTACAAAAAATGATAAAATTTAGTACTGGCATTCATAATTTATTCATTTCAGTAAAAAAAAAACGGCAAATATTAATTTCGAGCTAAACGCAAGAGTTTTTCTGTCTGATTTCTGTCAGCATTGCATTTCTGTAGCTTTTTCGACTAGACATAAAATTGATTAAATTCCTTTTATGTCATTTTGTTGAATTCTAATATTTATTTAATTGATTTAATAACGTCAGGATGACGTAGAAAAGACTTTAATATGTTTTCTGATTTTCTCAGTGAATCCGAATATTCACTTGTCGTCGTTTGACGTTGCCGTTTTTGAGTTTTACTGTCCACAATAAAAAATAGACCATTTAAATAAAAATATTTTTTGTTAGTTCAAAACGTATCTACGTTAATACGTAGATATATTAGACCGTCTTTTTAACCCAATTAGTTCATTTGATTTAATTAATGAAGTCTTGACAGTCATAACACCGCTTAAGAACAACAAAGCCGCGGAGCCGATGGTTTACCCGCTGAGCTGTTTAAGAACGGAGGCGAAGCTCTATTTAAATGCATTCATGAGCTTCTATGCAGAATATGGTTGGAAGGAAGGAAATCACTATTTGTGCCAACTACAGTGGGATAAGTCTTCTAAATATCACATATATAGTCCTGTCGAGCGTATTATTTTACATTTTAAATTTATCTTTATTTGTAGTAGTAAACGTTATAATACATTCCGTTATAGCACAATTTACAGAGATTTAGTACATCAAATACATTACAACTAAAAAATGATACTTATGATTGAAATAATTAGTTTTAGGTTTTATATTTATAATGTTATATCAGAAGGAAAACTACAAGAAAAACAGTTTCCTTCTATTAAACAGGAAAAAAAAAAAAAAAAAAAAAAAAAAATATAAATATCACAGAAGAAATTTAAAAATATAAACTTGATATTATTCAAGGAGTACACAGAGTGTATGGAAGTAAGCTATATGCAAAGAATCGAAAACGTATACATGTATATAAGCACATACATAGATACACATATACATTTAAAAAAAAAAAAAAAAAAAACATAAATGTAGGAACACATATACATACATACATGTATACGTTAAAAAAAAAAACCAATACTTGCAAGTACTAAAGTAAGCAATAAATAGGTAACGATATAAATGACTAGTGAGATCGATATAAATTAGAAACAAGTATATTATCAGACATGTAACTCAAATTCTTAAACCTCTCTGTTGCTTTGACAATACGGTCGGAGATGAGATCAACATTATACTTTTCGTGAAGTTTCTTAGTAGAAAAATGCCAAGGTAGTTTTAGTGCCATTTTTAGCAACTTGTTTTGACAGATTTGCTACTTTTTGGTATGCATTTTAGCACATGTTCCCCATACAGGACATGCATATAAAATGATTGCTTGGAATATAACTTTCACGAGAATAACTTTATTAACATTGCTAAGTTTAGAGTTTCGATTTAATAATGGATAAAGTAAGTGTTTTGCAATATTGAACTTACTTATTATATTATTAACATGATCGCGAAAGATTAGTTTTTTATCAAGTGTGACGCCTAGGTACTTCACATTTTCTGACCAGGGAATCCTATAGCTGCCTAATTGTAGCTGCGAATTGGGATAGCTGCTTTCTCTTTCTGGAGAAAAAGATAGCTTGCGTTTTTTTAGCATTAAGCTTTATTTTCCATTTTGTAAAATAAATACTTAACTGGTCAAGAGAGCATTGCAATTCGGTCACTATATTTTGACCGAAAGAATGCGAGTAGAAAATGCCAGTGTCATCGGCGTATACTGCATAATCGCAGGAATCATATCTAGGCACATCGGAGCAGTATATAATGTAAAGAAGTGGGCCAATAACTGAGCCTTGTGGCACCCCTGCAGGAATCTTTATAAAATCAGAGAAAACTTCATTTAAGCACCCACAGAAATACCTATTTGTCAAAAAACTTTGAATAATTTTTATAATATAAAGGGGAAAGCATAACTCAATCAACTCATAAAGCAGTCCATTATGCCACACAGAATCAAAAGCTTTTTCAACATCAAGTAAAACCAAAGCAGTGGACTTTTTTAACCTGAAGTTAAGCTTAACATGGTTTTGAATTCTTTTTACTTGGTGAACCGTACTGTGAAAGTCTCGAAACCCAAACTGTTCATCAGGAATTATATGATTTCGGTCGATATAAGACCAAAGTTTTAATTTCAACACTTTTTCAAGGACCTTACTTAAACTGCTTAGGAGACTCACAGGGCGGTAGCTACTAGTTTTGTTAAGGGGCTTTCCAGGTTTATTTATTGGAACAACTTTCGCTACTTTCCAAGAATCAGGATCGAGCGTATTATGTGAAAGACTGAAGCCCATCGTAAACCAACTGATTGGGCCTAATCAGTGTGGCTTTAGACCTGGAAAATCTACCACCGATCAGATATTCACGCTACGACAAATTTTGAAAAAGAACAAATCGACACCCACCATCTTTAACTACAATGCCGCCATGTCTCCACCATGTCTGAATTTGGTATACCTGCAAAATTAATCCGTCTATGCAGGATGACATTGAGCAACACCAGATCGAGCTGCTGATCTGAGAAAAAGCGGCACCATATTCTACAAGAGTGTTATGCTGCTAGCGTATGCTTATGATATTGATATGATTGCACATAACACACGCAAAGTCAGTGCAGCATTCTTCAAATTAGAAAAAGAGTCGAGTCTGATGGGTCTTGCAGTAAACGCAGATAAGACGAAATATCTGGTGTCAACAAAGAAAAAGTCCCAGCGTATTGGCACGCACGTCACTTTTGACAACACCTCCTTCGAAGTTGTGAAGGACTTCATCTACCTCGGATTGAGCACCAACGATATCAGTAGAGAGATAAAACGAAGGATAACTCTTGCCGACAGGTGTTACTTTGGGCTCAGTAGGCAATTGAGAAGCAGAGCCCTCTCTCGACGAACAAAAGTCACGCTCTATAAGCCACTTATCATGCCCGTCCTGTTATATGCAGCACAAACCTGGACGTTGAGCAGCTCTGATGAAAAGACTTTGGTAGCGTTCAAGAGAAAGATCCTTCGAAAAATCTACGAACCAATCTGCGTCAATGGCGAGTACCGAATACGATGGAACATGAGCTGTATGAGCTATACGCCGACATCGACATAGTAAAGGGCATAAAAATCGAGCTGCTCACTGGCTAGCTCATGTTGAGCGGATGGAAGACAATGTTCCAGAGAAGAAAATACTCGATGCGATACCCAGCGGCGGTCAATGCTGAAGAGGACGACCACATCTCCGTTGGAAGAACCAAATAGAGGACAACCCGACGAAACTTGGAGCTTCCAACTGGCGCCAGCAAGCCCAAAACAGAAATAGCTGACGCAATTTCTTACACCAGGCGAAAACCGACTTACGGTTGTAAGCGCCACCTAAGTTAGTAAGTAAGTTCACTCGATTTTATCTTAGCAAAAAAATCTGAAAAAAGTTATGACATTTAAATAAATCATAATTTTCGTTATGACAAAGACTAAGATATATATAAAAATTTGTGCAGATTTTTATTTCTTACCAATTCCACTATGCGACAAATTCCAGGTCAATGGCTCAGGATGGAATAATTTAAGCACCCAGCTAAAGCAGACGTATGTTGGTGCTTAAATCGAGGAAAGGTTTATTGAAGTAAGCTAAACTTTTTTTTTATAGGCTCAATTTTTGAGGTTCAAGTAAAATTTTTAAAATATTATTGAGGTTCTATTATTTTTATACTGGTTGTTACTGGTTCATACTTCCTTGGGCAAAGTAGTTCTAATTGACTTGCTTTACAACTTTGCTGAGCATACTATACAAATAAGGCTTTCATTGAACTTATTTAGAATTTTTATATAATTTTGCACACTTGAAAAACACTTTTAGCTTTTATACTGGAACGTGTAACAAAATTTTTCCCGTATAAGACTATTTGACGTAAGTGACTTAACGTACTTGACTTATTCACTTGACGTAAGTGAAAATTTATTAAGGTGTTGTTACGTTGAATAGTACTGAAACTAAATGTTCGTCACATTTTTGATGAAAGTGATGAATTTGGATACGAACCACCAACACAAACAATTCGTACAATGAAAATTTTTATACAATTAACAGTTCTATCTTTGGCACCATAAAAAATCATTGGTGCTACATATATAAAAAAAACGAAAAATACAAAATAGATGTCAATGTGATTCTAACCATAGTTTGTTTGAGAAGTAATAGATAAAGATAAGAACATCTTTGTCGTAGGAAGTATGAACAAATTTTCAACCTCTTTCAAGTTACAATTCACTTAAACTTGAAAAATGTTTAGCTAACTTCACCAAACCTTTTGTGATTTTGAGTACATTCATATGTCTTCTTTAGCTGGGGGCTTAAATCATTTCATCCTGAAAAATTTTGTCGCACAGTATTATAAATAAAATAAAAAATATTTTCTAAGAAAAAATATCCTCTTTTTGTGTTGTTAACTTGATTCTTCTGAAAAAACATTTTAAGATTTTAACATGCATATGGAATTGCCCCATCTCTTTTAAAGTATCGTCAAAACACGACATATGCCAACAATTTGAAATAGTTGGAGCCTAACACAACTTAAAAATTTGTTCTCTAAGGCTTTTTCCACACGGAGCAATCGAAAAACAACGCAACATCAACAAATGTTGCTAACCTATGTAAGTCTACCGAAATCTTCAGATGAAGCAACTTTTCCACAACTAATTAGCAGCAGGTTCGCGATAAGTTTTATGCAGCACAGCTTGCTGAATTTATATCAGCGACTTGTGGTTTTCTTGATAATTTAAAACAATTGTGTGGTTGTGGTGCAATTTGTATTATTGTTTATATACGGATGAACCCAAATTAATTTTTGGCGTTGTATTCTTTGCGTATAGAAATAGGAAATAATTGCATCTTCACTTGAATCACTTCAACTCATTTTGTTTAATTTTTATTTCTTTTTGTTTAAAATGCTTCAATATCAATGAGAAATTAGTGTTGCGTTGTGCGTGACTTGCTCATCTGAAAACATAGGTTGCAATAATGTTTGGAATTGCAGTGGCAAGCAATTGTGTTGTAGTTGGAATACTTTTCAGTTTCTCCATGAGGAAAAGGCCTTACGTGCAAAGTAAAAAATATATTTTTACCAAGATGACGCACAATTTAGTTCATATTTAAGGGCTGCATGAATGTATTTGATACTATAAAATGCATCGAGCATTTTATTGTCTTTTTCTCTATTTACTTTATTCAGTGAGTATATATAGTGTAGAGACACCACTTCGCTCTTGAGATTTTTTGACTGCCGAAACTGGTAACAATTTATTAGAGTCCTAAAATTAATTTTAAAGAGCATTTGTACAGGCAGAGCGCTACCGATATTTGTGCAGTTGCTACACCATGTTCGTTTTCAGCGCTCAGGCTGATGTTGCTAGAGTTTGCAGATAGAGTGCTAAAAATGTTGATAGAGCACAAGGTTGATTTATAAGATTGTCGCAAGGGAGAGAGCGAGTACCCATAATTGTCAAATCGAAGTTGACAGCTCATAGAAAACTCCAAGTGCTCTCTATTATCGTCCGTTTTTCTTTCGTAGTCATTCGCAAAATTGGCTGGTTTTGACAATTATGGGTACTGAGAAGAGAGTGCGATCAGCCCTGCGACAACCTTATAAAGCAACCTTGATAGAGAACAGAATGCAAATATCTCTCAATAACAATGTTGGCGATTTGTATTTTCTTTGGAATTCTAATTCGACGGCTGGCTGACTTGTTTATATTTGTTTTGGCTGGTTTTTGCTTTCTGCTTGGACTTTTTTGCTGCTTCTCAGCTGTTTTTTGTTTGCTATATTTGGGGTGCATTTCGTCGATAGTCAGAAATGATATTTTTACGATTTTGTCCATTTTCAAGTATGAAGGTATAGAAAAATCGCTATAACTTCTTCATTTCTGATTAGATTGAAATACACCCGAGGACAAAATGCTAGCAAATTTTATTATCTTATTATAATTTAATTTATAATATATTTTTAAATATTTATTTTTTTTAATAAATGTATTCATTTATTTTATGTGTATATATTCTAGTTTCTATGTTTAAACTATGCTAACTAAACTAACTAATATCTAATAAATAAAATTTTATTATGCTAACTAAACTAATGAATATATGCCAGAAAAGAGCACTTTAAGGATTTTTAAAAAAAAAGCCAACTTGCAACAGTTATAACTATTTTATCCGACTTTCGGTTTTTTTAGTTTTTTGCACAAAATAGCTCAAAACTGTCCTTTGTGCATTTCTTGTTTGCATTTTGAAAAATTTTTATTTTTGGATTTTTGCGAATTTTTTTCGTAAAAATATTCAAACTCGAAATTTGCAAAAAGGCGTACTTCTTGTTGTTTTTGTATCATATTATATATAGTTTTAGAAAGTATTTTCATGATATTTCACTCCATTTTTTTTTTCTAATTTCCATTTTTCCAATTTTTTAATAGAACAAGATAAATAAATAACTTTTATTTCCAAAACTAAGAAATCATAACCTTCAAATAATTTGGAATACATGTGAAAAATATATTCAAAATGTGGAAAATATGTTCAAAATATTTTAAACATTTTGTTTGTCCGTTTGTCCGCATCGTTTCTTTTAATTGTGTTTTCACGTATTTTTTCGACGCAAAATGCCAAAATTATCGTGTATTGTTAAAAATTTTCCGGGAGTGATTCAAACTCCGGAAAATAAAATAAAATTATTTCGGTTTCCGCAAAACCAGCCCGAGTGTATGTTCGCCTTGGCTCCAGAAAGCTTAAACAAGGCTCAGTACCAACGCTCTGCTTAGGTAAGTACAGTGAAAATTTATGAAATATTGTAAAATAGTGATCGCATTTTAAGGGAAGGCTCTCACCTAGAAGTCGAAAAAGAAGGTGATGTTCTTAATTTTTTTTTTTATAGAAGGAAGTAAATGAACGCGTTGAGTTTTTTTGGGGTTTTTTATTTATTCTTAAAGTGTAGGAAAATATTTGTGTTTTGTGAATAAAATTGTAATATGAAGTGTAAATATGCCGTCAAACATCACTATTCTTACCCCAGTATGGTAGGCAATACAGGCGCGCATTTCAAAAAGATTTATGCAAGATTATCATTACCGCTCAAACTAATTTTTATTAATTTTCGTGAAAGAAATGGGTTTCTTTCTTATGCAATAACTTTTACATGCACTCGTTATTGGTCAAACCGCTTTGGGAATATATGCTACATATTATAAACTATAGAAAAATGGAAAAACAAATTATTCAGTTTTTTTTTTCTTGAGTTTGATGAGAACCTCCCCTTAAGTTACAAACAAAAAAAAAAAATAAAAAAATGAAGACGAGTGTCTGTTTAGGTTGCATAGTAAAAAATATTTAAAATTCAGACCAAGGGCTCTATTCCGCTATTCCGTAAGTGTGTACAAAATTTGTGTGAACAAAATTGAAAACCTCATGTTCACTTCAAGTGTTTAAAAATTTAATATTTACACAAACATTGAAGTGAATGAAATTTTTTAATTGCGTACTCTTTTTTATAGGTAAAAAATTAATTTATAATGCGAGTCAATCGGAAACTGTATATGTACACAATATTTAGTGTACGCTGCTTTTTGCACAGTTAGAGAATAGGGCATCTTGGCGATTTGCATTACTTTTACATTGCCATTAAATATAACAAAATATATTTTAGTATTAAAACTATTTAAATATCTTCAATGTCTTCTTTATATTTCATAGCCATTGTTTTTTGATCAATATTTTTTGGATCACAAAATAAAATTAATTAATTACAAAATAAAATAAAATTATTTTGTTATCGTTATTTTTCCGATCACAAATAAAACTTCTTTTTTGGTCAATATTTTTTACATCTGAAATAAAAATCAACCATTGACCGATATTTTTTTTGATCAGATTAAAAAAACGATAGTATATCGACAAAAAAAAAAGGAACATATCGCCCACTAAATACAAAACAGAACAACTCAAAATTTTTAAATTTCTAAAAGTATAAAACTATTTTATTTTTGAAGGAGTTCCATACAAAACAATGAGACAAAACTTTTTTAAAATTATAGAAAAAGAAGATGTGCACAAAATTTTGACAGTCAAAAGAACCATTTCCTTTTAAAACTACGAAAAAAGTAAAAATTTGTAAATTTTGAGTTGTGAATGTTTTGTATTTAGTGTGCGACATGTATGTATGTACATGACCGTGGTCGATATTTTATTATTTATAAATTTATAATTTGTCGATATAAGTCTTTTTGTAAGTGAAATTTCTATATCTACTTCTACATAATTCTACTATTTTCTAGAGCTATTTCTACTACAATTTCCTGCTTCTATTTTCTGACCTCATATTATTTCCTACTACTTTTTAGTGCTTCTGTATTATTTGTATATTCTTTTATTTTGTAATATTTGTAAAACTGCAAAATATGTATAAAAAATTTTTAAAACAATAAATTTTTTGTATATATGATTGGTGGAAAAGTATGTACTCAACAGAAAAGCATTTTTCTATGATGAAATATTCTTTATTCATACCGACAAATCTTTTTATCAAATTTACAAGGCAAACGTAAAAATGATGAAATACTTCTTTGAGTGTATATACTTCGATAAAAAATCCATTTTGAAATTATGAACGAATATAATTTTATAAATTCTACAAAATTAGGTTCACATTCCTTAGCTTATTTTAGTCTTAATTTTAGCCCATTTTTCCCCCATTCATTGCCCATTCATTGCAATATTTCTAGCCGGGTATATCTAAGGCCATTTCCACACTTGGTCAACGCAATTCCAACGCAACTTCAACGCAACAGCGATTGCGGAAAGCCGCGTTGGGTTGAACAGGTTGAGAACGTGTCGAGAACTTGTTGCGTGGAAGTTGTTTAATCTGAAGTTTCCGGTATAAATACACAGGCTACAAACTTGAGTTGGAGTTGCGTTGACCAAGTGTGGAAAAGACCTAACTATTAGTTTACTAGTTACCTACAATACTAAAATAATTTTTTTAATATTTTGCTCATATACAGATACAGATGAGGTTGTTCTTGAGATGCCAGTTCTCTATGCGCACCAAGAAATTAGGCAATGTGTCCGTCAGTGCGTAGTACAGGGATGTGATAGCACTTCTAAAGAGGTGCCTATACATAAGTTCCCAAAGGATGCAGAGAGGAGGCAGGCATGGAGGGAAGCCTGCAACGTAGGCGATGTTAGTGTTTTGTGAAGATAATTTTTGAAAAAAGTTTAAAATATTTTTATATATTATCCAGATTTATTCTCTAAAATTTGAATAAATATACATTGGATTAAACGAAACATTTAACATAAATAAAATTGAATATATATGTTTTTCTCCTTATTTTATTTGTTTTTATTTTTATTCGCAATAATGTTTTAGAATGTGAAATGTCATTAAAATATTTTCTAAAACTATACCTAATACAGATACAAAAAATGGTGGGATTACGTTTAATAATTTGGTCGCAACAAGAAATACGCCTTTTTGTAAATTTCGAGTTTGAATATTTTTACGAAAAAAATTCGCAAAATTCCAAAAATAAAAATTTTTCAAAATGGAAACAAGAAATGCACAAAGGACAGTTTTGGGCCATTTTGTGCAAAAAATTAAAAAATCCGAAAAATAGGATAAAATAGTTATAGCTGTTGCAAGTTGACTTTTTTTTTAAAAAATCCTTAAAGTGCCCTTTTCTGGCATATATTCATTAGTTTAGTTAGCATAGTAAGAAAACTAAATTTTATTTATTAGATATTAGTTTAGTAAGCATAGTTTAAATATAGAAACTAGAACATATACGCATAAAATAAATGAATAAATTTATTAAAAAGAAATTAAAAAAATATTCATTTTAAAGATAAAAAAATTTGCTAGCATTTTGTCCTTGGGTTTATTTCAATCTAATCAGTAATGAAGAAGTTATAGAGATTTTTCTATTCCTTCATACTTGAAAATGGACAAAAGCGTAAAAATATCATTTCTGACTATCGACGAAATGGACCCCAAATATAGCAAACAAAAAACAGCTGAGAAGCAGCAAAAAAGTCCAAGCAGAAAGCAAAAACAAAAACCAGCCAAAAAAAAATATAAACAAGCCAGCCAGCCGTCGAATTAGAATTCCAAAGAAATATTCCTAAAATTCCAAAAATACAAATCGCCAACATTGTTGTTGAGAGATATTTGCATTCTGTGCTCTATCAACATTTTTAGCACTCTATCTGCAAACTCTAGCAACATCAGCCTGAGCGCTGAAAACGAACATGGTGTGGCAACAAGGAGGGTAGATTCTAAAGAGAATTCACCAGACAATTTTTCCCCTTTTGCAGAAATTTTGAACTGGCCGACTTGGTGGATTCGAAATTATGTTCGAATCTGTGCTCGAATCTCAAAAAGCCGAAGTGCCGAAGCGATGAGAGAGAGCTTACGAATGGTATTTTAAGAAAACTGAGCATCATGGTATAATTATTTACAAGGTAGGAGTGACAGTTCGGTTGACGATTTGGAGTTGGCAAAAACACATTGAAAAAGAGAAAACGAAGAAGCAGCAAAACAGATGAAAAGTTAAACTTTGTATTGATTTGACAACTCCCGATCGCCGCTCATCAGAAAAAAAGGTAGTTGTCAAGGCTACCTTGTAAATTATTGTATCATGCTGAGCATGTGTTTTTGTTTGCTCTTATTATTTGCATGTAGGTATGTGTTTATTTTTTAGCTGGACGCAGTGTTTTGTTTTGGTTGGATAAATTTATTGAAATTTACATTAATTGCTTCGTTCAAACATTTTTCTTCTGATTTTGAAGAAAAGTTTTTGATCTATAAATTTTAAGCTACTAAAGAAATAATAGAAATTTTTTCTTCGATTTTGAAGACACATTTTTTATATCTAATTTTTTTAAGCTGCTTAAGAAATGATAGCTTTTTTTTGAAAAAAATTTTTACTCTGATTTAAAAAAAAAAATGTTTCTTCTATAAATTTTAAGCTACTAAAGAAATGATCGACATTTTTTCTAGTACAAAAATGTCTCTAATTTTGATCTCTAAATTTTTAATTACCAAAGAAATGAAAGCTTTTTGTTTTTGTTAAAAAATGTTTCCTCCGATTTTGATGAAAAATTTTTGATCTATGAATTATTATCCGCTAAAGAAATGATAAAAATTTTTTTATTAAAAACTTTTCCTCTGATTTTGAAGAAACATTTTTTTATCTATAAAATTTTAGCTGAGGAAATGGTAGAAATTTTATTCATGTTGAAAACTTTTTGATCAACCCCTTCCTGTACTTGGTCAATTCGAAAAAATATGAATTTCGAAGTGGGATGAGAGAGGCCGTACGAGAGAATAAAATTTTGCTGAGCGCCAGCTTAAACAGGGTTTGCGACAATTGAGAAACGTTGTCTATTTTCTAAAAAAAAACTATTTGACACAATGTGCATGTGTGTTTGTGTGTGTGTTTTATTACTACCCTATAGGAACAAACTAACTTGTTTTTAAAAAAACTAATTAAAAACCTAATTTAAAATAAACTAGTATATGAACTACTTTGAATTATACTAAGGCGGCATCCACTTCAATTCTAAATATTAATTTATTAAATGTTATTAATGATTATAAAATTAAAATATTGTCAAAACTTCATATCAAAGGTTTTTTCCAATAGTAGTATTTTCCTTTGAAAACTAGAACCTTATAAATAAACTTAATCTGTGATAATTAAATATATAAGATAATGCTTTAGAATTAAGGTGATGTACCATATATCTGTAAATTGTGCGATAACATACGATTTGTAAAGATTACTTTTTCTACTTAATAAAAAAAAAAAAAAAAAAAAAAAAAAAATTTAATTTAACAAATAATAATTGAAATGTAGTAATAGTAGAAAATATAGACATTTAAATAACATTGCTTTTAGTAGTAATTCATGTGCAGGTTTAATTCAGTAAGTAGAAAAGATTAACTTAGAATAATTTCGCTTCATCTATTGTTAGTGGCTTAGTTCAATAATTTAAATGTATTATATATTGAATCGTAGGGATAATATAATATTTGTTTAATTATCAAATAACATAAATAATATAATGTATTGAATTGTTAGCTAGCGTGCATAACATATATAATATATATTGACTCACTTGTTAGCATGAACATCATATATAGTATATGTTGCTAGCGTCTGCATTCTTTTGCCTGTTGAATGTGTGTAGATGTGGTGGTGGAGATGGTACCGGTTGCAAGGAGGGTAGATTCTAAAGAGAATTCACCAGACAATTTTTCCCCTTTTGCAGAAATTTTGAACTGGCCGACTTGGTGGATTCGAAATTATGTTCGAATCTGTGCTCGAATCTCAAAAAGCCGAAGTGCCGAAGCGATGAGAGAGCTTACGAATGGTATTTTAAGCAAACTGAGCATGTGTTTTTGTTTGATCTTATTGTTTGCATGTAGGTATGTGTTTATTTTTTAGCTGGACGCAGTGTTTTGTTTTGGTTGGATAAATTTATTGAAATTTTCATTAATTGCTTCGTTCAAACATTTTTCTTCTGATTTTGAAGAAAAATTTTTGATCTATAAATTTTAAGCTACTAAAGAAATAATAGAAATTTTTTCTTCGATTTTGAAGACAAATTTTTTATACCTAATTTTTTAAGCTGCTTAGAAATGATAGCTTTTTTTAAAAAAATTTTTACTCTGATTTTGAAAAAAAAATGTTTCTTCTATAAATTTTAAGCTACTAAAGAAATGATCGACATTTTTTCTAGCACAGAAATGTTTCTAATTTTTAATAAAAATTTTTGATCTCCAACTTTTTAACTACCAAAGAAATGAAAGATTTTTGTTAAACAATTTTTCCTCCGATTTTGATGAAAAATTTTTGATCTATGAATTACTATCCGCTAAAGAAATGATAAGAATTTTTTTTGGTTCAAAAATGTTTCCTCTGATTTGAAGAAAAACTTTTATCTTTAAAATTTTAGCTGCGGAAATGGTAGAAATTTTATTCATGTTGAAAACTTTTTGATCAACTCTTTCCTGTTCTTGGACAATTCGAAAAAATATGGATTTCGAAGTGGGCCTAGAGAATAAAATTTTGCTGAGCGCCAGCTTAAACAGGTTTTGCGACAATTGAAAAACGTTGTCTATTTTCTAAAAAAAAAAAATATTTGACACAATGTGCATGTGTGTTTGTGTGTGTTTTATTTCTAGCTACTCGTATGGTACGTTTATTGATGTTTAAAATTTCGTCCAAAAATGTTTCTTCTGATTTTGAAGAAAATTATTCATCTACAATTTTTAAGCGACTTAAGAGAGATAATTTTTTTTTGTTCACACCCTCCCATTTTGAACAAACATTTTTGGTACCTAAATTTCTTTCTATGCAAAGAAATGTAATTGACAGAATTTTTGCGGTTATTTATTATATTTCTTTGTGTTTTATTTCTAGAAAAGCTGCGTTTGTTTATGTTTTTACTAAATTTATTGAAATTTATATTATTTCGTTCAAACATTTTTCTTCTCATTCTGAAAAAAAATTTTTGGTATATATTTATGGCTGCTAAAGTCGTTGTTTTTGTTCAGAAGTGTTTTCTTCCGAGCTTGAAGAAAAATTAAAAATTAACAATTTTTAAGTTGGTTTGAGTTCGCCAACTTAAAAATTGTTAGATACTTAGTTGTTTAAAAATTGGTTGTCTGAATTTGAAGAAAAAATTGTTGATATATAATTTTTCGATCTGAAAACATTATTGTAATTATGATTAGAATAAGTTTTGTTCAAATTAATTCTTGATTAAAAAAAAAAACTGTAGAAAATTTACATTGTGTGACATTTTTATTTTAATTTCTTGTTTTTGGTTGTGTTTCCATTTATTTAGAATTTATTTTAATTTGATATTTTGACGTACGTTTGAATTTATTTTAATAAGGTATACCAAACATATGTATTACTTTATGACTAGATGCGAAAATAATAATAAAAATCTTTCTCTTACTGATTATGAATTTAAAGTGCAAAAAATTGAATTTGATTTGTAAAAAAATGACATTTAAAGAATATATTGTATACAATTATTATATACTTAGTGTCTGTACATAAAAACAGTGTTGTTTTTCATAGGTGTACACATTAACAATTTTTTAATTAATTGAATACAATTATTAGACATAATTTTTATACAAAATAACTACAACAGAAAGAAATAAACTTGTGATTATTAAATAAATCATCAATAAATAAACATCTGAGAAAACAGAAGAGTCTTTGAGAAGAGAGAAAATCAAAGGAAAAATCTTTGAACAAGAAAAAATTTCTATCATTTCCTTAGCAGCTATAATTAAAGGAATAAAAATTTCTATGATTTTTCTTCAAAGAGAAAAAATTTTTGAAATAAAATTTTTATAACTTTGTTAGTTAAAATTTATAATTTTTGAACAGAAAAAATTTTTATCATTTCGTTAGCAGCTAAAATTTTATAGATCAAAAATTTTTCTTTAAAATCAGAGGAAAATTTAAAAAAAAAAAATCAGTTATTAGTTAGCAGATAAAAATGTATAGCTCAGAAATGTTTCAACAAAATCTAAGGAAACATTTTTTGAACATAAAAAATTCTATAAGTTCTTTAGCTGGAAATTTTATAGATAAGAAATATATAGATAAAAAAAATTTTCTAATTAAAAAAACAAATTCTATCATTACGATTATCGATAATTAGGGAGTAAACTCAAAAAATGTCACACTTGAAAATCATCCAAAGCATCTTATTAATTTGTAAAGATTTTTTTAAAATTAAGAATAAAATTGAACAAAATTTTTTTAAATCATGTAATAAATTTCGTTCTCAGATCGAAAAAATGTAGATATCAAAATCGAAGAAAAAAGTTTTTAAAATATCTATCACCTTTCTATGTTGGTAAAAAATTCTAAATCAACAATTTTTCTTCAAATTCAGACCAACAATTTTTAAACAACTAGGTATCTAACAATTTTTAAGTTGGCGAACTCAAACCAACTTAAAAATTGTCAAATTTTAACTTTTCTTCAAACTCGGAAATAAACACTTCTGAACAAAAAACAACGACTTTAGCAGCGATAAATATATACCAAAAATTTTTTTCAGAATGAGAAGAAAAATGTTTGAACGAAATAATATAAATTTCAATAAATTTAGTAAAAACATAAACAAACTCAGCTTTTCTAGAAATAAAACACAAAGAAATATAATAAATAACCGCAAAAATTCTGTCAATTACATTTCTTTGCATAGAAAGAAATTTAGGTACCAAAAATGTTTGTTCAAAATGGGAGGGTGTGAACAAAAAAAAAATTATCTCTCTTAAGTCGCTTAAAAATTGTAGATGAATAATTTTCTTCAAAATCAGAAGACAAATTTTTGGACGATATTTTAAATATCAACAAACGTACCATACGAGTAGCTAGAAATAAAACACACACAAACACACATGCACATTGTGTCAAATAGTTTTTTTTTTAGAAAATAGACAACGTTTTTCAATTGTCGCAAAACCTGTTTAGGCTGGCGCTCAGCAAAATTTTATTCTGTAGGCCCACTTCGAAATCCATATTTTTTCGAATTGTCCAAGAACAGGAAAGAGTTGATCAAAAAGTTTTCAACATGAATAAAATTTCTACCATTTCCGCAGCTAAAATTTTATAGATAAAAGTTTTTCTTCAAATCAGAGGAAACATTTTTGAACCAAAAAAAATTCTTATCATTTCTTTAGCGGATAGTAATTCATAGATCAAAAATTTTTCATCAAAATCGGAGGAAAAATTTTTTAACAAAAATTTTTCATTTCTTTGGTAGTTAAAAAGTTGGAGATCAAAAATTTTTATTCAAAATTAGAAACATTTCTGTGCTAGGAAAAATGTCGATCATTTCTTTAGTAGCTTGAAATTTATAGAAGAAACATTTTTTTTTCAAAATCAGAGTAAAAATTTTTTTAAAAAAAAGCTATCATTTCTAAGCAGCTTAAAAAATTAGGTATAAAAAATTTGTCTTCAAAATCGAAGAAAAAATTTCTATTATTTCTTTAGTAGCTTAAAATTTATAGATCAAAAATTTTTCTTCAAAATCAGAAGAAAAATGTTTGAACGAAGCAATTAATGAAAATTTCAATAAATTTATCCAACCAAAACAAAACACTGCGTCCAGCTAAAAAATAAACACATACCTACATGCAAACAATAAGATCAAACAAAAACACATGCTCAGTTTGCTTAAAATACCATTCGTAAGCTCTCTCATCGCTTCGGCACTTCGGCTTTTTGAGATTCGAGCACAGATTCGAACATAATTTCGAATCCACCAAGTCGGCCAGTTCAAAATTTCTGCAAAAGGGGAAAAATTGTCTGGTGAATTCTCTTTAGAATCTACCCTCCTTGCCGGTTGTCGTGTGCGCAGCGATTGTTGCAGCTCTGTCTTGGAGTTTGTTACACAGCATGTTCCGTATACCATGTTGCTTGTGCTCTGCCTGTAGCGGCTTACGTGGTTGTTGCTAACACATGTTGCTAGATGACATGTATACTTCGGAGCTCGTTACGTAGGTTTACAAGGGCCTATTTCATGGCATGACCACTGTTGATGGGTTTTGAGTTCAAACCATGTTGGGTGCCCTCTGCTGTACTGCTTGTGTCGATTCTGGCTTCTCCAGGGCTCAATGTGTTGATCCATGTGTGGGCCTATTTCAGTTCACTGAAATGGGTCATCACATTGTTATGGGGACAAAAGAAAATGCTTCATTAATTAATGAGTTAAGAACTGAAAGTTGTTCGTAACGTTATTCGTGGAGTAAAATTCATGAACATCAAAATTAGACAGAAAAGAGTCAAGAGAATCAAAGTTAGTGTTTTTATAGTTTCGAAATTCGACGAATTCATTCACGCGATAGATGGGAAATTTGAAAGCTGCATATATTAGAGCGTGGTGGGAAATTGCTGGAGATAGCATTTGCCCAGAAGATTCCAATAAGGTATGGTCACTTATTAAAAAGTAGTCAATTAGTGATGTGTATTCATTGTGGACATCATAATGAGTGGGTATCGAGTTATGCACTAGAGACAAATTGCAGCGAAGACAGAGGGATCGCAGACTTATTGATTTATTGGAATCAAAGACGTTATGATTAAAGTCACCCACAATAACAATGTTCGAGTACGTTACGAATAGGTCAGACATAGACTTCTCAAAGCACTCGATATCTCCATGAGGTAGATAAACAACACCGACTAGGACTTTTTTCATATTATAACATATTTCGATAAACAGAGACTCACAATTACCATAATCAGAAGACTTGAAAACAACTTCACTTTTAATTTGTCTGGAAACAAAAAAACCTACTCCTCCACCTCTATCATTTGGTCGATCGTTTCTATAGAAAACGTAACCAGGAATATCAACAGACTGGCTAGAAATGTAAGGTTTAAGCCAAGTTTCCGAGACGCCAACCACATCTAAAAAACATCCTCTTAAAATGCATCTAATTTCATCAAGCTTGGATGACGGAAAAGATGGTTTAAAGCTTTGCGAGTTAAAATGGCCAATATTAAGATTCTGAGTTTGTAATTTATCTCTAAGTTCAGAATTGTCGCTGACGATGGGACCTAAGTTGTTCCTAAGTGACATGAAAATCAAAATTAATATAAGGAAGCCGTACAAGATAGTGACAATACATACTAACTTTATTATATTAAATTAAATATAGATTTTGATAAATTTCCCAAAAACAGAACGTATAAATTTACAGAATTAATTCAAATTAAGTTATCGATCAAAACTTTCAATACAGATTACAGTGTGAGAAATTTGATTCATAGTCTAAGTTATATTCACAGTGATATTCCGGGTCAGAAAACCAAAGAAAAAATTGCATGTATTTGAATTACAAAAATAGTTCGAAAGAAGTGGGTATATTAATCTGAAATTTCAGTGAATTTAATAAATACATCTTAGTAAATGCGGAAACAAAAGAAGAAGAATTGGATTTAAAAATAGATAAGATCAAGCCAGCAAAAATAAAAAAGAGTTAATCTTTAATTGAGGAACACTCAACATCGGTGGTAACAACAGCAACAGAGACAGAAGCAGCGTACGTGGTTAGACAGTCAGCATTGTTGAATAACGCTGAACATTGTTGGAGAGAGTGTACCATCTCATAGCCATCAAACAAAGTTATTATTGCCTTTGGCTCATCAGAGTTTATTAACTTGAATTTTTAAATTTTCTTTTCCTTAATGAGTTTTCTGCATATGAAGTTTATTTGGTTGGCATCTGGTGTGCCATAATCGTTCAGATATATCCTAGATCGAATATCTCCTCACATAATATCACACAATCTTAGATTGCGATTCTTGAAGTACTGCTTCATTATGTCGTCGCGTAATCGGATGTTATTAAATTTAACAAGTACGGCTTTTTGATGATTGATATAAACGCATTGTTGTATGTCGTTCTCAATCACATTAACATTAAAAAAACTTGCCCAGGGACATCGCCGGTGTGTAGATGTCAGACAACCCAGATGGCAAACCGTTGATTATAATATCAGCACAGTTGAGTCTGCGATGTAAAACGTTGTTTTTAGTCTCAAGTTCCTTAATTTTTCCAGTAGCAGTGGTATCAATAAGTTTGAATGTACAGTTAGAAATGTCGGATTTAATATCATTCAAGCTTGATGCCCGCTCCGACTTAACTTCCAAATAGTAGCTGCAAACCGGTCAGCTTTAGGTCAGTTTTAGGTCAGCTATGCTTTCACGAATTTCCATTTGTAGAGAAGATATCCCGTCATCCCGGGAGGGAGGATTTTCTTTGCAAGTCTTGCAGGTAAAAGAAAACATACGGTTCTTCAAAAGGAAGGCATGTTAATCCGAAGACACCTCAGTGCATGAAATGTGGAACCATTCTCCACAAATTCCGCATCCCACGCTTGGTTGTTGGTTGTTGCTTTCCAACACATTGAATCGAGACAAAGAAGAAAAAAAAAAAAAAAAAAGAACAACAACAACAACTGCACTTAGAGACAGAGGCAGATGAAGAACAGTTCAGTCAGAGAGTATACATAATATAGAGAAACCACTTCGCTCTTGAGTATTCCGACTCTCTGAATCTGGTTGCAGATATTAGAGTCCAGAAATTAATCGGTGCTGGCAGAGCAGCCGCCACCATGTTTGTTTTCAGCGCTCAGGCCAAGGTTGATTTATAAGGTTGTCGCGAGGGAGAGAGCGAGTACCCATAATTGTCAAATCGAAGTTGACAGCTCATAGAAAATCTGCAAGTGCTCTCTATTATCATCCGTTTTTCTTTCGTAGTCTTTCGCAAAATTGGCTGGTTTTGACAATTATGGGTACTGAGAAGAGAGTGTGATCAGCCCTGCGACAACCTTATAAATCAACCTTGGCTCAGGCTGATATTGCTAGAGTATGTATATAGAGTGCTACATATGTTGATAGAGCACAGACAAATATCTCGCAACAATGTTGGCAAGAAGATAATTTTCCTTGGAATTCTAATCAGACGGCTGGCTGGCTTGTTTATAGTTTTTTTTTGCTGGTTTTTGTTTTTGCTGTGTGTTTGAATTTTTTTTTTGCAGCTTTGTCAGCTGCTAGTTGTTTGATATTTATTGGTTGGATTTAGTCAGAAATGATATTTTTATGATTTTGTCTATTTTGAAGTATGAAGGTATAGAAAAATCGCTATAACTTCTTCATTTCTGATTAGATTGAAATGCACCCAAGTACAAAATGTTAGCAAATTTTACAATCTTTTAAATGAATAAATTTTTAATTTTTTTTTTAAATTTATTCATTTATTTTCAATCTCTATGTTCTAAACTAGGCTAACTACACTAACTAAACGAATAAAATTATCTAATATAAATAAAATTAATTTTTTTTACTATGCTAACTTGGCTTATAAATCTATGCCAGAAAAGGGCACTTCAAGGATTTTTGAAAAAAAAGTCAAGTTGCAACAGCTATAACTATCTTATCCGATTTTCGTTTTTTTTTAATTTTTTGCACAAAATAGCTCAAAGCTGTCCTTAGTGCATTTCTTGTTTGCATTTTGAAAAATTTTTATTTTTCGATTTTTGCGAATTTTTTTCGTAAAAATATTCAATCTCAAAATTTACAAAAAGGCGTACTTCTACCAAAAAATTTCGTAACGACCAAAGGTGGTCTTAGAAAATATTTCCCATGACGTTTTTTTTTAAATTTGGATTTTTGCAATTTTTTTAATAGAACAAGAAAAACAAATTCCATTTATTTCCAAAAGTAAAAACTCTTAACCTTCAAGTAAATTGCAATAAATGTGGAAAATATATTCAAAATGTGTAAAATGTATTCTAAATATTTTAAACATCTTTTAAAAAGTGGTGGCATAAAACTTTATCTTCCAAGGTATAACAAGTGCAATAAAACAACTTTGTACACTTGTTACTTTAATTATTATTTAAATATCTTTAATGTCTTCTTTATATTTCATAGCAATTGTTTTTTGATCAATATTTCTTGGATCAGAAAATAAAATTATTTTGTGATCGTTATTTTTCCGATCGGAAATAAAACTTCTTTTTTGGTCGATATTTTTAACATCTGAAATAAAAATCAATCATCGACCGATATTTTTTCGACCAGATTAAAAAAAATTATTTTTTTAACGATAGTATATCGACAAAAATGGAACATATAGCACACTAAATGCAAAGCGGTAACAACCCAAAAAGTAAATTACTAAAAGTATAAAATTATTTTATTTTTGAAAAAGACAATGAGACAAAACTTTTTTAAAATTATAGAGAAAGAAGGTGTGCACAGAATTTTGACAGTCAAAGGAATCATTTCTTTTTAAAATAACGAACAGTTTTACATAAAAAAGTAAAAATTTGTAAATTATGAGTTGTGCTGTTTTGTATTTAGTGTGCGATATATATGTATGTACATGACGGTGGCCGATATTTTGAAGTCTTTTTGTAAGTGAAATTTTTTTATCTACTACTACGTAATTCTACTATTTTCTACAGCTACTTCTACTACAATTTACTGCTACTATTTTCTGACGTCTATTGTTTCCTAGTACTTGTTAATACTACTGTATTATTTTTACGTTCTTTTATTTTGTCCTACTATTTTCCACCAATATTTTCGGCTACTATTTTCTGTCCGCTCGATATCTCTGACTCCCAAGCGTCACATTGGTACATTTAAAATTATTTTACAATAAGTTTTCATACATGATCTTTTGATGTGAATGATATAAATCTGTCGTCACAAGCAATAACGACTTAACTCAAAATTCCGTAAGAAACGATATTTTAATTGCATTAACTACGACCCTTTATTTAGAAATATATGAACCGTTATAAAATAAATATTTACACACCCATGGGCGTGGCCAGGATTTTGTTAATTTTTCGAAATTTAATTTTGATGTTTACAAAAATAACTTGTCATTTAAAAATGCCAAAAAATAAAAAATAAATGTCAGAAACGTCAGACAATTTGTAATTTAAGATTAAGTGTCAAAAAATAAAATTACCTGTCAGAAAATGAGAATTTGAAATTTTCCAATTTGAAATAGGAATTTATTATATCCTTTTTTGACTGAATGTATGACTGAATGTTTGTATGAAATACGTAAAGTATTCTTAACGCTTTTAAAAAGTCCAAATTTTTATTCCAAATTCACCTTGTCACTTCTTTACCTTTTTCGCCTTTTTCCATATTCAATTTGCTCCTCAAACTCTTTATACTTCTTCAAAACTCGTGTCATAGGCTCTTTAAGCACTTTCAAAACTTTCTTCTGGCAGTGCTTACAAACTTTCTTATTCAATGACCATTTTCAACTTTTCAACTCGTTACAATTATTTACATTTTTCAAAATGTTCTTTTTCTATTTCTGGTTTTACATTTTTTTCACAATATTAATTACTACTATTTTTCCAAATTTTCTATATTCTATTTCTGGCTTTAATTTTTTTCCCCAAAAATAACTCAGTCGGAATGTTTGCAGCATATTAATTTCCCTAAGTTATAACATGATATAATAAGATTTTCATTTAGTTTGTAAGTTATTATATTATATAATAAAATTTGAATTTACTCTCGAACTTATTATATTATATAATAAGATTGCATTTCACTTCCGAAGTTATTATATGACATAATAAGATTTTCATTTAGTTTGTAAGTTATTATATTATATAATAAGAATTTCACTCACTTCACTTTGGAAGTAATTATTTGATATAATAAGATTTCACTTTAGTTTTTAAGTTATTATATTGTATAATAAGCATATAATGGTCAAATAGCCCCCAAATTTGACTTTTAGATTTAGTTACAAGTGGCACGTACGTTTCACCTATGAAAAATTATTTTTTCAGTGCACTTTTTTTATGTTCACTTTACTTTTATTTAAATGCTTGCAGTAAGCTTTGCATTAGCCAAAGTTTATACATATTCCACGTATTTTCGCATACATATTTTGTGAAGATAGCATTTGGAAAATGTTTAAAATATTTTTATTATTATTCACATTTATTCCATAATATTTGAATAAATAGACATTGGATTAAAGAAACATTTTGTTGCTCATGTTGTTTGTATATATTTACATAAATAAAAGTTTATATAGTTTGTGTTACATTCTTAAAAGCTTTTGAAGAATGTTTAAAATATTTGTAATATATTATCCACATTTGTTACTCAATATTTTAATACATAAATAATTGGATTAAATAAAATTTAATATAAAAAAATTTAAAAATTGGATTACATAAACAAAATTTTTATATATATGTTTTACTCCTTGTTTTATTTGTTTTTATTTTGATTCGTTTTAGAATGTAAGAAACTGTTGTACTGTTGGCATGTATTTAATGGAATCAAAGTAAGTATGTACAGTAGAATCAGGCCCGTAGCCATAATTTACCCTAGGGGGGAAGGGGGGTTTTGATAAAAAAATACATAAGTAGATACCAGTAAAAAGACTAAAAGCAAGGATATCGAAATTTTTCTAAGCAAATCCGTTTTCTATTAAGACTATTCGTGATTATGCCAATTCGTGAATGACAAGAGTTTATTGAATTTTTTTATCAAATTAATTTTGAGTATTAAGCTTTTGTCTATAATGTTTTGAAAAATGGTCCAAATTGTGAATTTTTAATTGTCTTTTAAAAAGTATAATTCCTAAAATTAGCACAAAAAGTAAAAATTTCTATGACAAAAATTTACTACTACAGCAATATTAGTTTAAAATGTAAAAAAAGGTAAGCTTTCTTACAGCTTATTAAAATCAAAATTAAAATAAGTGTTTAGTGTTTAGATTTGCTTTCTTTTTGGGTCTCTTACGCTTTTATTGATACCCAGTCTGTGTACAACTATTTGAACCTATGTGAACCTAGTTCGAGTTATCGTTAAAGGCCAAAATATTACTGTTCTCGAAAACGATTTCAGCAGTTTAAATTATATTCAAAAAACTATTTAAGAATCTTCAAAATGTCAGGGGAAATATTTTCTAAAACTATACCTATACCTTTGGTCGTTACGAAATTTTTTGTTAGAAGTACGCCTTTTTGGAAATTTCGAGTTTGAGCATTGATTTATAAGTCAAGTTAGCATAGTAAAAAAAATAAATTTTTTTTATTAGATAGATTTATTCGTTTAGTTAGTTTAGTTTGCCTAGTTTAGAACATAGAGATTAAAAATAAATGAATAAATTTTGTAAAAAAAAATTACAAATTTATTCATTTTAAAGATTGTAAAATTTGGTATTATTTTGTCCTTGGGTGCATTTCAATCTAATCAGAAATGAACAAGTTATAGCGATTTTTCTATACCTTCATACTTCAAAATAGACAAAATCATAAAAATATAATTTCTGACTATCGACGAAATCCACCCAAAAAATATTAAACAACAAGCAGCTGAGAGAGCTGAAAAAAAAATCCAAACAGAAAGCAAAAACAAAAACCAGCAAAAAAAAATATAAACCAGCCAGCCAGCCGTCGGATTAGAATTCCAAGGAAAATTATCTTCTTGCCAACATTGTTGCGAGATATTTGTCTGTGCTCTATCAACATATGTAGCACTCTTTACACAAACTCTAGCAATATCAGCCTGAGCGCTGAAAACAAACATGGTGGCGGCTGCTCTGCCAGCACCGATTAATTTCTGGACTCTAATATCTACCAGATTCAGAGAGTCGGAATACTCAAGAGCGAAGTGGTTTCTCTATAGTATATATACTCTCTGGTTCAGTGCAGCAATAACAACAGCAAACCGCAATCACAGCAACAAAATTAATGCACGAATATTGCAAATATTGTTCTTTGATTTATATTTTAGTAATTGTTTCAAATTATGAAATTTTAACACCCACGGCTTAAAGGTTGTTTATTTATGAAGTTATGATTATTTAATCAATTTTCTTAAAAGTATTGACTACAATTATTGAAAGTTTAATCGACGACTTAAATGTTCACGTGTTACTCTAACATAGCATTGCCAGAAAATTTTCGTTTCGGCAGTCAAAAAATCTCAAGAGCGAAGTGGTGTCTCTATGCTATGTCGCACCAAGCAAGAAGACAAAAGCAAAAAAAATCAAAAAGCTACTCTCTAAAAACAAACGAGCGAGCAAATGGTAATGCCGGCATGCCTTGCATAGTATTTTTGAAAAAGAATTTTAAAAAGATTTATAACGTGTTATGCAAATGGCGCTGTGGGTATATTCTTCATTAAATAAAAAATTAATATTTAAACTTATTTTGTGTTTAATATTATTTGATTATTATTAATAATATTATTTATTATTTAATAAAACTTTAAATATATCGCAAGCAGCTTATAAAAATATAGCTTTAAGATTTTTAAAAATGTTTTCTCTTCACATTTGCATTTTTAATACATATTAGATGCAAGCTTTATTAAAGTTTATTGGTAAATTTTTTTATTTTTATTTATTTATTATAAGGTATATTCGAAAATAAAAAAAAAATTTAGAAAATGTACGAAAATTTGTGTTTTCTTTTTGTTTAAATATGATAAATGAGCCAGATTGTTTTTAAGTTTCTAAAAGCCTAAGGAGATCGAACTTTGAACGTAATTTTTTAATTTTTCATAGAGAGTTTGAGTTTAATGAACTGAAACTTGGATTTTTAGAAAAGTAAAAGAAGCGTAAGATTCTTTTGAGTCCGTCCAAATCAACTGAGCCAACACTGGTTGCTCGATCATATTTAAAAAAGTTGATATTATTATTAAAAGCTGTGCAATGAATTTGGATCTCAGAACTGCATTAAAAAAACATTTTTGTCCTACTTTCAAAATGACGACTATATTTCACTATCCATATGTTTATAATTTACCGCAAGTTTGTGCCAATTGTGGTAAATTTTTATCAATTAAACCAAAAAGAAATAAGTTTTAATTTTTTTATTTTTAATTTGCGTAAACATTTTTTTTTTAGTGCAAAAAGCACAAAACAACAGAGCTTCAAATGTAGTGCTGACCATACCCGCTCACAACTCATATTTGATTACAGTGAAGTAGTTTACAAATAAATCGCATATATTTGATTCATATTAGTTCAAATAGTTTTATATATTATATAATATATAAAAAAAATTATAAAAATTATATATTATATAAATAAATAAAATCTATTGCTTAACTATCATCATAAACTATAAACTATCATAAATAATGAAGGGAAGGGAAACTATCATATATGTCAATTAACTACAATTTGACATATATAAAGAACCTTCACTCTCAGTTTTTATACATATAAATACCTTCAAAGTGTTTCATAGCGATATGTATGTAATGAAAAGCATAAAAATGGAAGCGTGAATATTTCTTTATTGAATTAAAATTTCAAAATGTATCAGTACTTATCACTATTTATTGAAATGACATGTATAATTATTATATAAATATTTTTTTTATGTACTTGCATATCTGTATTTGACACACTGTGCGATGCGTTCAAGCTGATCGTACCGAGATCAGAGAACTGCTAAAGCCTACTTGAAATCGATTTCAAGTACTTGCCTAAAATACAAGTTCAAGCTAGATTGAGCTTGATAATTTTCAATCAAGTCTGACTTGTGATTGAAAATAAATAAGCCCACGACAGCTTGCGACTTGCAAGTATGCTAGCTTACAAGCGAACGGCACGAAGTCCCAAGTAAAGAAAAAATTGATGCCTTCGGCAAAAAGCTTGAAAAGCTTGAAATTGAAGGCAAGTATCCAATATAAAAGCAAGTATCCAAAAAATTCAATGAGATTAACCGCAAAATCTCTTCAAAATCCACAACTATTAAAGAAATGCCTTGCAATTTGACACGTATGCTTTGATATCCAATATAAATCCTGACAATGAAATTTGGAAAAATCGGATAAAAACCACGACTACCTCCCATATAAAGAAGATTTACATTAACCGTAAAATCTCTAAAAATCTGCTCAAATTGCAGAAATCTCTTGGAATTTTGCACATAGGCTTTTATATATATATATCGCTATGATATTTGGCAAAATCGGATGCAAACCGCGATTACCTCCCATACAAAGTGGCTTTATTGAAAACTTTAAGTCGCTTAAAAATCTGCAAAAATTACAGAAATGTTTTGAAATTTTGCATACAAACTTTGATATTTAACATAAGCCTCTCTTTGATATTTGACAAAATCGGATGAAAACCAAGCCTACCTTCAATACAAAGTGAAGTTATTAAAATTGAAAAACTTTCGTAAATATATAAAACTGAATGACATCGCGTCTTTATGTACCCAAGTTCCGCCCACGTCGTTTATCCAACCCATGCATATATTCTTCGGTAAAATGTGGAGTCTTTATACTAGAAAAGTGGGTGTGGCATTTTACTTTGTTTACAATTTACTCTATGTGGCAGCTAAGGGTAAAATTAAATTAAGCGTATGACACAAATATTTTTGCAGATTATACATACAAATTTTATAGACGTCGAAAGACTTCGGATATACTTCAGTACGGCCGCGGGGGGGCATTTTAGCTTCGGTACCCTTCCGAGGCTCCATTCCTTACTAGTTTTTTTTATGATATGATTGAAGAAAAGGAGCAATATCGAGTCATTCTCAGTAAATTCTGATTTTAAGTTTAAGTAAATTTTAGCGTATATAAATGATTTCTAGTTAAATCTTGTGTGTAACTTTTTTATTTAATATTCCGAATTAATAAAAATTCTATGAAGATATTTGCATTTAAATATATTTTGGTAATCTCTTTTCAAAGATGTAAAAAAAAAGATATATAAAAAAGAAAAATAATAAGGTAGGATAAGGAGATTCCCCACACCGACCTCGAATTTCAAAATGCATTTTAGCATTGTCACTTTTCTGTATTATTGATATAGGTGGGACAAATAATAACGAAGGAAATTTTTTTTAGGATAAATAAGGTCAAATGTATTTGCAATGACAATCTGCGCCAGCTATCAAAGTATCTGTCTTATTTCCATCTCTTATAAGGTTCTCTCAAGCGTACTGTGTGAAAGATTAAAGCCGATTACAAAAACACTGATTGGACCTTATCAGTGTGGCTTTCAACCTGGAAAGTCCATCATAGACCAGATTTTCACGTGACAACAAATCCTGGGGAAAACCCACGAAAATCAAATCGACACACATCATCTCTTTGTCGATTATAAAGCTGCGTTCGATAGCCCGAGAAGGGATTGCCTATACGCAGCAATGTCTGAGTTCGGTATATCTGCAAAGTTGATTAGGCTTTGCAGGATGACGTTGAGCAACACATGTAGCTCCGTCAAGGTAGGAAATAACCTCTCCGAAACCTACAATACCGAAAGAGGTTTTAGACAAGGCGATCCACTGTCTTGCGATCTCTTCAACATCATCATGGAGGAGATCGTACGAAAAGCCGGTGTGCATCGTAATGGCACCATTTTCTACAAAGGTGTCCAGCTCTTTGCGTACGCTAATAATATTTATATTGTCGGCAGAACCAAGAGAGATGATACCGCTGCTATCACCGCTATCGAAAAGGAATCAGCCAAAGTGGGTTTGACGATAAATGAGGGTAAAACATAGTATATGCTGTCTACGAACAAGGGAGCGCGGCGTCTAGACTCGCACGTTTCATCCGGCAGTTATAACTTTGAAGTAGTCAAGGAGCTTGTATTCCTTGGCACCGCCATTAATAACAACAACGAAGTCAGCCTGGAGACAAAGCGAAGAACAATAATTGCTAATAGGTGCTACTACGGGCGCTCAGTATGCAACTAAGTTCCAGAGCCCTCTCTCGATCGAAAAAACTAACACTCTACAAGACGCTCGTTCTACCTGTGCTGCTTTATGGCGCTGAGGCATGGGTAGTTTCGCAAACTGGCGCAGCCGCTCTGGAAGTGTTCGAGAGAAAAGTTATTCGCAAAATCTTCGGTGCTGTTCGAGTCGGCGATGACTATCGCATCCGAATGAACCACGAGCTATATGAGCTCTACGAAGACATTGACGTAGTTCGGCGTATAACTTTGCAGCGACTGCGCTGGCTGGGTCAGGTCCATCGTATGGACGACAAAGCTCCAGCAAAAAAGGTGCTCGAGGCGAGGGCCGCTGGTCAACGACGACGTGGGAGACAATGTCTCCCATGGATGGACCAGGCCGAGGAAGCCTTAACCGCACTTGGTGTATCCGATTGGAGAAGGCACGCGCAAAGCAGAGACACCTGGCGAGAGCTGATGAGGTCGGCCGAAACCCGAACACGGGTTGTTACAGCCAACTGAGTAAGTAAGTAAGTATTTGCAATGAAATAATCCGCTTTGTTTTTAGAAAATTATTATTGCCTATTAGTTTTTGTTTAGCTTTTTGTGTTCTTAATTTTTTATAGGAAATTTTTATTCTTATGTCCACTATAAATGCTACACATAATTTATTTATTGCCAGATAGAGAATCTGAACATTGGTAAATCAAAAATTTGTTTTTGAAAATTGGCATATTGCTTTTATTTCATCTTTTTAGTCTTCTTATTTATTCTGTTGGAGCTTTAAAAACTCAAGTTTTCTTTGTTATTATTATTATTATTATTATTATTTATTTAATGCTAAGCACATATGGCTTTATAGCAATTAATATTCGACAAAATAAATATGATACAATTAATTTATGTACAATTTAATTTTATAAAAATGTAAAGTTGTCAGGATTTCAGGTATATACAGATGCAATCCGGTTAGCTTCTTAGTAGTAAATAGAAGAATTGATTAGAGCGGTGCTCCCATATGCCAGGCTAGACGGACGAGGTCGAGCTCATACATGTGCTAGGCAAGACATAAGAGGTCTTGCTCTGGATAATCAAAATATATCTATAGCGTGTATATCTATATAAATATGGATTAGAGCACAGCTCACACATGCAAAGCTAGTCGTACGACGTCAAACCGGCATATGCCAGGCGAGATGGACGTGATCTCGCTCTGGTAATCATATTTAACTACACAGCTAGATTGTATAAGTTGTGCACAACATCACAGGAAATATTCAGTATCCTTGGAAAGCATGATCCAGATTAATGGCGGTACTGTAGATAATCTAAAATATTAAATTTAATTGAGTAAACCGATTCATTTAAAGAAATTGCATCTGAAACAAAATTAAAGTCCCCACAAGCGCTTCTGAGTGGTTCGTTTTGCAAGTAATTAGTTCTACAAAAGTTCATGTAAAGTAACTCAAAAGATCTTCTAGGTCGGAGAGGAATATTAAAGTAAATTTTGCTCAGTAAGTATTGACTGTCTACGTATCCATGTAAAAGTTTGAAAATCCAAGTAACATTTAGCATAATTCTCCGATTATTTAAAGTAGGAAGATTTAAAAGTTGCAGACGATATTCATAAGGTGGTAGGTTATAGCTGAAATTAAAGTAAAGATGGCTTAAGCAGAACAAAAGAAACTTTTTCTGAATTGATTCTATGTCATCAATGTAACAACTATATCGAGGGCACCAAACAATTGAAGCATACTCTAAAATAGGTCGCACTAGAGAGGTGAATAAGGTTTTTGTTATATAGGGATCATTAAACTCTTTTGCCCATCGTTTAATAAAACCTAAAGTACTATTTGCTCGATTTATAATTTTATTAATATGAATATGAAAGCGAAGTTTAGTATCCATAGTTACTCCAAGATCATGAAAGACATCTAAGGACTCAAGTGTATGGTCACAAATTTTATAAATACATGTGACAGGAGATTTTCGAGTGAAAGTCATATGTTTGCATTTATTCATGTTAAGATTCATACGATTCACGTTGCACCAGCTATAAAGATGGTCTATGTCAGCTTGCAAGAGAACGGCATCATTAGCATTTTTAAAAGGAAGAAATAGTTTCACGTCATCAGCGTACATTAAAATACTCGAATGCTTTATGACAGATGGCAAATCATTTATAAACAGTAAAAAAAGAAGAGGCCCGAGGTGGCTTCCTTGAGGTACACCAGAAGTGACAGGAAACTCATGGGATTTTACAATTTTATTTCACGTTATATGACAGATGGCAGAACTTTTTTTGACACTATTAAACACTTTTAGATTACTCTGTTAAAAATAACAAAAGTAAGTAATTTTATAAAAGTAAAAAACTGTTAAAAAAATTTACAAATATATTCACAAATAACAAAAATTGAAGTGCTCTACTGTATCAGAGAACGAATTTATTGCGAATGGCCTGTGGCCTAATGGCGAATGGAAAAACCCCAAAAAACATAAAAACTTTTATAACAATAAAACAATGTACTTACCCGTTTTCCAGTGGCTACATGTTATAACTTCACTTTCGATGTGAATATCGAAGCGAAATGTCTATATTAGCTGTATTCCCGTGGCACTGGACTCAGATCAATTCTCAGTGGAACAATTTTGGTTCAATTTTATTACAATTTGGCATCACTGCCGATGAAGTGTCAAAATACGAATGCGAGCAGTGAGACGAAATCTCATTGATTAGTAATTCAGATTTGCAATCTATGTTCGTTTAGAAAAAAAAAAAATAAAAAACGAAATGGCCATTTCCGCCTTTGAAAGGACTTTGACCGAGCTTCTTATGATCAATTGTGTTGTGTGTGTTGAGAAATGTTTGAACATAAATGATCGGGAACTGGACCTACAAGTTTTACGCCGGCTCCGAACGGCTTATATTCTCAAGAAGCTTTTCGTGGCAGTTTTTACTCTCTGAGGTTTGCCATTGTCTGCAGAGAGGTGACGGCCGAACAGAAAAATTAATTCAATTGAAAAATCTTTCTGTGTCAGATGAGGGATTTGAACCTGGCTTCTCTGGCGTACGAGCCTGGTTCTAATTTTTGTTTTTGCACTGTGAATAAAATAGAGCCACGCCCTAGATCAACGACCACGGGAATACAGATATTAAAATATTAGTACTTTAAAAAAATAAATAGCATTTTCTGAAAAAATAAAACTAAGCGATATTTTACCAAAACTATCGGCTGTCGATTGTGTTACAATATACCAATTTTCAACAAATTGTCGAACATTGACAATTTATTTACGAAGTTGTAACATATCGTCACAGCTAAGTAATTCATAAAAAGCACAAAAAACAATCATGAATTTTTCGTGGATATTTTTCAAGATACGGCAGTGTGGTGAATCTCCTAACCCTACCTTATTATTGTATCAAGTGCTAACTCATGTTTTTGTTAAGCTTTTTGTGTTCTTAACCCAATGCTTGCGGACGTTGCGAAACGCAACGCAAAAAGGTGTCTTACCATTTGACATCTAAAGCTTACCTGTCGCTTCCCTCCAGCGCCCGGTCTATTACACTTGCTTATCTTTCTTTTTGAAGAAATGTGAAATTTCTCAAGTGTGCGAACAAGTGAGATAAATTTGTAATCGCTGAATAACTTTATCAAAAACATCTGGTTTTTCCGCATTTTTCAATTTGTTTATATTTGTGTGTTAAAAAATTTGAAAATCTATACTAATAAATAAAAGCGTTGCACGGAGGTGCACGGAAAAAATTCGGCAGCCAAAAATCGTTTTCCACATTTCACTGTTTCAAAAATCTAATGATGCAGTTTTGTTGAGCATACTATAGTTAAGAAACATATAGAAACAATTTTCAGGTTCATAAATCAACGGGAACGTATTGAACGGCGTAAATACAAAAAGGTCCATTCTCATTTTTTTGTGAATCATAATGTTTTTACATATTTTGTTGAAGTTTGAAGACGTGTAACTATTTTACGGTGCAACATTTTGGAACAATTTTTTTTTTTAATTAAGGTCAGTAAAATTACTTACAAAAAATTAAAAATTTATTACAATTTATGTTTTATAGTATTTTTTCAAATATTTTTTTAAAAGTCTATTTTTTAAACAAATTTTGAGAAAACGTATACACCGTCGTGCGATGGTAGAGCTTAGTTATATTTTTTAGAAAGTCTAAAGTATTTCAAAACTTTTTCGCGAATTTACTATAACCGCCATTCCCCGCTTAAGAGCACTGTTTACAAAATAAGGTAGGCACCTTATATGAACTGAACTATTTTTATTAGACACAGGCATAACCTGTGCATTAGACCGTATCACCTTGTATGGCAGAAAAGTAAACCTATATTTGACCCTGCCTCAATCGTTAGACATTTAAAAAGACATTTTAAAAAAAAAAATTTTTTTTTAAATGGTACCTATTGTACTTTTTTCGTTTTTTTGTTATATCTTCGGTGTTTCTTGTCCGATTCTTAAAAGGTTTTATATGTGTGCTTGTTGTTTTTTTGCAAATTTTTTCTGATCTTCTTTTACTAAAATCTTTTTTTTGCGAATATTCACCCACCATATCTCAGTTCCTACTATATAATGAAATTCTTAAAATGTAAAATAGTTAAAGCTCATAAAAAAATATATATGGACCATGGGAACAAATGATATCGATAAAATTTATTTTTGGCGCAGTTACGACCCATTTTATCCCAAAAATAACACTTTGAAAATGTTCGTCACCTCATACTCTACTTTTTATTAGTAAAAAAGAAAAAACTTTGTTTTTTCAATCGCAACTGTTTTTATAAAATCACAGCCGTAGAGCCTCTGTTCGAGACCTTAAGAAAACTGTCGCAATTTTTATTAATAAATATTAACATTTTTCGTTGAGGCAATGCCAGTCAAATAAAAACAACTTGTTTTTCAAGCGGTCGTTGTTGTTGTCATCGCATCATATTTTTGTTTTCGCATTCAGCTGCACCTGCAAATATTTTTTGTCGTCAGAGTGTATGCGACATTTTGGTTCTTAGTTAAAAGTCAACCACTAGCCATTCATGGTAGCCGCAATGTGTTCAAACACATTTCATGGATTCGCGATTTGCCGAAGTACGTTCAGGTAGCCATTAAACCGACCATCGACAACTACTCATATTTTTTCACCATGAAAATATGCTTCTGTCGATGATTACTTATCCGGATGCATCGGTGCGTGCAGATGGATATAGCAAAATTTTGGAAGCCCGCTCAAACCGTGGACCCAACCACCAGCCCTTTATCCAATATAGCAGCACAACATACACTGAAATTATCGATTGGACCAAATTTCAGATCACTGAGCCACCATGTCTTCAGTTTTTTACTCAAGAGCAGATGACTGATCTGCAGTACTCGGATGACATTATTAAAATTCCAGGTGAGCATTATAGTAGACATTAATTTTATGAAGTAAATGACATAATATTGACGTCATATATCAAATCGCATTTACCATGTTATATGTTTTAACAGATTATCCTTGTGACTCGCAAAACACCGAGCGTTACGTCCAAATTGTGCACAAGTCGGCCACAGCAGTCACTGATGAAAATCGTTTGGGGCACATTTTCTCGAAGCTTGACAGTCACGAGCGCTACAGCCAGCTTGAATCCGGAAAAGATTTAGAAAATTAATGAAAAGTCGAGTATGAGGTGACGAACATTTTGAAAGTGTTATTTTTGGGATAAAATTGGCCGGAACTGCGCCAAAAATATATTTTATGGATATCATTTGTTTCCATAGTTTTAATAGTTTTTTGTGAGCTTTAATTATTTGACATTATTAGAATTTCATAATATAGTAGGAACTGAGATAAGGTGAGTGAATATTCGCAAAAAAAAGATTCGAGAAAAAAAAATCAGAAAAAATTGATAAAAAATCAACAGTACCCACATTAAAAATTTTAATAATCGGACAAGAAACACCGAAGATATAACAAAAAAACGATAAAAGCACCATAGGCACCATTTAAAAAAAATTTGTTTTTGAAAATGTCTTTTAAGTGTCTAACGATTGAGGCGGGGTCAAATATAGGTTAGTTTTTGTGATACGGTCTACTGTGCATGTCGTTTGCTGAAGTTTTCACATTTGCGCGTACATATTAAACATGCGTTTTTATTGCCATAATTAAGCATAAGCATACAGTTAATGAATGCAACCGCAGGTAATGTCATTGGTATAAATCTTAATTGGTTAACAGGTAGAATCCTTTTTGCGCACATTTTTTATATATAAAGTTGCGCATCTACATAGCAATTATATTTCGATTTTGTTGCTAATTTGTATTTGGTAAACAAATTTAAAAATGATGTTATCGTCGCGGCTATCATTGGCGAAAATATTGTCTGTCACAATACTATGGAAGCTGTATCAATAAAGGTTACAAATATTGTAGACAGCGTAAAAAAGCGCTTTAAACCACTGCTCGAAATCGATGCCGAAATTTAAGCTGGCAAACGAAACTTGACTAAATAAAACTCTTGAATACGATTGTCAATTAGACAAGGAAGGTGATTCTGATATCGATCCTGAAGATGGAGATGAACAAAACACTAAGAGAGGAAGACCAACGAAGCCTTTCACTGAGAGTTCTGTCCGCTATCAAAGAAGAAAACTTAAAAAAATGTCGGAAACTTGTGGTAAAGAGTTTGTGGAAAAAGCCGATCTGCAGCACGAAAGCACTCGAAATCTGAGATTGTTGAACGTGCATCCAAAGCTAGTCCAAATCGCCTAAGATGCGTATTAATTGCCTTTCCAACACCTAAGCAAACACAGGAGAACGACAACGCCACCAAGTGCTTATCTCCTAATTCAATATTGGCACTCTTCATAAATACTAAAATGACTAAACAGCAATATGAACAGGTGAAAAGTTCCACAATACCCATCGGTGTACACTGCTACCCAAATTACAGAACCATCGTAATTGCGAAAGACCGCAGCATGCCTCAAACGGAAGAAGGAAATATGTTATAACAGAAACATCTGCTGAGGTTAAATTGCAATCTTTGTTGGACCATACTGCTGAGCGAATACTGCAAACGATGCCAGAAGAGGTTATCAAGCTATGCATTTTAAATTTACAGCTGATCTCTAAATAGGGCTGCGATGGCTCATCGGCACAAAAAGAGTACAAACAAACTCTTAAAGAAGGCGTAAGCGACGCGCATATGTTTATGGTGTCTTTAGTACCCCTTCGGCTGGTTGACTGCAATACTACTGAAGGAGCCTATGAAGAACCATCAACTCCAAAGCAGCACGTACGAACACAAAGTACGATCACGCAGACTGCGAATATATAATATACATCTACAAAATACTGCAGACCAGTGAAATTTGCCTTTCACAAGAAAACTGCGGAAATCATTAAGGAAGAAGTAGCGGCTATTAATACGCAAATGGATACTTTGGAAGATTCCGTCTTCATTTTGAACGGGAAAGATATCACCATTCACCATAAATTGTTTCTGACAACGGTCGATAGTAAGGTAACGCAGGTATTAACTGACAAGAGATACACTCGATCGAGCATTATTCATGCGCTTGATCCAGTCACGGAAACCTTTCTGGAACACGGTTTTTGGTATGGCCTTCAGAGTGTTCACCGATTTTTCCATGACCTCTTCTTTGCTGGTGAAACGCATTCCTTGAAGCAGTTTTTTGACTCGATCGAACAGGAAAAAATCACACGGAGCCAGGTCAGGTGGATTTGCCGGCTGCTGGATGGTTATCGTGTTGTTTTTGGCCAAAAAATCACATGAAATCGAATTATTTCGGTACCGACTTCGCAGCGATACGTCTTAAGCCCAATTCATTTTTCAAAATGTTCTGAACGGATCCAATTGAAATGCCGACATCCTCTGCTATCTCTTCTTTGATTTATTTGATTTTTTCAACGTTTTCTTCGGTAGTCGAACACGATGGCCGCCCAGTACGAGGGTAGTCTTCTACTTCGTCTTGGCCACTCACAAATCGGTTAAACCACTTGATTGCCTTCTGATACGATAGAGCAGAGTTGCCGTAACATTTCATCAACATTTTACGCGTATCGGCGCAGTTGCTCAATTTTTTCTTCCATCGTAAAAATCGAAGACACGAAAAAAGTTGTTGTAAACAAAACACTGTCACTTTACCAGATGTGGCAACCCACTAAAAAAAAATGTTCGAGCCGGACAGTTAAGTCCGGTTCACAGTGTGAATGAACCTTTTTTTTTGAACAAGGTGGTATATATAAAATGTTGCCACGTATACTTTTACCACCTATATATCTATCTATATATACTATTACTAGCTTATACCCGGCGAGCTTCGCTTCGCTCCGCGCTTATCCCCTGAAATGTGGGCATAAGTATAGTGAGCCACGCGCATTTTTTGTAAAGTTACCGACAGTAGCCATATGAATTAAATTACCATATAACCATATGAATTTTTAATTAAATTATCTTGGAAGAGATGAATTTAAAAAAACTACAATTTACTGTAGAAAAAGAACAAGAAAACATCATTCCGTATCTTGATCTAAAGATACATCGAAAGGACAACAAATTAAGTTTTGACTGGTATAGCAAGCCGACAGCATCAGAAAGATTAATTAATTACTTCTCTAATCAACCCAGACATCAAAAAATCAACACTACAAGAAACATGATAAGCAAAGTTACAAAAATCAGCGACGAACCATTTTTAGATAAAAATCTTAATAAAATAACCAAAATACTAAAAGACTATCCATACAACTATCCATACAAACTCATAAAAAAACTTATAAATGGGGAAAAAACAAAAATAAACAAAAACAACAAAAAATGAAAACGAAATATGAAATATGTACATAATGTAAAATATGTACAAATGAAATATGTACATAATGAAAACAACGAAGAAACACAAAAAATTAAAATTTACAAAAAAGTTAGATACATCCACAAACTCACGGACAACAAGCACCTTCGAAAAATTATTTATAACAACAATATCACATTTGCTCACAGACCAGCCGCAAAATTAGCAACAATTTTCAGCCGAACGATAACACCAATAGACAAAACACAACAAAGCAATGTAATTTACCAGATCAGCTGTAAAGGGAACGACGAACCGTGCAACAAAATATACATAGGAACAACAAAGAGAGAACAATAAACTAGCATGCCTACGACATAAAAACACGAAAAGAGACTACGGCATTAGCACAACACATCAATATCACTGGACACACAGCTGATCTTGACAATTTTAAGATTATTGACAAAGAAACAAATTACAACACAAGGCTAATTCTGGAGAGTCTACACATACAAAAAAAAAACATCAAAAAGACTGTAAACAGAAAAGAAGACATAGACAATATAAGCGTAGTCTATCAAAGCGCACTAAGCTAAAATTATGTTAAATGTTTATATAAATTATGTTAAATGTTTATATATGTATTCTAACAATAAGAATTTTATTAATTTTATTTAATTAAAGTTTTATGATTGTTTTTGTACAGTATGGAAACCTGTAAGTTCCAGTTAATAAAAGACGCCCTGATGAAGCAGACAAACAATCTGCGAAACGTCGGCAAATTTTTAAAATTAAAATTCAAATTTGTTAAATTTATTTATTTTTTAATAAATTACCAAATTTTAGTCTTATAGGATCACAACCGTCTGATATATAGCATTTTTGTTGATATGTGAGCGGTAAAGAAGGGTGTGGCAACATTTTTTTCATAAACTTACTCAAAAAATACAAAATCAAGAAAAGCAACACGTATCTGCATCTTTTCTCACGTTTTGACCGGGATTTTGCATCCATCACGTTTGAGCAACTTCTTTGCACGTACGTTTAGAAAGTGAAGGTTTAAACGCGGCATTTTAGTTTTAATATGTGGATGTGGATATGTCTACATCTACGTTTAGCTTCTCTACACGTACATTTAGAAAGAGTAGATTTAGAAGCGGCATTTAGGTTTCTTATATGCAGATGTAAAATTAGGGTTTCTTCATTTACATTTATCTGTTCTACACTTACGTTGCAGATCTATACCGGACCAAAAGTTTTTAAAAAATCAATGAAAATGTATTATCCTGTACCATTATCATTAATAATTATATATGGGCATTTCCATGGTGGCGCACGTAACGTTCGTACGTCTTTCATGATACTTAAAATTAAGAAATGCTAATACAAACTTAAACTTTTTCTTGTGTTGTTTTGATTTTTGATAATAACATAATGATATCGATTTATAAGTGAATATTTAAAAAATCCTCAAATTTAATATGAAAAAATACAAATTAAAAATAATAACATTGTGTTCAATTTTAAAACCTGCCGATTTTTTTCAGTGTAGGCACTATTGTTAGTGTAAGAGATGGAATCGAATAAAACAATGGTTCAAAGATACAGGCAAACAAAAAAGGCCGCGTTACGTAACAAAAAATAGAAGTGGTTTTTGACTTGGATTACAAAATTAGCAAAAATCTGTGAATTGGCAAGAGTTTTTGAATAAAAGTTTTTTTAGAAGGATTTCAAAAAATATAACTTTATTTTCCAAGTAATCAAATTTAAAAATTCTTTCTCGTTTTATTTTTACTAGGCTTAGTATCAAACGTTACCTTACATGGCGTTACGTAACTAAATTTCCATTGTAATTCAATTGAGTAATGAAGTAATTAGGTGTTTAAATAATTATGTAATTTAGTAATTTAGAAAAAAATTAAATATATTTTTTCTCTCCTTGCCTCAACTATTTTTCATTATCTTTAGCCAATGCCTTCCATTTTTACTAAAACAAAAACGCTTACGAATCATTTACTTAACATTTACTAAAAAGAAAAACTGCATTTGTAAAACAGTGCAGACGATTTGATCATCATGGTCAATGAATTTATGTGCAAATTGCTTAAATTAATAAAATTTAAATGTTTCTCTGAGATTAGCAAATCTCATCAAAAAACCACCTGCGCTTGTGTTTTTATGATTTTTTGAAATTTTGTGCAGAAAACTTAAACATTTCGTGTAGCTTTGGGATTTGAATTTTTAACACTAGCTGAAAATTGCACATTTCATGCAATTTTTTTCTACGGGCACGTAGCTTATGATTTTTTAAAATTTCGTTCAGAAAACTTAAAAACCTAAAACACTGCATGCGACTTTTAAGTTCCAACACGCTTGTGTGGTTTTTTACAAATACGTTTAGTTTTCATATTTCTAAATGTCGCATGTAAAAATTTGGTAAGAAAAACACTTTTTCTACACGTGTCGTGTAAGATTAGATATCTACATGCTCCGTGTAGCTAGTTTTGTTTTCTGCGTAGATATTAACCCAAATATCATATGCCCAAAATTTCGTGGCCTTAGGTACTGCTTGTAAGTACTTGAGTAATTGCCCTGTTCTAAGTTCTGAGTCAGAATAACGTAAAATTCGGAGTTCAAATCCTATGGGACTTAAAATGGTGATCTGCATTTCGATCGGAAATGGGATGCTCGAAACAAAATGAAAATGAATTTGAATGTGTCAAAATCAGCAATTTTATTGGAGTATGAGAACCACGCGTACGAAATAGTAAAACGGAGGATTCTGCGCGATCACAGCAATCCTTTGGATTTTTCTGACTCAGCGTATGTAGCAACTTGTAAGGTTTGCTTAAAATCATTTGATGATTTTTCTTTTAAATTTATTGCACAATATCGTCTAAATAAGAGGGTAGTTAATTTGATTTTAAATGAAGTTAAACCTTTTGCCCTGCGATCTTCGATTCCCATAATTATTTAAGTGATCACAACTTTACGGTTCCTTGCTGCAGGAGGCTCAGCGTTAAGTGGAAAATGATGCAAACATGGCTTTAAGAAGTATACAGTGTCGCATGTAAAATATATTTAACTTATTAAACTATATGGAACGCCTCCTATGCCCAAAATGGATTAAGTTTGCCATTTCTGAATGCTGCTCCATAAACAAAAGCATCTCGGAGTTTTGGGCAGTGTTCTTGTGTTGTCAGAACAGGGCTGATAGATACTCGTAGCTATTACCCGGTGCGCTGTGCTTTGTCTTGATAGCAATTATTTGCAGCTTTTGTTGTGTGCCTGTGTGTTCGTTTTTCGTGTATTACGTCTTTTTGGAGATATTTGTACTACAGCGTTCTCTGATTCTATTATAACATTCCCAAATACAAATTTGCATACAAATCGAGTGAGCGGTTTAGGAGTCGCTCACAATTTTTTGAAAGGTTTGTACTGCAGCTATCTTTGGAGTTCAAGATAGAGGAAAATAGATAAATCCAAAATACTCACCGTACCTGAGAACCGCCATTTACAAATATTCACAAAACTTGAATGAGAGTTTAGGAGTTTTTCGCAATTTGTTTGAGATTTGTTCTACAGCGCTCTCTGTAGTTCGAGATAGAGGAAAATAAATTATTCCAAAATACGCACCCTATTCACAAATCTTCATGGAACCTATGACCTTCACGTTAGTGCAAGCAATAAATTGTCAAAATTTTATAGCAATCGGATGGACAGTATTGCAGCGCATTAATAAATATATTCAACACTTTTATTCGACCCTTTGTTTGACACCACTCTCATTGTCTAATGCCCGTCCCAGTTTTCCGTTAGCAAGACCAGTGTTACCCCTTGTTAAAACCCAAATTCCTCAAATTTAAATAAAAATCCTCAAAAAAATTTTTGTTACGATATTTTAATAAAATACAAATTTAAGATCAGTATTACATAAACGCTGCAGTATTGCATATTTCTTCCAATCGTGTTTTTATTTAACCCGTTAACGCCCAGAAAGACACTTTTGGGTTGAAACATTCAGCAGAAGTTAACGCCCAGAAAGACACTTTTGGGTTGAAACATTCAGCAGAAATTTTGAACACAAATTCCGAAAATATTTTAGAACTACCTATGTGCCTAATGTGCTCTGTACAATGCAATAGTTAAAGAACCTCGAAAATTTGATTTCTAATTGTTAATTACAGTTAAAAAATTTACAGTTTTATGGGTGACTTTGTTTTCAATCATATTTTACAGTGGGAAAGAAATTTTTTACAGTCGGAAACATAATAAAAAATTAATTAAATAAATAAAATTCTACAAATGTGGCTTATTTTTTTTGCTACGATTTGTCTTTCAAAATAGCGGCTCCAAAAATAAGACTTAAATTTTTTATTTTTTCCATGATGAAATTAAAAAAATTAGGCATTTTTCTCATGAGATAAAAATTTTATTATGGAATTTTATTTTTAATAATTATATTTTATTGACTATTGACTAACCAGAATAAAATGTTTGATTAAATAAATTATGTAAGAAAAATAGTAATTTTAATATTTTGGCTTACTGGTAATTAATTGTTAAATATTTCATTAAGGGTCGCAATGGAAAAGCTTAGAATTTTTAAGACTTCCTTTTTGGGCCGCCATTCTACCCAGTTGTCAAAATATTACCCAGATTTGGAGCATTAAAACGCTCTCACCACCTTTGATTGTGTTTTCTACACTAAGAAAAAATGTTTAAAACTGTTCAAAATCACAGAGAAAACTGAAATTTTTTAGTTTTTTAATTTAATTAAAAATTGAAAATCAAATTTTAGAGATTTTTTAACTATTGCAGCGATAAAAAATCCTTATAAATAGTAGGATTAGGTATTTTCTAAAATATTTTCCGTGCTGATTGGTATTTTTCTGCTCAAAGTTTCAAACAAAAAATGTCAATCTGGACGTTAACGAGTAAAATAATAGAAGTAGTTAAATAAAAGATATTAGTTAGTAAAATTAAAGAAATAGTTACAATTGTCAAATTCCTCAAAATAAAATTCCTCAAAAATTACTCACAGCCATTGTAAATTCCTCACGATTTGAGGAATTCCTTACAAAATGGCAACACTGAGCAAGACATCACTAAATAGTAACTCCATTTTGAGTTTTAATGTTCTTTGATTTTTACTTCCAAAGCTATACGATATTAAAAATTTGGCTTATATGAGTGGAGCCACACCCCCTTGCCCAATCCCCGTCCATTCTTTCTTTTAAAAAGACATCATCAAGTGTTTAGTCTATTCTGAGTTTGAATGTTCTGTGATTTTTACTTCTAAAGCTATTCGATATCAAAAATTTGGATTATATGGTCGGAGCCACACCTCTTTGTTCAATGCCCGTCCAAGTTTTCTATTAGAAAGACATCACCAATCGACAACTCTATTCTGAGTTTCAATGTTATTTGATTTTTACATCTAAAGTTATTCGATGTCAAAATTTTGGCTTATATGGGCGGAGCCACACTCCGTTGTCCAATGTCTCCAAATTTTGTATTTGAAAGACATTACCAAGTGGTAACTCCATTCTGAGTTTAAATGTTCTGAGTCCTTAACTTCCACGATAAACTGATTTTTAGCGATTTTATATGAGACATCGTAAGTGCGAAAGAGGATCCAATGTTTTTGTAATATCTCGAGACTCGCTTATCCGATGTTGTACAAATAAGTACTTAAACCAGTGCGAAGACTGGTCAAACACACCCTCAAAACTTGAACATTACCATTGGAACGATTGAGATGTGATGGGGTAACATACGGACACCATTAGATTTTTATATATATAGATATATAAGCGTTGTGACACTGCACATATGTTCCACAACCACGCGAAAACCACAGAACCGATTTAGACGATATACGTACCAACCGATATACGTGCCATATATTATTTCCGCTTAATCGTGATAGGCTATGTTTTATTTGCCACGCCTACTTTTACCGCAAATAAATCAATTACGAACGAACGAGCGAAAATTGCCATTTCAGCCCTTGAAAGGACTTTGACCGCTTCTTATGATCAATTGTGTTGTGTGTTGTGATATGTTTGAACACATATAATCGAGAACTGGACCTATATGTTTTATGCCTACTCCGAACGGCTTATCTTCTCAAGAAGCTTTTCATGACTGTTTTTACTCTCTGAGGTTTGCCATTGTCTGCAGAGAGGTGACGTGACTTCCGAACAGAAAAATTAATTCAATTGAAAAACTTTCTGTGTCAGGTGGGATAAATCAATTAAAATTATTTATTTTAAGCGGTTTTGGTCGTATTAGGCTAAAGTTTGGTAATTTAGTACGTATAATTATTGTCGGTGACTGTACTAAAAAAGGGCGTAGTCGGAATATATATACGCCCACTTTTACGAAATCGTTATAATTCCTTAATTGTAACAAATAGCGGTCAATATGTATATAAATATTGCCACGCCTACTTTTACCGCCCATTTGTCTATCTATATCTATCTATCAATATCTATCTATCAAATCAATCAAAAAATTATATAATGTGTATAATTTATGTGATATATATAATTTAAATGCAAATATCTCATAGTTTCTTTGCACAAAAACTTCAGTTTGCACTCTTAAAATTTTTTATTAATGCGAAACATTAAGTAATCAAAAGTAAAACGCAGCGATTAACTAGAACTGTAACTAAAGCTTAAAATCAAAATTTATTGGTAATGAGTCAAAATTGCTCTTTTTTCAAATAACTTCATAATTTAAAAAATGTTGGAATTGAGTCACAGAAACATCTGGCAGAATATAAACTAAATAGTGCGTCATCTTGGTAAAAAAAAATATATTTTTTACTTTGCACGTAAGAGAAGAAATTTTGAAGTTGCGTTAGGCTCCAACTATTTCAAAATTGTTGGCATATTTCGTGTTTTGACGATACTTTAAAAGAGGTGGGGCAATTCCGTACGCATGTTAAAATCTTAAAATGTGTTTCCAGAAGAATCAAGTTAACAACACAAAAAGATGATATTTTTTCTAAGAAAATATTTGATATTTTATTTATAATACTGTGTGACAAATTTTTCAGGAGGAAATGATTTAAGCACCCAGCTAAAGAACATATGAAGGAAGGTACTCAAAATCACAAAAGATTTGGTGGAGTTAGCTAAACATTTTTCAAGTTTAAGTGAATTGCAACTTGAAAGAGGTTGAAAATTTGTTCATACTTCTTACGGCAAAGATGTTCTTATCTTAATCTATTACTTTTCAAAACAAACTTTGGTTGGAATCACAGTGACAACAATTTTGTATTTTTCGTTATTTTCATATATGTAGCACCAAAGATTTTTTTATGGTTCCAAAAATAGAACTGTTAATTTTAAAAAATTTACATTGTATGAACTGTTTGTGTTGGTGGTTCGTATCCAAATTCATCACTATCATCTAAACTATTCAACGTAATCAAACAGCACCGCAATTAATTTTCAGTTACGCCAAGTAAATAATAACAGTAGTCTTGTACGGGGAAAATTTGTTACACGCTCCAGTGTTAACGCTACAAGTGTTTTCAAGTGAGCAAAATTATATAAAAATTTTAAATAAGTTCAATAAAAGCCTTATTTGTATAGTATGCTCAGCAAAAATGTAGATCAAGTCAAATAGAACTACTTTGACCAAGGAAGTATGAACTAGTAACAACCAGTACAAAAATAATAGAACCTCAAAAAAATATTACTTGAACCTCAAAAATTGAGCCTATAAAAAGAATGTTTAGCTTACTTCAATAAACCTTTAGTCGATTTAAGTACCAACATACGTTTGCTTTAGCTGGGTGCTTAAATCATTCTATCCTGAGGCATTGATCTGGATTTGTCGCTTAGTGTAATTTGTAAGAAATAAAAATCTGTACAAATTTTTAAATATATCTTAGACTTTGTCCGGAAGAAAATATCGCCAATTTGTTTAGTCGATTTTGGATGACAAAAAATGTGAAAAAATTTGGCATTTAAATTTTTTTTTTTGCAAATTTAAATTTCATGCGAATAGTTTTCAGAATTTTTTTTTTGTTTTCTAACAAAAAAACCTAAAATATAACATTTATTAACCTTATTATAGTACCATCGTAGAGTGCTTTTAAAAACCAGCAAAAAAAATAGCACTTATAGCTCGTCATAATAAAAAACTGGCGACTATTTTGAAATCGAAATATCTGCATTAAAATTAAAAAATTGCCGCCAAAAATTAATTTTCCGTCCAATTTTAACAAACAGTGTATTATTAAAAAGAGGAAAAGAAGGAAAGAAAAAAAAATAATTGTCATATGTTATGTCATAACAAAAATATTTAAATGTCATAATTTTTGTCCGATGTTTTTGCTATACATAAATTCGAGTGAACAAATTGGGTTTAAAAGACGGAGTAATATATCTACGTATTAACGTAGATACGTGTTGAACTAACAAAAAAGATGTTTGTTGAAATGTTATATTTTCTACTGTGGACAATAAAACTCAAAAACGGCAAAGTCAAACGACGGTGAGTGAAAAGAGTGATTCTGAGATTGCTCAAGAAAGTGGTTTCCGTTTGCAAGAGTAATGCTTAGTTTTCACTATGTATTTTCAATGGTCAGTTGCTGTCAATCAAATGAAACATTACAACACGTTGGCATTTTTGCAACCTTTGACAATGTTAAAAAATTAAAAACAACTGAATTGAATTGATTAAAAAAGTCAAATGATTAATTTTAATGTCGCCATATAACTAACATAGTGAAAACCAGGCTTAAGGGTATGTACGTAAAAGTTTAGCACAAAACTAAATCAGAGTTTTTCAAATGGAGCAAATAGTGGAAGATTTTAAATTTGGGTAGTACGACTATTCATTAATAGTAGTACAATTAAAATTTGGATATTACGGAAGACATTAGAGTAGTACATGTACTAATATTGTACTACTTCGCCAGCACTAGTTTCGTATTTATTGATAAAATCAAACGTTCGTGGCGAAGCCGTGGTATTTCTAGTATTAGTATTTCAATAAATTTATAAATTGAACAAATGTTTCGTAAAAACTTTTTATTTGTTCAACAAATCGAAGAACTCATGGATACAAGCTCCGACGAAGTTAATGATGAAGAAGTATCGTTGTTGTATTGATTTTTCGTTCGATAAAAAGATGAAACTAAAGCTATACGTTTGTATGACAATGCCATTGGTATAGTCATGTCAAGTCTTATACTGGATGAACCACTTAAAAAAGCAAAAGCTTTGATCGAAAGAAAAGACAACATGTATTCATTGCAATGCCGAACGCAATTTATGAATACTATAAGACGATGGGCGGAGTTGATTTATTTGACAACGCTGCAAGCAACTACCGCATTGGAGTTCGAGGTAAAAAGTGGTAGTGGCCACTTTCGACTAATGCACTCGATGTTGCGTTAGTAAATGCGTGGAAGATCCATAGTGTTTGCAATAAATATGCACAGAATCTCCAATGTCACAACTTGAGGTCAGAGCTTTTGTTGCAGGTGGTTTGTTGCTGTCGGAAGCACCATTATCTTTGAAAGCTCCGCCACCGAATGAAACTATCCGTTTTGATAATGTAAACCACACAATTGTCAAAACAGAAAAACGTCACGTTGTCAACGTCTCACTTTATCCAAAATGTTTTTGTGCATATAACACAAAATAAAAAGGTTCATATTATTATTATTATTATTATTATTATTATTATTATTATTATGATTATTATTATTATTATTAAGGACAGTGGTGTACAATAAGACTTAGTCTTTTATAGTACTACAAAAGAAATAATCATTGGTTATAAAAATTGATTAAAATTAAAATTAGCATTAATGTTAAAAATATTTTAAATACATATACAAAAAAATATTTAATTGAACAAAGAACCAAAAAGACAATTTAATCATAAAGGTACAGTTGAAGATTTATATTACTTAAAGAGTATAAGAATGACAAATATATAAAACTAATGGTGATAGAGAGAGGTAAGAGTACGAAGTATAGATTAAACTGTGGAAAAAATAGATATAGTGAAAAGAGAAGTTTAGGTTCATTGATTTAAAGAGCTATAGTATTTAAAGATGGCATGTTTGAAGCTGGTTCGTGAGGTTATTTGTTTTAAAAAATTAGGAAGTGCATTCCACAATCTAATGGTGCTGATGAAAAAGAGTCTGCTGCTGTTAAGATAGTTAACCCTAGGAACAACAAGATTAGTTGACCGTTGGGACTGAAAAAACTGCAGTTTTACATGGAGATATTCAGGTCTATGAGTATTTATAAGTGTGTGCAAAAAAATAATGTTCCGAATATTTAAGTATTCTAGTAATCCACAACCAAGAATTCCTTTACTCCTTTGAGAAATATGGTCAAAACGACTGATTCCATACACATACCTGGCCGCGTTGTTGAAAGCTATCAAGAGTTTGTGTTGTGATTGTGAGTCAAGCTGACTATATACAACATCAAAGTATGTAATGTGTGGCATTATTAATTACACAACTAGTCTTCGACGAGTCTCAAGAGGCGTGTAGTCCACAGAATAGCGTAACAAGCGTAAGGTCCCATATATTTTACTTATCGTATTATTAATATGGTCTGTACAGGTCTGCTTAGAGTTAATTATAAATCCTAGATTTTTAGCTTTATGAACAACATCAATCTGCTTGTTACCAATAAAAAGTGGAGGGATATCAATGAAGCATGAATCGCTCCTTGCAATTGGCAAAACTTTTGTTTTCAGGGGATTTATAAGAAGCAAGTTAATAACAGCTCAATTGTTTAACAGAGTCAAATCGTGGTTCAGTCTATAAGTCAAGTCCTCTAAGGGACCAGTAGGTCGTGAAATATAAAGTTGGATATCATCCGCATAAGCATGAAGAGCTGCATATTTACAAACAGAAAAAACATCATTAATAAATACAGAAAATAGGAGTGGACCTAAAATAGATCCTTGAGGAACACCACTTACAACTGATTTTACGGACGAATAGGTGTTTCCAATTTTCACCTGTTGCATTCTTCCTTCAAGGTAGCTTGATATTAAGTTAACGGCACTAGAACTAAAATTAAAATATTTTCTTAGCTTATGCCCGAGAAGTGAATGGTTTATCGAATCAAACGCTTTGGAGAAATCAACCTGGCATAGCAATGTCAGCAGGTTTTGGTCATAAGAAATTCGAATGTCATCCAAAATTTTAACAATAGCAGTACTACAACTATGACCAGACCTAAAGCCAGACTGTAATGGGGATAATAACTTATTTCTGTTTAGATGTTCGGAAATTTGGTTGACCATAATGCGCTCAAGAACCTTTCCCATTGCAGGTAATATACTTATAGGTCTATAGTCATTGGGTTCAGAAGCAGAAACAGAATTAGCTACAGGCATGACAGTGGCAATCTTCCATAAATTGGGAAATCGAGAGCAAGTTAAGCAATGGCTTATAATGTGAGTTAACGGTGATAAAATAAAAGGTAGAACTAATTTTACGAACCTGATGGGCAAACCATCAACTCCCACAGCATTTGTATTAATCATCATTATGCATTCCACCACACAATCTTCACTAACAGTATTAAATTCAAAGGAGCTCAATTGAAAGTTTCTAGTCAACACCGGTAAATCAACCCTGCTAAAACCGCTGGCTGGGCTAGGGTTTCCACTTGCCAAGAAAAAGTTATTGAGGTCATCAGGTTTTAAGCAGCATTCAGTTGAATGCTTGCTGCGAACTCTCTATCTTTTAATATTATGCCATAATTGTTTAGAGCTTAGGTTAGGTTGTTTAATGATAACATTTGTAGAATTGCGTGCTCTCCTATATTTATCCCAGTTATCATTTGTGGGGCTTTTTTTCCATTTCGAATGGAGTTTATTTCTAAGCCTGATTGCAACTAGTACACGATTCGTAAACCAAGGACAACGATTATTTGAGACTTGTACAGCACGCAGTGGAACATGACGCGCAAACAAGGAACACAATTTATTCATAAAAAACTCAAGCTTATCATCATCTGAGTTATAGAACCAACAGTCATTCCATCGTACATCATATAAATCTTCAAGTAGCGCAGAAAAGTTAATAGAATTAAGGTCGTAGTAGGAAAAACTAACGGGTGTATTTCTACCTAAATTTACATTTAGTGAGCAAAAAAGTAAGTCATGATCAGAAAGGAAAGTTCAACAATACATTGAAGACAATCTTGTTTCATTACTTTTATAAAATAGTGCTAATGTCAGGGCAGTATCCAAAAAATTTTTAGAAATTTTTTCTTCATAAATGGGAGTTTGCTTGGTAATTATTGCAATATAAATGAACATTTTTAGAGAAATTTTTTAAAGGGAAATTAACCTCAGAACTCTCCCTCCCTCTTTCCTCCTAGACTAATGTATGCGTTCCTGTCATCGGTAAACAATTTGTACATTGTGCTGCCAATGAAGAATTCCATAGTTGAATCCAAATAATCTGAATTTATGTATGGGCATTTCCGTGGTGGCGCACGTGACGATCGTACGACTTTAATGAGTGAAAAAAGAATGAAAAATTTAACTTACAAGTTCCTTATTTTGATTTTCCAATAGCTTACTAAGCATACTATACAAGGTGTAAAAACTAAGAGTTGTCAAAAGTTCGGCTCTTAGACAGAAGCCACCAAAAATGATACGTTACGTGAAGTGGTTTTTTAATTCGATCACAAAATTGGTAATATTCTGTAAATTGGCAAGAGTTTTTGTATAAAACTTTTTTTAGAAGGATTTGAAATAGTATAAGTTTATTTTCAAAGTAATCAAATTTAAAAACCTTTTCTCGATTTCTTTTTTATTGGGCTTAGTATGAAACGTTACGTGACATTTTTTCCATTGTAATTAATTTGGGTAATTAAGTAATTAGGTAATTAAGTAATTATGTGATTTAGTTATTAAAAAACAGATTTAATATATTCTGCCCTTCCTTGCCTCAACCATTTATCATTATTTTTAACCAATGCCTTCCATTTTTACTAAAGCAAAAACGTTTACGAAACATTTACAAAACATTAACTAAAAAGAAAAATGTTAACTTACTGTCGGCCTTCTGTTGTTTTGTGTTGAAATTAAATGGGCTATGGCCGTGTAAAAAAGAACAAAAACTTTTTTAAATGTTTTTGGCTTTTATTATTTTTCCAATATTTCGGCACACTTTGTGAGCCTTCATCAGGGCTAGAAAAAACACATCACAATTAATCACAAAGTTATAGAATATACCACAAACAATTTTGTTTGTGAAAAAATATTCGTTTAAATAACTAATTAAAATACTTGAACAAATTAAAGTTTAAAAAACAATTATATTTTAAAAGTGGTCGAGCATCGTCGAACAGCTGTTTGCCACCTTCATCGTCCATTTAGTTTGTGTTTTGTCAAGTATTTATAAATATGCGAGCAATTTTCGGTGTCCGTTTTGTAGTTCAATCGTATTGCCGTTGGCGTGTTTAGTATGTGTAGCATCTCCAGTGTATATCTTCTCGCGTAGTTAGTCTCTTGTTGCAGAATTTTTGTTGTTGGGAAGTCCGGTGCATGATTGTTTTGTATACAGTGGGACGCAAGCACCGTTTTATGTTCATGATTTGATTTTAAATCTGTTTTGTGTGATGATAGTCTTGTTTTCAATTTTAATTTTGTAGTTCCAACATATACTTTGTTGCATATATTGGACCCGTCATCTTTGCATTTTATTTCGTAAACCAGATTGCATTTGTCCATATTTTCAACTTTGCTTTTAGTCTTGCTGTGAAGAATTTTTAAAGTGTTGTTTGTTTTAGGTGCAAGCAAGTAATTGTTTTTGTTATATATGTCCGTTTTTTTAAATTTTTCAGTGAAACCCGGTACATAAGTAATACCTTTATACCTTTTTGGTTCAGTGGCTCGTTCAGTGTTACTTTGCTCACTGTTGTTGTTCAAGAATGTTTTTATCAGTCGTGTAACGGTATGTGGTGGAAAATCATTGGAGGCCAGTATTTCCCTGATGCGTGAAATGTTGTTTTTGTGAAAACTTTTGTCGCTTATCTTGAAAACTCTATGGATGAAGTTTTTAGCGGTATTGAAAATAGTTTTTTTGGGGTGTTTAGAATGAAAATTTATAAGTCTACCCGATGCTGTAGGTTTCTGATACCAGTCTGTTTTCATTGTGTTGTTAGTGTTGATAACTATAGCGTCCAGATAAGGCAACCTGCCATCTTGTTCCTCTTCTATGGTGAATTTTATGTAGTGGTTGCACTTGTTCAATATGTTTAATGTGTTGTCTATTTGTTCCGTTTTGATCACTGCAAAAATGTCTTCTACGTACTTGGTGAGTAGTCTAGGCTTGTGGCTCATATTGTTCATGAATGTGTCCAGAATTTCCTCCATAACAATATCCGCTATTATTGGCGATATTGGTGAACCCATTGGCATTCCTTTTAATTGGCTATAAATTTTGTTATTGTAAGTGAAATAGTTGTTTTCTTTAATGCAGAATCTCAGAATTTCCATAAAAAGTTTTTTTGGAATTTTCGTTTTTATTTCGATTTTGTCCCACTGTCGTTCGATTGTCCTGAGTGCGAACTCCACCGGTATGCTGGGAAAGAAGAAACCACGTCAAATGAGACCATCTTCTCGTCATCGAGTATGCGTGTATTGTTAATCTTGTTTTTAAATTCGATAGCGTCTTTTATGTTGTATTTGGAGTCCACCGTCAACGATTTTAATATGCTGACCAAGTATTTTGAGAGTGCATATGATGGAGAGTTAATAGATGAGCAAATAGGTCGCAGAGGTGTGTCGTTTTTATGTGTTTTCGGCAGTCCGTAAATTCTGGGTATAGTTGCCGTGTATGTTGTCATTTTCATTTTCTCTTGTTTGGTTATTATTTCTTTTTTAAACAGTGTCTCAACAAAGTTATTGTTTTTTTGTTGAAGAGTTAAAGTTGGATCTCTTCTTAATGTTTTGTACGTCCATCCGTCTCTTAATATTGCTTGCATTTTTTGCTCATAATCTGTTCTGTACATGGCAACCGTTTTGCCGCCTTTGTCAGCTTCCACAATAATTATGTTATTGTTTTGATTTAAAAATTCCCTCGCCTCCTTTGTTATATTAATTATGTACGCGTCTCTATCTGTTAATTTTAGTTCTCTTAAGTGTCGTTCTATTAATGTTGTGAGCTTTATTCTCGCATTTTCTTGCTCCTCTTTGTCGCCATTAGTTTGTACACAGTCCTCCCCCTCTGCGATGATGCTGAACAGGGGGAATCGTTTTTTTGTCATCGGGAGGGCGAACTTTGGACCGTGCGCTAATAACCATTGCACCTCTGTTGGAATAGTTATGTCTGTCTTGTTTACAAACCAAGAGTTGTTGTTGTGCAGGTTTAATTGTTTGACCCTTTCTTCTATTAGTTGTTTGAATTTCTGCTCCTGTCTGTCTATTGTCACCTGTCTATCGTGTGCTGCTATTTTTCCATGACTTGCTTTAATATGCTCAGCTTCTGTTTTAGTAAAGGTTGTTTCCAAAGTGTTTTCCAGTTCTTTTAAGCGTTGTGTATGATCTCGCAAAAATTCACAGAGTTGTTGTTGTGCAGGTTTAATTGTTTGACCCTTTCTTCTTTTAGTTGTTTGAATTTCTGCTCCTGTCTGTCTATTGTCACCTGTCTATCGTGTGCTGCTATTTTTCCATGACTTGCTTTAATATGCTCAGCTTCTGTTTTAGTAAAGGTTGTTTCCAAAGTGTTTTCCAGTTCTTTTAAGCGTTGTGTATGATCTCGCAAAAATTCATGTTTGTGTGAAATTAATAAATTCAAAATTTTTCGGTGGAAATTTGTTGTGTGTTGTTCTATTGATTTTGTTAATTTTTCGGACGCATTATTAAAGGAATTGTTGTGTGTAAAAAATAATTGGTGTACGAATTTTGTTGAATTTTTCAGAAAATGTGGAGTAAGTAGGTGTCTTCTGCATTGAACTAGAAAATCTATGGAACATTTTGTATTTTCGTTGACGCTGATTATGTTGCGATGTTTGTTTATGGTTTTGTTGATATTGCTACCGTATTTTTCCTTTAGAAGTTTGTATGTGGGTACTTCCGTACTCACTTTTGGCGTGCCCTCCATGTTAAATGTTAACTTACTGTCGGCCTTCTGTTGTTTTGTGTTGAAATTAAATGGGCTATGGCCCATTCCAATTCCTTTAATAATGCGTCCGAAAAATTAACAAAATCAATAAAACAACACACAACAAATTTCCACCGAAAAATTTTGAATTTATTAATTTCACACAAACATGAATTTTTGCGAGATCATACACAACGCTTAAAAGAACTGGAAAACACTTTGGAAACAACCTTTACTAAAACAGAAGCTGAGCATATTAAAGCAAGTCATGGAAAAATAGCAGCACACGATAGACAGGTGACAATAGACAGACAGGAGCAGAAATTCAAACAACTAAAAGAAGAAAGGGTCAAACAATTAAACCTGCACAACAACAACTCTTGGTTTGTAAACAAGACAGACATAACTATTCCAACAGAGATGCAATGGTTATTAGCGCACGGTCCAAAGATCGCCCTCCCGATGACAAAAAAACGATTCCCCCTGTTCAGCATCATCGCAGAGGGGGAGGACTGTGTACAAACTAATGGCGACAAAGAGGAGCAAGAAAATGCGAGAATAAAGCTCACAACATTAATAGAACGACACTTAAGAGAACTAAAATTAACAGATAAAGACGCGTACATAATTAATATAACAAAGGAGGCGAGGGAATTTTTAAATCAAAACAATAACATAATTATTGTGGAAGCTGACAAAGGCGGCAAAACGGTTGCCATGTACAGAACAGATTATGAGCAAAAAATGCAAGCAATATTAAAAGACGGATGGACGTACAAAACATTAAGAAGAGATCCAACTTTAACTCTTCAACAAAAAAACAATAACTTTGTTGAGACACTGTTTAAAAAAGAAATAATAACCAAACAAGAGAAAATGAAAATGACAACATACACGGCAACTATACCCAGAATTTACGGACTGCCGAAAACACATAAAAACGACACACCTCTGCGACCTATTTGCTCATCTATTAACTCTCCATCATATGCACTCTCAAAATACTTGGTCAGCATATTAAAATCGTTGACGGTGGACTCCAAATACAACATAAAAGACGCTATCTAATTTAAAAACAAGATTAACAATACACACATACTCGATGACGAGAAGATGGTCTCATTTGACGTGGTTTCTTCTTTCCCAGCATACCGGTGGAGTTCGCACTCAGGACAATCGAACGACAGTGGGACAAAATCGAAATAAAAACGAAAATTCCAAAAAAACTTTTTATGGAAATTCTGAGATTCTGCATTAAAGAAAACAACTATTTCACTTACAATAACAAAATTTATAGCCAATTAAAAGGAATGCCAATGGGTTCACCAATATCGCCAATAATAGCGGATATTGTTATGGAGGAAATTCTGGACACATTCATGAACAATATGAGCCACAAGCCTAGACTACTCACCAAGTACGTAGAAGACATTTTTGCAGTGATCAAAACGGAACAAATAGACAACACATTAAACATATTGAACAAGTGCAACCACTACATAAAATTCACCATAGAAGAGGAACAAGATGGCAGGTTGCCTTATCTGGACGCTATAGTTATCAACACTAACAACACAATGAAAACAGACTGGTATCAGAAACCTACAGCATCGGGTAGACTTATAAATTTTCATTCTAAACACCCCAAAAAAACTATTTTCAATACCGCTAAAAACTTCATCCATAGAGTTTTCAAGATAAGCGACAAAAGTTTTCACAAAAACAACATTTCACGCATCAGGGAAATACTGGCCTCCAATGATTTTCCACCACATACCGTTACACGACTGATAAAAACATTCTTGAACAACAACAGTGAGCAAAGTAACACTGAACGAGCGACTGAACCAAAAAGGTATAAAGGTATTACTTATGTACCGGGTTTCACTGAAAAATTTAAAAAAACGGACATATATAACAAAAACAATTACTTGCTTGCACCTAAAACAAACAACACTTTAAAAATTCTTCACAGCAAGACTAAAAGCAAAGTTGAAAATATGGACAAATGCAATCTGGTTTACGAAATAAAATGCAAAGATGACGGGTCCAATATATGCAACAAAGTATATGTTGGAACTACAAAATTAAAATTGAAAACAAGACTATCATCACACAAAACAGATTTAAAATCAAATCATGAACATAAAACGGCGCTTGCGTCCCACTGTATACAAAACAATCATGCACCGGACTTCCCAACAACAAAAATTCTGCAACAAGAGACTAACTACGCGAGAAGATATACACTGGAGATGCTACACATACTAAACACGCCAACGGCAATACGATTGAACTACAAAACGGACACCGAAAATTGCTCGCATATTTATAAATACTTGACAAAACACAAACTAAATGGACGATGAAGGTGGCAAACAGCTGTTCGACGATGCTCGACCACTTTTAAAATATAATTGTTTTTTAAACTTTAATTTGTTCAAGTATTTTAATTAGTTATTTAAACAAATATTTTTCAAAATGTTTTAAAATCAAATTTTCCGTCTTTTACGGTAACAAAATTGTTTGTGGTATATTCTATAACTTTATGATTAATTGTGATGTGTTTTTTCTAGCCCTGATGAAGGCTCACAAAGTGTGCCGAAATATTGGAAAAATAATAAAAGCCAAAAACATTTAAAAAAGTTTTTGTTCTTTTTTACACGGCCATAGCCAAAATTACATTTGTGAAACAGTGCAGACGATTTGATCATCATGGAAATTGAATTTATATTTAAATTGCTTAAATCAGTAAAATAAAAATGTTTCTCTAAGATAATATCATTAAATAATAAGCTTTTAATAATATGTAATTTTCGTGTCACGGTGGACTTTTCGGCGGAAATGCCGAAAATATATATATATATAAAACAAAGTGGAAAAAGCGTTTGTTTCCCTCTGCTATCCGTAATTTTCAACCACTTTAGTGGATTTTTTTTTAATGTAGATAATTATGATGCGAAGGTTATAGTCTAAAAAAAAATTAAGGCTGCCACTTAGATTTTTTTATTTTTACGAATTCGGTGGGCGTACACAAAGTAATAATGGGCCACTTAATCGAAATTCGTTGTCAGAATTTCTAAAATTATGTAATTTTCTTACCATAGGGTTGCCACCAAAATTTTTAAATTTTTACAAATGGCACATTCCAGAAAAAGCGATACAAAGGTGTGTTCAAAAAAGAAAGTAAAAGAAAAACATACAAAACTGACGATAGAAATAAATTTGTATGGGTGCAGCGCGGGCCAGATGAGCTTCTGGATGAGCGTGCTTGATATAAAGCTTCACTTCCTTGTTGGAACATGTAGCAGAAAGTACTTGCTTTCAAACACTTTGCTCTACTTTGAATTTTTATTTCACTTTAATTCAAGCAAGCTTAGAAATTTTTTTTTTTTTCAAGCAAGCTTTGTAAGAGTAATTTTCATTCGGAAAATAGATGTGCATTTCCTAACTACGAAAAATAAGATTTTTCTTTAATGTGTATTTAACTTAATTAATTAATAATTTTTGTTGAAGTGTGAAAAAGCAACATATTCTGTAAATTGGAGATTTCCTATTATATAAAAAAAAAACGCAAATTCAGTCAATATAAAAATTGCCAAATTTCACCATAAACCATTTTCTTGTTATAAGAATTGGTACTGCTGCAGCGTTTAATTTAATTATTATAAAAGGTGAGCATATCATTCAATAAAAAAACGAAAAATATTTAACGGATTAACGGATATCTTAACAGAATTCAGTTATCCACGTGATTGCCAGCAGCGTGAGCACAGCGCCTGGTTAAAGTCGCTGCAAACTGCAGTTCCTCTGCTACTGAGCAAAAACAGAAGCTCTGATGCTGCTTGAAACAAAAAAAAAAAAACTATTTGCTGATCAGAAACAAAAAAGAACCACAAACAGAACATAATTTTTAAATTTACAAGGACTCAATGTCAATAAGCAGTTGCCGGATAATCGTGCAGCATAAATTGGTCTGAGCTATAATATAAATTTTTTTCATTCTATATAAACTTATTTAAACTTACTTATTTGCCTTGTTTTCATCATTTTATTTTAGTGCTAGTTATAGTCAAGTATGATGTAGTATGTTATCATATTTTATCCTTACTAATCCAATTTCTTTTTATTAATTTCCAACACCTTTAGTATATCCTGAATGAATTCATCAAACCAACTTTGAGCGCTCAAGGAAGGATGTTTGCAAAGACATTGATTTAAAGATTTTTTTTTTGAATAATTGCAATTTTCAGGAGCAGAAATCCTTTAAAAAAAGGATTATAAAATGTAAGTTTCAATTTTATTTAATTTTACTCAAGTTGGAATAGTGAGGAATATTTCATACATGTACTTTAATTCTTTTGTTTGTACTAAAAAAATAAAATAGATCTTAAAAGTTTTTTTAATCCAAAATAAATTTTGTACTAATTTTTTTTATATAATTTTGATTTGAATTCTTAAATGTTTTTAGTACTTGTTTTTTTTTTGGTAATTAATCTAAATGTACTTCGATAAATATGGAACCACATTTTTGGTATTTAACTAAATTTAAACTATGAACATTACTATTACATAAATCAAGTAATAATTCATTTATATTACTAATAACCATAATGTACTATTTCATTGTGTTAGTATTAAATTGATGTTTAACAAATTGTTTTTTTTTAGTTATTTGGCCATTGAATATATCTGAATTCAATATGAAAAGATAAGTTTTTTTATCGAAAGGAAGAGAGAGGTCATATGAGAGATATGAGCATAATCGGGATATATTAAATTCTTGTTAATCAATTTGAAGATAGGGGTTATTGCAAGTAATTGGTCGAGCAATGACAAAGGACAAACCTGGAATTTGTATGGGGTGGGCAGACCTAGGGCATTTTAACATCTAGATACCCGCACTTAAAGTTGTTAAATTTCTTTGTGTGCCATTTGAGATCTTGTTTGCTAGGAGTGTTGAAATTTGTGTAAAATTTTGATTTTATTTTTTTTTTTTTTTATCAACTCGAGAGAAGCCGAAACCCATTAGCCGAGTATCCACAAATATGTCTTTCGTCTCGTTGTCAATTGTCCAACGAGCGATTCCGGGTTGGTAACAAATGGCGTCCAACGAACACCAACGATAAACACTGAAACTGTTGATTTAGTTTTCTTAGTAAATGATTTCTCGAATTGGTTTAAATCAACTTAAGATGAATTTAGTTTGTTACTTCTCGACTCGTGAACTTTTAGTAGGTTGCGTATTGCGATGATGTTCTAAAAACTATTTTCTCTTATGTGACTTTATATTATAATATTTTAAATTTTGTTTAATTGATTTCGATTGTTGATTGAAGTAAGCGTCTCATTTAATGTTGATAATGGTATTGTATTGTGCTACTTCAAACATACATTCAATTTATAAACACCTTCAGTCCCATCTTTTCAGTCCCAAGAATAAAGATGGTAGTTGTGAGGTTTTTTTCTCAAGATTTTTTTTCATTGTTAACGTTTATCTAAATTTTATTTAAACTAAATATTTTTCTGTTATTCTTTTAAAATTTTAATTGACCTATTCTCAATTTCCTTCCGATTGTTTACTTCTTTTGGTTAGATAATTTTTGTGAGACATTCTCCTAGTATGAATACTCGATCAGTAAAAATAGAGTCTACTAATAGGCATCGCCCAGAACCGCTTAACAATTCAGATAGATCCCTCCGCTCAAATCAAGAGCAGGGGACTGATTTAAACAGAACTGTTATCGAGTTAAGAGGTTCAATGCCTAATATATCTGTTAATACTCGAAGACAGCCGACTTGTAGAGTTAGTGAAATGGACGAACAAGGTAGAGATGATACAGAAAACTCTGAGCAAGATGTTATGCACTTTGTCACAAATGTTGTTTCACAGCAAGTTTCGACTGAAATTAAGTTGCTAGAAATAGACTCTTTGCAAGGCTATCAGAATCTATGGCTCAACTTTTCCAGTCGAGGGTTTTTCCACAAACGATTCCTCAAGCTGTACAACGCTCAACTCAGACATCGACAGCACGTCGTCAAGTGGCCACAAATTGTGACCAAGACGTTGACCCAGTGGTGACGAGACCTCAGGCGCAGTTAATGACATGGAGGTTCTTTATCAACGAACACAGGTAAATAGGGGTCACCAGCATCGACTTGAAATGCAAAGTGGAATATTTTCTTCACAGGCGAAGAAAATAGTTTGCGTGTTGATGATTTTATCAAGCGTGTCGAACACGTTGCGCTTTCTCAAGGATATTCTTTTGAAGAAGTTACCAGCAATCTTAACATTCTTTTAAGAGGATTTGCAGCAACTTGGTACTTCCGATGGATTGCTAAAAATCAATCCGCCTCTTGGTTTTCGTTGAAAGAAGCTCTCAGAGACCATTTCCGCTCTGCTGAAAGTGATTGCGATATAGAGCATGAGCTCATGAACCTTGTGCAAAAACACAATGAAAATTTTGATCAGTTTTACAATGCTTTGTTAGAACTTAATGCACGCATGCAAATACCAAAGTCTGATTCCGATTTGATTGAAATAATTAAGCGAAATGTCAACAGCAAACTAACTATCTTTATACATTCTTCTGTTGCAAAAACTTTGGCAGAATTTTCGAAAGATTGTCGTAGGGCTGAAAAGACTGTAGCAAAAATAGAGCAAAGCTTAAATGAAGGTCGTTCTGAGCCTAAGATAAGCGAGTTGAATTTTGTGGAAGACGCAGTTTCAACATTTGTTGAAGAAGTAGAGGTAATTGACTTAATAGTAGGTGGTTCAAACAAGGTGAAGCAAGAAGCTTCGAGTCACTCGCATGTGACCTGTTTTGACTGCAAAAAGACTGGTCACATTGCGATCAACTGCACACAAAAGTCAAATCGTGTCTTTTGTTAACGTCATAGCAAATTGTCCACAATGTGCGGAAAAAAATGTTCGCAAGAGCAGGTTAACCGGGGAAACCAGTTCCTAAGTTCAAAGCCCCGTTCAGGTGAAGACACCATCCCAGTATCAGACAGTAATAAACCTTTGGCTATTCCGGAAAGTCATGATGTTCCAGATGAGTTTCGTGATTCTTTTTGTAAAAGATGGCAAAAATACCATGAAACTAGAAAACAAATTTTTAACGAATGTTCGGAGCTTGAAAGGAAACCCATGACCAACCGAATTTTAAAAACGCGTGCCAGACATAAAAAGCTAAAGAATGAGCATAAGAAACTAGTAAGTTCAGTTATAAAGGATGCTTCGGAATTGCATTCTGACCCACGTCCATTTGCGGAAGTAGACCTTTTTGGTGACAGACTGCATGGTTTGTTAGATAGTGGTGCTACTATCTGTGTTCTCGGTTCAGGTTCGCTTGAATTACTTCAAAAGCATAAACCAAAGTATACGCCTTTGAATTCTACTGCTCGCAATGCAAGCGGTGCTTCAATAGCTGCAATCGGCAAGATTGATTCGGATATATCTTATAAAGGGCAAACTCGTAAAATCAATCTTCATATTGTCCCAGATCTTTGCCAGCCACTTTATTTGGGATATGATTTTTGGGTTTTGTTTGGCTTAAACAAGTTTTTGGTTTCAGAAGTGGTCAATGACTCTCCAAAAATAGACGTCCATGCTCACATTCTTGATGCTGCTCATGCAAACTGGCTAGATTTTGTTAAGAAAAAATTTCCATCTTTCACAAAATTGGGTTTTTGGTAAGACTCATCTAATTGAACACAAAATAGACACGGGAACCGCAAAGCCATTTAAGACAAGACATTATCCAATTTCACCAGCGAAAGAGGCTCTTCTTTTCTCGGAACTAAATCGAATGTTAAAGCTTGGCGTAATTGAAGAAAGCCAAAGTCCTTGGTCTTCTCCGGTGGCAACTGTTATAAAGCCAGGGAAAACCAGAATGAGCTTGGACAGTCGTGACCTTAAGAAAGTCACAATTAAAGATGCTTATCCAATTCCGAACATAGAGGGGCTTCTGATGCGTTTGACGGATACATGGTATATTTCTGCCATTGATCTGAAGGACACATTTTGGCAAATACCATTGGAAAAATCAAGTAGCGAGAAAACCGCTTTTACGATAGCTGGTTAGTCTCTTTACCAATTTACTGTAATGCCATTTGGCCTTTGCAATACTCCACAGACAATGATGCGCTTAATGGATGCCGTGGTACCGGCAGATTTGCGAGAAAGAGTTTTTGTCTATCTGGATGACCTGTTAGTGTTCTCGAGTACATTTAATGAGCACATGGAATTATTAGAGAAGCTTGCAGACTGTATTTAACGCAGGGACTCACTATAAATGTGGAAAAGTCCCATTTTTGCATGAAGCAAGTAAATTATCTTGGTTTTCTTATTGGCAATGATGGCATTAGCACAACTGATGAGAAAGTTGAAGCGATTCGTAACTTTCGAATTCCTTGTAATCCTCGCGAAGTACGGCAGTTCTTAGGAATGGCTAACTACTACCGAAAGTTTGTAGCAAATTTTTCTTCATTAGCTGCCCCACTTTCTGATTTGCTCAAGAAAAACAAGAAGTTTGAAGTTTCTGCCGAAGCTTTGGAGGCAATTCAACAGCTCAAAAATGCTCTTACGTCTGCTCCTTTACTTGTTCATCCAAATTATTCCAAACCGTTTGTGGTCCAATGCGACGCCTCAAGTTCAGGCTTAGGTGCGGTGCTCTGCCAAGTTGATAAAGAAGGAGTTGAAAGACCAATTTTTTATTACTCTCGAAAACTTAACAAAGCTGAAAAGAATTATTCCGTTACTGAACTTGAATGTCTGGCTGCTGTATGTGCCGTTAAGAAATTCCGTCCATACCTTGAAATGCAAGCTTTTAAAATCATCACCGACCATTCAAGTTTGCGATGGTTGATGAATCAGAGAGACCTCTCGGGCCGGTTAGCTCGTTGGAGCTTATCGCTGGCTGGTTTTGATTTTGAAATTGAGCATCGCAAGGGTGTGGAAAACGTAGTTCCAGACGCTTTATCTATTTCTTTTGCTGGGGATATTTCGGCTTTAAATATGTGCGTGGTGGATATCGACCTGAATAGTCCAGAGCTTGATGATGATGACTACTTGGATCTAAGAAAAAGTTGTGAGGCTAATAAAGAACAGCTTCCAAATATTAAAGTTTCAGAAAGATATGTTTACAAAAAAACTCAATTCGCTACTAGTTGTGAAATATTGATATATTTGTGTGGAAGCTTTGGGTCCCAACTTCGTTGACGGAAGCTCTTATAAACACAGCACACGATTCACCTCAGGCTTCACATGGAGGTATTTCTAAAACATTAGCAAGGCTTCGTGAGAAGTATTTTTGGCCTAATATGGCAAGCCAAGTCAGAGACTACATAGTGAAATGTGAGGTTTGTAAAATGTCAAAAGCTCCTAACTTTGTAACAAGACGTCCTATGGGTACCCAAACATTGATAGAACGCCCTTTCCAGAAACTTTACGTGGACTTGTTGGGTCCATGCCCACGTTCGAAGCAAGGGAAAATACACATTTTAGTAGTATTGGACCACTTTTCCAAATTTACTTTCATTGAGCTCATTCGAAAAGCAGACTCTACAACTGTAATCAAGTTTCTCGAGGGACATGTCCTTTCGGTTTTTGGAGTACCTGAGTTGCTTCACAGTGGCAATGGAAAGCAGTTCGTCAGCAAAGAATTTACCGAAATGACAAAATCCTTTGGCATAGGACACATCTATACCGGCATACATGCACCACAGAGTAATTCGTCTGAGCGCGTAAATCGGTAAATTTTGACAGCTATCCGTTCATATGTACAAAGTGATCAGTCCACCTGGGACGAAAATCTTGCATCCATTGGAACTTCTCTCCGCAGCTCAGTACACTCGGCTATTGGCATGTCTCCATATTTTGCACTCTTTGGAAGAAACATGGTGACTCATGGCTCTGCATATCCAGTGCTTCGTAAGCTCAACATATTGAATGAGAATGAAGATGAGGTGGTTGCAAAGTCTGATCAAATGGGAATTCTTGGGGATGCTATAGTGAAAAACCTTAGAAAAGCATATGACAAAAGTGCTAAGTCATACAATTTACGGAGCCGTCCCAAAAGAGTTTTCAACCAGGTCAAGAAATATTCCGTCGGAATTTTCAGTTAAGCGACTTTAGTAAACATTTTAACGCAAAATTGGCCCCAAAATTTGTGAAAGCACGGGACACTCTGCAGTTCGTAAAAATATGTACAAGCTTGAAGATCTTCATGGTCGTATTATCGGAGTTTTTCACGCGAAGGACTTACGACAATGAATATAGCCCGGCTAGGTTAGGAACATACTTGAGATGCTAATTAATTACTGAGATGCTAATTACTAGTAATTAATTACTAATAACCATAATGTACTATTTCATTGTGTTAGTACTAAATTGATGTTTAACAAATTGTTTTTTTTTAGTTATTTTGCCATTGAATATATCTGAATTCAATATGAAAAGATAAGGATTTTTTTATCGAAAGGAAGAGAGAGGTCATATGAGAGATATGAGCATAATCGGGATATATTAAATTCTTGTTAATCAATTTCAAGATAGGGGTTATTGCAAGTAATTGGCCGAGCAATGACAAAGGACAAATCTGGAAGTTGTATGGGGTGGGCAGACCTAGGGTATTTTAACATTTAGATACCCGCACTTAAAGTTGTTAAATGTCTTTGTGTGCCATTTGAGATCTTGTTTGCTAGGAGTGTTGAAATTTGTGTAAAATTTTGATTTTATTTTTTTTTTTATCAACTCGAGAGAAGCCGAAACCCATTAGCCGAGTATCCACAAATATGTCTTTCGTCTCGTTGTCAATTATCCAACGAGCGATTCCGGGTTGGTAACAAACATCAAATTAAAAAAAAACGTAACGTCTTGTACGCTATTTTAAAAATCACTCGAACAATTTTTCTAACTCTTCCTTACGCAGAAGTGACCAAAATATAATTCTTCAATAGGAAATGAGCTTCTCGCGAACGAAATTTTTTTTTGTGACTTAATTATGAAAAAATGAAAGTCAACCTCTGCATTTCACTTGAGTACGAAAACGTACGTGATGCTTTTTAAAGTTAAATAAATAAATACATATTCACTTTTTGAAAGTTTTTCTGGCTTAAAAGTCTTATGGCTTAAAAGGCATATCCTCGGCCCATCAACTCTCACCGTTTCTTGTACAGCAACGATTTAATGAGTAAAAATGCAAAAATCGACAAAATGGAATGTGCCAGATTTAAAATTACGTTTTTTCCATAGGGCTGCCACCTAATTTTTTTATTTTTACGAATTCATTGTGAACACTACCTAAAAATGGGTCACTGAATCCGAATTCGTTGTAAGAATTTAAGAAATTATGTATTTTTTTACCATACAGTAACATAGATTTTTTAAATTTTTATGATTTCGGTGATGGGCGAAAACAAACTAAAAATGGGACGATCCGAAGTCGTCGTCAAAATTTAATAGTAACGTAATTTTTTTCAATAGGATTGCCATCTGAAGTTGTGTTCCTTTTGCCATCTAATTTTTTTATTTCAACGAATTCACTTGTGAAAGACAACAGCAAAATTCTTTTATATAGACAGACTCAAACCAACTATTCTGATTACAGAAATTTCAGACAGTTTCATTTAAGGGGATGGTACTGTTTTAAAGCCGAAAGAGGCATGTTTTAATGATTTTTTTTTTGGACACATGAATAATGTTGGTGTATTTATTTCATATACATGCTATAGTTTGACTTCTCAAGTATATTTGGAAAAAACAAAATTAAAAACTATCGATAAATAAATCCGTGACAGCGATTCTCCGGAGGCGCCTCGAAAAAAAATTGTTTTGCGGTGAACACGATTAGTGGTTAGCGGATTATCTAAAAAAAAAAAAAATCAAAATTATTTTAAAAGGTAATATGTTTTCCGAGATAATACCGAAGAGTTTTTTAAAATGTTTTTTTGGTAGCATTTTGAAGTCAAAAACGCGCTTTTCGCTGAAAACTGAGGTTATTTTATCTATATATAAATAGGCTAAGGCAAAACAGTTCAGTAACATTTTCTCCTGTGTTTCTTAACTGATTTCGATAATTTTTTTTTTTAAATAATCAGGTTAGGGAGAAGCACCGACGAATTTTTAAAGAAAAATGCAAGATGGAAAACCCGGCGTTACTCGAGGGTGGTATGGCATTCAGGGTGTTTCTCAACCAATTTTAAAGATTTTTTAAGGTATAATAACCGTATAAATTTTTCAAAGAAAACAATTTTCTAGAATATACAATGTATATTATACATACATGTTTTTGGATCGATACCTGGCATTGCAGATTAAATAAATGTAATATGCAAAATTTCGAAAAACAAAAACTTTAAACGTGATTTCCCCGAAACTACTTTTTTAAAACTGTTCGATAAATAACTCAAAATCTATTAGTTCAATTTCAATGATTCTTAGTGCATTTTGTTTGTAAATTTGTTCTTTAAGCATCCCCCTTAAATTCAAGTATCTACTGTTTTGTTTTTTTTTTTTATTAACACAAAAGCGCGCGAAAATCTATATCTTTTTTTAACTTTTTACTCTTACTTTCGCCATAATATTTAAAAAACCCCCAGGGGTCGTGCGTAGGGGGATGCCGAATTACTGCTCTGTACTTAAAAATGTCATTTGATTTTATTGTTTCAAATACATGGGAAAGGCGATATCCATCGAACCGTTTTGGATGTCTTTTTTTAAATGTAATTTCCAGCGCCCTCTATATAAAAATCAGAAAATTATTTAAAAAAAATGCAATTTTTATAAAGTTCTTTTTATGTACAATAAGCTGTATAAATTTAAAAAAAAATAATAACTCCAATGCATTTTTTTGCTCTTGCCTACGTTGCATTCTGCCCTCTTTATTTGTACTTGCAGCTTGGTCGCCCGGTATGGTTATTCGTATCTGTATTAATAAAAATCATTTTCTCTTTATTTGTTTGTTGGTTTAACTTTTATACAAATCTAAACGGCTGTACGGATTTCGCTCAAACGTGTATTAAAACTTGTACTACTTACGTCCTAGATTAGGTTTTTGCATACTTAGTTTTAACCACGCCCCATTTAACTGCCCACAAATCAATAAAAATGCAATATTTCAGACTGTTTCTATTGTTTGAGATTGAAATTTTGTAATTTAGTTTGTATGGTTACTTTTGACAACTGTACCAAAACTGGGCTTCCACGCCCACTTTTACCGCCACAAATCTATTTCAGACGGTTTTGGTCGCATAAGACTGAAATTTGGCAATTAAGTTTGTATGCTCACCGTCGGCAACTAAACTAAAAATTGGCGTAGTGGCAATATAATTACGCCTTTTTTATACTTACAATGAACTAAATAAATAATAAATTAAACAGAAAATTTTGTCATTCATTCTTTTATTCATGGTAGGTCATTAGTGACACGAAAGTACAAAAAAATTGATTCAGCCTTGATTCCAGGTATTGCACGAGGATCCGCTCTTCATTACCAATGGCGTTTTAGCAATGCATGGTTTTATTTGGAATACATCAGTGCAAACTTTAGGTATTTCATGATGTTATGTATCAAAGTAATGCAGCGCAGGTGATATTGGTAATCCGGAAAATATGTGATATTTCTTAAATGACTGGGTTGACGAAAGGTAATGCAGTAGTAGCCTTTACCGCCAATGTCACGCAATGTAAAATGTAATGCATATTTTAATATAAAAAGAATAGAGAGCATAATCAAATGTCATTACTTGCCATCAATGAAGCATCGATGCGGAATGTATTCCATTCGCTGCTGGGCAGAAAAACTGGTTTGAGTCTGTCTATGTGAACTGTAGCGGTAGTGCTTTTTTTAAAAATTGTAGAGAATTTTGGTGTTTTGTCTTTCATTACCAAAATCGTAAAAATAAACAAAAATTAGGTGGAAACTCTATGAAAAAATTAGATAATTTTTAAATTCAAAACAACAGATGCGGTTACAGTGACCCATTTTTACTTAGTGTTCGCCCAAGCACAGAATTCGTTAAACCAAACTTCATCATTTTCGATTTCAAATAACGGGTTCGGATTCAGCGACCAATTTTTACCCAAAGTTAGCCAGCACCAAATTAGTATAAATAAAAAAATGTAGGTGGCAACCCTATGGTAAGAAAATTACATTATCTTGAAATTCTGATAACGTATTCGGATTCAGTGATCCATTTTTACTCACAGTTCGCCCTAGCACCAAATGCGTGAAAAGAAAACAATTTTAGATGGCAGCTCTATGGAAAAAATGACTTTTAAATTCTGACGACAGATTCAGATTCAGCGACCAATTTTTAGCTTATGTTCGCCCAGCACCGAATTCGTAAAAATTTAAATAGTAGCCTTTGGTAAAACATTACAAAATTTTTGAAATTCCGACAACGGATCCGGATTAAGTGACCAATTTTTAGAAAGTGTTCGCCCCATCACCGAATTCGTAAAAATAAAAAATTTAGGTGGCATTCCTAATTTTTTTTTAGCCTATAACCTTCGCATCAAAATTATCTACATTTCAAAAAAATCAAAAAAAATGAATGCTTTTTTCCACTTTGTTTTATATACAGTACACGCTTGATTATATTTACACTTCATTATGTTCACCTCGCGACTGTATTTACAGCCTTAAATTTCAAAAATTTTATATGAACCCTTAGTAATATATACCAAGGATATTTTTCGCCCTCAATTATATTTACATTTCTTGGAAGGAAATAGAAAACAAACGAAATAACGGTTTTTACCATTGTTTTTGTTTTCACACGAATTGTAACTTCTATGGAAGCAATGCATCGTTTGAATTTAAAGTGCTCAACAAATTGTTTAGCTTAGTCTAGATTTATATGAAAAAGATTTTTACGTTATTATCCTTATTTTTTATGAATTAAAACCGTTTATATCGTTATAACCCCGCCCGCTTCACCAGGCACTTACATATATATAGCGATGTATGTTAAAAGGGATGATACTGTTTTAAAAAAATGTTGGGTTATTTTTTTATATTTTTTTCTGAATGTACAATATTTCAAGAGTATTTTGTAAAAATTTCAAGTAAATCGTGCTAAAACTAACGAAGGTACAGCGTTTCAAGTGAGCGGACCTCATTACCGATTTTTATACATACACTAGCAGGACCCAGTTGTCCGCGGCTTCGCGGTTGCGATGCATCGTTTGAATTTGAAGTGTTCAACAAATTGTTTAGCTTAGTCTAGTTTTATTTAATTTTATTAATTTATTATTTATTTAGTTCATTGTTAGTATTAAAAAACATGTTAGAGTAAAAAAAATAACGAACAGAAATTAAAGTTTACTTTAAATTACATTTAAATTTTTTAACGCAAATTTTTCAATTTTATGTACATGTTTTATGTGTATTTTATTTATTGAGCTTAAGAATAAAAAAATTTTAGAATAATCATTTGTGTGCGGGTCAACAAATGTCTGTATAATTCCGTTCACATCAACCGTCGTGGTTAACAAAAAAAAAAAAAAAAAAAAACGAATAATAAATTTTGATTTACGTCATAGCCTTCAATACCACCTCACAGAGCTCTTTTAGGTAGGGTGAAAAAAAAATTTTTGTAGATATTTTGGAAAATTGTTAAAAAAAAAAATAAATAAATAAAAACAAATAAAAAGAATGATGGTCTCGAAGATTATATAGATAATTTATCGGCCCAGTAGTCTCGCGATCAATAGGAAAAAAAAAAAGAAGAGTTAGTAGAATTTTGCTGCATAAATATATCTAGATAGTCATATAAAAAAATTTTTTTATTTATATGTATCCACGTTCACATTCTACAAAATTTTCTCTGCATGTACATAGAAATATAAAAAAAATCATGGTTAATTTTTTTTATTACATTACCAGTTCCCGTCTATATTGATTATATTTTATTTGTTTGTATATATATAGTTTCATTTAAGTTTTTGTATGTCATTATGGGTAATATAAAATAGTCTTATACATTTCATTTTTCCAAAGCATTAAAAGTTTTGTTTTATCGAATGTTTTTGGATCTGATAAAATTTAAATGCTGCTTTGGATTCAGATGAGTATAGTAAAATTTTGAGGTTGTTAAAACTTAAGAATAGGGTACTGTAGCATTAGCAAATAAATGTAAAAATTTCGTGGGGAAAAAAATGATTGTATTAATGTTTTAATATGGGGTCTGACAGCGGAAGCATGGTGAGTTACAGCAGTGAGTGAGTAAGGAAAAGTGTGAGATTTGCATTTTGGGGTTGTTTGAAAAAAAAAGAACAGTTAACGAACAGAGACAACCATGGTTGGGAGGGAGCCTTGTGGAATTAATAACTACATCCCCATTGCCTTTTCGAAAAAGATAATTTTGGAATTCGGTTTTGTTTAAGTTCTTGTGTGTTTTCGTTAGACTTTTTTTTGGTTTTTTTGAAGCGAAGCTTTTTACTCCTCGTTCTGTGATTTGCTTGGAGTGAAATCTGAAAAATTTTCGACAGATTTTTTTTTGGAACTTTGATGGTTTCTTTGTTGTTAGTGCTTATTACAACAAGAAAATTTTATACTTTAATATTAAATACTAAAAATATTTTGTTGCCTGCCCGTGGGGATCGAACCCACGTACTCTTAAACGAGAGTCCAACGCACTATCCACTAGGCCACAAAGACATGTTAGCAACAGTTGTTAATTCAATGATAATTATAACAGAAGCTATGCTGCAGTAGATCGTCACCATCTATCAATAGATAGAGGATTGTGTATTTGCTATGCTACAACTATCAAAAATTTGCTTTTATTTGCCACAAGGTGTTTTCAGCATCGGTTTGTTTGTATTGTGAATGCGTTTGTGGTGCTGTTGGCATTGAGTGTAAATTATTATCTAGAGATTGCATCAACTCTGCTAAATCTCTGGCATGTGTACAGAGTTATTTCACTTAAAAACATGAAGAAAAAAAAACTCTGTTAACCTCTGTTAACACATGCCAGAGATTTAGCAGAGTTGATGCAATCTCTAGATAATAATTTATACTCTATGACAAGTGCGTTGACAAGTGCGTTTTAAAGTGTCAAAAAAATAGATGATATCAATAAATATGGAATTAACAAACGCATGCATGAGTCAGTGCAGTCAAGTTCACAACCATGTGTGGAGAGTTAAAATGGAGAGTCGCTGGCATTATATGCCCGTATATGTAATTGAAGTGGAAATTTGACATTCAACAATAAAAAAATAAGCAGTAAATATGTTTTCTGTATATATGTAATTTATTTTATGTTATTTTAAATTTTTTAATTTAAAGTTAATTTATTTAAAAGAAAAAATTATTAAGCTATCAATTCTATGTAACTGCGAAAAAGCTTCGCTTCTCTCGTGTGTCCAACGACGCACCTGTGTTTTTTTTTTAGTAGTTTCGTTTGTTTTATATTTCATAAACTTCCGGTGGCAAAGCGGAAGTTATTGTTAGCCCCTCGATTTGACACAGGCGGGGTGGAAAACCTCCCCTGAAACCGCTAAGCTAGCCGTGGTGGGCCGTGTCAAATACGATGACTAGGGAGCATAACAATATGGCGCCCAAGTTATAAACCAATCCCAGTTTCTTATCATGCTTAACTCGTCTTTTCTAAAATTGGATGGCTTAACCCAGCAACGAGCGCAGAGTTAACTGCATCCAACGAAGGAATGGGTGAGCAAGGCAATGCTAGGGAACTGAAAGCCCTCAATTTAACACACATACGCGATGGCTTATTAAAAACACTCAAAGTGTTTATAGATAATTAGTATATGGTTCGATGTCTTAAAAATTTTATAGTAGGTGAACACAAGAAGGTGACAGCATGTTTAGGTGGAATAGTGACCTGGTTCCCAAAGGCTTAAACCAGAAGCACTAACAAATTCCAAAACAAAAGCATACACTTCGTGATATTGATGTCGCACAGAAAATTAGCCGACTCTGTTGGTATCACCTTAGCTATCCCTATATCGAATGAAATGATCCGTCGTAGAACATTCTTAATATAAAGAATTCTGTTTTAAGCTATTCTGAATCTATTTACGTTGGATGTTATGTGTTTACAAAACCGAATTCTTATTAAAAAAAAAAAAGAAAAAAAAAACAGCTTACACTCTTACTCGAAATTCTATCGATTCGAAATGCTAAAGACCCCAACCGTTGAAAACATATATATATATATATTTTTAAAATAGGTTACCGGATTGATTCCAAAAAAAAAAAAAAAAAAAAAAAAATTTTTTTGTTAGCAAGAGTGCGTTTGGTGTGGAATGAATAAGGCCGGAGATATAAGAAAAAGGATCAGTACGAAAAGAAGGCATATAACTTTCGATTTAAACCGTTCGTCTCCACAAGAAAAACTTCTTAAATTTAATACCCCTAGTAGGAATTTTAAGGATTTAAAAACCCTTTCAGAAAATATGGCGATGAGTCTAGAGATGCAAGACGAATCCTTCATCGATCTTTCCATCTAAAAATATCAATACCCAATGTTTTCCTCCAAATTTGTCGTTGCCTCCCCCCGCGAGAGCCGAAGTAAACAACAATGTGCACACTTCCACTGACAATGCCGATTTGCACTGGCAAAAAGCATGCCAGCAATTGCAATCATCCCTAGATGAGTCAATAGCCCGAAGGATTAAAGAAGGCTTGCAGGCAGGCTAAGCAGGACTGCGACAGGAATTTAAAGATGTGCTCCAACAAGAAGCAAACGCGCGGCAATCAAACTTCCATCTGCAAAAAAATCAGCACTCTGAAAGAAATAGAAAAAAAATAAATAATGGAAATTATAAAAGAAAAAACGATACAGAGTACATCACCAACCAACCAAATTACCGACAACGTCAACCACATTCATATAGCAGCGATCATCAATCAATATTCAATATCAATATTTTCGGGAGGCACAAAGCTCAGGGGAAGGGCCAGAATTTAAAGGAGCTTCACAGTATGTTGGTGCACAAGCAAACTTGTATGGATGGCCCGAAAACCGAAATGGTGGTCAATTTCCTATTTCCGGACCAGTCAAAATAGACAAATGGGAATCAGATTTTGATGGCAAAAAGCATCATACGTCGGTTGAAGACTTTATCTTTCGAGTAGAGTATCTCCAAAGCCAATACGGATATTCTTGGGCAGAAATCATGCGGTTGCTTTCTGGCGAAGCCAACGAATGGTACTGGCTTTATATTAAAACGAATAATGTCTCAGATTGGTCCAGCTTGCGTCACGCTATCATCCGGCAGTATCGCACAAGTGCACAAATTTTGAGGTCATGAGAGATCTAGAGGAGAGAAGACAGCAGCCAGGCGAAAGTATAGGTGCGTTCTTCCAAGCAATATGGAAGTTCAGGTCAAAATTAGCGTATCCCATGCCAGAATATGAAGTCATCAAAATAATAAAAAGGAACTTAAGAGACCACCTTGTTCGCATGATATATCCCGTGAATGTCCACAGTGCCGAGCAGCTACGTGATGAGTGTCACGAAATTGAGCGTGTCTTTCCGAGCTGTTATACGCGAGCGCAACAACTAGCACCACCAAGGTATCAACGGAACGTGAATGAGATCGTGCTAGGAAATAGCTACGGTTTATACGATGGCGACGAGGTCCCTGAAGTCGTTGAGGAAATTACAGAGATACAAAGAGGAGCAAACCAACAACCTGTCAGACGAGTCCTGATATGCTGGAATTGCCAGGAAAAAGGCCATGCGCTTATGGACTGTATGTCTATCGAGCGCAAAATCTTCTGTTTCAAATGTGGTCTGGCAAATGTAATCACACCCAAGTGTCCAAAATGTGGATTGGGATACTTGAGGAGGAGCATGGCAACACCGGGAGAACCACGCTCCAACCAAAATCTCGTGGAACTGATAATGTAAATGTCTCCAAATGTAACGCCAATCACGAGGACTCCAAAAACACATCATCTGAAGAAAACAGAAAAACAAGCATGAGTGAAATAGAAATACTGAGTAGAATTAAAAATGTCAATACGCAAAATAGAATAAATAAGATTGATATACCCATTGAAGATCGTATCGAAAACTATTATTAAGTTCGGCAACGATTATTTGAAAATAACGAACTTAGTGGAACGCGCAAAGTATCAAATCGAATCAAAAAAGCACGAGATAGGTTCCAAGAGCGAAAAGTCGTTCGAAAACAAGTTGCTGCAGCGATAAACAAGGCAGATGGAAATGACCCAAGAGCTTACGCTACAATACACATTGGCGAAAAGTCCCTTGACGGATTACTAGATACTGGAGCATCGGTCAGCTTACTTGGTAATGGATGCAGATAACTGGTCGGAGAGCTAAAACTGAATGTGGAGTGGTACTTTTCTACGATCAAAACTGCAGGGGGACGACAACATAACATACTGGGTAGAGTGAAAATACCTGTTAAATATAAAGAGGAAGAACATGAAATATGTTTTTATTCGTGTCCTTACTTGGAACAAAAGGTCTACCTCGGTATCGACTTTTGGCGAGCTTTTCAATTGGCACCGGAAGTTATTGATGTTGCAGATCTGGACATGCAGAAGATAAGTGAACAAGTTAAGCCAACAAGGTCCAACACAGCCATGCACGAACTGACATCCGATCAACAATATAGGCTTAATAAGATAAAGAAGCAATTTCTTACCTTCGAAGAAAATAGACTAGTTCGCACGCAAGTAGAAAAACACAAAATTGAGCTGACGGAAGGAACAGTGCCTGTGAAGGATAGACATTATTCGATGTCACCAGCAATGCTAGAAATCGTGTTCAGTGAAGTTGACAAGATGATCAAGCTGGGTGTTATTGAGGAAAGCCAGAGTCCATGGAGCAACCGCACCACCATAGTTCGTAAGCCGGACAAAAATCGATTTTGCTTGGACGCATGAAAGCTGAACGAGCGAACCATAAAAGATGCATACCCGCTTCAAAACATCGAAGGCATCTTAAGCCGCATAGACTATACCTATTTTATCAGTAGCGTATATTTGAAATTTGCATTTTGGCAGATTGAACTAGAGGAGAGTAGCAAGGCATATACAGCGTTCACGGTGCCTGGGCGTCCACTTTACCAATTTGCAGTCATGCCATTTGGGCTATGCAACGCCGCACAACGTCTCTGCCGTCTGATGGATAAAGTTATCCCACAACGGCTGAAATCAAATGTCTTCGTCTATCTAGATGATCTGCTTATAATAGCGCCTGATTTTGACAGCCACATGCAAGTGTTGGGAGAGGAAGCTCAGTGTCTAAAGAAGGCAAATTTAACTATTGGTATGAAGAAATCTATGTTTTGCTTCAAGGAGCTGAAATACTTAGGATACATCGTAGGCGCTGGAGCTCTTCGAACAGACCCAGAAAAAGTTACAGCTATCCAACGGATTCCAATTCCAAAATCGACCAGAGAGGTGCGCAGCTTCCTCGGAACTGCCGGATGGTATCGAAGATTCATCAAGACCTTGGCGGCGATATCAGCGCCACTAAGCGATACACTGAAAAAAACAGAACTGAAAAAATAGAAGCCTTCAATAAATTAAAACAATCACTTACCACGGCTCCGGTGTTGAAACACGCCGATTTTAGCAAGCCATTTTGGGTACAGTGCGATGCGTCGGACATCGGGGTAGGTTCTGTGCTGTACCAACTTGATGATGATGGCAATGAGAGGCCAGTTGCGTTTTTCTCGCAAAAACTAAATGCTCACCAAAGGAATTATAGCGTAACAGAAAAGAATGCTTGGCAGTAGTATTGGCGGTGAAAAGATTCAGACCATATATAGAAATGATGGCATTTACGGTAGTGACCGATCACGCAAGCTTGAAGTGGTTGATGTCGCTCAAGGGCCTTAGTGGAAGGCTAGCCCGATGGTCAGTGCAGCTACAAGCATTTGACTTTAAGATTGAGCATCGAAAAGGAACCGAAAACATTGTTGCAGACACACTCTCACGTGATGTCGAAGAAGTTGAACTAGACACAGAAACGCTACTGGATTTTGAGACCACTGAGTTTGAGTCCGAAGAATACCTGCAACTAATAGAAACAATTACACAAAACCAAGACAGATTGCCAGATTTGAAGATTGAAGGAGGAATAGTTTTCAAGCGCACAAAATTTGATCAAAACGACGAAGCTGAAATAACGTGGAAGCTATGGATTCCAGAAGCGATCACTTCTACACTAATTGTAAAAGCCCATGACAATAAGACAGCAGCTCATGGCAGAATAGCGAAAACACTGCATATATTTCATTTTTGACTGCATATAGATAATTTTACTACTGGCCGAAAATGGCCCAACAAGTCAAAAATTATATCAACAACTGTGTCGTCTGCAAGGAGGCAAAATCAACCACCCTGGAATTACGGCCTGGCATTGGGCAAGAGGTAATAACCGAACGACCATTCCAGAAAATATACATAGATTTTCTAGGAAAATATCCAAGATCCAAGAAAGGGAATACCTATATATTCATCGTAGTTGATCACTTTACTAAGTTTACCTTTTTAAAGGCGATGAAAGAAGCCACAACGGCAAAGGTAGTGGAATTTTTAACACAATAAATCTTTTATAAATTTGGGGTGCCAGAAATAATAAATAGCGATAATGGAAAGCAGTTTACTTCCAAAGAATTTGTTTACATGATCGAAAATTTTAAAATAACGCATCTAAAAACGGCTGTATACTCGCGACAATGTATTGCAGCGGAACGGGTTAATCAATCAGTTCTTGGAGCAATTCGATCATACCTGGAAAAGGATCATCGCGACTGGGATCTATATCTTCCTGAAATAGAATGCGCTCTGCGCAGCTCGATTCACACAGCCACGAAAGTCACTCCTTTTTTTGCCCTATTCGGATACCACATGTTCACAAATGGCACGCAAATTATTGTCACTAACCGATCACCAAATAAATAGTATAAGGCAGGAAGACCAACTAGCTGCGTGGCGTGAAAAGATAAAACAAAATCTTCATAACGCCTTCGAGAAAAGCGCCACTCGATATAACAAGCGAAAACGAGAAGTAAAGTTCACGCCCGGCCAAGAAGTTTAAAAACGTAACTTTGTACAAAGTGACTTTGCACGAAATATAAACGCGAAATTTTGCAAAAAATTCACGAAATGTCGAGTGGCAAAAGAGATAGGAAACAACATGTACCAATTGGAGACTCTTAGCGGCAAGCCACTAGGGATCTTCCATGCCAAAGATATAAAGCAGCAAACCGATCTTGCGACAGTAACAAGAAGTATCCAGGTCTTCGAGGCCACGGCTTCTAGGTGTCTACCGAGTGGATAGGGTAAAATATGGCGCAGGGACAAATATAGGTTGAGCCTGTGTGGATGAGCTTACCTATTTATGCTGAACTGATTTAAAGGTTTGTTTTTCAGTGCAGGCGTGGTTCATTCATAACAGAAAGATGAAAAATTTCCAAAACACGCTCTTTAAATGTGATTCGGGACGTGGGTACAATAGTTATTCAATGTAGTTGTTGATTCTTCTACGCGTGGAAGATAGTCGCCATCGAACTGTGAAGAGAAACAAGTCACAAAGTATGCAATGACTTTTAAAGATAATACTTCCCGTCATCCCGTCATTTATGAATGAAGTCAGCCAGCCATACCTCCATAAAAGAGCACCACTGCTTCGCTAGATCAAAAAGATATATGGGATCCATATGCTGTGTGTGCATACTGCATATAAAATATACCATTGGCTTGATCTAATGCCAGGCTAACGCAGTGATGAGACCCTTAGGTGTGGGCGGAAGCCTACGTAGGGCGCTGGAAATATTCCAAATCCTCATCCAGCACACTGTCATTCGCCACCATTTTATGCTGGCCAAAGCCAGAGTTTTGTTGCGGATGGGCCAAAATATTTGTTTTTAATAAAATTAAAAAATATACATATACTTCTGCGTGTTCAATAAAGGCCGTCACTAATAAGTTTGACAACATAGAGTTCACAACACTCTATGAGAACTGGTGGAACGAAAATAAGGTGGTTGGACGAACTTAAAAATAAATAAAGGGTGTGTCAGAAATGTTTAGTTTGTGTTGTCACATAATCGAAATTTCGGTAATTACGGGGAAAAGGACAACATGAAAATTAAGGAAAACTGTTGATGTAGGTGATAATAAGAGGAAGGTGCCAAAAAATGGAGCGAAGGCGCCAACTTTTGTGCGAAGTCAGCTTGGGTGGATAGGGTGGTAAGTCCACGAGTCAAAAGAGAGAAGATAGTGGAAAAATCCTGGAGTCTATCAGTGGAAAAGAGAAAGGAAAGGTTGAGGGGTTCTGACGAAAACTAGACTTCGTAAAAATTTAATAGTTAAGTGATCGTCAGAGCAAGCGTTTGAGGCAGGAAATAATTTAAGTGATAGAGTGAAAAGTGGTGTACAAAAAAAAAAAGTGGTGCGAGCTTAAAAACGAACAATATCGAGAAGCATATATTTGCAAGGAGGAACTCAAAAGGTTCCAGGAATTTATAAAGGTGACGAAAATGGGTTAATTTTTTTTTTTTTGTATGTAGAGAAAAAAACATCTAGAGTAGTTTTCCTTTTTTTTAAAAAAAAAAATCCTTATGACAAATTAATATCCTTAGGACGAAGAAAATATATCGAGCATAAAGTATATGAAAGCTACAGAAATACAAGAAGGAAAAAAAATTTGTAAGTACCTAACAAATTTGCTTCAAGTGAATCAACGGAATAACGTGAAATTCGTGAAAAGGTGGCCATAGCAATTGAGACCTGGAGGAAAATTGAAAACGGAGACGGGAACCCAATAAGATAAGTGGTGGCCACAATTCCTTCTTAATATCTATATATATATATATATATATCTCCATGACCATATAAGTGATCAACAAAAAGCAGCCAAAAAAATAACATAAACGGAAATGGTCATGGTGTATAAGTAGAACAGGCAATAGCTCAGACGCACTGGAAAAAAAATTTTTGATAGAAAAAAACAAGTTGGAACACTTAAATTAGTAGCGTAGCCACAAGCCAGCAAAGTTTCATAAGTGGAAGAGTCTAGGAATATACTATGGCAGTAGAAAAAGTATAGATTAATGCGTACACAAGAACACCAGTGGCGGTGTAGAAAATAAGAACAGCCGCAAGTACCAAATGATATAAAAAAAAAATATATATAGAAAAAAAAAGAAAAATTGGAAGATTTTGGGTAGAATACAATAAGTACTTTATAGAAAATTGTAATTATATAATATATTTAAATTTTAAGCTTAGCAAAAAAAAAAAAAACAAAACTGTTGCTAGTCGTATTGAGCTTAAGAATAAAAAAATTTTAGAATAATCATTTGTGTGCGGGTCAACAAATGTCTGTATAATTCCGTTCACATCAACCATCAACCGCCGTGGTTAACAAAAAAAAAAAAAAAAAAAAAAAACGAATAATAGTCTGATTTACGTCATAGCCTTCAAATACCACCGCACAGAGCTCTTTTAGGTAGGGTGAAAAAAAATGTTTGTAGATATTTTGGAAAATTGTAAAAAAAAAATTTATAAATAAAAACAAATAAAAAGAATGATGGTCTCGAAGATTATATAGATAATTTATCGGCCCAGTAGTCTCGCGATCAATAGGAAAAAAGAAGAGTTAGTAGAATTTTGCTGCATAAATATATCTAGTCATATAAAAAAAATTTTTTATTTGTATGTATCCACATTTACATTCTACCAAATTTTCTCTGCATGTACATATATATATAAAAAAAATCATGGTTAATTTTTTTTATTACATTACCAGTTACCGTCTATATTGATTATATTTTATTTGTTTGTATATATATAGTTTCATTTAAGTTTTTGTATATCATTATGTTTAATATAAAATAGTCTTATACATTTCATTTTCCAAAGAATTAAAAGAATTAAAAGAATTTTTTATCGAATGTTTTTAGATCTGATAAAATTTAAATGCTGCTTTAGGATTCAGATGAGTATAGTAAAATTTTGAGGTTGTTATAACTTAAGAATAGGGTACTGTAGCATGTAAAAATTTCGTGGAAAAAAAAAATGATTGTATAAATGTTTTAATATGAGGTCTGACAGCGGAAGCATGGTGAGTTACAGCAGTGAGTGAGTAAGGAAAAGTGTGAGAATTGCATTTTGGGGTTGTCTGAAAAAAAAATAACAGTTAACGCACAGAGACAACCATGGTTGGGAGGGAGCCTTGTGGAATTAATAACTACATCCCCATTGTCTTTTCGAAAAAGATAATTTTGGAATTAGGTTTTGTTTAAGTTCTTGTGTGTTTTCTTGTGGTTTCAATTCTTGACGTGGTAAGCTTGAAATAAGTTTTAATTTTTTTTTATATGATTTATATGATTCGTTATTGATTACTTTTTTTAGTTTTGGAAACTCGTTATAGAATTGCTTTTTATACTTTTGGCGACTCGTTAACGAATTGCTTTTTTTGGTTTTGACTATTCATTAACGAAGGAGGAATTTCTGACGCTCGCGATATTATAAATGAATCTCTACTAATAATTGCTAATGAATAAAATGTACGAGAATGCGATTCGTAAACGATAACATTAGTGAATCATTTTGTTTGTTGGGCTGTTAAAAAAGTTCCTGGCGAAGCGGGCGGGAATCTGCTGGTTTTTTTTTAAATTTTTATTCTAATGTCCACTATAAATATTATACCTACATAATTTTCTATTGCCATAGGACATAAGACAAATTAGTCTTTTAATTTAATCTGTTGCAACTTTAAAACAATTAAGTTGTCTTTGTTTCACATTATGTGACAGATGGCAGAACTTTTTTTCATTATTAAAAATTTTTAAATTAACTATAACATAGCGATTTTCGACAAATTGTCGAACATCAAAGTATACGATGTTATACCATGTCGCCACAGCTAAATAATGCATCAAAAACACAAAGAACAATCATGGATTTTTCGTAGAAATTTTTTAAGATACGGCAGCCCTATATTTTATAATTTTGACATTAGAGGCCGGTGTGGTGAACCTCCTTACTACTTACTTAGATGGCCGTGACAACCCGTGTCCGGATTTCGACCGACCTCATCAGCTCTCGCCAGGCGCCTCTGCTTTGCGCGCGCCTTCTCCAATCGGATACACCAAGTGCGGTTAGGGCTTCCTCAGCCTGGTCCATCCATCGGAGGCATGGTCTCCCTCGTCGTCGTTGACCAGCGACCCTCGCCTCAGGCACCTTTTTCGCTGGAGCTTCGTCGTCCATACGATGGACATGACCCAGCCAGCGTAGTCGCTGCACAGTTATACGCCGAACTACGTCAATGTCTCCGTAGAGCTCATACAGCTCGTGGTTCATTAGGATGCGATAGTCATCGCCGTCTCGAACAGGACCGAAGATTTTGCGAAGAACTTTTCTCTCGAACACCCCCAGAGCGGCTGCGTCAGTTTGCGAAACTACCCATGCCTCAGAGCCATAAAGCAGCACAGGTAGAACGAGCGTCTTGTAGAGTGTTAGTTTTGTCGATCGAGAGAGGGCTCTGGAACTTAGTTGCTTACTGAGCCCGTAGTAGCACCTATTAGCAATTATTGTTCTTCGCTTTATCTCCAGGCTGATTTCGTTGTTAGTGTTAATGGCGGTGCCAAGGTAAATGAACTCCTTGACTACTTCAAAGTTATAGCTGCCGGATGAAACGTGGGAGTCTAAACGCCGCGCTCCCTTGTTTGTAGACAGCATATACTTTGTTTTACCCTCATTTATCGTCAAACCCACTTTGGCTGATTCCTTTTCGATAGCGGCGAAAGCAGCGGTAACATCTCTCTTGGTTCTGCCAACAATATCAATATCATCAGCGTACGCAAGGAGCTGAACACCTTTATAGAAAATGGTGCCATTACGATGCACACCGGCCTTTCGTACGATCCCCTCCATGATGATGTTGAAGAGATCGCAAGACAGTGGATCGCCTTGCCTGAAACCTCTTTCGGTATTGAAGGTTTCGGAGAGGTCATTTCCTACCTTGACGGAGCTGCGTGTGTTGCTCAACGTCATTCTGCAAAGTCTAATCAACTTTGCAGGTATACCGAACTCAGACATTGTTGCGTATAGGCAATCCTTTCTCGGGCTATCGAACGCAGCTTTAAAATCGACAAAGAGATGGTGTGTGTCAATTTGATTTTCGTGGGTTTTCTCCATTATTTGTCGTAGCGTGAAAATCTGGTCTATGGTGGACTTACCAGGTCGAAAGCCACACTGATAAGGTCCAATCAGTGTTTTTGTAATCGGCTTTAATCTTTAACACAGTACGCTTGAGAGAACCTTATATGCGATGGAAATAAGACTGATACCTCTATAACTAGCGCAGATTGTAGGGTCTCCTTTCTTAAGTGTAGGGCACAGTACACTGAGGTTCCAATCGTCGGGCATGCTTTCTGCTAGCCATATTTTGCTGATGAGCTGATGCATGCGCCTTATCAATTCATCGCCGCCGGTTTTAAACAATTCAGCTGACAGGCCGTCAGCACCCGCTGCTTTATTGTTTTTGAGTCGTTTTATAGCAACTCGAACCTCTTCATGGCTAGGTGGTGATACTTCCACTCCGTCATCGTCGATTGGTGGCACTGCACTGCGCTCTCGATGGGCGGCATTGGTGGAATCGTCGCCAGTAAGTAAATTGGAGAAGTGCTGTCTCCACAATCTAAGCACACACTGTGTATACGTATTCAGATCTCCATTTTCGTCTCTGCAAGTGAATGCTCCGGGCTTGAAACCTTGGCTTAGACGCTTAACCTGTTGATAGAATTTTCGTGCATCCTTCTTGCCCTGGTATACCTCTAGTTCCTCACGCTCACGCTTTTCCTGCTCTCTTTTCTTGCGTCTGAAAAGGCGCCTCTCTTCCTTCCTCTTTTCGCGGTAGTTTTCTCGCACGGCTCGCGTTGCAGCTGACTGCAGCGTTTTTCTATATGCGGCGTTTTTCACTGCAGTCGCGATGCGACACTCCTGATCGTACCATTGGTTCCGAGGTTGCGGGCGCCGGAAACCAATGACTTCTTCAGCGGCAGCGCGCATGGAGTGGGATATATGCGCCCAAAGTCCGCCGGCGTCGTCGAGTCCAGAGGTTGGTTGGTTGAGCTTAACCGAGAGTTGAGCGGAGTAGGCTTCGGCAGTCCGTTGTAATTGCAGCTGAGCGACATCTAGCTTTCGTTGCATTCCTGTGCGTATGTTCTCTGCATTGCATAATCGCATGCGGATCTTGGCTGCAACAAGATAATGGTCGGAGTCAATGTTGACCCCCCGAAATGTACGCACATCTAGAACACTAGAGGCATGCCTTCCGTCGATTACAATATGATCAATTTGGTTTCGCGTTTTTTGATCAGGGGACAGCCAGGTGGCCTTGTGGATGTCGAGGTGCTTAAATCTGGTGCTACTAACTACCATGTTTCGTGCCGCGGCGAAGTCGATCAGTCTTAGACCGTTGTTGGTAGAGGTCTCGTGAAGACTGCACTGACCGACAGTGGGGCCAAAGATGCCTTCCAACTTTCGCATTAAAATCGCCGAGGACTATTTTCACGTCATGGACCGGAAGGTGGTCATATACGTCCTCAAGACTAGCGTAGAAAGCGTCCTTAACGGCTTCGTCCTTTTCCTCCGTCGGGGCGTGCGCGCAAATAAGGCTTATGTAGAAAAATTTTGCCTTGATGCGGATCGTGGCCAATCTTTCGTTCACAGGTGTGAACCGGGAAACAAGGTGGCGTAGTTTCCGGCTAACGACGAATCCACATCCGAATTCGCGCTTCTCCGCATGGCAGCTGTAGTAGATATCGCAGTGTGCTTGTTTAGAGCAGCCTTGCCCTTTCCATCGCATTTCCTGGATGGCGGTCATGTCAGATTGTATTGTTTTGAGGGCTTCCGCCAGTTGGATAATGAACCTCCTTACTCTACCTTATTATTGTATCATGTGTTAGCTGAGCACAAAAAGAGAAAAGTGGGGACAACGTGGAGTTTATTGAAACTATCGCAACAAAAAAGCGTGAAAAGAAAACAATAAAGCAATGCATTGCATCGGGGATGCGTTGCAATTGAATTACTTATTATTAAAATTTCGAAAGGAATATACCGCTTTACTGTGCTGTGGCACAAATATGGCATTTTAAAACTTATTCATAAAAATCGGCCCAGTCCTTTTGCAGTTAATCTGGAAATAAAAATTTTTACTTCAATTTTATAAATTTAAAAGATATAGATAATAGTATAGATATGGATGAAAAGGATTTAAAAATATTTTCTTGTCCTTTTCAATAAATGAAATCAAATAGGTCTTATTTAATAATATTTACATAGGTCTTATTTCAGTGAACATTATACACTAACGCTATGAAGTGCCAGTGTGACCGTTCTTCGACTAAAGGGGCATAATCACTATTTCTCGGATGCCCTGCCCCATAAAGACAATTTTTCAAAACTGTTTTAATTTGCCTTTTTTTTCGTAATAATGTGCGACTTTTCCATGTTCAAACTATAGGATTGCAACCCTGAAAATTTTGTGACCCTGTAACTGTTTTTTCACTGGCATTCTGGGACACCCTGTATGATGGAAACGATTTTTATGTATTTGTTCGTTAAATTGTTTTATGAATTCAAGGATTGTACCTTCTGAAACATTTCGAAATGTTGATTCCTTAAGATTTTCTCTATATTCATTCATATCTATTAATATGAATGTTTTTATTGGTTATGTGAATACATTTTTTGTTAGTCGTTTTCTTACTTACATTGTTTATGTCTTTTTAAACCTAATATACTCTTAAAAATATATTTTGTTGTTTGATTTATTATGCCGATTTTATTTTTGAAATCCTCTCCACTCCCCCTTTTAAAGTTTGTCAACGGATACACTGTGTAGTGCCGTAAAAGCCATGCTAAAAATCCTAAATCCTAATGCTAAAAAAGGGCTGATTCGAGACACGCAATATTGCTTAAAAAGAGCTGGCTACACTGACCTCACTAATTTTGCATTCAACCCATAACTATGCGCAGCTTGAAAGCGATGTAATTTGCAGCGCACGCCGATTCTCTTTAAGCTAAAAGTGGGTACCAGAATAGTGTAGCTTGTAGTACTGTCAAAAGTTAAAATACTACCCCACCAACACTCAGATCGTACGATTGAACATTTTTTAATATTAACCTTTCAACTTTTATTTATTTTAAAAAGTCAATGTTTTTGAAATTTTTTTAAAAATTACATTTAAATAGTTCCCCGTGCTGTGAGGACCACATCAATTCCTGCGTCAGCAAAATCTACTATTTTTTAAGAAATCTGATAATGACTGCAGCGTTTGTTCCCATTGAAACGAGACGTAAACTTGTCTTACAACTGTTAATGCCAATTATCACTTATTCGGAAGTCGTTTATTGCAATCTTGATTCGCGATAATCCCACAAGTTGCTAGTTGCTCTAAATAACGCTTTCCGTTATGTATATGCCTTGAGGAAATACGACCATGTATCGTTCTTTCGCACTAAGCTACTTGGACGATGCCGATTTCGTTATCTTGAAGCAAGAATTTGCATATTTTTACACAAAGTAATCTATTCACGTTGTCCTCACTACCTGTATGAAAAACTTCAGTTCTGTAGATCGCATAGAAGTATGAACCTCTTGTTTCCGAGCTACTACTATAAAAATTCTAGCAGGCTATTTTTTGTCAGCGCTATTAGACTGTGAAATTCTTTGCCAAATAACATAAAGGTCATTCCACCCAAAGAGCCTTTAAGCGTTTAATCTTCGAATATATCTCATAGTTCTATTCTTTTCTCGATTTCTACTACTTCTTAGCTTTATTATGTGCATATTGTAAAATTGTGGTTTGTTTTTGTCAGATTGTTTTTATCTTTTAATTGCTGTGTTTTTTACCAAGCGAGCTGTAAAAAAACGCCCGCTTATCATAGAAATACTCGCTTAAATAACACAGGAAACTAATAGTGGCTTAAAGTTTAGCGAGCAAACGAAAAAAAGTGCTTCCAAGTCATTTCTCAATTATTGTGTACTTTTTCTATGAGGGTGGCAACTGTGAATTCGGATTTGTTTTGTTTATATTTTTTGTTTACATTTTTGACAAATCAGACAATGCTTCCAAGTTTTAAGAAACATTCTTAAGCAACTTAGCAGTCGTTTTTTGACTACTCGCTTGGTAAAAAACAGCAAATATTAAATTTAAAATTTTTTGTATTTTTATCTCTAAGTTACAATGAATTATTTTTCCTTATAATTGTTGTATATTATTTTAACCTTAATTCTTTCTTAAATAATAAGTATAATCATTCATCTCAGTTTTATAAGTTAATAATTCAATGTTGTAATATCTCTTAATAATTTTATTGTTATTCAACTTTTTTGTGCAGCATGCAAAAGAAATGTTATTCTTATATGCTAACATATTCTGCTTAATAAATTGAAATTGAAATTGAAGAATATAGTACAAAAACTTTGTATTAAAAATATAATTTTATCTTAATAAAAATAAAAGTTGAAAGACTTAATATTATCGCACAGAATGCGCAGAACGTTTGTGGCACGTAGCTGTAGTTCGCTCGTAGCGCAAGTTAAACTAATAGTCCGAGAGGTAGCGTTGCAATTTTTTCAAGGATTTCTGAAAGATAATTTTTATAAAATTTGTTTGATTAAGTACAATAAATGATCAAAAATAGCTTCAGCTGGTAGCGTCTTGCTGGAGATGGCAGTGAAATAAGTTCAACTATTTAGAAAAAAAAGAAAAAAAAAAGTGTTTTAATTTAATTTTGGGCTTTTTTGCTCGTATGTGATGCAATAATATAAATTTAAACACTTTTTTAAATATATTATTTTTTCCCCGACGTTTCGCAGGTTTCTTTCCTGCTTCTTCTGGGGAATTGAATCTGTTGAGATTTTTATTGATTTTTAAAAACAAAATTTTTTAAACAAATAAATTGATAATTTAAACTTACAAGTTACTTTTAAGAAAAGAGTTTTTACATTTTTATAATTACGTTACTGCACTTTTTTAACATTTAAATAACAACGAAAATAAATGAATAATTTAGCTAATTATCACATAACACAGACATTTGAAAATTAAACTAAAATCGTACTAGATTAAGGCTAGTGAGTAAATTGCTTTTGTTTCGTCTTTGTCTTCTTTTGTTTTCATTGTTGTCTTTAGCTTTTGTTGGATCCTTAAGCTTTCCAACGTCATTCTCTTGTTTGTATTTTTCTCTCTGTCTAATATTTTTGTATTCTGAAAGTTGGCTGTGTGTCCGCTCTCCATTATATGTTGTGCTAATGCTGTAGATGTTTTCATTCTCTTCACGTCCGCTTGATGTTCGTTAATTCTTGTGTTGAGTGTTCTCTTTGTTGTGCCAACGTATACTAATTTCCACTGTTCTCCTTCTTTGCCGTTGCATCCATGGTAGAATTAAAGAAGGTATATGCATTTCAGACATTGCTCTCTTTCTCATAGCCAAAATTGTCAAAATCAATACAAATCACTTTTTTGTTTACATTTTCCCAATTAAAGCTTTCTCATCGCTTTCAGATTTTCTATGAGCTATCAAATTCGTTTTGACAGTTACGGCAGTCTGCCTCTCCGAAAGGCATCTACCTTCTCTTATTCTACCATGGTTGCATCCAATTTCGTAGACCACGTCGTGTTGTTGGTGTTTTTCTATTTTGTCTTTCTGATTTGTAAAAATTGTGCCTAATGTTTGATTAGATTTGTGTAAGAATGCTATGTTCTCTTTGTTTATCACTGAGTGAAGGTGTTCGCTGTCTGTCAGTTTTGGAATGTACGGCATGCTGAAAAATTGTTTAGTGTTGCCAGATGTTGCCAGATGTTGCTGCGATCGGTGATGGTATTTTGTTGCGGAGTTTGTGTATTTTATTATTGATAAGGTTGCTTATTATGAAGTTAGTTTTAAGTATGTACCTTAATATGCTTATGTTGTCTTCTCTAAATTTTTCGTCTCAAATGTCAAGTGCTTTGTTTATTAAATTGTTTGCTGTGTTTATCTTTTGTTTGCGTGGTTGCGTTGATTGAAAATTTATTATTCTGTTGGACGAAGTTGGCTTTGAGTACCAGTTGAATATGATTTTGCTGTCGTGTCTATGTAATTTTGCGTCCAAGAACGCCAGACTCCTATTTTCTTCTACTTCCATAGTAAATTGCAGTTTGTTATGATATTCGTTTAATGTTTTCAGTATTATATCCTTTTCTTGTGTCTTGACTATTGCAAATATGTCGTCAACGTATTTGTAGATACACTTCATGTGTATATTTTTGCTATTTAATTTTTCCATTGTGTTGTCTAGTAAATTGTCTAAAATAATATCTGTAATAGTAGGGGATAGTGGATTTCCCATTGGCATTCCAAATATTTGCTTGTATACTTTTCCGTGGAATTTAAAATAGTTATTTTCATTTAGGCAAAAATCTAGAATTTTCAAAAAATTAGTTTTTGGAATTTTCGTGTACTTTTCAATCGTTGTCCATTTTTTCATTATGTGTTTTATTGCCAGGTATGTTGGAATGTTTGTGAATAAAGATATCACATCAAAGGATATCAATATTTCGTCCTCTTCTAGTGTTATATATTTTAGTTGTTCTTTTAGTTTGAAAATATTTTTTATGCTGTATTTGTCCGAAATTATATTTTTTAGAATTTTCCCTATGTGCTTAGATAGTTGATAGCACGGTACATGTATTGACGATGATATTGGTCTGAACGGTGTGTCCTTTTTGTGTATCTTTGGTAAGCCGTAAAGTCTGAAAGTGATTTCTGATGTGTTGAAAATTTTTAGAGTTAACGTTTGAATAGTTATGTTTGAAAACAACAAGCCAGCTGCATTAAAAAATCTGTATTACTCGTCAGCTACCGTTATGAACCGGTATTAAAAAGTGAGGTTAGAAAATTATTTCTGAAGTTACGAAACTTATATAGCGTATTTACAACACGCATTTAGAAAAGGTCCGAAGTGCGCATAAGATCTTAACTTAAAGCCATGTATTTAACTAGCAAACTGATGTTCTTTCCACTATTATCTCTTTACCTGATTTTGGTAGTTTAAACTTTTTTTTATGATGATGTTTTTTTCAAACAAGTATATTTTTTTATTCGACATAAAAATATGTAGTATTTAGAGAAATACTTAATAAATATTCATACAAAATAAAATATAGCAATATTTATTCAAAATGGAGAATCAATAACAACAATATTATTAACATTACATGAGTCCTAAGCTAACCTAACCAATTTTGAATTTTTAGTAGTTAAGGAACTTTTATTGTGTTAGTATTTAGGTATAACTTGAGTGATATCTACATAAATGTTCCTTAAGGGAGTATTCCTGGTTGGAAGGCTGTTTTTGGATCCTTTTTGAAAAACTTCTCATTTGAAAACGCGAAGAATTATTTGAATTCTGTTTTTTTATTGTATTAAGAACATATTAAATTAAATAAAATTTTCTTTTTTCCTTTGTACGAGGGCTGTTCAAAAAGTTGTCGGATTTCAAAGTTGGGCGTCGAAAAAAAGGTATGCTGCTTCGGATCATCTGAAATGGAAAAAATAAACGTCGTTAGATTCAGTATAGATGTAATTCTAGTCCCTACCTCAAATATAATTTTGCAAATATATGTTACAAAATGGCGGTCATTGAAAAATGAAAAATCGATTTTGGGTCTTTTTTTGTAGTTTAGTGCAAAAAAAAAATAGTAAAAAATTGTTTAAAATTGTGATTGAGGTAGGGATCAGAATGGTGAGAACTCTGCGTCGATTGCACTTTGTTTCATCGAAATCGGTTCGGAACAATGGGCGCAATCTGGACCGCAAGCTCAAAAAACGTGGTTTCGAGATAATCGCGTTTAAGTGTGAAGTTATTTTTTTGCATAAAAAAAAAAAAAAATTGAAACTAAAAATTTGAGCGGTTTTAGAATTTCAGTTTAGTTTAAGAGTTTTAGTTAATGAATGAAATGTACGAGAATGCGATTCGAAAACGATAACATTAGTGAATCATTTTGTTTGTTGGGCTGTTAAAAAAGTTCCTGGCGAAGCGGGCGGGAATCTGCTGGTTTTTTTTAAATTTTTATTCTAATGTCCACTTTAAATATTATACCTACATAATTTTCTATTGCCATAGGACAGAGAAACTGTTGAACATAAATCAAAATATTATTCATCTTTTTATTTCATCTTTTATTATTTCATCTTTTTAGTCTTTTAATTTAATCTGTTGCAACTTTTAAACAATTAAGTTGTCTTTGTTTCACATTATGTGACAGATGGCAGAACTTTTTTTCATTATTAAAAATTTTTAAATTAACTATAACATAGCGATTTTCGACAAATTGTCGAACATCAAAGTATACGATGTTATACCATATCGCCACAGCTAAATAATGCATCAAAAACACAAAGAACAATCATGGATTTTTCGTAGAAATTTTTTAAGATACGGCAGCCCTATATTTTATAATTTTGACATTAGAGGCCGGTGTGGTGAACCTCCTTACTACTTACTTAGATGGCCGTGACAACCCGTGTCCGGATTTCGACCGACCTCATCAGCTCTCGCCAGGCGCCTCTGCTTTGCGCGCGCCTTCTCCAATCGGATACACCAAGTGCGGTTAGGGCTTCCTCAGCCTGGTCCATCCATCGGAGGCATGGTCTCCCTCGTCGTCGTTGACCAGCGACCCTCGCTTCGAGCACCTTTTTCGCTGGAGCTTCGTCGTCCATACGATGGACATGACCCAGCCAGCGTAGTCGCTGCACAGTTATACGCCGAACTACGTCAATGTCTCCGTAGAGCTCATACAGCTCGTGGTTCATTCGGATGCGATAGTCATCGCCGACTCGAACAGGACCGAAGATTTTGCGAAGAACTTTTCTCTCGAACACCCCCAGAGCGGCTGCGTCAGTTTGCGAAACTACCCATGCCTCAGAGCCATAAAGCAGCACAGGTAGAACGAGCGTCTTGTAGAGTGTTAGTTTTGTCGATCGAGAGAGGGCTCTGGAACTTAGTTGCTTACTGAGCCCGTAGTAGCACCTATTAGCAATTATTGTTCTTCGCTTTATCTCCAGGCTGATTTCGTTGTTAGTATTAATGGCGGTGCCAAGGTATACAAACTCCTTGACTACTTCAAAGTTATAGCTGCCGGATGAAACGTGGGAGTCTAAACGCCGAGCTCCCTTGTTTGTAGACAGCATATACTTTGTTTTACCCTCATTTATCGTCAAACCCACTTTGGCTGATTCCTTTTCGATAGCGGCGAAAGCAGCGGTAACATCTCTCTTGGTTCTGCCAACAATATCAATATCATCAGCGTACGCAAGGAGCTGAACACCTTTATAGAAAATGGTGCCATTACGATGCACACCGGCCTTTCGTACGATCCCCTCCATGATGATGTTGAAGAGATCGCAAGACAGTGGATCGCCTTGCCTGAAACCTCTTTCGGTATTGAAGGTTTCGGAGAGGTCATTTCCTACCTTGACGGAGCTGCGTGTGTTGCTCAACGTCATTCTGCAAAGTCTAATCAACTTTGCAGGTATACCGAACTCAGACATTGTTGCGTATAGGCAATCCTTTCTCGGGCTATCGAACGCAGCTTTAAAATCGACAAAGAGATGGTGTGTGTCAATTTGATTTTCGTGGGTTTTCTCCATTATTTGTCGTAGCGTGAAAATCTGGTCTATGGTGGACTTACCAGGTCGAAAGCCACACTGATAAGGTCCAATCAGTGTTTTTGTAATCGGCTTTAATCTTTAACACAGTACGCTTGAGAGAACCTTATATGCGATGGAAATAAGACTGATACCTCTATAACTAGCGCAGATTGTAGGGTCTCCTTTCTTAAGTGTAGGGCACAGTACACTGAGGTTCCAATCGTCGGGCATGCTTTCTGCTAGCCATATTTTGCTGATGAGCTGATGCATGCGCCTTATCAATTCATCGCCGCCGGTTTTAAACAATTCAGCTGACAGGCCGTCAGCACCCGCTGCTTTATTGTTTTTGAGTCGTTTTATAGCAACTCGAACCTCTTCATGGCTAGGTGGTGATACTTCCACTCCGTCATCGTCGATTGGTGGCACTGCACTGCGCTCTCGATGGGCGGCATTGGTGGAATCGTCGCCAGTAAGTAAATTGGAGAAGTGCTGTCTCCACAATCTAAGCACACACTGTGTATACGTATTCAGATCTCCATTTTCGTCTCTGCAAGTGAATGCTCCGGGCTTGAAACCTTGGCTTAGACGCTTAACCTGTTGATAGAATTTTCGTGCATCCTTCTTGCCCTGGTATACCTCTAGTTCCTCACGCTCACGCTTTTCCTGCTCTCTTTTCTTGCGTCTGAAAAGGCGCCTCTCTTCCTTCCTCTTTTCGCGGTAGTTTTCTCGCACGGCTCGCGTTGCAGCTGACTGCAGCGTTTTTCTATATGCGGCGTTTTTCACTGCAGTCGCGATGCGACACTCCTGATCGTACCATTGGTTCCGAGGTTGCGGGCGCCGGAAACCAATGACTTCTTCAGCGGCAGCGCGCATGGAGTGGGATATATGCGCCCAAAGTCCGCCGGCGTCGTCGAGTCCAGAGGTTGGTTGGTTGAGCTTAACCGAGAGTTGAGCGGAGTAGGCTTCGGCAGTCCGTTGTAATTGCAGCTGAGCGACATCTAGCTTTCGTTGCATTCCTGTGCGTATGTTCTCTGCATTGCATAATCGCATGCGGATCTTGGCTGCAACAAGATAATGGTCGGAGTCAATGTTGACCCCCCGAAATGTACGCACATCTAGAACACTAGAGGCATGCCTTCCGTCGATTACAATATGATCAATTTGGTTTCGCGTTTTTTGATCAGGGGACAGCCAGGTGGCCTTGTGGATGTCGAGGTGCTTAAATCTGGTGCTACTAACTACCATGTTTCGTGCCGCGGCGAAGTCGATCAGTCTTAGACCGTTGTTGGTAGAGGTCTCGTGAAGACTGCACTGACCGACAGTGGGGCCAAAGATGCCTTCCAACTTTCGCATTAAAATCGCCGAGGACTATTTTCACGTCATGGACCGGAAGGTGGTCATATACGTCCTCAAGACTAGCGTAGAAAGCGTCCTTAACGGCTTCGTCCTTTTCCTCCGTCGGGGCGTGCGCGCAAATAAGGCTTATGTAGAAAAATTTTGCCTTGATGCGGATCGTGGCCAATCTTTCGTTCACAGGTGTGAACCGGGAAACAAGGTGGCGTAGTTTCCGGCTAACGACGAATCCACATCCGAATTCGCGCTTCTCCGCATGGCAGCTGTAGTAGATATCGCAGTGTGCTTGTTTAGAGCAGCCTTGCCCTTTCCATCGCATTTCCTGGATGGCGGTCATGTCAGATTGTATTGTTTTGAGGGCTTCCGCCAGTTGGATAATGAACCTCCTTACTCTACCTTATTATTGTATCATGTGTTAGCTGAGCACAAAAAGAGAAAAGTGGGGACAACATGGAGTTTATTGAAACTATCGCAACAAAAAAGCGTGAAAAGAAAACAATAAAGCAATGCATTGCATCGGGGATGCGTTGCAATTGAATTACTTATTATTAAAATTTCGAAAGGAATATACCGCTTTACTGTGCTGTGGCACAAATATGGCATTTTAAAACTTATTCATAAAAATCGGCCCAGTCCTTTTGCAGTTAATCTGGAAATAAAAATTTTTACTTCAATTTTATAAATTTAAAAGATATAGATAATAGTATAGATATGGATGAAAAGGATTTAAAAATATTTTCTTGTCCTTTTCAATAAATGAAATCAAATAGGTCTTATTTAATAATATTTACATAGGTCTTATTTCAGTGAGCATTATACACTAACGCTATGAAGTGCCAGTGTGACCGTTCTTCGACTAAAGGGGCATAATCACTATTTCTCGGATGCCCTGCCCCATAAAGACAATTTTTCAAAACTGTTTTAATTTGCCTTTTTTTTCGTAATAATGTGCGACTTTTCCATGTTCAAACTATAGGATTGCAACCCTGAAAATTTTGTGACCCTGTAACTGTTTTTTCACTGGCATTCTGGGACACCCTGTATGATGGAAACGATTTTTATGTATTTGTTCGTTAAATTGTTTTATGAATTCAAGGATTGTACCTTCTGAAACATTTCGAAATGTTGATTCCTTAAGATTTTCTCTATATTCATTCATATCTATTAATATGAATGTTTTTATTGGTTATGTGAATACATTTTTTGTTAGTCGTTTTCTTACTTACATTGTTTATGTCTTTTTAAACCTAATATACTCTTAAAAATATATTTTGTTGTTTGATTTATTATGCCGCTTTTATTTTTGAAATCCCCTCCACTCCCCCTTTTAAAGTTTGTCAACGGATACACTGTGTAGTGCCGTAAAAGCCATGCTAAAAATCCTAAATCCTAATGCTAAAAAAGGGCTGATTCGAGACACGCAATATTGCTTAAAAAGAGCTGGCTGCACTGACCTCACTAATTTTGCATTCAACCCATAACTATGCGCAGCTTCAAAGCGATGTAATTTGCAGCGCACGCCGATTCTCTTTAAGCTAAAAGTGGGTACCAGAATAGTGTAGCTTGTAGTACTGTCAAAAGTTAAAATACTACCCCACCAACACTCAGATCGTACGATTGAACATTTTTTAATATTAACCTTTCAACTTTTATTTATTTTAAAAAATCAAAGTTTTTGAAATTTTTTTAAAAATGACATTTAAATAGTTCCCCGTCCTGTAAGGACCACATCAATTCCTGCGTCAGCAAAATCTACTATTTTTTAAGAAATCTGATAATGACTGCAGCGTTTGTTCCCATTGAAACGAGACGTAAACTTGTCTTACAACTGTTAATGCCAATTATCACTTATTCGGAAGTCGTTTATTGCAATCTTGATTCGCGATAATCCCACAAGTTGCTAGTTGCTCTAAATAACGCTTCCCGTTATGTATATGCCTTGAGGAAATACGACCATGTATCGTTCTTTCGCACTAAGCTACTTGGACGATGCCGATTTCGTTATCTTGAAGCAAGAATTTCCATATTTTTACACAAAGTAATCTATTCACGTTGTCCTCACTACCTGTACGAAAAACTTCAGTTCTGTAGATCGCATAGAAGTATGAACCTCTTGTTTCCGAGCTACTACTATAAAAATTCTAGCAGGCTATTTTTTGTCAGCGCTATTAGACTGTGAAATTCTTTGCCAAATAACATAAAGGTTATTCCACCCAAAGAGCCTTTAAGCGTTTAATCTTCGAATATATCTCATAGTTCTATTCTTTTCTCGATTTCTACTACTTCTTATCTTTATTATGTGCATATTGTAAAATTGTGGTATGTTTTTGTCAGATTGTTTTTATCTTTTAATATTAAATTTAAAATTTTTTGTATTTTTATCTCTAAGTTGCAATGAATTATTTTTCCTTACAATTGTTGTATATTATTTTAACCTTAATTCTTTCTTAAATAATAAGTAATAATAATAATAATTCATCTCAGTTTTATAAGTTAATAATTCAATGTTGTAATATCTCTTAATAATTTTATTGTTATTCAACTTTTTTGTGCAGCATGCAAAAGAAATGTTATTCTTATATGCTAACGTATTCTGCTTAATAAATTAAATTGAAGAATATAGTACAAAAACTTTGTATTAAAAACATAATTTTATCTTAATAAAAATAAAAGTTGAAAGACTTAATATTATCGCACAGAATGCGCAGAACGTTTGTGGCACGTAGCTGTAGTTCGCTCGTAGCACAAGTTAAACTAATAGTCCGAGAGGTAGCGTTGCAATTTTTTCAAGGATTTCTGAAAGATAACTTTTATAAAATTTGCTTGTTTAAGTACAATAAATGATCAAAAATAGCTTCAGCTCGTAGCGTCTTGTTGGAGATGGCAGTGAAAAAGTTCAACTATTTAGAAAAAAAGAAAAAAAAAAGTGATTTCTGATGTCTTGAAAATTTTTAGAGTTAACGTTTGAATAGTTATGTTTGGAAAAAACAAGCCAGCTGCATTCAAAATCTGTATTACTCGTCAGCTACCGTTATGAACCGGTATTAAAAAATGAGGTTAGAAATTATTTCTGAAGTTACGAAACTTATATATCGTATTTATAACACGCATTTAGAAAAGGTCCAAAGTGCGCATAAGATCTTAACTTAAAGCCATGTATTTAACTAACAAACTGACGTTCTTTCCACTATTATCTCTTTTGCTTACTATTGAATTCATTAAATGTAGTATTTAATCTGTTAAATATAAAAATTTCAATATTTATTAAATTGAGTTAACCCTGATTTTGGTTGTTTAAACTTTTTTTTATGATGATGTTTTTTTCAAACAAGTATATTTTTTTATTCGACATAAAAATATGTAGTATTTAGAGAAATAATTAATAAATATTCATACAAAATAAAATATAGCAATATTTATTCAAAATGGAAAATCAATAACAACAATATTATTAACATTACATGAGTCCTAAGCTAACCTAACCAATTTTGAATTTTTAGTAGTTAAGGAACTTTTATTGTGTTAGTATTTAGGTATAACTTGAGTGATATCTACATAAATGTTCCTTAAGGGAGTATTCCTGGTTGGAAGGCTATTTTTGGATCCTTTTTGAAAAACTTCTCATTTGAAAACGCAAAGAATTATTTAAATTCTGTTTTTTTATTGTATTAAGAACATATTAAATTAAATAAAATTTTTTTTTCCTTTGTACGAGGGCTGTTCAAAAAGTTGTCGGCCTTCAAAGTTGGGCGTCGAAAAAAAGGTATGCTGCTTGCGGCTCGGATAACTCGACTTCGGATCATCTGAAATGGAAAAAATAAACGTCGTTAGATTCAGTATAGATGTAATTCTAGTCCCTACCTCAATCATAATTTTGCAAATATTTGTTACAAAATGGCGGTCATTGAAAAATTAAAAACCGATTTTGGGTCTTTTTTTGTAGTTTAGTGCAAAAAAAAAATAGTAAAAAATTGTTTAAAATTGTGATTGAGGTAGGGATCAGAATGGTGAGAACTCTGCGTCGATTGCACTTTGTTTCATCAAAATCGGTTCAGAACTATGGGCGCAATCTGGGCCGCAAGCTCAAAAAACAAGGTTTCGAGATAATCGCGTTTAAGTGTGAAGTTATTTTTTTGCATCAAAAAAAAAAAAAAAAAATTGAAATTAAAAATTTGAGCAGTTTTAGAAATTCGACAATTCTGCGTCGATTGCACTTGGTTTCATCAAAATCGGTTTAGTAGAACCGGAGAAAAGTGACTTCGAAGTTCAAAAACTTGATTTTGAAAAATTTAAAGAAAATTTTAGGCAATAAAACATTTTTTTTTGTGAAATATTTAACAGTTCGTTCAAAAAGTCCATAGAATGACACATAGATGGCGTTAGTAGATTTATTTCCATATGATTTTTATTAAGAACCAACCTTCAAACGATACATATAAAATTTGACAATAATCTGACAATTGATTCGTGAGTTATAGCATTTTATGTGCAACTATTGTTATTTGAAAAAAAAGGAAAAAATTTGAATTTCGAGTTTTGATAAAGCATTGCGTTTTGATGAAAAAAAATACAGTGGAAACCAAATAATAGCTTGATAAACATTATCCGGACTCTGCTCCATCGACAAATGGTAGAAAAGTGGATTGCTGAATTTTAACGTGGTCGTACCAGCACAAATGATGCAGAGCGCAGTGGACACCCAAATCAGACTGTTATTCCACAAAACATCAAAAAAATCCACAAATTGTTTATGAATGATCGCAAATTGAAGGTGCACGAGTTGGCTGTCATTGTAAAGAAATCAGATGGTAGTGTTTTACCCACCAGCCCCACCCAGCGTATTCTATAGATTAAGCCCCCAGCGACTTTTTCCTGTTTTCAGATCTCAAGAGAATGCTTTCTAGAAAGAAATTCAAGTCCAATGATGAAGTAATCGCTGAAACTGAGTAAAATCCATTAGCAATAGTGACACATACTCTGAAATTAGCGCATAATATCTTTATGAATATTTTTTCCATCTATTCTAACAGTAGTACCTAAATCTTCCTGAACAACTTTCTGTGCATAAATTTCTGAGAGCTTATTTTCTAATCTTTTATTAATCTTAACGTACACGATATCTCCGCGTTATATGTTCTATATTTTGTATTTTTATTATGAAATATTAAATCATTTGTCTGTTTTGTCTTCAATTTCTGTTCAATATCTTTATTTGATGTTCCCATACCATAAATTATGTCTATTGGCTTACAGTCCGTTACCGAGTGGATTGAGTTATTATATTTTATTGTTGCTGACAAAACTGTCTCCACAACATTACTTGAATTATTTTCTTTGTTAATACATCTACCTATTTCCGTTAGTGTGCTAAGAAAGCGTTCTACCGGACCATTTGATTTGCTATGATAAGTATGTTATTATTTCTAATATAACTCTTAATTGATTCCGATTTTAGCGCTGATTCATTACCGCGCACAATAATTTTTGTGTTCGGGAATATATGTATTAAGTATTTCCATTATGTCTGCTTTTAAATCAGGAATTGTTCTTGTTTCTAATTTGTTCGAAAATTTATCAATGCATGTCATGAATGAATTTTTCGCCGTTGAATAAATGTCTATATGCAAAATCTCTCCGGGGTAAGTTGGAATTGGAGTTCTTTCAATAATATGGTTTTCTGGCTTCCTATTGTATTTAGAGACTAAACATGTCCTGCATGACCTTATTAATTCGTTTAATCTTTTCCTTATGTTTGGGAAAAAATAATCTTTAGTTATATAGCGTTTATAATAATTTATTTGGAACTAATATTTATTTTTAAAACACATCTTTACAAGTTATTTACAATAAACTACCGAGCGTTTCGGTATCGCGGTACCAACTGAACTTTATGGTAACATGGACCATAGTCCATGCCACCACAGTATGTTAAACAAGCGCTGCAGCGCACCACATAGAAATAACTACAATCCACGCTTTGTTCATTATTTCGTATTGGCCCAATGGCAGGCCAAGCCTTACATTTATAATCTCTCGCTTCGTCACCAGCGCTAGTGACAAAGCGAGAGGCGTTATGCTATAAAAAATGCTGACGCCGCCAACTCCAGTCGACATCGCTTGTGCACTTGCCTGGGTGTTGGTTAGCTACGCCAACACACAGGCAGCTAGTGCAAAGAAATAAGAACCAATGCTTGTTGTTGTACAACAAACACAGCCTGGACAACGCTATACTATTCGTCATAGCATAGCGCAGAGTCGGAGTGACGATCGCGAGTCGCATGTATGCGTCAAACGGACGGAACGTCGGTGTGTCACCGTGCCAACATGTGTGGCCACAAATAAACGTCTCAAGTGATCGTTTAATCACTTAAGGAATTTGCTTAGTTTGCCGCTCGTGTGACAAACTAAGTTGCTAGAATCAAAGAGTGGATGTTTACATTACATTTATTAATATGCCGTTTAAAGTTGCAACAAAGTGTCGCCAACTGCTTGAGGAGCACTATACGGGAGCGAATCAGAACTGAAGGTTCCGCCACAGTTATTTGCTTGTAATTTTCCTTGGCATTCCTATGTGCCCTATTATGTTCTGTGATCAGAATTTCTTCCCGATCATCTTTGTTAGTTACATCAAATACAATTTCTCTAGTAAATACGAATTTAAAACGTATAAAATTTCTCAATAATTTTTGTTTCTTTCTATTTGTTTGGGCTCTAGGTCTTTTTTTTTTATTATTGTAAAAACTCTTAATTTTTGGTTTTTACGTTACAATATTTATTTCTTCAATATTTCGGAACACCTTTGGTGTACATCTTCAGGAAAACTGAAAATTTACACAATAACATTAAATACCACAATTCACTTAAAACTAAAAAACAATTTTTCCTTACTTAGATAAAATAAATACGTCCGTTCACTGCCGTTTGCCTTGTTTATGTTTTGTTATTATGTGTCTGTAGATATGTGCGCATTTTTCTGTGTCTGTTTTATAGTTCATTCGTTGATCTGTGGGTGTGTTTTTTATATGTAACATTTCTATTGTGTATCGCTTTTTATAATTTTTTTCTTGTTGTAATATTTGTGCGTTTTCTATGTTCGGCGAGTGTCCAGTGGAAACACAGTGGGCCGCAAGCGCTGTTTTGTTGTCAATAGTTCCTTTTCTTGTTTTGTAGTCTGATCTGTGTGCAGCTAGCCTTGTCCATAGTTTTGATTTGGTTGTTCCAACATATATTTTTTTACATATGTTGGATCCGTCTCCATTGCAGGGTATTTTGTAAATTACGTTCGACTTTTCCAATTTTTCCAATTTTGTTTTTGTGTTTGAAAATAGCTGTTTTAATGTGTTGTTGTTTTTTAGTGCAATACTGAATTTGTCTTTGTCGTAAATGTCTGAGTTGACAATTCTCTTGGAAAAATCTGCTACGTGTGTCATTGTTTTGTATATTTTTGTAGGTTTTTCAACATTTTCCATGTCTAGTTTGTTTATCACTTTTTTTATTATATCTATAGTTGTTTTTTTAGGAAAGCTGTTTTTTTGTAATACTTTTTGTGCTCTTTTTATGTTGTCCGCTTGATATTGTGTGTCGCTTATTTTTAGGACTCTTCTGACGAAGTTCTGTGCCGTGTTTATTATTATATGTTTTGGGTGATTCGAGTAAAAATTAATAATTCGTCCTGAGGATGTAGGTTTCTGGTACCAGTCAATTTTTAATCTATTTTGTGTCTTTATTATCATTGTGTCTAAATATGGCAATCTGTCTCCTTTTTCTAATTCTTGTGTGTATTGTATCTGTCTGTGGAATTTGTTCAATTCTTGTAGCGTGTTCTCTACTGCATCCTTTTTAATGATGCAGAATAAGTCGTCAACATATTTTGTGAAGAGTCTTGGTTTATTTTTCAAATTTTTAATCGTCGTGTCTATAAGTTCTTCCATAACTATGTCCGCTATAACAGGTGACGCTGGTGATCCCATTGGCATTCCTTTTAGTTGTTCGTAAACTTTGTCTTTATGTTTGAAATATCTGTTATCCTTAATACAAAAACTTAACATGTCAAAAAATAATTCCTTGGTCATGTCGGTATAATTTGTTATTTTGTTCCACTTTTTCTTTATTATGTCCATAGCTGTATTAACTGGAATGCTGGGGAATAATGATACCACGTCGAAAGATATTAGCGTTTCGTCATCATAAATATATGTGTTGTTAATTTTTGTTTTAAACTCTACAGCGTCCTTAACAATATATAAAGAGTTTTTTGTTAAGTTTTTTAAAATGTTTATAATAAATTTACATAGTCCGTATGATGGTGAATTTATTGAAGAGCATATTGGTCTGAGTGGTGTACCTTCTTTGTGAACTTTGGGTAGTCCGTAGATTCTTGGTGCAGTTGTCGTGTTGGTCAGTAGTTTAAACCTTTCGTTTATTGATATTAGTGGTATTCAATGAACGACGTATTCGTGATGTAAACTGCGTATGTGTGGTAAGTTGTATGAACTTACGGCACATACGCTATTTACACCACAAATACGGCGTTAATTGAATACCACTATTATATTTGCTTTGAACAGTTTTTCCACCAGAATGTTGTTCCGTTTTTGTAATCTTGTTGTAGGGTCATTTTTTTAATTGTTTGTATGTACACATGTCATGTAAAATCCCGTTCATTTTTTTGTCATATTCAAATTTGTCTATTACTACCGTGGTATTGCATTTATCCGCGTTTAATATTAATAAGTTTTTGTTTTTGTTAAGAAATTTTTTTGTTTGTTCCACTGTGTTGAGTAAGTCTTTCTCTCTCGATGTTAGGGATATTTTGTTTAAGTAGTTGTGCATTGTTGTTATTAATTTCGTTCTCGCGATTTCTTGTTTCTCTTTATCTGTGTTCGTGTGTATGATGTCTTCTCCGTCTGCAATGCATTTAAAAAGTGGGAATTGTTGTTTTTCGGTCGGTAGCGCGAAATTTGGTCCCAATGACAATAGTTTTTGAACCTTTTCTGGTATTTCCATGTTCGTCTTGTTCACAAACCATTCTTTGTTGTGTTTTATGTAATCATCTTTGTCTTGATTTTTCTTGAGTTCCTTAAATATGTTGATCTGCGTGTCAGTTGTTTTTCTTATTAGACTTTCGTAAATTGTTTTTTCGCTGGTCAAAAATAATGTATAATCGGCGTTCTGCATATGTTGTAGTATATTCCAATTCTGTTTCGTTCACTTTTTAATTTTTCGTGTTTTTGTTTTATTAGCAGGTTGAGAATTTTTTTGAGAAAAGTTGATGTGTATTTGTTGAGTAAATTGTCTGATTTTTGTAATGATGCATTTTGTCTTAAGTTGTCGTTTTGCTGGAAAATTTGTTTAACGTTCTTGGTTGAATTAGTGATGAAGTTTGGAATTAATCCACTAGTTCTGCACTTAATAAGGAATGTAAGTGATGTTTTTAATCTTGCTTTTAGTTTGTTGGCTTTGTTGTGTTTTTTGATGTTGTTGTTTATCGTGTTGTTATAATTTTCACGTAGGTTTTTGTATAGCGTCATCTTGATGCTTTTTGCGGCGTGCCCTCCGTAAGTATATTTAAATTGTTTTATATTTTTTTTTCGACCTTTATTTGTAAAAAACAACAACACATTAAAACAGCTATTTTCAAACACAAAAACAAAATTGGACAAATTGGAAAAGTCTAACGTAATTTACAAAATACCCTGCAATGGAGACGGATCCAACATATGTAAAAAAATATATGTTGGAACAACCAAATCAAAACTCCGGACAAGGCTAGCTGCACACAGATCAGACTACAAAACAAGAAAAGGAACAATTGACAACAAAACAGAGCTTGCGGCCCACTGTGTTTCCACTGGACACTCGCCGAACATAGAAAACGCACAAATATTACAACAAGAAAAAAATTAGAAAAAGCGATACACAATAGAAATGTTACATATAATCAAGGTTGATTTATAAGGTTATCGCAGGGCTGATTGCAGTCTCTTCTCAGTACCCATAATTGTCAAAACCAGCCAATTTTGCGAATGACTACGAAAGAAAAACGAATGATAATAGAGAGCACTTGCAGATTTTCTATGAGCTGTCAACTTCGATTTGACAATTATGGGTACTCGCTCTCTCCCTTGCGACAACCTTATAAATCAACCTTGCATATAATAAACACACCCACAGATCAACGAATGAACTATAAAACAGACACAGAAAAATGCGCACATATCTACAGACACATAACAACAAAACATAAACAAGACAAACGGCAGTGAACGGACGTATTTATTTTATCTAAGTAAGGAAAAATTGTTTTTTAGTTTTAAGTGAACTGTGGTATTTAATGTTATTGTGTAAATTTTCAGTTTTCCTGAAGATGGACACCAAAGGTGTTCCGAAATATTGAAGAAATAAATATTGTAACGTAAAAACCAAAAATTAAGAGTTTTTACAATAATAAAAAAAAGACCTAGAGCCCAAACAAATAGAAAGAAACAAAAATATACAAATAAAGGTCGAAAAAAATATAAAACAATTTAAATTTCTCAATAATGCTTGCTGTACTTGACCAAAATATTCTTCTTCACAGTAAATTGCATTAACTACGTTAGGATTAATTGTTTCTTTAAGTAACCGAATAAGATTTTCTTACTTTATAAAATTGATTTCGTGTCGAATATATTTCTGAAACATAATTTTTGTTGCCGATTTGTCAGTTGATTAAAATTTGGTTTTTGAAACTATTCAAACATGTTCTTACTATTTTGATGGTATCTGTTATGACATTTCTGAATGTGAACCAGACTCAGAAAGGTGGTTTAAAAATTGCCTGGATAAAGTGTCTGCTACGACATTTAAATTACCTGGCTTATAAAAAAATGTTGGAGCAAATGCTTCTATAAAAGCCCTCCATCGCTTTATTTTAGCATTAGGCTTTTTGTCTGATATCGAAAATGTCAGAGGTTGGTGATCCGTGAAGATATTCAATCCTTTGCAGCCATACAGAAAATTTCTCAAATTTTTTATTGCCCATACTATGGCTAATAGTTCTTTTTCATTAACTGCATAGTTTATTTCTGTTTTTGAGAGGGTTCGTGATATAAATGTGATAGGTCAATTGTTTTATGAAAGAACAGCACCATTAGCTGTTGAAGATGCATCCGTTGTTAAGTCAAATGGTTTACTAAAATGTGGATATAATAATATAACGTCCTCTGAGTTTAAAATTATTTTTAATTTTCGAAAGCTTTTCGTCCTTCTTCATCTAATTGAATCAATATTTTTTTTTTTATTGATTTGCACTGACATTCCCATTTTCTCCCCTTTGATATCTCGTGAGTGGTTGAGCTATGTTGGCATATCCCCTAATAAATTTTCTATAATAGCCAGATAGCCCTAAAAAGGCACGGAGACTTCGGACGGTTTTAAGTTCCTTGTATTCGAGTATAGCCTTAAATGTGTCAGGAGCAGTTTTTAACCCTTCTTTGGATACTATAAACCCTATAAACTCCACCTCTTCTTTAAAAAATTTTGACTTTTCTAAGTTTACCTTCATATTTGCTTTGTTGAGCAATGCTAAAATGTTCCTAATATGTTTTAAATAGTCGTTTTCGTTTTAAGAAAATACTATAATATCATCCACATAAACGTGGCATGTCTTCCCAATTTCTGTTCTCAAGATATCATCTATTGTTCTCTGAAAAATGCTCGGCGCATTCTTCAGACCAAAAGGCATTCGGCAAAATTCATATTTTCCGTTATTGATACTAAACGCTGTTTTTTTCTATCTTTTTCATGCAACAGTATTTGGTGAAATCCAGACTTAAGGTCTAGAGTAGTGAAATATTTTGCTTTGCCCAGGTTGGACAGGATAACTGAAGTATCCGGTATTGGGTATTTGTTGTTATTAGTGACATTGTTTAACTTCCTAAAATCAATAACTAGCCTTTTCTTTTTCTGTCCATTGTCGTCGACACCCTTCTAGTCTACAACCCAAACAAGTTATTGTACGCGCACTTAGACGGCTGTATTATTCCGTTTTCTAATAAATTTTCTATCTCTTTGTTAACGAATTCATTAACAGCCATTGGGTATGTATAGCTCCTGCTATAAACTGTGTCATTTGACCGGGTATTTATAGTGGCAATAACATCTGTATTGTATAACAATTTAATATTGGGGTTTGTAAACACCTCTTTAACATCATTTATAATTTCATAAGACCGTACCTTTACGTATTAAGGCAGGCAATGAGCCAATTCTAATTGGTTAATTTCCGCACAACTCTTGAAATTAAGTGGTTCTATGCCACCATCAAAAGTGAGTATTTCATTCTTCGTATCGATAGTACCTCCTATCTGTTTTATAAAGTCGTATCCAGTTATACCTTCAAACGATTTAAGTTCTGGTAATAAATAAAAATATGAATACTCGTTTAACACATTTACTAGACATTTTTGATCTATGATCAATTTACTATTCACTGTCTTTAATATAAATGAGTGTTCAAGTATCTTGACCCCCTTTAAAATGAATCCCTTCTTAATATAATTTTTGGCTGAGAAATCTAAGCAGTGTGCCATTTAAGTATCTTTCGATATATGGCAACTGCGACCCATTTCTAAAAAATTGCACTCATCTGCTTCTGCATAGTTCATTTGTTGTTGCCTGAAAGGTACCTGATGTGCATTATTGGTATGTCTTTTTTCTGAATTGTGGTAAGGGAAAGGTTTCCTTTCAGTATATTGTCGGTTATTATTTTGATGACTTGGCTTTATGGTATTTCGATTAGAAATGTTCATTGGTGGTCTTGTGATAAAGCGTGCAGTGTTCGGATCGACTTCCATCGGGAATGGGGCTTGATCTCTGGTTGCATCCTGACTTGTACTATTTGTTGGGTTTCTATAACCTGGCGAAAAATTAAATCTAACCGGTCTAAAATCGTTATTAAGGAATTTGCAACAAGTTCTTGCGCAAGTGCCAATGCACTAGGAAGATTATTTGGGTTTGATGAAAATAATATGTCACATAAAGGTTTTTCAAACCCGATATAAACACCCTAAGCGCGTCACTTCTATATTTGTCATTTAACCCTCATGTGTATACGAAAAATTTTCCCCTTTCGTGTATACGAAGGTACCCGGGTACCTTCATACAATCTGTATGAGAAAAACTGTAAGTGAATGAAGAAATATAAAAAAACTCATTAAATATATATAGATTGTCATTAAAGCTTTTTTATTTATGAGTCAGTTAAGTAAATTTATAAATTAATATTTTGAGAACATGAATCACACATATTGACTGTATTATTGTGTTCCGGACAAATTGGTTTTTCGCAGTAGTTGCAGCATTTTCGTGTTTTGCGCTGTGGTTTACGTTGTTGTGAGCAAATATAACAGGAACCCTGAACACTTAGTCGGCCATCTGGATCCCTTTCTGCTGCTGTCTTTTTAGGCCGAGTTGTAAATGAGCCTACTTGTGCACCAATCATAGCTTCGATGCCGTTCTTTGTGTTAAAATTTCGGTAAACCAAAGCGTTCTGCGATCTATCATGGATACTTGGCATACATAATTGTCTTCCCAGCTCTTGTAAAAATTTTCGGCGACTATCGGTTTTTTGTGCAGTGTTATGCTCACTGTGAATTATATATGCTGCCAATGCACAAACATCTAAGATATTGAAAAATAATGCTACTGGCCACCGTTTTGTACTGCGTTTAGTGGTAAAATGAGTCAACATCTTATCCATTACATATTTATTTAAGTTGAATGGAGTTGTTTGGCCATTTCTTTTTAATTGCAATTATCCATTACATCTACCCCTCCTTTTGTGCCATTATAGTATCTAATGATTTCCGGCTTCTGGTCGTCTCCTGACACCGATTTATCATGGTGCATAGTCGAGAGCAACACTACTGCTTTGTCCTTTTTGGGCACGTAGGACACAATAGTTTTCCTGCCAGCGAATCCAAAAATAGAGGAATTAATGGGCCGAGTTTTACTTTTAAGCATTTCTTTTGGGATGGTCGGCTTGTTCATACGTAATGTGCCAACTAACGTAAGATTTTTTGATAACAAATAGTCTGCTAGCTCCTCCGATGTAAAGAAATTGTCCATCGTAATATTTCGACCTGAACGTTCAAAGCTCTTCACCAACCGTTTTACCACTTTGGCACCTACTTGCGTCTCACGTAAACCATTAGCTGGTTTACCGGTATAAATTTCTCCTTTTAATGGGTATGACGTTTTTGAGTCGCAAGCCCACCAAATTTTTATGCCATATTTCGATGGCTTAGATGGGATATATTGGGTGAATTTTGTTCTACCCCTATATGGGAAAAGCTGTTCGTCGATAGTGATGCATTCGTTTGGCTTGTAGTTGTTATGCAGGTTGGCATTCATCATTTCCCACAAATCGCGAATGGGCGCTGCCTTGTCATCCTTCATCCTGAATGCGCGAGTTATATTGTTGTCGAATCTCAAAAACCGGTTAATTTGCAAAAATCTGGTGATTCCCATTGTTGCTCGAAAAATTGGTAAAGATGATAACTTCCACAATTCGGCTACGTGTTCATTATTTGAATGATGTACACCTGCTGTTATAAGTACACCAATGTATGCATATAACTCTTGAAGAGTCATGGTGACCATAGCTTCGGCGGTTTAGTCGGGTTTTTGGCATTAATAGCGGTGTACACAATCAAGGCTTTTCGATTAGTTTCACGAACAATTATGCTGCACATTTCTTCAGAAAAGAACAAACGAAACAATTCAAATTCAGACAATAGGCAAGACGACTTATGTGCACCAGTTTTTCCGCGAATTATGTTATGGGAAGGTGTTCTGTTGGCTGGATTTGGCGCGTTTGTACTCCATATGCAGCGCTCTGCTTCTTTCTTTTGTCGCCCAAATAATATTTGTGGTAAAGCACCGCTAATGCCAGGCGAACAATCACTATTTTTATCTCCACTACGGGTGTTATTCGATTCACTGAATTCTGTTGCTGATGCTGACGCTGGACTATCACTATTTGCATCTCCACTTTGTGAATTTTCCGAATCACTGGTTTCTGATGCAGATTCTGATGCAGGAATGCTTTGATCGTCAATATCCGAGTATTCATTTGGCTCAATACGAGGCAAGAAGTTTTCGTCTGAATCATCGTTGAAATCACTATCCTCTGATTGGCTACATTCATTTAATAACTTCAAATAATATTCTTCTTGACGCTCCAAAGGAAGCCTATGATAGAAAGAAACAAACTTTGTATATACTGACCTATATTTCCGAAATTGGAGGAGTATATTACCGACTAATTCGTTTTATTTCACGTTGATTATTGATTTTATGCTTATCATATTTTATGCTGTTTCGCAGTAATTTCACTTTATTTCACACAAAATTTTAGAGAAAATCAAATTTTCCTAACACGTCATAACTTTGCTGAAACTGAGACGAACTGATTTTTATGTGCAATTCAAATTTCAACGCCTACTTTTCAAATGAAAGCAGCGGGCGAGTATTTTTGAAAAATGCGCGAGTAATATGGCGTTTCTAATGTGTTGCATCAAACTGAAAGAAAATGTATGGAATTCTGTGAGCAGATATTGCAAAACCAAAAGGACATTTTATTTGATGTAACAGAATGAATTTTTATACAGTAATACATGATGTTATAAACACACAAAATCAACAGACAAAATGCGTAAGATTTTGCATGTGTTTTATATGAAGGTACCTGGGTACCTTCGTATAGGACAAAGGGGTATTAATAAAAAATCTCTTATAAAAAATTACCTAAACATTTTCTTTTCAATATTACAGTTCTTTTGAACAGAAAATTGAATTTTAGGAAGGTACTATCGATTTGACTATATAGTTCTTTGGACGAAAGTTAAATTTTTTCACTTTAAAATTGCAAAAGGTACCCGGGTACCTTCGTATACACATGAGGGTTAAAGAATTTATTAAATTCACGTTTCCTTCATTTGTCATGGCCACTTTGTTAATTATAAGAGTTAATTTTCTCTCTACTTCTTCATAAAATTTTATAATGCTCGAACGTCCTTGCCTTAAGGTTGACAATTCTTGTTCAAACAGGTAAATCGGACGTTTGTTCGCAAAAGAAAAATCTAATCTTGCTATAATTGCGTTAAAATTCAAAACTGTGTTAAACGATGCTAATGTCGCATCGGCACGACCCGTTATTTTGTTACGTATAATAGCGACTGCCTGATAATGTTTTGAGCTGCCAATGTATGGCTCGAACAAATTGTAGGCTGCAAAAGCTGCTTGCCGCCAAGACACATATCTTGTTTCGTCCCCATTAGACTCAGGTAACGTTTTTACAATATCTAAAGGCTCGTCACATACTGCGCCTCTAACTATAAAAATAGGTTCGTATTCTTTAACTTGTCCAGGAACTTCTAATTCATTTATTCTTTCTGCTAATTGATTAATATTCCCTTGCAGTGTTTGCGTCACTTTGTTTGAAAATACTTCAAACAATTTTTTCAATTGTTCTTCGTTAATTTTTGAGCTTATTTCACTTTAATTCTTACTTGTTACAATTATTTTTTTTTTACACACTTATGTTTTCTTCCATTGCACAATGGTCCAGAAATCAAATTTAGCGGCATAAACCTCTTTTTTGTACTTCAAATAAACAAAAAAAAAAGCAATTGGAAATAACAAGAACATTTTCAGTGTTTCCAAAAAAATATTTTTTTGTGCCACGTGGCAATTCTCTTCATGTTCCGGTACGCAGAAGTTGTTGTTCTGAGAATTTTCCATTCTGAAGCATTTAAGTGAAAAAAAGTCATTAAGTTTAAAGTGCTAAGTTGTTCATTATTTTTGCAAAGCTTAAAAAAAATATGCCGAATAATACTGAAGGTATGTTCTTTAAAATACTATAATTAGTTTTTGTTTAAGTGTTGTTGTTATTAAGAAATAATCTTTCAAAGGTGAGAGGGTTTTTTTATAAATTAGAAATGTTTTCCATGTTTCATGGAATAGAACTTGTTTTATCCGCCGGTATCGGCCATAAATTATATATGTGGTTAAAGCTGCAAGTTTCTTCTTTCATTTAATAGTAAAATTATCTGCAAATACCTGCAATTCTTCAAGAAATTTTAATTTTCAGAATCAATTAACCTCAAAAATGAAGGCTTTTTTAATGTTTGGAGGCAGAATGGAAGGGATAGGAGTGCAACTTTTAATTGGATTGCACAGAAAGTAAATATTGGTTTAAATAGAAAATTAACGGAAACAGTTGAAAAAAAAATAAATAATTTGTTTGCACACGCAAATGATAAGTGGAGCCAATGTCACAGGTCGTTCGACTTTTTTAAGAAGAAGCATGGCGAATGGCTTGCAGGTGAAACAATTTTCACGATTTCAAAAGAATCTAATAAAGGAGGACGGCCTCGATTAAGTTATAGTGAGGGTAATGAGCGACTTAAGAGGAAACTTGCTTCGGAAGTATCTTCGGAGCAAAACAATGACACTATGTTGTTAGTTCACGCTGCTACTATTTCAGCTCAAAATTCAGAGCAGCAAGATTTAAAATTCGTTTTAAAAAATGCAACTGCTTCTCCTACACGAGCGGCTAAAATAAAAAAAATTATAAGTTCTGAATTAAAAAGCCCAATACCACTAACCCCTCAAGAATCTTTGGTGTTTTTGTTAGAAAATGATTTGACCAAGCAACAATACATGAACATGCGGCTATTAAATAAGTCTCGTAATAGTGATATATACCCCGCTTATAATAAATTGATAGAATGCAAGCTGCAATGTAGACCAGAGGAAATGATAGCTTCAGGTTCTGTAGCAGAAGTTCCCTTGCAAAACTTGCTGGACCACACAGCTAAGAGGATTTGCATTCTACAAAAAGAAGTCGTAGCTCAATTGACAGGTGTAAATGAAGCGAAATTAGTAGCAAGTTACGGTTTTGATGGTTCAACTGGACAAAGTATGTTCAAACAGAAATTTAACGAAGATGCACCTGAATCCCTTGATCAATCTCTTTTTGTTACATCAATCATACCGCTTAAGCTTATCGCAATGCCAAATAAAATAATTTGGCTAAATCGTACTCCCCAATCAAATTCGGTTCTGTAGGCCAAAGAAAATTGAATTTGTGAAAGAAACAAAAGATCATATTTTGTCAGAAAAAAGCTGTTTGGATCACGAAATATCCACATTGAAACCATTCGAATGGAGTTTGGAAAATGGAACAAAACTAATTGTTAATTATGATTTAAATATGATATGTTAATAATATGTTAATTGACGGCAAGGTTTTAAATATAATAACAGAGACAAAATCTACACAGTCTTGTGCGGTATGTGGAGCAAATCCAAAGCAGTTTATGACAATAACAAATTTAAAATCTGCCGTCTTTCAGCCAAAACCAAATACCTTGAAGTATGGCGTTAGTCCACTTCATGCGTGGATTCGATTTTTAGAATTTGTACTACATCTGTCTTACAGAATCCATATAAGAAAATGGCAAATAAGAAGCTTAGAGGATAAACAGCAATTAAATAAAAGAAAACTTGAAATTCAAAAGAACTTTTGGGACAAAATGGGGCTGCATATTGATAAACCCAAAGGAAATGGTAGTGGTACGACAAACGACGGTAATACGTCAAGAAAAGCTTTTTCTGAGGTGGAACTGTTTGCATCGATTACAAATATTGATATGGATTTTCTTAAAAGTTTGCATATCATATTAATATCGATCTCATGTGAGTATCAAATTAATATTAAAAAATTCGATGAGTTTTGCATGAAAACTGCCGATTTATATTTCAAAAAATATAATTGGTATCCAATGTCGGCAACACTGCACAAAATCTTGGTGCATTCATCACAAATAATGGAATCGTGTGTAGTACCAGTTGGATGCTTGGGAGAAAACGCATCAGAATGCCGAAATAAATTCTATAAAAGAGATCGTATTGAACACGCTAGAAAAGACTCACGCATTCATAACATGACTGATGTCATGACTGCTATGGATTCTTCGGATCCGCTGTTATCAAGTATCCAGTTAAGTGAACGAGATAAGAATAAAATTAGAAAAAAACTACCTCATGAAGTTCTTCAACTTTTGGAAGTACCTGAAGCTCCAATTAATTGCGATATACAGTCTAGTTCGAGTCATGCTTTAAATAATGATGATAATGACTTCTTTATTGAAGACTTCGAGATGCTTCCTGAGTATTCGTTTGAATTAGAAGTCGATGATACCATTTTAGATTAAAGTCGTGGTAATACTTTTTAATGCATATTACATGGTTTCCAAACAATTTAATAATTTTTTTTTGAGGTGTATTTCGTCCTTTCAAGCTTATATGTTCATATACATATAACATATCTCAATATTTTAAATAAAACGTCTTTATATTGTCCCTATAAATATTTCAATTATTTCAGAAGTAGTTATGTGCAAAGTTTCACTGTTCTATTTTTAAATTTTTTTTATTATACAACTATGAAAAGGGCGTGGCTGAAAATTTTGACTTCAGATTCGTGATATGCGATCCCGAAAACTTTCGGGGCACCAAATTTGAAGTACATAATATGGCTATTATAAAAGTTAGCATGTTCATGGCCGCCATTTTGAAGCCGTCATTTTGTATTTAAAATTTTTGACTTCAGATTCGTGATCAGCGACCCCAAAAACCTGAGTAGTTTCATTTTTATGCAGATCAGACAACTCCTTGAGGTTTATGCCGTCTTTTTTCGATTTGGGAACATAGTGCATTGCTGCACTTAAATTGTTACAACTATTTCTTTTATACACATATGTTTTCCTTAACTTTTTCACAAAATTTTACAATTATTTATCAGTGCATCATATCATACAAGTTATCACGAGCCGTTCCCACGTCACTTGCATACGATCGCATTACGTGCAGGTAGACGAACTTAAATATGCTGACGTCGTCCACGCGCTATCGCAGCGAAGCAGCGGATCTAGAACATCGTGGGAACTGCTTAGTCGGCAGCTTTAGGGTAGAAGCTAAGCTAGGGTTGTAGGGAATTACTTTAAGCGTATAATATTATAGAGTTAGTTTTATTTTGACAGCGGAATAAAGCAGTAAAACTAAATCTAAATTGTTTCCTTTAAGGTTGGCCCGTGGGGCATTGGCTAGCATTGGGCTAGCCAATGCGGCCACCAAATATATTTTTTTGAGTGTATCCTGGAAGGAAACGTTAACTGGCGCCCGAGCAGGGACCCGCTAAAAAGGATGCGGGTTCCTTAGTGAAATCCTGTGGCAATACAAAAAACTTGTGAATTTATTAGTGTGTGGCTGTGTATTAAATAAAGAAAAATAAAAAAAAAAAAAAGAAAACGAAATATAACAAATATGTGCCGGCTGCAATAAAAAAATTGTTTATTTAATGAACGGTTTATAAACGCTGCCACACCTACAAATATAATGCCACAGGACTACTGTAACAAGCCTTTAAAAGAGGATTAAACTTAAAGGAGAAAATAAAAATGGAAAATATAAAAATTTAAATAAAGATAATAATTCAAAGTAAACGAATAAAAAGATAAAAAGTGGAACATATAAAACTTGCAAGACCTCCGCATACAGTTAGCAGGAAGCGGCTAAAAAACGCCGGGTCCCCGTCAACAAGATTAGGAACCACTGATGATTAAAGCCAAAAATTATTTTTAATCTGCAGGCTCCTAAAAAGAAATTTAAAAATATTTTTCCTTGTTGCTGGGGACCAGTCATAACAATAGTGCGTTCTTTAATCTAGTGATTGTGTTTAAAAGTGTCTGTACGCCCTATGGGGTGCACGATGCCGTTACCATGGGAACACGGTATTCCAATCATTCATTTTTAACACGCTTGTTCCATCTTGGAGATCACAACGGATGAGGAGCGTGTTGGTGAAGCTAATCGTGCCACTAGTAGGTTGTCGGCAATTATTAACACCGACGACTAAACGGGACAAACACGATCCTTCCGGGACTTCCAAGAAATAAAGCTAACTATAATTTTAATTTTTTCTTTTTCTCTTTCTTCCACAAAATATAGCGATAGATGCTCTTCCTTTAATCAAGCAGAAAATAAAAACAAAAACCAAACAAAATCGAACAAAATCGAATAATAAAAAAAAAAAAAAAAAAGAGACAACTTAATTGAAGCGCAGCAGTCAGACAAAACTGCATTTAACCGAATTTTGTGATAAAAAAAAAAGAGACAACTTAATTGAAGCGCAGCAGTCAGACAAAACTGCATTTAACCAAATTTTGTGATAAAAAAAAAAAAAGAAGAAGGATAATGAAACTGTAAGTTAGAAACTGTGAGCTAAATATTCAAAATAAAAAGAAAAAGAAAGGAAAGAAAAAAAAAAGAGAAAATTTTTTTGTAATATATTGTAAATAATTCAGAATAATTCCCATAGTGGATAAAAAAGTATTTTAAAATAAGGAAATAAAGCCATAAGTGTAAAAAATCACCTTCAATCAAATATTGCAAATACTTCAGAAAAATTCCCATAGTGGATAAAAAAGTATTTCAAGGCAGAAAAAAGCTAAAAGTGTGACTTCAAGACGTGTTATTTGAGGGGTAAGTGCCTATAAAGTTCTTTGCCATAGCAGGAAAAAATTAGTACTTGAGATAACGGAAATGGAAGATGTAAAGAACTCTCTTACGAGCTTGACTGGGGCAGTCAATGCTCTTATCGAACAATTAAAGGGAATAGAAGGCCGTGTAGGTAGGTTAGAAAGAACGGGAAGTGAAACTTTAGTGTCTACCGCTGTTAGAGCTGAGCTAAAGAGGGTCGAAGACCGTATAGCCCAGGTTGAAGGTAGGGAATTGGAGCCTGAATCCAACCCATTCGGCGATATGAATCCTGTTGCCACTTGCGCACCAAGAACAGAGCAGGAGCTAAAAGAAATATGTAGACTTCCTGACTGCGTCAAGGAGCTACAGGTATTCGATGGTAATCCTGTAAAGTACGTGTCCTGGATACATAGTGTAGAGTCGATACTCAGGGATTTTGAGATCGTACGAGAAAAACCTATTTATAGAGCGATTCTGCAGCACATAAGGCAGAAGATTCGGGGTGGCGCCGATACAGCCTTGGTATCGTACAATGTTTTCGATGATGAATGGCCATCCATTAAACGAGTTTTGTCGCTACACTATGCTGACAAGAGGGATATAGGTACTCTGGAACACCAACTGAACCAATTATCACAGAAGGGGTCTAAGTTAGATGAATTTTATGCCACGGTTAATCACCAATTCTCTCTAATCATAAATAAAATAAAAACGGCAACCTATTCTCAAGAAACAGTCAATGCATTGGTAGAAAGAGCAAGTACGACCGACATCCTCCTAGGCCTCAATTACAACAGACACCAACCCCCACATATCCATGCGAAATTCTACAAATAGATATCTTTGAGTTACAAAAAGAAAAATTTTTAAGTTGTGTTGATAAGTTCACTAAATTCGCAAAACTCTTTCACATTAGAAGTAAATCAGCAATTCATTTGCGTTCCAAGTTCTCCACTAAGGTTCAGAACTAAGGTTCTCCACTATTTTACCGTACCTAAAATCATTGTCACAGATAATGAAAGAAGCTTCATTAGCCCTACCGTCTCAAACTACATTAGATCCTTAGGGGTAGAATTGTACCAAACACCAACACAGCGTAGTGAGGTAAATGGTCAGGTAGAACGACTTCATTCTACTCTTCTAGAGATTTATCGATGCCTGAAGCAGGAGATGCGAAACTTGTCACCAAAAGAATTAGTGTATATAGCTGTAGATCGATACAACAACAGTTTTCACACGGTGACCAAGCAGAAACCTAGCGATATATTTTTCGACAGAACGCAAAGAATTAACTACCAAAACGTAGCGAATTTTCGAACGAAAATCCACGAAGAAGTTAGGGCACAAATAGAAAAACAACAGGAATTAAGAAATCGTAGATTGAACAAAAAGAAGCAGGCTCCTAAAGAATTTAGTGTGGGTGATCAACTTTATATCGCGGATAAGCAGATAAAGAGTAAACAGAAGCCTCTTTATAAGAAGGAGGTAGTGGCAAGGGATAATAAAGTAACTGTTGTAACAGATACTGGTAAAAGATTCCACAAAATACATGTGCGTAGTTAGGAAAAAACACGACAACAGGTTCAATACTAATTTGCAAAGAATTCACAGGTACTAATTATAAAATGGAAGGCGCTTACCCACTCATAGAATACAAACAAAATAGTCACACAAAAAGCAAATTTATTAAAATGCAGCTTAAATGACAAATTGGTGGGTACCTTTTCAGCAGGGTGCCAGGGTTCGACTCCTGTCAAAAAAAAAAAATAATAATTTAGCTCGCCATAAATAACGAAAGTAGCGCTTAAAAAAGAAAAAAAGGGCTACGAAAATTCTTATATAAAAAAAATACAATAAATAAAAAATGTAGCCCAATTAAAATTAAACAAAAAAAAGGGCAAAATTGAGGCGAATTCTAAATTTACATAGTGTCATCAACACATACGAACCACACGTATTTTTACCTAAAAATACAAAGCAATAAAAATACATTTTTTTATATAAAATCATTCATAAAATAATCGATTCAATTTATAATTCTTATAATCCTAACCATAGTTTTAATTTTTTAATTTTCTAGCATATTTTAGTAGTTAAAATTAAATCTATTTCAAAATCATTCTTCCATTTATTTTTCTCTTCCATTTATTAAAAAAAAAAAAAAAAAAAAAAAGAAAGAGGAAGGGTGCAATGTAGCATATATAAAAATATATATATTTTTTTTACTATTTTACAGACTAGGGCTTTTATTTATCATAGCTGCTGTACGAGGCATTCACATATTCAACTATAAGTCGCCCATTGTATCAGTTTTCGACAGTAACGGATGGATCATCAGCGGTTACTTCAAACTTGTACACATCGTAGATTTAGTGAAATTCAACTCCCTGCTAGAAGAGATAATGAAGGCTGCAAATGCGACCATTCACAGCCACGAGAAGAGACTACTACTAGACTACCACGTCAAAATGATAAGGGACCGATTAGACGAGCTAGGAGCCCCGAAACGCAGAACAGCACGATCAATAGATTGGATAGGTTCCGCCTGGAAGTGGATCGCTGGATCGCCAGATGCAACTGACTGGAATACAATATTACAAAGCCAAGACCAAATTATCGAAAACAGTAACCACCAATACAAAATAAATGAAGAAATCTTTAGTTCATCTCAAGAAGCCGTCAGAAAAGTTAACCAAATAATTGGCAAGGTAAATACTATATCAAAAACAGTTGATGAGGAACAGCTGGGAACTATTATCTTGGATAAAATACAAATATTACGGGCCGAAATTGGTGAGATTGTGCGTGCATGCCAGATGGCAAAAGTAGGAATAGTCAACAGCAACATACTTGATAAGGAGGAGATAAATAATCTGTTGAGCGAAATAGAGACACTACCCTACCAAAATGCAATTGAAGCAGCAGAGTACGGAAAACCTTCAGTGTATACAAATGGAACCCTTCTTTTATATGTTCTCGCCATGCCAAAATTAAGCGAACATAAATACCACTTACTCAGGACGAGAGCAGCTATAATAGCCGGTATGCAGCTAGACTTCCAATTTGACAAGATGCTTGTTAACCAACAGGAAACCTTTGGTATCAGGAAAGAATGTCTTCTTATCAACAACTCTACTATCTGTGAAATCAGCTCTCTGGAGAAGTTCGCCGAAGATAGCTGTGTGTCCAGACTATTAAAAGGAGGCCACGCCAAATGCAAATTCCGCACAAATAATGAGGAAATAGTTGAAGTTATTAGCGAAGACATCATTTTTCTTACGAATTTTATTGGCGAAATAGTGACAACTAATTTGACCACCTTCTTAATGGAACATATGTACTCCAATTAGACAATGAGAGTATATTAATACAAAATCAAACGTTTACAAGTAAAAGCGTGTCTCATCTACAAGCACTACCGTCTGTACTAACTAACATCACCAACCAAGGACCAAAGGTGGATCTGGAGTACGTCCACAGTCTCAGCTTGACGAACATAAAACGGTTGAGCAACCTGCGAGGAATACTGGACATTTCGTTCGTCACAAACATGGTCATAATTATTGCAATGGCGCCCTTTGGAACTATTCTTTGCTACAAGGTATTACGCAGGGTCAACATACCTCCATTAAAGGTCTTCGATACACAAATGTCTCCACCACCCAAACCAGTTCGTCGGTGCCAAACATCCTTTGATCTGCGGGACGCAGACATTTAAAGGGGGAGGAGTTATCACGAGCCGTTCCCACGTCACTTGCATACGATCGCATTACGTGCAGGTAGACGAACTTAAATATGCTGACGTCGTCCACGCGCTATCGCAGCGAGCAGCGGATCTAGAACATCGTGGGAACTGCTTAGTCGGCAGCTTTAGGGTAGAAGCTAAGCTAGGGTTGTAGGGAATTACTTTAAGCGTATAATATTATAGAGTTAGTTTTATTTTGACAGCGGAATAAAGCAGTAAAACTAAATCTAAATTGTTTCCTTTAAGGTTGGCCCGTGGGGCATTGGCTAGCATTGGGCTAGCCAATGCGGCCACCAAATATATTTTTTTGAGTGTATCCTGGAAGGAAACGTTAACTTACATAATAATAAATTTCAGCATCTTTTTCTCCTTTATTCCTTGGTAATCCTTTCTTATGAGGGTTATCCTTCCGTTTATCCGTTCTTATGAGGATTGGGCTCGGTTTTTGTAAGGCGCCAATTAATAAGATATTTTATTGGTTTATTTAATTTCTTTATTTTGATTTTATGTACTTAACACTACCGAGCTTAATTCAGAACTAACTTAAAACTAACTTCAATATAATAATTTGCTTAGAAATCAAAAGTTGCATTTATTATTCTTTGCTGTTGCAGATCTTGTGAACGTTGTTGTTGTAGTTCTTGCTATTGTTGTCTTTTTTGCTATTGCTGTTGCCGTTGCCAAATCATGGGCGTCTTATTACTGTTCCTTGCTTTTGCAGCTCTTGTGAACGTTGTTGTAGTAGTTGTTGTTACAGTTGCTGTTGTTGTAGTTGTTGATAATGGGCGCATTCAGAGTAGTTAACTGTTGTGAACTATAATGGTAGCGGTACTTTAGTGAGCGATGTTTTTCTCTGAATATGTTGTTACTCTAAACGTCAGAATAGTTGTCAAAGTGAATTTGTGTATATTTTAAATGCTTTCATTTGATAACTTCATATTTTGCAGAATAAAGTGTTGATTTAGTTGAATTTTTGTTCCCACTCGGATTTTTTGTAATAATATGAATATAAACAGCACACTGTTCACAATGCTGATGGATGACACTATCGATTCGGCTCTATTGATGCATATACCGAGTCTTACCCAACCAAGGCATGGCATCTGGACAAGAGATCGTGGCGAGGGAAAATCTCGAAATCCGGAGTACTTTGAAAACACGATTCCCACTTATACAGACATGCAATTTAAAGAGCATTTCCGAATGACGAGATCAGCTTTTGAGGTTTATTATATTTGTAAGAGAGTAATTTATTGATTTTATCATAAATGCATTAGGTGCTACTGCAAGTGATTGGCAACCAAATGGAACCACATCCAAAGCCCAACATGGACACTCCATTGAAAAAGAAGGTTCTATTCTCTATTATTCTATTATTTGGCTACTCAGCAAACCGGAGTCCTTTCTTGCCGTTGGAGATCGGTTTAATATACCAACAAGCTCCGGCCATGGGATATTTACAAGTATTGTTCATACTTGTGCGGATCTAATGCCCAATTACGTGAAATGGCTAAATGCAGCGCAGCAAGCTGTTTCGTCAGTAGTAATTATTTTTAATTTGAAAGTTGTTAAGCGCATTAATAACATGTTTAATAATATGTTTTTAGATCTTTGGGGAACGTTAATGTGGATTACGCAGTGTTGTTGGAGCCATTGATGGATGTCACATCCCTATTAAGCAACCGGTTGGTAATAATAGTGACTTTTTATAATAGGAATCAAGTGCATTCAGTTATTTTACAAGGTATCTACATTAATATGCTTAGTTTTATTAATATTAGAGATAACAGAAAGAATTTTGTAGGTGTCTGTGATCATACATTACGTTTCATTGATGTATTCATTGGCATGCCAGGAAAAATGTATGAGTCTCGGGTTTTTCGAAATAGTCAAATTTTTGAAAAAATTACTGAATGTTCACGTTCACAGGATCCATTTCGACGGCGCGAACAGCACCTGCTTGGAGATTGTGTGTATCCACTTATGATTAATCTGATGACGCCATTTAGGGATAATGGACATCTTTCCGCATCGCATGTCCGTTATAACACAAGGTTAAGCTCAATTCGCTCAACTATTGAAAGAGAATTTGGACTTTTAAAAGTTAAATTTCGACGGTTGAAATACCTGGACATTGGTAATGCATGGTTCGCCAATAAAATTATAGCAGCCTGTTGCATGCTACACAATTTTATTATTGATAACGGAGAGTCGGATGATTATCAGCTGGAAGTCAGCAATGTGAGTAGCGCCTATTCAATCGATGATCAAGGACAAGATCATTCCGTTCCTTCTCAAGAAGCTATAACAAAGCGGCTAAGAATTGTTAATTCTTTGTAAAGCTGAAACCAAAACCTCAAAACCGGATTTTAATTTATTGATAGCATATTACATGTATTACATGAGAGGATTTCGAAATAACGGTTAAAGGTATTGAATTAAAAATTTTGTATATATGCAAAGAAATATTTATGTAATTTAAAAATTTTTTTTGTGTCGTCATTTCTTTGTAATAATGAAATACCTAAGGCACTAAGAAATATATCGGCGATCAAGATTACTCAAATACTAATTTTTTTTAAGATCTACAAAATCGTTTGCGCCGGCTTTTACCCTCAAATTGTAAGGAATTTTCAAAATTTTAATTCCGCGGGCCACCATTTTTTTAAATCAATATTTTAAGCCGTAAAAATCCTCTCATAAAACACACCTAAATTCTTCACAAAATAGGTAATAGTTTTCTTAAATAAATGTAAGTTTATCTCTTAGATTTTTTATTCATCTTCAATTTTCTGAAAAATTATCATAAATAAAATAAAACTAAGAATTCTATTTCTCATTTCATTCAATAATAATTTTATTTTAGTTTAATATTAAAGAAAAGAAAGAAGAAAAATGTGATTGATTATAAAATCTAAGATAGTTAAATTCATTTAGTTTGATTAATTAGGCATAACATTTGTGTACATATTTTTAATTAAGTTTGAAACTAATAAAACTTTGAACATTCAATTCAATGCGTTCCTTTCCAATTGCAATCAAGCGTTTTCTCATAGTGTACACCTCCTTGCAGTTCCGAGATTTTTGCTGAAGTCTTTCATGTTTGTCTGAAGCCTCAGGACCGTTTACATTGGTAGTAGTTGAGCAAGAAGGCAAATCTTCCCAAAGACTATGTGGGAACAGTGTTGAAGAAACTGTTGAAGGCACACTTAAAGGTACTGTTGAAGGCACAGTTGAAGCCACAGTTAAAGATACGGTTGTTGGAAGCAAAGATGAAACTGTCGGCCCAAAATTCATGGTGCAGGCGTTTGTAAAAATTTCCTCGAAGGTTTCGTAGTAAAACCAGTTAATGCGTCCCCTTTCAATTGAAATGTGTTTATTGTTGTCCTTTATAGTGCGATAAGTTTTTTTCATATTTCGCATCTTTTGATCAATAATATCTTCATTGAGCCCACTGTACCCACATTTTTTCATTTCCTCCAAAATTTCGGTCCACAAATTCCTTTTCTTGTGTTTAGGATCACGAAATTTGTTTATTCTTTGCCTATACAAATCTAAAAATAGCTTTGTGCTGCTTTGCGTCCAACTATGTGGCTTTCCGACAAAATCCACCGTGTTACATGTAGTTTCTTCGCCACTTTCGGTCACCGGAACATCTGCTTCTACTAGGCGGCTTTAACAGCGTCGGAACTAGCTATATAATAATATGAGAACATTATTTTTTATATAAATAATTTAATTTAAAAGGTTTCTTACTCAAATATGCTGCGTTCTTCCTGTGCTATTTATTAAATGTCAGTAAAGCAGCATTTGACAGTTCAACACTCAACAGTTGAGTTCAGGTAGCATAGAATTTCTTCGCTCTATTAAATGACGTCCGCTACCTAATCAGTTTTAGTCAGCGCTCAAATAATTGTACCATTGAAGGAATTTTTACTCAACTGTTGACTACGGTGAATGCGCCCATTGTCGTCGCTGATGCTATTGCTGCTGTCGTTGTCAAATCATGAGCGTCATGATTGTCACGTACGTTTTGCTAAACTGATCGTCAGCGTGGGACCAGACTAATCGTTAGCATTTTATCATAGAGGCGACTGCACGTGTTAGAAGTGTTAACTGATATATGTCACCGCTAACTTTTTTGTTGGAATTGCAAAGATCTATAATTTTCCATATATCATATCCACATATCTTTTATTGTTAAGGCAGGAAATGGCAAAAAAGTCCTGAATTTGATAAAAATTTCCATTTACGCCAGATTATTGTCCAACAACTTCTCAGCTATTTAATATTTAAAAATTCTGTGCTTACATGAGCAATCTACAATAAATTATTGTAAGGATAGTAAAAACGGAAAAAAGCCAATTTTCCAAGTTTAATTGTTATATAATAGTAAGATAAGATTGAAGGTATTGGCTAAAGGCAATAATAAATTGATTAAGGCAAGGAAAGAAAAACATATTAAATTTGTTTCTTAGCTACTTAATTACTTAGTTGCTTAATTACTTAGGGCCAGTTTTTCAGTACGAGTTTAAACTTTAGTTAAATTAAACCGAAATTAACTCACCAAAATTGGACGTTTAAACTCGGTTTAACTAGATATTTTAGCAATCTATAAATTTAAATGGACTTAAATTATCATATAATGTGTTTCTTTTTTGCCTAATCTGACTTTAAACGTCCAATTTTAGTGAGATAAACTCGGTTTAATTTAACTGAAATTTAAACTCGTACTGAAAAACTGGCCCTTAATAACCCAATATAATCACAATGGAAAATTTAAAACGTCCGGCACGAAACGTCCGAACAAATAAAATAATTTACTGTAATGCGAATCTCTTCGCAACAACAGGAATAGGACATGGAAGAAATACTTCTGTATCCTAGACCCAAATGACCTAGAGACTTACAAGTGTTTGTTTTTGGAATTTGAAAATCGCTCAGCTATATTATATCACGAATAATTAAATGATGTTAAGGTGATAATATTGCCTGATCAAAGAAAATTAGGGGATTCATAAACACAAAGAACTTCTTCGTTCAGAACTCTTAATGGATTTACTGATGATGCCGTCGTAATTTGTGGCCTATTTGCCAACCTTTTTAAATAATCATTCTGCTCAGATTCTTTTAATCCTGATAGAGAGTACTTTGCATATATGAATTCCGTACCAAGAGTTTCTTTGGAATCTATATCCTTCACTTCGGAGGATATTTTAAAGTATATTGGATCGGAGGACTTTAGCGGAGGAGGACTTTAGCGCAGGACCCGACGGAATTCCTGCTGCAGTGTTAACAAAATGCGGTCCTATTCTGAGTCAACCGCTTTCTGTATTATTCAATAAATCGATTAACGAAAGTTATTTTTCACTTTTTTGTTAAATCATTTATAAGTCCTATTTATAAAAAAGGTTGTAAGAATGATGTCAGTAACTATAGGCCTATCGCTAAGCTCTCATCGATTCCTAAACTTTTTGAGCGGATCGTGTACGATCGGGTAAAAATTCATTGTGGTGAAGTCATAACAAGTCGTAAGCATGGTTCTGTTAATGACAGATCCACTGTGTCTAATCTTCTCGATTTTACAACATTCTACTTTAATTCGATTGACGCTGGTTACCAGGTCGACTGCGTTTACACTGACTTTAGTAAAGCTTTTGATAAGTTACCACACAACCTAATTTTATTTAAACTCAAGTTAATGGGATTTCCGCAATATTTTGTTGACTGTATTATCTAGGATAACTGGATAACTGGACTGGATCTACTCCAGTCTGATCTGAAAGTTTTTGATGTTTGGCGTTCTAAAAATAATATGTTTCTAAATCCAGATAAATGCCAAACTATTTCGCGTAAAAGGAATAACTTAATTTTTGATTATAAGATAAAAGGTACTGCTTTAAGTCGTGTAGGTACTGTAAAGACCTAGGTGCATGCATGGATTATTAGCTATCGTTTAACATTCATACTGATTATATTTGTAAAAAAGCATCTTCAATGCTTGGATTTATAAAACGCTGCACAGTGTGCGATTTGACCAATCTAGGCGGACAAAATTCAAATTTTTTGTGATATGATTCCTTGGCTCATTCCTAAAAAAAAATTGTTCCGGTGCTGGGGTCTTTCTCAAACACCCTCATAATTACAGGGTATTTCATTGAGTTGCCTATAAAGGAAAATTCACGCTCTCTGTTTTGACTTTGAAAGACTAAATTTTAGTTTTAGAACATTTAGCATTAGAACAACACAAAATTGTGTGTCTTCTCTGTTACAAAGTGTAATTTTTTAAGTCATGGCAAAATAACCATGATAATACAAAATAACGTGATACAAGACCAGAAAAAAAAGACCCATGTCTCCCAGTTTTGCCCAAAGTCCTCCAGGTTTTTTTTTTAATGGGCCCCCAAAGAAGTGGGGCCTCGGTGTCATTTTTGGAAAAAGTGATCATTTTCTCAAGCTCATATCTTGCAAGCCGTTCGGAGTTTTGATTTACTCTTTGAGGCAAAGTTGTAGCTCTTCTCATAAAAAACAAAAATTGTTAACATATTAAATCAAAAAAACTTCATCTTCAAGGTCAAAATCACAAAAAACTTTAAAAATTAATTTTTTTTTTACCTTTTTCCCTTGTTCAGGTTCATAGGTAGCAAGCCGTTCAAAATTCAAGGAAACAATCAACTACAAAAATGAACCTAAGATCTCAATAAACAACTTTTTAGAATATATGAACTTCCTAGGAATGATTCTTAACAACGTTTAGGTAACGCTTAGGTTGCCATAAAAGTGAAAAATTTCCCGAAAATTTTTTAATTTCATTTGTTTTTTCTTTACTTCAACATTGAGATACTATAAAGCCTTCTCCCGTAAGTGAAAAGGCATGTTGCAGGTTTCATTGTTATACTATTACTGATTTTATTAATCTTAGTTCTTAGGTGGTATGGGTTGATATTTAGAGTTAGTAACAAAGAGTAGTAGCATGGATATTTAGTAATAATGATTCAGTGTTGTAGGGATTAGTAGTCTCAGCAGGGATGGCACTACAATACTATGCTATCTATTACAAAAATTATAAAAAAAAATATTCGTATTATGTTTATAATGTTGATGGCCCTGGACTTGCAAATCGCACTCTCTTAAATTGTGGATCCAAATCGTCGTCCGAATCGTCCGAATCTGACTCTGATTCAGAACTTATGGTGTCCACAGGCACGTTACTTCCAGACTGCCCTCCATCATCAGCTTTTTCTTCTTCATTAACATCATACAGGGTGATCTTGTGACTCCACCAACATACCTGAAATGAATTAGAAAAGAAATCAAAAAAGGAATGCAAAACAATGCATCAATAAAATTGATATTACCTCTGCAAGCAATGCGTCGAGTTTTTGCCTTTGTACCATTTTTCCATGGGCATTGTGGTTTGATGAAACCGTTCTCCTTGCTCATCGGATTCAGTAGAGTAGAGTAGTAGAGTTGTTTGATAAAATCGTCAAAATGAAAATGAAGAAAATGCAGCTTTAATGTCATCGATGTGCCGATTTTCTCAAAATAATACAGCATTCTTTCACCCATTCTCTTGCTTCCGGTTCCGCGTCTCGATCCCCTCCCAAGACTCTGGTGCATACACGCTGAAGGTAAATCCATGCCATTGAATGATTATAATCATGAAGCGATGATTCAAAGTTGCTCTTGAATAGCTTTCTAAGGTCAGGGCCATTACGTACGCCTGTTAAATAAAGACTAAAAATAAAGACAGAAAAGAAAACATTAACAAAGTGAAAATAGTGCAATGAAGTGAACAAAAATTCGTTTTAAATTTACTACAATACCTTTTTTAATTTTGTCATCGCTACGCTTTGGGAAAACGCTTTTCAAATAGTCGAATGCGCTTGGACAATTTACAACGGCCACTTCGATGAATTTTTTAACAATTCAAAATTTTATGTGGAGCGGTGGCAGCAAGATGTCTTGAGTATTGTCTATTAAAGGTGCATTCCTCAGTTTATGTTGTTTCATTTGTTCCTTCACACTTCCTCTTTGTCTCCACGAATTACATTGGTATTGATTCAGAGGTGAGCGCGAATCCCAATTACAAAGAAAACAAAAGAATTTTAGAAAGCCGCCCTTATCGATGATCCCTTGCAAAATGTTCATGACCTTCAAATCACAGCAAATCTTCCATTTATTTTCGTAGTATTTGATTTTTCCATTATATCTTTCAATGTTTCATAGCTTTCTTTCATGTTAATACCCATTGCTAGCGAAATGGAAGGTTTTTTCAAGCTTGAAACAGAACCATCAATAAATAATCTCATTTCAGTTCATTCCCATTCATTCACCTGGGAGATTAATCCAGTTTACCTCCACTCAACCATGCCAAGAGATAGTTATAACATTGGAGACACACTGTATTAGGTGTGTAATTTCACCGGTCAAGTCTTCTTCGTCTAAAAACAACTTATATGCTCTCTTGAATTCACTAGTTAAAAGATTCTTTTCCTATTGAAATTTTGTAGAACTTTTTTTCTGATTTGATGACCGCAAACGTAGCAAAATAAATCAATATTTTCACACTGCATATTGAAATCGTCAATTGCCAATGTTATGTGGGAATTATGCTGTAGCACTTTCACTTTTTTTACTTTCACTTTTTCACTTTCACCGCTGAGCTCTCGTTGACGTCGCGCTGTGTAATTCCTCGATGTGAGCGTCGTGTCGCTTTTATATTGTGTGCGGCGTCCCTTGTTGCGTGTGCTGAGCTTACTGCATTGCCTGTGCTGCTGCGGTCGGTGCGTGATCGCGTGATACCTAAGCGCTACCTAAACGGTGTTAACCCTTGGACAAACACATGGTTCTGGCCAGGAATATTCCATTTTTGAGCGTTAATTAAACATACAAGACATTAAACATGACAAGAGCAGAGATGTGAATTCAATGCAGATGTTTGCTTCCAGGTAGTTTTTTGATACAAGTTTTTTTTGATTTTATATGTTCACAATTTCATCTTTATGACAAGAGCTACAATGTGTTTCCAGGTATTTTTTTTATATTTTAGGTTGTTTTGATGTGAATTCAATGCAGATGTTTGCTTCCAGGTAGTTGTTTGATAGTTTGGGCACGGGAACTCACCCACCAGCTTGAGAATTTTTATTAGAATGCACTTAATATCAGTGAAGGTACAGTGCACTCACACACTCGGTCACACTGACAATTATTTACGTTCAAAGTTTTGAAATAAACATTTTTTTTAAGAAATCGCTTATTTTCTTACACTTCATTTGTTTTTAAGCGAAATTTTGGCTCCCAGAAAGTACTTTTGTTAGAAAAACCTCACTATCTCCGGTCTTAGAAGGGTTAATGCGGTGTATTATACCTAAAAAAAAAGCTTGAAGTGTTGTCTTTTACTGAGTCTAGGAAGAAATACGTTTACTAGGGCTGTTTTTTGAGAAAACCAGATTTTTATTAAAAAAGTGAGGTTAAGAAATCTTCTTTTTTTAATTTGCCCCAATGGGTTAATAAAAATAAACATAAATGTACAGATTTATAGCGTTTTCAAAGGTCTTCTCAATGATACCCATCTCAACCAGATCGGATAAGAAATGGGTGAGATATAAGCGATTATATACTCAAGCTATAAAAGCCTATATCTCAAGAAGTTGGATCGGCCTCCTTAAAAAATCTTTTGGATTTTAATCAGCGCTGTAAGCCCTACCAGGCCAAAGAAAATTGGCGCATTTTTCATAAAGTAAATTTGTACGTAAAGCGGAAAAAAAACGCTTTTTGGGCCATTTTTCGCTCATTTTTTAAAGTTTTTTACGATTTTGACCTTGAAGATGAAGTTTCTTATTTTGTACGTTAACAATTTTTGATCTTTATGACAAGAGCTACAACTTTGCGTCAGAGAGTAAATCAAAATTCCGAACGGTTTGCAAGATATGAGCTTGAGAAAATTATCACTTTTTTCCAAAAATGACACCGAGGCCCCACTTCTTTGGGTGCCTATAAAAAAAACCTGGGGGACTTTGGGCAAAACTGGGAGACAGGGGTCTTTTTTTTGGTCTTTTATCACGTAGTGGTGTCCGTATATGGTTATTTTTTTCGTGTTGCACTGTGTTATTGTAATTAAGTCCTATTTAGAAGAACTTGCAGAAATTTAGTTTTCCAAAGAAAAACCTATTCATTTTTTATCAAAAAGCTGTTAAAATATAAGAATAAACAATGTAGAAGTTATTCAGAACTTGATGTTTTGCTTGTAGAACTTCTCTCACTTCCTTCTATTCTTTTGTTTAACTCTGACTCTGATTCAGTGCTTGGTAATTTTATAAGTTCCATAACTCACTGTAGTTATGCATTATCAAGTGGTGTTGGATTATAGTTTGCTTTTGTTATATATGAGCTAAATACAGGGTCCGAAGTTATGAAACCTTTATGCAAAATTTCCATGTATGTCTTGGTTCTTGATTTCGTCCTAGAAAGGTCCAGCCTAAATTTTATTCCTCGCTTTATTAAGAAACATTTTAATCTTTTGAAGACTTTGAAATTTAATAAAAAAAAAAAAATTAAATAAAGCCATGTTTTTAATGATTGGATTTAAAATTAGTCCAAGATTTTTGACTGTATACTAAACATTGCATTTAGATAGTATCTTAGTATGCATTATCAGCTTATAATGATGGCCTTGGGCTTTTGTCATTTTTTATTTGACATCATAAAGTTGCATTCTTGAGATATTAAGGCCTGTTCCTAAAATACAAATATTTTGGTTATCTGCAAAAACTAGCAGCTAAATTTTTGTATGAACTATCTATGAGAGTGAAACTTAATAAAAAATTTAATTTATATGCATACGTATGCATACAAACTTTTTGGCAGTCCATCAAAGTGTTAGCTGATTTTATCTTTCCTTATTCATGATGCATTTTCCAGCGCTAATTTAAATTAAACTCATATTTACTAAGCGACTTATTTTATTTTTGAATTAATCTACATATTTTCACAAAAGTTTTCTATTGCAAAAAAAGTTTAAAAGTTAACAACTTTAATCAGCGCACTGAATACAAAAACTACTATCTTGAGGCTTAAGAATAATTTTGAAAAACACAAAAAGCACCATTTTACGACTGCTGTTTTAGATATATCTGATAAAGTAATCATTTTCAAACTTTTGGCATGGCTTTATGTGTACTAGCTTTATTTTAAATTTTTTTTTTACTTTTGTCCTCTTAGATTGATAAAATCTCACACTGTGCGCTGGGCCAAAGAATTTAATAGAATAATAACAACTACAACGTTGTATTATGCAATTGTGCATCCTCACTTAGAGTATGCAAGTCAAGTTTGGTCCCCAAGTTACAATGTGCATGTTGATCGAATAGAAAGAATCCAAAAACATTTTGTTCGGTTTGCTCTAAGAGGATTAAGTGGAACTGCTGTATTTGACCTTCCTCCTTATGAGGTTCGTTTAAAATAGTTAAAAATGCAGTCTTTATGTGAGCAAAGGAAGTCTGCTGATATCGTATACTTACACTAACTCCGTAGAGTAGCCGTAGAAGCATTAGAAACGCTAACAACTTAGTGTACCATTCAGTAGAACAAATTATATGGCTACTGCTCCTTTAAACCGCATGAGTACCTTTGTAAACAATTGTGGCGTTTTTAATGTTAACTTGTCAATAGGTCAACTCAAAAGTAGATTAAAAATAATTGTGTAATTTAATTTATATATTCATGGATAGTTGTTATGTCTTGTGTTGTCCCTGAGCCCAACCCATTCATTGGTGGGTAAATTTTTCCCACATTAACTTGTTTGAGGTCACTAGTATCCATAACACTGATATTTTTCAATGATTCTGGGTCGTGGCTTTAAATGGGTTAAAGCTGTGGAAGTGCGAAAAAGCTGTAGTAGCTGAACTCTATTGTTATTGCATGTTTACCTTGCATGCCCTTGCATGCCCTTAATAAAGACGACGTATGGCTTTTCTAAAAACTTGTTAAAATTATAAAAAAATATTGTCTTCAGACTTTTTTATACGGCTGATAAATTCGCAGATCTAGGCACAGTATGAACTTAGTCACAAAATGACTTCTGTTTTCTGAACCGTCCAAGCGCATGTTCAAAACAAAAAAATTGAGTTGAATAAAAATTGTTTTATTTTTTTTTTTAATATACCAATAGTAAGCTTTTCGATAATAAACACTTATCCCAAATATATCTCTGCATCGTATGAAACATTTTTAAAAGATGCGTCCTAACGAAACATCCGACACGCTTGAACTCCATTTGTAACGCCAAGAAGGAGGCGTGGCAGGTGTAGAAAAATACATATATTTTTGATCAACATCACCTCCTGAGTCGATTTCCGTGTGTCCGTCTGTCCGTCTGTCGACACGATTAAAGCCGTAATTTTAAAGCTATCGCGATGCAATTTAAAATGTAAGTTTATTTTAAAAAAAAAATATCAAGTTTGAAAATAGGCCTAATCGGATGAAAAACACGCCTACCTCCCATACAAAGTGACTTTATTTTAACCGTAAAATGTCTTTAAAATCCACAAAAATTAAAGAAATGCCTTAAAATTTGGCACGTAAGCTCTGAACTGCAATATAAATCTTGGTTATGAAATTTAGAAACATTTAATGAAAACCATTCCTACCTCCCATACAAAGTTGCTTTATTTTAAAAGTAAAATCTCTTAAAAATCTGCAAAAATTAAAGAAATATCTTAAAATTTTGCACATAAGCATTGATATTTAATATAAACCTTCTATATGATATTTGGCAAAATCAGATGAAAACCACGCCCACTTCCCACACAAAGTGGCTTTATTTTAGACGTAAAATTTCTTAAAAATCTGCAAAAATTAAAGAAATGTCTTAAATTTTGCACATAAGCTTTGATATTTAATATGAACCATCTCTATGATATTTGGCAAAATCGGATCAAAACCACGCCTACCTCCCATACAAAGTGACGTCATCAAATAGGAAAGCTTTCGTTAATATACGAAACTGAATGTCATCGTATCGTAAAGACTTCGAATATACTTCAATATAGCCGCGGGGGAGTATTTTATCTTCGGTACCCTGCTGAAGCTCTATTCCTTACTAGATTTTGTTAACAATTTCATTAATAAACTTGAAAAAAAGACACAAATTCGATAGTATCGACAGTGGGGATGTAGAATATTTTGTTTGATATATTTGTTGTTCTTGTTCATTTAAATGTTGGTTAAAAATAAATATAATTCAGTCTTTTGCTTAATATATTGAAATAAATATTTTGGAACAATATGAATTTATTATTTTTTCTGCAGTAAATAACTTATATATATTTTAAATTTAATTGAATTTGAGTAAACAAAATACTTTTTAATATGTTATATATATATATATAATTAGTTCAATCAATAATTCGAATTTATTATATTTTAAAAATAAATGAAGTTTTTAATAGCATAACTACCATGTCAGTCTCCGATCTCCGTACATGTAAACCTGCATAGCAATAATATAATTTTTTGTATCATTTATTATATTAATCTTGCTAAAGATTAACAAAAACAATAACAAAAACGAAAGAAATATATGTATGCAAATATTTCATTCATATGTATTAATAACAACAACACAAGCAGTTACTGGACAATATTTTTAAAACGATTCGTGATTTATATAATGGTTAATATGTAGTAGCGCTGCGTTTTTTAAATACCAAATATAATCTAATATAATGAACTATAACCGCTTCTTCGTATCGCAACATCTTATTTTCTGTGTGCATCAGGCGGAAGGAAGCCAAAAATTTAGGTCAAGATATCTAAAATTGTGGGCGTGGCATGCGGTTAAAGACAACTGTTTTTGCTTATTTCAGAAAAAGGTGAGTTTTTTTATTTTTTCATCAAAAATGAATGGCCATTGCTCGCAAACTAAAATCAATAGAGGGTTGAATTTGTTACTATTATTGTAACTTATTGTAACTATAAGCGTTAAATTATTGTATGAGATTGTAGCTGTACTATTTATATTTTGGGTGTTAAGAAATGTTTTCAAAATGACTGTTTTTTGTTTAAATTTTAACTTTAGTGGAATACAACTTCTAAGGATCAAAACGGATCAAAAAATGAAACATCCCCGTAAAGGTGAAAGTCTCCTCTTTAACCCCATATTACCTCAACGACCCCCCCGTCTAAGCTTTTTCGTTTTACTGAAACTACCCACAAACAACGGTCTAAGACTGATCGACTTCGCCGCGGCACGAAACATGGTAGTTAGTAGCACCAGATTTAAGCACCTCGACATCCACAAGGCCACCTGGCTGTCCCCGGATCAAAAAAAGCGAAACCAAATTGATCATGTTGTAATCGACGGAAGGCATGCCTCTAGTGTTCTAGATGTGCGTACATTTCGGGGGGTCAACATTGACTCCGACCATTATCTTGTTGCAGCCAAGATCCGCATGCGATTATGCAATGCCAAGAACATACGCACAGGAATGCAACGAAAGCTAGATGTCGCTAAGCTGCAAATACAACGGACTGCCGAAGCCTACTCCGCTCAACTCTCGGTTAAGCTCAACCAACCAACCTCTGGACTCGACGACGCCGGCGGACTTTGGGCGCATATATCCCACTCCATGCGCGCTGCCGCTGAAGAAGTCATTGGTTTCCGGCGCCCGCAACCTCGGAACCAATGGTATGATCAGGAGTGTCGCATTGCGACTGCAGTAAAAAACGCCGCTTATAGAAAAACGCTGCAGTCAGCTGCAACGCGAGCCGTGCGAGAAAACTACCGCGAAAAGATTAAGGAAGAGAGGCGCCTTTTCAGACGCAAGAAAAGAGAGCAGGAAAAGCGTGAGCGTGAGGAACTAGAGGTATACCAGGGCAAGAAGGATGCACGAAAATTCTATCAACAGGTTAAGCGTCTAACCCAAGGTTTCAAGCCCGGAGCATCCACTTGTAGAGACGAAAATGGAGATCTGAATACGGATACACAGTGTGTGCTTAGATTGTGGAGACAGCACTTCTCCAATTTACTTAATGGCGACGATTCCACCAATGCCGCCCATCGAGAGCACAGTGCAGTGCCACCAATCGACGATGACGGAGTGGAAGTATCACCACCTAGCCATGAAGAGGTTCGAGTCGCTATCCAACGACTCAAAAACAATAAAGCAGCGGGTGCTGACGGCCTGTCAGCTGAATTGTTTAAAACCGGCGGCGATGAATTGATAAGGCGCATGCATCAGCTCATCAGCAAAATATGGCTAGCAGAAAGCATGCCCGACGATTGGAACCTCAGTGTACTGTGCCCTATACTTAAGAAAGGAGACCCTACAATCTGCGCAAGTTATAGAGGTATCAGTCTTATTTCCATCGCATATAAGGTTCTCTCAAGCGTACTGTGTGAAAGATTAAAGCCAATTACAAAAACACTGATTGGACCTTATCAGTGTGGCTTTCGACCTGGTAAGTCTACCATAGACCAGATTTTCACGCTACGACAAATCCTGGAGAAAACCCACGAAAATCAAATTGACACACACCATCTCTTTGTCGACTTTAAAGCTGCGTTCGATAGCCCGAGAAGGGATTGCCTATACGCAACAATGTCTGAGTTCGGTATACCTGCAAAGTTGATTAGACTTTGCAGAATGACGTTGAGCAACACACGCAGCTCCGTCAAGGTAGGAAATGACCTCTCCGAAACCTTCAATACCGAAAGAGGTTTCAGGCAAGGCGATCCACTGTCTTGCGATCTCTTCAACATCATCATGGAGGGGATCGTACGAAAGGCCGGTGTGCATCGTAATGGCACCATTTTCTATAAAGGTGTCCAGCTCCTTGCTTACGCTGATGATATTGATATTGTTGGCAGAACCAAGAGAGATGTTACCGCTGCTTTCGCCGCTATTGAAAAGGAATCAGCCAAAGTGGGTTTGACGATAAATGAGGGTAAAACAAAGTATATGCTGTCTACAAACAAGGGAGCTCGGCGTTTAGACTCCCACGTTTCATCCGGCAGCTATAACTTTGAAGTAGTCAAGGAGTTTGTATACCTTGGCACCGCCGTTAATACTAACAACGAAATCAGCCTGGAGATAAAGCGAAGAACAATAATTGCTAATAGGTGCTACTACGGGCTCAGTAAGCAACTAAGTTCCAGAGCCCTCTCTCGATCGACAAAACTAACACTCTACAAGACGCTCGTTCTACCTGTGCTGCTTTATGGCTCTGAGGCATGGGTAGTTTCGCAAACTGACGCAGCCGCTCTGGGGGTGTTCGAGAGAAAAGTTCTTCGCAAAATCTTCGGTCCTGTTCGAGTCGGCGATGACTATCGCATCCGAATGAACCACGAGCTGTATGAGCTCTACGGAGACATTGACGTAGTTCGGCGTATAACTGTGCAGCGACTACGCTGGCTGGGTCATGTCCATCGTATGGACGACGAAGCTCCAGCGAAAAAGGTGCTCGAAGCGAGGGTCGCTGGTCAACGACGACGAGGGAGACCATGCCTCCGATGGATGGACCAGGCTGAGGAAGCCCTAACCGCACTTGGTGTATCCGATTGGAGAAGGCGCGCGCAAAGCAGAGGCGCCTGGCGAGAGCTGATGAGGTCGGTCGAAATCCGGACACGGGTTGTCACGGCCACCTAAGTAAGTAAGTAAGTAAACTACCCACACAAATATTCGAATGAAGCTAATTTAAACGCATCCCTATAAGTATGCAATGATGTATTCTATTTTAACTTTAAGTATTTTATTGCATGCAATTTAAAGGATTTTTCAGTTTTATTTACTTTTGATATTCCAACCTGTGTTTGAATTGCTGGCATAGAGTATAAATTATTATCTAGAGATTGCATCAACTCTGCTAAATCTTTGGCAGGTGTTAACAGAGGTTAACAGAGTTTTTTACTTCATGTTTTTAAGTGAAATAACTCTGTTAACACATGCCAGAGATTTAGCAGAGTTGATGCAATCTCTAGATCATAATTTACACTCTATGTTGCTGGCTTCAAAATAGCAACAGCACAAAAATTTGTGCTTTGCTTACATATTTTTCAGCAAAATAGGAAACTTCGTTTGCAAGTACTTATGGTCTGATTATGCAAACTTGACGTAACACAGGTTAACATGACGCAACGAACTATGGCTTTTTGTTGATTATGCTACCAACGAAGCAACCATAGCAAGTGCCAAATAATTCACTAGATCAATTAGTTTTTCGTCGTCTACCATTCTAAAACATATTTCAATTATTAATAAAAAATTTATTTAAATTAAAATTCTTATATTTCACTTAAATAAATAGACGCAAACAAGAAAAAATTACTCAAAAATCAAAGTGTGATGCTAGCAACCTTACTAAAAGCATACTGTATGCTGAAATATCAGCCGGCGTAACATAGAAATCAAAATTCAACAGACTTCTGCGTCGCGTTACGTATCGGCTAATTAGATACACAAAAACGCATTTGGTAGATTTCTATATGACAAAAGAACTGGCTGTGTTGCGTTGATCTATGTTTGACTAATTAGGCCATTAGGCCTTTTCCACACGGAGAAACTGAAAAGTAATCCAACTGCAACACAATTGCTTAGAAAGTTGCAAGCCACTGCTATTTCAAACATTATTGCAACCTATGCTTTCAGATAAGCAAGTCACTCACAACGCAACATTGATCTCTCATTGCAGCTTATAATTAAATAAGCAGGGAATTTCTCTAAATAATTGTACTTCTTGTACAAGATTTATTTTTGTTAACTGCTCACTCATTGCTGCTTCCTGTATGCAAAATAAAAAACATAAAACACACTTTTTCTGAATTTAATTGATATTTTTTTTTTCGCTTTTAAGTACCACACAATTGATTTAAATTATAAAGAAAAACACAAGTCGCTGATATAAATTGCAGCAAGGTGTGTTGCATAAAACTTATCGTAAACGTGCTACCAACTAGTTGTGAAAAGTTGTTTCATCTGAAGGGTTCGGTATACTTACATGGGCTAGCAACATTTGTTGATGTTGCGTTGTTTTTCCATTGCTCCATATGGAAAAGGCCCCTTACTCAACAAGTCGTAAGTAACCATGCAAAAGCAAAGCGAAAATACGAAAAACAAATAAAAGATCATTTTGCTTCGGCTAACTGCGCAGAAGGTTGAGCTTACGAAGTTAGCCGAATGAATTGCTTCGAATTGAATTTCAGCAACTGACAGCTATTAGCTGTTGTTTTCGTTTCCTTTGCTTTGGCTTGACTTAGTCGCTCTAGTTCTGGTCGTCGAAAATCGGAAATGCTTGCTGCTTCAGTCAGTTAGTTTTTATAAGCTTTTATTTTAATTGCTTCGTTCGTTCGAATGTATGAATGAACGTCCGTCAAAATTTGCAAACCATTTTTCGAAATCTTGTTGGTAACCGATTAAGCTGAAATTTAGCATACATATGTAAGTCCGCTGACAATGCAATATTAAGATCATTGTTTTTTACCGAATTTTTACTGCTCACAAATCAATAAAAATGCCGTATCATCAAAACTACTAGGCCGATTCTGTTGAAATTTAGGCAGTATATTTCCTTCCAGTAGATGATTTAGAAAAAAAGTTGGCCTCTCACAGTTCACAAATCATTTAAAGTGCTATATCTCTAAAACTACTGTTCCGATTGAGCGAAAATTTTGGGCGTAAACTTATTTCGAGTATGAGGTGGTTTATTAAATAACCACATACAAGGGACATTTCTCATATATGTATGTATATAGTAGATATATTCTAGATTCAGAAGAACCTCTCTCTTGGTTACTCATCATCATAATATAAGCGCACGTAAATAGGTACGTTCTAGGGACGCATATTCATTAACTTCAACCGACTTTTTTGAATGAAAGTTATTTTGTGAGGAATAAATAAAACGGAAAAATGTTATTTTATGAGCTCCATAAAAAACTTTTAAATATTTCATGAGTGAATGGAACAGGGACCACTTTGGTATACTTGAAATCCATCTCCATTTGCAATTAAAAACTCCTAAAAATCCTTTAAATTTTTAAAACAACATGTTATTTTCGGTCCATGCCATAAACCTTTTAATTACCTAACAAAATATAACTATTCATTAAGATTTACGCATTTTTAATTACGCATAATCATAAACAAATAAAAGCCAGCTTTAAATTTAGTGCAAGCTATTTGACAACAAATTATATTGAAAAACTGTCAAAAATGCTTATACTAAATTTAAAGCGCCTTTATTTTGTTTATGATTATGGGCCAATGTGTCTTTCCATCACTTAAACTAATTTTGACAAAACCGTTGTTCGAAGACGACGAATTCGATTAAGAAATTCTTAATTTTTCCAAGTCTTTGTTTTTAATAATATATTTCTTTATTAATAATTATGTTTTTTTTTAATTTATTGTATTCTCTATTTGAATAGATTCTTTTAATTTTTTTTTTTTAAAGCGACAAAAAACTAAAGTCAAAGCAATAAAAACGAAAACAACAGCTAGTTGCTGAAATTCGTTTCGAAGCATTTCATTCAGCTAACTTCGTAAGCACAACTTTCTGTGCAGTTAACTGAAGCAAAATGATCTTTTATTTCTTTTTTGCAATTGCTTCTTACTTTCGCTGATTGCTTTTTCATAGTCATAGCAAAGCAATCACATATGCATTGCTCTATAAGACAGGTGCATATACAAAATATATATGCAGGTTCTGGTAATTAAAATAGTGCCTAGACTTTTTTTTATTAACCCATTTCATTGTACCTATATGAAACATGTACAGATTTGGAGTTTTCAATTTTACATTATAGAACTGGTGCAGGTAATAAGTAAATAGATACAGGTACTGATACTTGATATAGGGCTTAGGAAAGCACTACGGTATGGAAAGGCTTATAAGGAAGTGATATTCGGATACAATCTCAGTTGTTATAATATCTCAGCCATTGTCATTGGAAATAAATCAGTTTATTCAAAAATCATGGAGAGATTCAGCTATAAAGAATTGACTGAGGAGTATTTAAGAAACAAGGAAGATGTTCTAAGCTACTTTCAAAGCAAAATAAACTTCGAAATACCATTTGACTTAGAAGAGAAATTATCTGTTTTCGTCAAAAATTTGAAAAAGCGCTACAGCCAGTATAACTACACGAAATTAAGATTTTATAAACATAACGAAAAATGGCTGGAATGCGAGATAACTGTGCTGAGAGCTTCAAAGACTATCGACAAAATCAGCGCAGTAAGACCAAAAAAAGAACTTGACAACTGCAGCGATAGATCTAAGAGGCGGAAGCTAAAGGATCTCACTAATAAAATCGGAAGTGAAAATGTTCAAGAAACTTTCCTTCATCAATTGCGAGCAGATAAAAAATATGCAAAACTGGAAATCATTGAAAAAGTTATTGATCTAGTCCAGTTAGAACAAAACAAATTCTTAAAAGTTTTCCAACACCGTGCGAGGAAAAACAGCACACAAATGAGGAGGCATAAGCATTATTTTTGGATTTAAATTAACAAATCACCAATATACTGAGATCAGATTGCGTGCGATTGACAAAGGTTCAAATCTTTATCCATCATATCATCACATAACTGCTGCTAAAAAGGACTGTTTGCCATCTAACGACACTATTGCAATTACACCAAATTCGGCAGAGGTACAACTACAATCATTACTTGATCACACAGCACAACGCTTGCTACAATCATTTAAAGAAAATGAGTTGTACCAATATGGAAACTGCAAGTTAATTCTTTTTTGCAAATGCGGATGTGATGGTTCTTCTGGACAAAAATAATGCAAGCAATTGTTATGCGAAAATACTTTGGACACGGATATGTTCATGGTGTCATTTGTACCATTGCGATTAAAAAAGATTTTGGAAGACTCAGAGCCATTGACCAGCACAACGCACACCAGGGATATTTGGAAAAATCGCTCACTATTTTCCACGAAATACTGCAGGCCCATCAAATTTGAATTCAAACAGGGAACCCAGGATACCATTAAGAAAGAAGTAAGCGATATCAGAGCCCAAATTGCACAGCTTAATCCATTACAAATATAAATTAACGGGCAGGAAATCGAAGTAAGCTACCAATTAGTGCTAGCAATGATTAATAGAAAAGTATGTCAGGCTTTGACTGAAACAAACGGTTCATTCAGCTGCATCTTATGCCAGACAACATCAAGCCAAATAAACCAAGTCCCAGGCAAATCAATAGATAATACTGATGCATATGAATTTGGATTATCCCCACTACATGCAAGAATACGATTTATGGAACACATATTGAAAATCAGATTTGATTTGAAATTTGGACCTACAGGATCAGTAAGAAACAACGACACCAACAAGAGGAGTTACAAAGTTTAAATAAGAAACATGTCCAAGATGAATATCGAATATATGGATTAGTTATAGATCAGCCAAAACAAGGTTCAGGCAATAAAAATGATTGAAACACATCAAGAAGATTTTTTTCAGATCCGGAAAGAGCATCTGAAATAACAGGAGTTGATTCAAACCTTATTTCCAGGTTTAAGATTATCATCGAACTACTTGCATGCAATGAACAAACTGACTCGAAAAAATCTAGTGATTACGCTAAGGAAACTGCAAAAATATATGCATACCCATACCCATATAAATACCCATGGAGAAAAATGTCTGCAACAGTTCACAAAATCCTTTATCATGGAGAAAATGTCATTAAATATCATTCAGCACCACTTAGAGATCTATCGGAGGAAGCTCAGGAAAAAAGAAATAAGGATCACAGATTTTATAGAGAACACAACACCAGAAAAATGTCACGCAATTGCACAAATGAAGATGTTCTTAATATATTATTGGCAACGTCAGATCCGCTCATCTCTAGCATGCGACATCAATGGAAAGTGGTACACCTGAACTGAGATAAAGAAGCGAAAGAGCCGAATAAAAATAATTCAGAACCAGAATATTCCAACCAAATAAATAATAATTAACATACGATTTTTCTTGTTATAGTAAGATATAAAAAATGTCCCAATATAAAAAATCATATTAATAATTAATAATAGAATGTTTTATTTATCAGCATATGACTCTTTTAAATAAATAGAGAAAATTAAAAAAATAAGAAAGGCATTATTTCATACTAAGAGTTCAAAATTTCAAAAGTTCAACTTTGACCTTGAATTTCTTATTAAGTACTCAATCGATTTTATTAAATCGATTTTAATCGTCATTAAAAAAATGACAATAAAGAGAGCGGTCATTTAAGCTGTGTTTAATACACATTGGTTGCATACAGCGGAAAATTTTCTGCGTAGCTGTTACACGACTTTTGGGCTGAATGGGGATCAGGGGGCGAACATGGCGACGTGTCTGACTCAACCTGGCGAGACTAGCATTATCCATGCGGAAATCGTCGCAAGTCGACTCAAACCTCCTCGTGGTGTTCCATGAGCAACGGCAAACTCGCATCCGTTAGTTTGACGGCTAATTTGAGCGGCGGTTCGCTTCGTGGACCTTAAACATGGAATGTGCTCAGAGTTTGGGTCCCGCCACATTACTACTGCCCATTGAAAACTAAACCAGCCTCGGATAAGAACCCCAATTACGTTGACGACCACCGCAAACGAAAAACGGACAATGATTTACGGGTATGCACCTGGAATGTCCAGACCCTTTATAAGGTAAGGTGCAATTTTCCAACTGGTGAAAGCCCTCAAAACAATATACGCAAAACAATATACATCACCGCCATTCAGGAAATGCAATGGAAAGGGCAGGGCTTGTCTAAATCAACCGACTGCGATATCTACTACAGCTACCATGCCGAAAAGCACGAATTGGGATGTGGATTCTTGGTTAGCCAAAAACTACGCCACCTTATTTTCCGGTTCACACGAACGAAAGATTGGCCACGATCCGAATCAAAGCAAAATTTTTGTTTATTAGCCTTATTTGCGCGCACGCCCCAACGGATAAAAAGAAAGAAGCCGTCAAGGACGCTTTCTGCGCTAGTCTCGAGGTCCATGACGTGAAAATAGTCCTTGGCGATTTTTATGCGAAAGTCGGAATGGAAGGCATCTTTGGCCCCACTGTCGGTCAGTTCAGTCTTCATGAGACCTCCACGAAGAATGGTCTAAGACTGATCGACATCGCCGTAGAACGAAAAATGGTAGCTAGTAGCACCAGGTTTAAGCACCTCGACATCCACAAGGCCACTTGGCTGTCCCCGGATCAAAAAACGTGAAACCAAATTGATCATGCTGTAATTGGCGGAAGGCATGCCTTCAGTGCTCTAAATATGTCGGGGGGTCAACATTGACTCCGACCACTATCTTGTTACAGCCAAGATCCGCATGCGATTATCAGTGTGGTCTTCGACCTGGAAAATCCACCATAAACCAGATTTTCACGCTACGACAAATCCTGGAAAAACCCCACGAAAACCAAATTGACACACATCACATATATGTCGATTACAAAGCTGTGTTCGATAGCCTCAGAAGGGATTGCCTATACGCAACAATGTCTGAGTTCGGTATACCTGCAAAGTTGGTAAGACTTTGCAGGATGACGTTGAGCAACACATGCAGCTCCGTCAAGGTAGGAAATGACCTCTCCGAAACCTTCAATACCGAAAGAGGTTTCAGACCACTGATCTACTGTCTTGCAATCTCTTCAACATCATCATGTAGGGGATCGTACAAAAAGCCAGTGTGCTTCGTAATGCCACCATTTTCTATAATGGTGTCCAGCTCCTTGCGAACGCTGATGATATTGATATTGTCGGCAGAACCAAGAGAGATGTTACTGCTTCGAAACACCGCTATCGAAAAGGAATTAGTTTCACCGCTATCGAAAAGGAATCAGCCAAAGTGGGTTTGACGATAAATGAGGGTAAAACAAAGTATATGCTGTCTACGAAGAAGGGAGCGCGGCGTCTAGACTCCCACGTTTCATCCGGCAGCTATAATTTTGAAGTAGTCAAGGAGTTTGTATACCTCGTCACCGCCATTAATAACAACAACGAAGTCAGCCTGGAGATAAAGCGAAGAACAATAATTGCTAATAGGTGCTACTAGGGGCTCAGTATGCAACTAAGTTCCAGAGCCCTCTCTCGATCGACAAAACTAACACTCTACAAGACGCTCTTTCTACCTATGCTGCTTTATGGCGCTGAGACATGGGTAGTATCGCAAACTGACGCAGCCGCTCTGGGGGTGTTCGAGAGAAAAGTTCTTCGCAAAATCTTCGGTCCTGTTCGAGTCGGCGATGACTATCGCACCCGAATGAACCACGAGCTGTATGAGCTCTACAAAGACATTGACGTAGTTTGGCGTATAACTGTGCAACGACTACGCTGGCTGGGTTATGCCTATCGTAAGGACGACGAAGCTCCAGCGAAAAGGTGCTCGAAGCTCAAAGGTTGTTGTTCAACGACGACGAGGGAGACCATGCCTCCGATGGATGGACCAGGCCGAGGAAGCCCTAACCGCACTTGGTGTATCCGATTGGAGAAGGCGTGCGCAAAGCAGAGGCGCCTGGCGAGAGCTGATGAGGTCGGCCGAAACCCGAACACGGGTAACTATGGCCACTTAAGTAAGTAAGTGGTATATTGCAATAAGCGCTCACACAACATGTTCCCTGAGCGGTCACCATTTTAGGGAGCGAAAATATTTTATACTACTTCACTACTTGAGTGCTCTTTCGGATAGAATACAGCCATGGTCGAGTAAAGTTCAATCTGAGCCCAACTAAAACTGATGGTCCACATTTGGGTTGCAGATACGTCGTAGCGTTTATTTTTGTGTCGAAATTGTGAAAAAAAACCAATATGTTTCGAAAGTTTTGCAACACAATGCCGACGTTGTGTTAGTGAAAATTACTTTGAAAATACTTATCACATCAACTATTACTTATCACACTTATCAAAATAAAATTAATTATTTATATTATGAAACAGAAAACTTATGAATATTTTTATTTTATAATATTACTATCAATATATAGGAGTGCAACATAATCTGAGGTGTTTTGAATATGATTTGAAGCTAAATGTAGATGGGAAAGAAGATTTTCGTTAAAATAAAAGCCAAAAATTTTTTAAAATTAAGGCTTCAGCGTAATTCAAAAAATTTTATAATAATTTCATATATTAATAAAAAGTGTTTTAGAAAATTTTGTGTGTCTTCTTAGAGTTTCAGCCACCTCTAATCAAAGATATCTTTCGTATCAAGCCTAACCTGGATAATCCCAATTCGATAGTTATCATCAAATAGTTTTCTCCTTTTGATCGAAACCTGGTTTTGAAAGCGTTCGGGGCATATCGCAGGAAAGAAAAAACAGCAGTGAATCTTAGAGCTGCAGGTTTTGATTACGATCAAAATATATTTCTACATGAAAGCTGAAATCCGGACACTCGCAAACTTCTCCAAGCTGCAATTATCTACAAGCGTCATAAGAGCATATATAATGCGTTTACATTTCGTGGCAGAGTTTTTGTCAGAATTGGAAAAAACTCTGATAGCTTTCGAATCAACAGTATTTATGATCTTCGTAAAACTATTATTGATTCTTCTAATGATGCTGCCTCTTCAATTTAACTCATTATCTATCTAATTTATTTTTTGCAAATTTCTAGATGTAATTCTTTTTTATTCTTTCTACTTTTCTGTCAATCTTCTTTATGTTTGCCTTAAGGTAACTCTCTGTGCTGTTCGTTCTCATGTTAGGCTCTAGTCATTTGGCTGTTGGCGCTAATGAAAACCATAAAGATTTAATTCAGGTGTTGTGCAAACAACAGCCTGAATATGGCCAAATCGGATTATATTAAGCATGTTTTTGTGGATTCAACTGTAGACACTATTTGTATCTCTGAAACGTGGCTGTGTGACAATATAGATGATACTTTTTGTGAAATAAATAACTATAAGTTGTTCAAAAATGATAGATGTGACAAAAAGGGGGGAGGAGTTGCAGTTTATTGCAAAAATAATCTGACAGCCAATATAATAAGTAAATCATTGTTAAGTTATAAGTTAAATTGAGCTTCTAAATTTAACTATATCTGACCGTAATACCAAAATTTGTTAATTGTGTGTGTATAACGCAAATAAATATTATCCTGTTGATTCATTGTTCTGTGAATTGTCTAAATTTATTACCAATCATGACGTTGTTCTACTGTGTGGTGATTTCAATGTTAATCTTTTATCAAATGATTCAGTAAAACAATCTTTATATGATAAGATTTCTTCGTTGGGCTTATCATTTGTTAATAATACGTTGCCTACCCGGTTTTCCAATGGTACCAATCCAAGCCTCCTTGATTACTTTATGTTTCTGATTCTTCTTTTGTTTCTCTATTTGATCACATTTATTTTCTCTCGGATCATGACTTAAATTTCGTTAAATGTTAACTTGTCTCGTAATGTTACTTCTAACTCTTTTTCTTACCGTGATTTCAAGCATATTGATTATCCGTCCTTGCTCAATGACATATCCTTGATCTCGTTTAATGAATGTTATCGCTGTAGTACTGTTAACGACACACTTAGTGCCTTATTAAGTCCTATGAAATACCTCTTCGAAAAACATATTCCTTTGCGTAATTTTCGTGTAAAAAATGTGAGTTGTCCTTGGTTTTCTCAGCATGTTCTTAATTCAATAAAAAATAGAAACAAGTTGCACAATTTATGGAGATGAAATCTGTCACCTTCAAACTGGGAAAAATATAGGAAAGCGAGAAATGAAGCTGTTTTAGTAACAAGGCAATCTAACAAGTATCTAAAAGTCTAGATACTTCTCAGCTAAGCTAAACCTATCCCTGCCTTCTAAAACTTTGTGAACAAATATTAAAAAACTCGGGGTATGTAATAAGAAAAATTTTGACTGCCAAAATGACCCAGAAACACTCAATAGCTGTTTTTTAGACAATTCATCTCCTTTGACTCACAATAATTTGAATGTTAGTTGTAATATATCCGTTTTGCATTCTTTTAATATTGTGCCTGTTAATGAATTCAATGTTGGAAAATGTGTGATGCAGTTAAACTCAAATGCGATGGGTGAAGACAACATTCCGATTAGGTTCATAAAAATCTTATTACCTCATATAATAAAACAGCTTACACACCTAATTAATTATTGTTTTACATCGCCTTCATTCCCGGATATGTGGAAAGTAGCTATTGTGTTACCAGTGCACTATGGGTAAAACGTGGCTATTTTTGGCATAAATTCAATTTTTTTTTTGTTTAAAATTTAAAATCTGCTTTCGTTTTTTTGAATTCGTATACTCTAACGGTTATATAAATTTTTTTTTATAATGTTTATGTTGCACACCCTGTTATTTTATGAAAGGAAAAAATCAGCTGTTTCAAGGTTGCATTATGAACAGAAAATGCGCGCGAAATTTTTACTAACTTTGATCGTGAGTAAAACATTAATTGTAAACATTGTGAAAAAGTTTAAATATGGAAGAAGTTAGACAAGGTATGTAAAACAATTTGTGATATAGTTTAAAAAATAGTTGTGTGTTATTGTTTAGTAAGTCAGTGTTTTGTTGGTGTGTTAGTGTAGGTCGAAACTAACAAACATACGTTTTTGTGTGGAATATAACTTCTGTGTATAGAAAGGTATTTGCAATATTTCTTTTAAAAGTTATTAATCAAACTTTATATAATCAAACTTTTTGCTCCTGTTTGTTCCATTTGGGAAAAAACTTCATTTTGTAGTTTCATACGAGTTTTGCCATTCAACACTGCTTCAAGTTTGGAGCAACAAAAATCGACAAGCAGATAGTGTAAAAGAATTTATTTTGGAGAACATTAAACAGCAAAACTTATCAGATGAGCAACATCAGTTAATTACAGAAAAAGTCAAGCAATTTATTGCTTTCATAAAATTAAATTTGCCAAAATGCAATCGAATACTTGACCGATTTAAAAAAAAAACACTCGCGTTGGCTTGCATCCAATATAACTATTGAAATAAGTGATTGCGGCCTGCCCGGCAATAAACGAGATCGGAGGCATTTAGACTATACTGATGCAGGGCCTCGTTTGAAGAGAAAGTTAGAATCTGAGCTTGCCGCAGAACAAAAACATACAACACCTCTTTTATTGCACGCTGCTTCCGTTTCAGCTAAAAAATCAAACGAAAAACAAACTGCATTTGTGTTGAAAAAAGCTGTAAGCAACGAGAACATAACAGGAGTTATAAGGAAAGTGGAAAGGAGTGATCCGTTGCCAATAAGTACTGATGAAGCATTAGCTTTTTTAATTGAAAATGGCTTTACAAAGCAGCAATACATTAACATGAAAGCATTAAATAAGCAGCACGGATGTGACATGTATCCCCCTTACTCCGAGATGGTACAATCAAAATTGAAATGCAGACCTAAGGAAATCAGCTATTGTGATACTAAAACAGAAGTAACAATGCAAAATTTACTGGACCATACAGCTGATCGCATACTTGAAATGCAGAAGGACGTCCTTGATGTTGCTGCACCAACACATTGCAAATTAATTGTAAGTTATAGGTTCGATGGTTCGACAGGACAGAGTTCATATAAACAACGTTTTGAATTGGATGAACATATTGGACTAGACCATTCCCTCTTTGTGACAACCATAGTTCCATTGATATTAATATATGAGCTAAATAGAGTTATTTGGCTAAATAACTCTCCACAGTCTGTCAGATTCTGTCGGCCTCTAAAAATGGAATTTATAAAAGAATCTACTGAACTTATTTTAAGTGAAAATAGTAAGTTAGATATTCAAATTAAAAACCTCCAAGAACGCATCTATGTTCACAAGGGCAAAAACATTCTTGTTAAATATGAAGCACATATGACTCCCTTAGATGGTAAAGTTCTGAATATTTTAACTGGCACCAACTCATGTCAATCCTGCCCACTATGTGGTGCTAAGCCAAATCAACTTTTAAAAACTCATGACTTCAACTCGAAAATCTTTGGCGTTAAACCAAATAATCTTAAATATGGCGTAAGCCCATTAAATGCATGGATAAGATTTTTTGAATTTGTATTAAAAATCTCGTATAGAATGGAATTAAATATATATGGCGTGTTAAAAATGATGACAAAGTCAAAGTCTCTTTGCGAAAACAGTACCTTCAAGAAAAGTTGTGGACGGAAAGGGGTCTCAATGTAGACAAACCCAAACAAAATGGCAGTGGAAATAACAACGATGGAAATACTGCAAGAAGAGCATTTAGAAATGTTGAGCTTTTATCATTCATTATAAATTTCGATTTAAATATTCTCAAACACTTTTACATTATATTGATTGCCATCTCTTGTGAATATAAGATTGATACAGAAAAATTCAAAAACTTTTGTGGCCAAACATTCAATATGTATTTTGAAAAGTATTCTTGGTATCCAATGTCTCCAACTGTGCACAAAATTTTGGTACATGGGCACCAAATAATGGATACTTGCAAACTTCCTTTTGGAGTTCTAGGAGAAAATGCATCAGAACCGAGAAACAAGCTGTATAAAAGCAACAAGAGATCGCATGCAAGGAATGTATCCGATTGGATTACATGACAGACGTTTTTAATAGAGCATTGGATTCTTCGGACCCATTAATGTCCACCCTAAGTATAACAAAACGAAAAAATACCAACAAAAAGAAGAGCCTGCCCAGAGAAGTCATTGCCCTTTTCGAAACACCTGGTATTGACTTTTCAGACACATTAGAAGGATGAAAATGAAGCAGAAGACGGTGAGGCCGACGAAAGTGACAGTTTTGGACTGGAGAATATTGAGTTGGAAGAAGAAAATGAAGACGATTAAGTTAGAAAATCTATATTCATATATGGTTTGTAAAATGACAAAGACATATTAGAATTTGTCTCATATGATTTTTTTTCAGGGATCCGGTTGAGCCAACCTTACTTTAATTCAACTTACCTTTATTCAACTATCTTATTCAATAATTTAAGCTTTAACAAAGTTTCTGGAAAATAAAATAAAAATAAAACTTAAGTGGTTTTTCCAAAAAGTGAGGTTATGAAATTGTTTTTTTAGTACTGGCCCCTAATGGGTTAATAAAATAAAATATTTTTAGATGCAAGCTTACAGATTCTTGAAACAGCTTTCTTTTTTTTTATTCAATATTTATATTTAACATTCAAATTTTAATTTAATTTAATTTAAAGAACATTGCACAACATGACAAGTCTTTTATAGTACATCAAAGGAATATAAATTTTATAAATTCTTAACTTAACAAAATTTCATTACATTATTTATTCTTATATAAGTGAGATTTTAATATCATATAAAAATAAGCGAGTAATTAAGACAAAAATATCAATATCAAGAAATAGAAAAAAAAAACAGAAGAAAAAAAAAATCTAAATTAAAAAAAAAAAAAAATCTCAAAAAATTAAAAAAATCTAAAATGAGATTATTGAAAAATACAAAAAAAGGTTTATCTTTTAGTGGAAGAAAAATATCTAAATATTGTATGTTTAAAGCTGCATCTTGTAGTCATTTGTTTTAAATAGCTAGGTAATGAATTCCATAGTCTAATGGTGTTTATGTTAATGAATCTACTGTTGCTGAGGTAGCTGTGGCTGGGAATAATAAGATTGGTCGACCGAACAGAATGGAAAAACTATAATTCTCATAAAGGTACCCCGGATGTTGTGTATTCATAAGTCTGTGTAGAAAAATAATATTACGCATGTTTAAATATTGCTCCAAGCTACAGCTAAGAATTTCCCTATTTTTCGAAGTAATGTGTTCATATTGTTGAATATTAAAAACATATCTAATAGCATTGTTGAAAGCTACAATGAGCTTATGCTGAGGCTAAGAATCATTCTACTAAACACTACCTCAGAAAAATTTATATGCGGCATTATTAATTGGACTACAAGCCTTCTCAGAGTTTCAACGGGAGTAAATTCAGAAGAAGCACGTAAATAACGTAGAGTCCCATAGAATTTACCAAAGGTGTCAGGCGCGGATTCAGGGGAGTTGTGGGGGTTCAACCCCCTCCGAAATTCTCGGAGAACCTGGATTTAAATGTTATGTAGCGTTTATTAGGTGGGTCTAAGGGTACTAAAAAGAAAAACAACGATTTTAAATTATTTATTTTAAATACTCACACCAGAGTTCTGTTTCTGTTTTTTTATGTTCCTTGCGATATCGCTCGCTTAGCTGTAAACAGTCATACATCGTTGATTCCATGTGATTTTGACGATACCGTTTTTTTCAAATGTTGCACGTCAATAGTACTTAAAAAATAGAAATATTATATTTATTTCATTTTTTTTTTTGTAATTTTTACACAGTGGAAAATTAAAAACTAAAAACCAAAATTTGTGATTCGGACATGTAGAAAAACAACTATATCTTCAAAACTTTAAGTCCTACTAAAAATGTTCAGGATTTTTTTTAAGAGATCTTTTTCACATTTTACAAATGTGCAGTTCCTTACCAACACATTAATGAACAATTTTTCAAGTTCAGCACGACTATTTTTTTGGAGTTTTTAAAACATCGTCGTGTTTCATATTACGTACAAAATTGTACGTCGAAGAATTAATGCTTACTATTTTAAACGAATTTTTCAAAAACTGCCTAGACAATTTTATCATTAAAAACACTTTAATTTTAAATCAAAAATGTAATTTTTAGAATTGTTTGTACTTCTTATAGTATTTTATAATTTTAAAGCTAGTAATATACCTCCGAAAGCTTTTAATTTTGCTTCAAAGATATATAATTTTTTATTTATTTCTTTTATTCCTTGATAAAAGAAAAGCCGTAGGAGGTATACGATCTGGAAAAATTAAAAAATACAGTAAGAAGTAAAAAAAATAATCCCACTTTTAGTTTGAAAGTGTTTGTATGAAAAAATTGTGTATGGAGTTTTTTAAAAAATTAGTTTAAAATAGTAAGCATTAATTTTTCAACGTAAAATTTTAAGAATGCATTGAAAATAAATGCCTCAATATGACCATGTTTTCAAAACGCCAAGAAAAAAATATTTAGTAGTCGTGACCTTGAAAAATGAAAATAAGTTTCCAAAAAATTTAAATTTTTTATAAAAGTGTTGGTAAAAAACTACACCACATAGAAGATCAACTCAAGATCTCAAGATCTCTTAAATATCTCCTAAGCATTTTTCTTTAGGACTAACGGTTTGAAGATATAGTGGTTTTACTACTGTCCAAATGACAAATGTTGATTGTTTTTTAATTTTCTACCATGTATAACTAAAACGAGAGAAGCGAAGCTTTTTCACAGTTTCATAGACTCTACGCAGATTAAAAACGTATCTGCGAAGCAAAACCAAACCAAGAAAAATTAATACCATTTTACAATTGTAACGGCACACTAAGTGGTGTGTTCTGGCTTTCATGTTTGAAGGTGGCGTTGACTGTGAAGTTGAATCCACATTCGAACATGCAGGTCAGAATTCGCCATGGCTGTGTCGTCTGCCAACATGAGTGACATACTGCGTATGCCACGGCTGGCGCGTTCGAGGTGTGACAGCTGACCGATGACTTTGACAGCTTACACTTTGACTTTGACAGCTGACATTTTGACTTTTACAGTCAACACATTAAGTGACAGTTGACGTTTTACTGTGACAGCTGACATTTTGACTTTACCGTCAACACGTCGCGTGACAGATGACTGTGACAGCTGACAGATTACTTTGACAGTTCTGGTATTTCAACAGGGACGGTATACCCTTTTTATTTCTGACATTTTATGTCCTGTGGAAATCAGACATTTCCTTGACATTCTAATACTGACAGTTTGTTATTCTTATTTCTGACGTTTTTTCTTCTGACAGTTTCCTTTTACTTAACTATGACATATTTCTTTTTGTTGTTGACAGTTCTTATTTAACTCAGACAGCTGTCGCAGGTCCTGTGCAGCTGTCGCACTTCGAACGCGTGAGCCTTGTTAACCATACGCAAGTGTGTCACACATGTAAAGTTCGAAGAGCACTCCTCAGTACATGTTATCAAGTTTAAGCGCACCCTCAGCGAGGGTTCTCAAGCTTCAGAACGCTCCCTGTCGACATATTTGACAAATGTCAAATAACATTGACAAATGGCGAAATTTCCGCCAACGAAAATTCTTTTCAACTAAAGCTTTTCGTTTGGAACAACGTGGGAAGCATCCTCAAAGCAACATCCACACCCACAACTGCAATCAGCATCAACAGAACTTCAGCAGCAGCCTAAGAACACCCAGGTAAGTGCTCGTTTGAGTCGTTGTGTGGTTGCATTAAAGTTTCGTTTACTCCCCAGTCGTAGCCACCACCGACGCCACATATACTGGACACCAACACCCCAACATCAATAGCAGCATAGCCACCACGCACCGCAGCACTGGAAGCGCCAACAACAGCTACAGCAGTTGTAGCTGCGGCGCACACCCCAGCAGCCACCTGCAACATAATCGGCGTCATCCGAATGGCGGTCGCACTGTGCGAACTCTGTGTGGAGCGTGGAAAAGCGTTCTTCCAAAGGAATCATTTGATGTTACATCAGCGTCAACATTTAGACCGAAACGGGCTATTTCACAGCAACAGTATTCATTAAGATAAACTGCTGTGAACCAATGCTGGACATGAAAATGCTCGAACATAGTTTAATATGCTCTAAAAACAGGATGCTATACAACAAACAGCACAACAGCAAGTTCAGCAACTAGCGGCAAAGCGCCGACCGACCTTCACCAACATCGGTAAATTTAGCAGCCGCAACAGCCTCAGCAGCGGCGCACACACCAACACTCCAACAGCCACTTGCAACAGCAGCGGCGCCAACATCCACCACCGTATCAGCATAGCCAGCACGCACCCACCCACAGCTCAAACAGCAGCAGCACAGTCTACCACGCACCGCACCGTTACCACGCACCGGTAAGTGCTTGTGTGAAAGTTTTAGCTTTCAAGCTAAAATTTATAATTTTTAGGTGGCACGGTTACCACCCACCCAACGTGCAACAGCAGCAGAATTGCAGGACCAGCAGCCACATCACCTGCAGTAGCGGATGAGGAGCAGCAGCGCTCTCCAACAACAGGCAAGGCTCACAAACTGCAGCAGCACCAGCGGACCATCTACAACCGCACCCATCCGAGCAGCTGCACCCAAACTGGCCTGCTGCCTGCAATTTAAGCGCCTCAGGCAACAACGCTAAGCGGCTCATCTACAACATAGGCAACAACAATCAAGTCTGGGCAAGTACATAAGAAAGAAAAAACAAAACAAAAAAAATTTTTTTTATTCGGCTGGGTTTTACGGGTTTTTCATTGGCCTCCCCTACACTTGAAAAATTACATTTAAAAGTACTGGAAGTACTGAATGTAATTTAATTATTTTTAAGCAATAATTTTTAAGTACTTAAGTAGGTAAACAACCTCAACAATAACAATCAAATGTGTTAATTAATCTGAATAGTGAATTAGTCAGAGACATTTAGGCCCAGTTTCACCAACTGTGCTTGAGTTGGGCTTAGGTATAAGCTCTGAAAATGCGTTTCTTTAGCCATACTTAAGTTGAACTTAAGTATAGAAAATGCGTGACTTAAGTTATACTTAAGTCGTCAATAGCAAACAGCTGATATCATTCTGCAGAACAATGTTGAAAACAATTTTGGAAAATATTTTGTGAAAAAAAAAAAAAAAAAATGTTAAAATGGATTTTGATTGGGATTGCTTTGGATTCTTTTCTTTTACTCATTTTAATGTGTTTTACACTTTCCTATTAGTTTCCTTTTCTAATAAGTTTTTTTTTTCAAATGTCCTAAAATGAACACAAACTATTTTTGATGGTCTTGCCATATTATTGTTTTAAATTTTGGCAATAGTTAAATACGGATTGTGAAACGCAAATGCCTCAGAAAACTTAAGTTAAACTTTACTGAGTTTGAACTTGAGTGCAGCTTAGGTACAGTTTGTGAAACTGGGCCTTAAAGTCTCAACAGACATTTTTTTTAACATACAGAAAACTTTTCTGTACTGCATATAAAAATAAAATTTCTTTTTATAACTAACAACATAAAATTTAAAGATAAAATTTTGTAATTAAAAAGAATATTTAAATAAATATTTTATTTAAAACAAATAAATAAAAGGCACAAATTAAACAGACACTACCCTACAATAAAAGTAAACAAAAATAATAAGTTTTATTTAAAAGTAATAAAAATAACAAAAATTATGAAAATAATAAAACAAACAGCTTTTATTAATAATAACCATAATAAAATTAAAATAAAATAATAATATAACAATGAACTTAAAAAAAAATTGGATACAATTTTATTGAAATAAAAAATTAAATAAAAATAGCTACATATACACCAATAATTTTTGTTTTAATAATAATAATAAAACGAGAAGAGTAACACGTTTTTTTTTACATAAAAATCAAAAATAAAATATAAATAACATGTTTTTTTAATAAATCAAATAAAGAAATAAAATTTCAAAAATAAAAAAAAAATAAAAAAAAAATAAAAAGAAATATAAAATAAAAATTAAATGTAAATAAAAATTTTTATTTAAAAATAATATATTCAAAATAAAATTTATTTTTTTTTAAATAATATAGAACAAAAGTAAAATAAAAGAGAAAATAATTTTTAAATAGAATTTTTTTTAATTAAAAATAAAAACTAAAAAATTAAATTTGCATAAAATGTTGTTCATTTAAAAATTGAAAAAAAATATAAACAAAAATAAAAATGAAATTTATATTAGTTTTATATAAAATATGTAAAAATAGTTTATAAGATTTTTATATTAGTGCATTAAATTTTATATGTGTTAAAATGAAAATGTAAGTTCTATTTATTTGGTCGGAGGAGAGAATTGGTTGCGATAGGGGAGGACTACCTACTTCGCCCCGGGGTCCTCCATGGTAGGGAGGGATGTGTGGGCTGAGCCTGAACATCTGGCTCGAGTGTTGGTTGGTGGATGGGTGAGCCAGGGGCTCCCAACCTTTTCCATTTTTTTCTTTCCCTCCTCTCATAGTTTAATTTTTTTCTAGTTTCAGGTCCGGTAACTTTTATATTTTTTTTTTTGGTCCGAATCTCGACGCGATATGGTTTTTCGTATGCACGTGATTTATTTGTACGGCGAAGGTACGCGGGGTTGGCCACCACGAACCCCCCATCACTCCCGAACTGCTAGCACATAGGCTCACCAGCACGTGCAGTCGTGGCCAACTTCGGGTCTGCGGGTCACCTGACCAGGAGCGGTGGCGTCGGCTGAGGTAAGCAGACGCCCTGACTATTTTTTTTCTCTGTGCTGCTGTCACAGGGGCGCATCCAGCGTGCGCCCTCAAAAGGTACAAGTCAGGGCTGCTGCTTCCATGGTCGGCCTCACCGCTCAGCATTGCCAGACGCATTCGTTTTTTTTGTTAATTCGGTCGTGGCTCTATTTCGCTCCGCTACAAATTGGCGCCCAACGTGGGGCCTTTTGTTTCAGGGGTGTAAGATTTTTACGTGACCAATTTCGTTCCGCTTCAAATTGGCGCCCAACGTGGGGCCTTTTGTTTCAGGGGTGTAAGATTTTTACGTGACCAATTTCATTCCACTACAAATTGGCGCCCAACGTGGGGCCCGAAATTAATTCGGTTCCCATCTCTACTTTTTTTATGTTCGGTATCGTGTCGTGGATTCGGACCAATTAAAAAAAAAAAATGTAAATTTTTTTTCTAGCAGTTTTCATGGCATTCGTGTTGTTTTTTTTTCTCGAATAAAATCATCGGGTTTTATTAAATCGGAATATCCGGCATAAGGCTCACCTTATACCGGATCCGTTGGTAAATCGTCTGAACCGATTTATTCCTCTATGTGGCCATGAAATCTGCGATCGTGTATAACTTTCATACTTGTATTATACTAACTTCAATCATTTTAAATTTTTTTTTGTTTGTGAATTCTTGCTGAGAGTTTTCGTGTTGCGGGGGGTAGTGTCGAGTGTCGCATGGAATGCGATTTAGTCGCGTTCAATCGCACTGGTCGACCGCGGCACTCGGGACTATTTCGCCGTGGCATGGAACTTTCAGTAGGCCCATTTAACGTAGTTTTTTTTTGTAAATTTTTTTAAAAGGAACCCCTGACTCAGCCAGTAGGCAACCAACACTCAAATTTTTTTTGGGATTGCAACATTGTTGGTATCCAGCTGGCTGCAAAAGTCAACGTACGCAACAACAACAATACAAACAGTCAGTACCGTCTTAGTAGCCAGCCGGCTACCAAACTTATCAACATAAGTCATCGTTTTACGATAACAACAACAACGCAATCCAGCATATTGGCGAACGCTTGCTACAACAACGCCAGCGGTCATTACCTGGCCTTGCATAAAAGCAAGGCAGGAAAATGACACCAGCGAACAACGACTTTGGACAACAACAGCTAAGCGGTCATTAGTCTAGCCTTGAAGAATTGCAAGGTAGGCAAAATGACCGATTCATTTATTTTTTGTTTATTTCTATAGTTTATTATTTTGTACATTTTTTGCTTATTTCTATAGTTTTAATATAATTTATTTTAAGGAAAATGTATTATAAATAGATGGTAGAAAAATAAATTTAATCAGTTGTTCTTACAACCAGTGAAATTTGACTTGTGTGATCATTTGATATAGCGAACTTTTGGTGCAACACCTAAAGTTCAGAGTAAACATTTGGTTAACTAAATTTCGGTGCAACACCGAAAGTTAAGACCTAATCATTTTGGTGACCCTGACGATTAAATAGGACGAGCAGCCTTCAACAGAGCACCAAAAAACATTTTGGTGACACCGAAGAAGGACAAGCAGCCTTCAGCAACGCGCGATATCCTGGTTAATGTGCCAGTGGTGTCCAACATAAAAACAACACACCTCAGCATTCGGTGAACCCGATTTCGACACACAACGAAATATACATCAGTGGTCGTCTCATAAGACGCAGTATATTTTAATCATGGGATTCAATGAACTGATAGAACAACAGGACGAATTAAGCGTCACGATACAAAAATCAATTGCAAACATCAAAAAGGCACCATTTGACAGAAGGACGTCGGAATTTTTCACAGCAAAAATAAAGGAATTAGACGAACTATGGACTCAATTCAACAGGAATGACAACGCCATACGCAACGTACCTGGCTCGGATAGCAATCATCCATACTTTGAAAAAGACGTTCACAAAGTGATTGGTGCTAGATACAGTGAATGCAGAGAAGATTTGGAAAAACAACTACTGGCAAGCAAAACTGTTAAACCAGCACCCAGGAGTCAAGGAGGATTAGAGGACGCAAAATCAACACAAAATTTACGAGGCTTAGTAGAGAAGCAAAGGAAAATAATTCTTTCAACACAAAACTCAATAAAGGCTGCACTTGATGACATCAGTAAAAGCATTCATTCACCACGCTATTATGCCAATCTAGCAAACAACATAGAGCAACATTGGCATGTAGCACAAGAGATTCACAACAAAATATGGAGCTCTTGCGACTCAGGTGATTATAATTACGACGAATTCATTGCAATTGAGCAAAATATCAACGCTAATATCTGGCAGATTCAAGAATTGGCTCACACGGTTGATCAACAAAGTCCACCAACCAATTCATTTCCCACGGTCGAGCAAAAACACGCATCAAGTTTGAATCTACCGAAAATAGACTTACCAAAATTTGACGGTAACTATTCAAAATGGAGGCAATTCCACGACTTATTCACTGAATTGGTGGATAAGCAATCAATCCCACAATGCCAAAAAATGTGGTTTTTGAAATCCAGCTTGTGTGATGAGGCTGCAAGATTAATTCAACATTTCACGGCATCTGCAGTCAATTACGAAGCAGCTTGGAAGGTAATCAACGAGAGATATGAAAATCCGCGTATGCTGATCAATGCATCTTTAAAAAGGCTACTCACTCAATCAACATCCTATGCAGAAAGCGCAGCATCAATCAAGCTGCTTCATGATACTACCCTGGAATGCGTTCTCAGCCTCCAAAATCTCGGCGTAAAAACCGAAAATTGGGACCCAATATTGCTATATATATTGACCCAACATCTCAGCAAAGGTACTCATGCACTATGGGAACAATCGTTGAGCCAACCGAAGGAGATGCCGACACTCAATTCTTTCCTCAGCTTCCTGAACCTTCGTTTTCAATCACTAGAAGCTCTTAGTGCCAGAGCAGGCAAAGACGGCAGCGATCAAGGACGCAACAAATCGTATCAAGCATTGAGCGTGTCAATATCGACTGACCAAAGGTGCATCATCTGTAAACAAAACCATTTGCTTTTCAGATGTCAGGATTTCCTAACGATGACGCCAAAACAACGTTTAAATGCTGTCCAAGGAGCTAAACGTTGTGTAAATTGTTTTAAAAACGGTCACAATGCCACTTCATGCTCATCAGGGAGCTGCTTAAAATGTCATAAGAAGCACAACACACTTCTGCATTTAGAAGGATTTGGAAAGGTGGTCAACGCTGTTTCACAAAAGTCGTCTCAAAAACTATTTTCAAAGTCAGCACAAAACAACAATAGTATAATTGCACCAGCCCAAGATGTCCCAGCTTCTTTAGCTGCGCTGCAGGATCATTCAATAAACACCATGAAGGCATTGCTCAGCACGATTTCTGTAACTATAAGTGACAAGTGGGGAAAACAGATACCTTGCCGAGCTCTTCTAGACAACGGTTCACAGGCCAATTTCATAACAAAAATACTTGTGAAAAAACTTGGTCTGCACAAAAATACATGCCTCGTGGGAATCGAAGGCATTGGCAAAACTAAAAATCAGACTGCGGAAAGAGTCAACATTCAAATCTCGTCAAATAATTCAAATTTCAAGAAGCGCATTGAAGCTCACATATTAACAGAAATAGTGTCTAAGCAACCATCTCGTAGCATCGATGTAACCAAGTGGAACATACCAAGCAACCTGCAGTTAGCCGATCCAAATTTCAACGAAGCTGGAAGCATCGACCTGCTAATCGGCTCTGGACTTTTCTTTTCAACGATAAGCAATGGTAAAATTTCACTTGGAGATGGACGACCAATCCTTCAGAATACGCTTTTTGGCTGGATCATAGGTGGGGAATACAATCAGGAGACATCCACCAGTGATATCACCTGCGGTGTATGCACAGAAGATGAGTCACTCAACGAGACAATGGAAAAATTCTGGAGACTTGAAGAATGTGACTTACGGGTGGCAAACCTAACTGCAGCTGAACGACGTTGTGAAGAGGATTTTCGTCAAAACACTCATCAACTTATTGACGGCCGGTTTGTGGTAAAATTACCTTTTCAGCGTGACCCAAGTCTACTCGGTGAATCCAAGGACATAGCTCTACAGCGTTTTATAGCTATTGAGCGAAAACTAGTTAAACACCCTGAGCTCAAGAGTCAGTATGTGTCCTTTATGCAAGAGTATGAAAAACTTGGTCATATGGAAAAAATAGCAATAGACACCATCAAAGGACCGCACTACTTTCTTCCACATCATGCCGTTCTCAAACCAGACAGCTCAACAACTAAGCTAAGAGTTGTATTCGATGCGTCGGCAAAAACATCAACCAACTTATCATTAAACGAAATACTGGCAACAGGGCCAGCCATACAAGAAGACGTCGCCACAACGCTATTACGGTTTCGTCTCCCAAGATTCGTTTTTACAGCTGACATCGAAAAAATGTACCGACAGGTATTGGTGGACAATGACCACCAAAGGTATCAACTTATTTGGTGGAGAGAAGATCCATCACATCCACTTAAGTGTTATAAGCTCACCACGATAACTTATGGCACAACCTCTGCACCATACTTGGCTATGCGCACCTTGCAAGCGCTAGCTGAAAAACAAGTTCACAATTATCCGTTGGCAGCAGAAGTAGTGAAAGAAAATTTCTACGTCGACGATGTATTGAGCGGTTCCGACAAAATCACTACTGCACTCAAAATACAACGTCAACTACGCCTTATGTTAGGCTCCGCTGGATTCAAGCTACGAAAGTGGTGTGCAAATCACCGAAAATTACTACAAGATATTCCATCTAAGGATCAAGAAGTTACTCTTGACTTCAACAATTCACTTAATGAGAGCATCAAAACCATGGGTCTCACTTGGAATCCTAAAAATGACAATTTCAAACTAAAAATCCTGGTAAATAGTAATCAGAGGATAACAAAACGCACAGCATTGGCAGATATATCTCGCATATTTGATCCTCTTCGCTTCATTGCTCCAGTGACAACTACCGCAAAGATATTTCTTCAACAGTTGTGGAAACTTGAGGTGGACTGGGATGCCACACTCCCACAAGAGCTTCACACAACCTGGCTAAAATTCAGAACGGACTTCGAACTGCTGCAAGGCATCAGCATCCCTCGCCACATCTTTGGCCATAAGGAAACAACCAACCCTCAAATACACATCTTCGCTGACGCCTCAGAGCAGGCATATGGAGCTGTAGCATACATGAGGACATCAAGTGCTCACAATACAATAGTGGTACGTTTTATATGTGCAAAATCAAGGGTAGCACCAACAAAACAAATAACCCTACCCCGACTGGAATTATGTGCTGCTAAGTTAGCCGTAGAACTTATGCAAAAACTCCAAGAAGGCAAAATCATCAAGCAAGCGAATGTACATTTTTGGTCCGACTCCACTGCCGTGCTGGGATGGATAAATGCAGACTCATCTCATTACCATACTTTTGTCGCCAACAGGATTTCAGTCATTCAACAACTCACATCTCAACATCAATGGCGACACGTACGATCTGAAGATAATCCTGCTGATCTAATCTCAAGAGGGCTGACACCAAGCAAACTGATTAACAATAATTTTTGGTTATATGGTCCTCTGTTTCTGCATGGAGCGATAACAAGTTGGCCATTACAACCACCAAGGGGAGAATGTCCGTTAGAGCGCAGACTAAAAGCAGTAGTTGCCACATCGGCAACTGTTACAGATCCCACAACAAACTGGCTGGAAGAAGTCAACCACAAAAATTCTTTCCGTCGGTTGCAAAGGGTAATAGCATATGTACTACGCTTCATCAATCATACTCGACACAAATCAACAAAGGCAACAAGAACTTTATCTGCAGATGAAATAGAAGAATCGCTGCTACATATTGTAAGGCGTATGCAGCAGCAAGAGTTTGCTGACGATATTTATCAGTTAACTCGCTATTCAGCTGTGAGCAACAATAGTCCAATCAACACTCTAACACCTAGGTGGCCGGTTAGAATCATCTAAGTTGAGCTATGATGCAAAACATCCGATGCTGTTACCATATAATAACATAATCACAAAACTTTTATTGAACGATTTGCACAAGGAACACCTTCATGCTGGTCCTCAAACACTCATGTCTATCACGAGACAAAGATTTTGGCCACTAAAACTTAAAAACTTAGCTCGCTCTGTCACGCAACACTGTGTTCAATGCACTAGAGCTAAACCAAAACTATTACAACAATTAATGGGTAATCTACCCGCCGACAGAGTACAACCTGCAAGACCATTCATCACCACTGGAGTAGATTTCTTTGGTCCAATTTCGACACACTTCAAAATTCGAGGAAAACCACCGCTCAAGGCATATGTAGCTGTATTTTGCTGTTTCGCGACGAAGGCTGTTCATATGGAATTGGTTAGCGATCATTCAATTGATCATTGATCATTTGAACATGATCAACAATTGATCATTCACGATGACAATGCCCAACGAAAAATCAAAGATGAATGCAACATTAAAGGAATTAACTTCTCATTTATCCCACCACGTGCACCACACTTCGGTGGACTTTGGGAAGCGGCGGTGAAATCAGCAAAGAATTTATTACAAAAAACATTGGCATCCGCATCACTAACATCTGAAGAAATGGGGACCGTCCTAGCTGAAGCAGAGGCCATAATGAATTCAAGACCAATCACACCAATGTCATCAAATCCTAATGACTTACAAGCACTCACCCCGGGACACTTCTCATAGGAGAGCCTTTGACCTCAACAATTGATCCCAATGCCCAGCCAAACAACGCCAAAAATCCCACTAGATGGAAACTAGTCAGGCAGCTTAAGGCAGAATTTTGGAGAAGATGGTCCAGTGAGTATCTTCACGGCTTACAACATCGATACAAATGGCACCATGAGTCCAGAAACATCAAACCAGGTGCAATGGTCATAATCAAGGATGACAATCTACCCCCGTTAAAATGGCCACTCGGTCGTATCAAAAAGGTAATAAGGGGTCATGACGGGCTAGTTCGAGTCGCTGATGTACGCACATCAACCGGTATATCACGAAGAGCAATACATAGGCTAGCACCACTTCCAGTCGATGAAGATCCAATAAACGTCAATAAGGATGAACCAACCCCCTCCAGAGCACACCCGCATGCCTCCACAATTACTCAACCTCTAAGTAAACCTGAAGTACCTTCAAAAAGGATGCGACTGCCTCAACTAGCGTTCAGTAACATAGTATTAATAACCTTGTTAATACTGCCATTAATACTATGTACTCCGATTGAGGTCACACAGTTCAACAAAAATTCCGGCATACATTTCGAGACCATAGGAAACATTAAATTAGTAACAAAGGAGTGGAATTTAATTGTTTTCTATCTAAATCAATTATGTGATCAAGTTCATCAAGTAGCTACCTGCACGATCCTGGTTGACCAATTCATGCGAGCACTAGAAGAACTCAAGCAGGATAATAGGCTCTTCTACGCACATAAAAGACACGCAAGAGGAGCGATAGATTTGATTGGTAATATTGGGCATTCTTTGTTTGGAATTTTGGACTCCGAATACGCAACACAGATGTCTCAGACCATTGACAAGGTGCATTCGAATGAAGAACATGTACGGAGTTTGCTGAAAACACAAACATCAATAATGAATTCAACAATTAACATCATGAAACAGCATCAAAACGGGACCAAGATCAAACTAGGAATGATTGAGCATCAACTTGAAGAAATCGCTATTCGTATCAATATCACATCAGAAGAATCATTTCAAGAACAAACATTTAGACTGTTATTGTCATTAGCAGTACAAATGACACTAACACTTTCAAATCTACAAAGAATCCAGTCATCATTGTTAGATGTTTTAATAGACACTCATCATGGGCGAATTCATCCAATGCTAATCAGCCCCCAACAATGTCGACAGGAAATAATGAGTATCAAAAATCACCTTCCATCCCAATTTCAGTTACCCGTGGAGTATGACGAGTTACTATCCTTCTACAAACTAATGAAGGTTAAAGGAGGTATTTCGGAGGACTATGTAATATTTGACATCAAAATACCACTGGTCAGTCAGGAATTATTTGAAGTCTTCAAGGTGATACCCATTCCAGTTTTGATCAACAACACAATGAGATCCATAAAACCTTCAACTTCGCTCATGGCAATCAATCTACATCGTGATCGGTATTTTCCCACAACGCCCACAAAACTAAAACAATGTAGCCAAGCCAAAGAAGACATATTTCTATGCGCCAACATTCATTCAATTTATAACAAAGGAGCTAGCGAGCAATCATGTGAAATCAACTTGCTGAACAACGAAACCATTACTAACTGCGAGTTCACAAAAACCAATTCCAAGGAAATCTGGATTCAAATGGAACACGCAAATCAATGGATTTTTGCCGTATCAGCAACTCGAATGTCAGCAGTATGCAGCAACGATGTATTTCAAGTGGCTTTAAGTGGGTCTGGTCGCCTCAGCCTACAACCAGACTGCACATTGAAAAATTACTTTATCACCATACAAGGACATTTCATCGTCACCAGCTCCTTGCATTCCTCATACACAAAATTGGGCACTATGGCAGAACTGGACAGTCCTGATCCTATGGAACCATTTCTCCTAAATATCAAGGAAACAGCAGCAGAAGATCAGCTCCACCAACTGACAGCACTCCAAAACGAAATAGAAAACCTTAGATTTGAAGAACCAAATAACCTTCGGCCACATGATATCCATCAATACATCGTTAGCTACTCATGTATCCTCCTCATCGCGTGTATCGTTTCGTGGTCCGTGTGGAAACGAATCAGGAAACTTCACATCAGCAATCGATTATCACCACAACCAGCTCCAAGAAACCACGTCAACGCACCTGATGACGTCATAGAAGAACCGGAAATTATAACTATTTACGGAAGATAAGGTTGTTCGAAATTCGTTCAACGCAGGGGAGAATGTTGGTATCCAGCTGGCTGCAAAAGTCAACGTACGCAACAACAACAATACAAACAGTCAGTACCGTCTTAGTAGCCAGCCGGCTACCAAACTTATCAACATAAGTCATCGTTTTACGATAACAACAACAACGCAATCCAGCATATTGGCGAACGCTTGCTACAACAACGCAAGCGGTCATTACCTGGCCTTGCATAACAGCAAGGCAGGAAAATGACACCAGCGAACAACGACTTTGGACAACAACAGCTAAGCGGTCATTAGTCTGGCCTTGAAGAATTGCAAGGCAGGAAAAATTACCGATTCATTTATTTTTTGCTTATTTCTATAGTTTTATTATTTTGTACATTTTTTGCTTATTTCTATAGTTTTATATAATTTATTTTAAGGAAAATGTATTATAAATAGATGGTAGAAAAATAAATTTAATCAGTTGTTCTTACAACCAGTGAAATTTGACTTGTGTGATCATTTGATATTGCGAACTTTTGGTGCAACACCTAAAGTTCAGAGTAAACATTTGGTTAACTAAATTTCGGTGCAACACCGAAAGTTAAGACCTAATCAAACATTCTCTCCAAAGACCAAATAAGTTCATTTTTATGCATTTATATTTTTATATTGCGTCATCACTGCATAAAACAACTGTTTTTGTAGTGGCATAATTACCCAATTTTTTTATAAATATTCATTGATTTTTTTTTGACATAGCTGCAATGCCGTTGCACCATAGCACGGATGATATACCTGCTCAGGTAGAGGGTGCTGAGAATTTGTGCAGCATTTGCAAGCAGGCTTTCACAAAGCCTGAAGACATGGTGCTGACACCATGCAAGCACGTTTTCCACCGAGCATGTATATCTCAGTGGATTCATACGAGCCACAGTTGTCCGTTGTGCCGTACGCTTTGCAGCGACAAGAAACTTAGGCCTTATCAGTCAGCTCTAGCGGGTGCTTCTTCGTTACCTTCGCCAGGTAAAACGAATTCTAGCCAGGGCGCGGTAAAGAAGAGACGTCCGGCCACTAGAAGCCAAAGAAACTTAGGTTTCAGTCAGGAGCAAGATTCAAATACGAATCTTTCGGCGAGGCAGCCGTTTGCAAATGAGTCGGTCGAACGGTTGTCCGATCAAGCTGCTAGTGAGAATTATCAAGAGCCATCTGATAATTTTCAGCCCAGTTCGGCACAACAATCATATTCAGATAAAGATTTGCAGCTCTTGATTAATGAGGCAGTTCGAACCGAACTCGCAAAATTGAATTTAAACCAAGTCAGACATACTCCGCACGGAACAACGCCACATCCTGTTCCGTCGCAGGGTCTCCAACAGGCGCGAGCATCAATGCCTGTTGCAAATAACCACCAATATTTAAATTATCAACAACCTCATCTTCACCAGGCTCCACTTCCAGATGTCGGATACGGTCGAGGATATCCTCAGGGCTTTCCAGGTCCTCCGCCACCGAATCAGCAGGTGCTCAGTGGCAGTGGTGTTCCAGGTTGGTCCTCGCACTTTGTGTTGGCAGAGAGTGTTGCCAGCAAAATTTCCAACTGGAAAATCACCTTCAGTGGTAAAACTGATGCGATGACCATTGATAAATTTATTTATCAAATACACTCTCTGACAATGCAGAGCTTGCGGGGAGACTTTGGAGCGCTAGCTGACCATGCACACCTGCTATTCGTGGGCAAGGCCTTGGATTGGTTCTGGCGGTACCATCGAAGTGTCAACCGCATCGAATGGACAGCATTATGCGCTGAGCTTCGAAGCCAATTTACTGACCACCGAACCGATCTCCCGTCGCAAGCAAAAGTTCGATTAGAAATTTGACGAATACTATGAGGCAGTCTTGCAGCTTACAGACAAACTGCAAAGGCCTCTTGATTCTCAAGCTCTGTTGGAGATTTTGCGACGAAATTTAAAGCTAGATGTGCGACGTAGTTTGTTGTATGTCTCAGTGGGTAGTGTTAGTCAGCTTCGCGCGTTTGTTCGGAGGCGTGAATTACTGGACGAGGAACATGGAAGGAATTCCAGAAGCTTCCCTCCGCAGCGTCAGGTCTCCGAGCTGACATGCGAATCTGGTCATACTGACACCAACACAACAACTACCACAACAGATAATACTTTTTTAGAATTTCAACCAGCCCCTCATTAACTTCTGAGGTGGCATGCCAAACTGAGGCAATACCAGATGTAACAAACGTTAAAATTCAAATTTTGAAACGCGAACAAACGGCTTCTAGTGCACCACAAAGGACGTTCAAGCCTTTGCACGTGCGATGGCAAGAATATAACGCTGCTCGCAGACGTATTTTTCAGAGCGAGGGTTCCAGCCAAACAAAAAATAAAAGAAAGCAACGATCAACTGCAAGATTGAGGCAATTTTGGAGCAAGGTCAGAGCCTTGAGAAAATTTGCGTGCTCGGCGGTTTTGTCGAGTGCTCCAGAGAATGATGTTCGTCCTTACGCACCGGTCTCATTAGCCGGCGAGACGGTAGTAGGGTTAATCGATACTGGCGCTACTGTCAGTTGCATTGCCAACAATTTGGCACAACGACTGTTGTCTAATAAGCAACTGAAGTGGCAAAGGTATGCGATTGATTTGAAAACGGCGGACGGGACGAGTCATTCTTCTGCGGGAGTACTCGAACTCACCATCACCTTTCGAGGAGTCACCAAACCACTCAAGTTTTTGATCGTTCCAACTTTGTCTCAAGACCTGTATTTGGGAGTTGATTTCGTTAAAGCTTTTGGCTTGGCTGGAGATCTCTTTCTGGGAAATTACAACTGCTCTTCAGTCAGTGGCGTATGCGAAGTTGATTCTACTAGACATGTTTTGAATGCTCGTCAGCAAGCTAGACTGAATGCAACAATTTTAAATTTTCCATCTTTTTTTGAAGAAGGCTTAGGCCGCACTCGTTTGATTAGTCACGTCATTGACGTAGGAAATGCAAAGCCAGTCAAACAAAGGCATTTTTCTGTTTCTCCTGGTGTCGAAAAACTTCTTTTCGCTGAAGTCGATCGCATGTTGGCACTTGGTGTTATTGAGGTGTCTCAAAGCGCTTGGTCATCTCCTGTGGCTTTGATCGTCAAACCAAATAAAGTGAGGTTATGCCTCGACGCTCGCAAGGTCAATGAGGTCACTGTGAAGGATGCCTATCCTTTGCCGCTCATTGACGGAATCCTCAGTTGGCTTCCAAAAGCTCAATTTATTTCGAGCTTGGATCTCAAGGACGCCTTCTGGCAGATTCCGTTAGATGTAGCGTCAACTGATAAGACAGCCTTCACAGTGCCTAATCGACCATTGTACCATTTCGTTACAATGCCTTTCGGCCTATGTAATGCGCCGCAAACGATGTCCCGTTTGATGGACAAGGTCATACCTGCTCACTTACGAACTAAGGTTTTTGTTTATTTAGACGATTTATTGCTAATCACCGAGACGTTTGACGATCACTTATCGTTGCTTCAGGAGGTAGCCCTGTGCATGAGACATGCTGGTCTAACCATCAACATTGAAAAAAGCAAATTTTTGCTTAAGCAAATTCATTATCTTGGTCACGTGATTGGGCATGGAACCATAAGTACCGATCCAGAAAAAGTGAGGGCAATTCGAGGTTTTCCCTTGCCTAAAACTGTTCGACAACTTCGTCGTTTTCTTGGTGTTTGTGGATGGTACCGACGGTTCGTGCTCAATTACGCTTCCATCTCAACCCCTTTGACCAACATGTTGCAAAAGGCGAAAAAATTTGTTTGGACTGATGAGTCGATAGCCGCGTTTGAGGCCCTCAAAAACAGCCTTTGTAGTGCACCAGTGCTTCACAGTCCTGATTTTTCTCGTCCGTTTTCCATCCAGTGCGATGTATCTCAATATGGAGTCGGAGCCGTGTTGGCTCAGCGCGATGATGAGGGTAATGAAGTCCCAATTGCGTACATGTCGCATAAGTTTAACCAAGCGCAAAGAAACTATACTGTTTCGGAACAAGAATGTCTTGCAGCGGTCATGGCCATAAAGAAATTCCGAGCTTATGTCGAACGACATGAATTCGAAGTGATCACCGATCACGCATCCTTAAAATGGTTAATGGGCCAAACCGATTTGCATGGCAGACTTGCACGCTGGGCATTGAAACTGCAAGGTTTCAAATTCACCATTCTTCATCGCAAAGGTAGCCAAAACGTAGTTCCCGATTCTTTATCGAGAGTGCATTCGCCTGAAGCAGTGGAAATATCAGAACTAACAGAGAACTCGACTGCGATGTCGACAGTTTTAGATTTTTCTTCAGCGCCTTTTAAAACTGAGAATTATCTAAAACTGGTCAATGAATTCCAAAAATGTGACAGTCAGCAGCCGGACATTCAGGTCGTAGACGGGTTAATTTACAAGCGGTGTGAATTTGCCAGTGGTGATCCCACTCAAGAAGAACAGTCATGGAAACTCTGGGTGCCGGAGGAGCTGAGAATGTCTCTCATTGTTGAAGCTGACGATCACCCAATGAGTTCCCATAGTGGGATTCACAAAACATTGACTCGTTTAAAAATGTTGTATTTTTGGCCACGAATGGCAAAACAAGTACGTGATTACGTTCTAGCTTGTGAAGTCTGCAAAATGACCAAGGCTCCTAATTTTATACTTCGTCCGCCTATGGGACAACAGCTTACTTCGGTACGAATCTTTCAGAGACTCTACGTAGACCTTTTAGGTCCTTACCCAAGGTCACGCTCAGGGAACTTGGGTCTCGTGATTGTGCTTGACCACCTTTCAAAATTTCACTTCTTAGAACCCATTCGTACGTTTACCACTAAGAAAATCGTTGAATTTCTGGAAAAGCGAATTTTCTCTATTTTTGGCGTTCCAGAAATTATTACGACGGACAATGGAGTTCAGTTTAAATCTAATAAATTTAAAGATTTATTGAAACTTTATGGAGTAACGCATAATCTTACGGCCAATTATTCTCCTCAAGCCAATGCCGTAGAACGCGTAAATCGCTCAATCATAGCCGCGGTTCGTGTGTATATTCATCCTGACCAAAAGGATTGGGATGAATCATTGTTTGCGATTAGCGCAGCTCTCCGCAGCTCAGTTCTCTCTTCATCTGGTTTTTTGCCGTATTTTGTTGTTTTTGGACAAAATATGATTTGTCATGCAAAAAATTATGAACTTCTACGGAAGTTAAAACTATTAGAAGATCCAACGGCTGAAACTACGCCTGGGGAGAGAACTGAGCTGATTCGAGAGCAAGTACGAGAGAACTTGCGACAGGCATATGAGAAGAATGAGAGGCTGTACAATATGCGTTCACGACCAGTGAGTTTTGAGGTTGGTCAGGTCGTGTATCGAAGAAGTTTTGCCCAAAGCAAGGCTTCTGAGCATTTTAATGCTAAGCTGGCGAACGTCTTTGAGAAAGCTAGAGTCATTAAGAAGATGGGTTCGGCGTACTATGAGCTGGCTGATATGGCTAATAAACAGCTGGGGGTGTTTCACGCTAAAGACATTAGGGGATAGTGCCTTCAGTCCTTGCAACCAGTGTTCAACTTGTTCCGAAGAACTGTTTTGTAACGGCACACTAAGTGGTGGGTTCTGGCTTTCATGTTTGAAGGTGGCGTTGACTGTGAAGTTGAATCCACATTCGAACATGCAGGTCAGAATTCGCCATGGCTGTGTCGTCTGCCAACATGAGTGACATACTGCGTATGCCACGGCTGGCGCGTTCGAGGTGTGACAGCTGACCGATGACTTTGACAGCTTACACTTTGACTTTGACAGCTGACATTTTGACTTTTACAGTCAACACATTAAGTGACAGTTGACGTTTTACTGTGACAGCTGACATTTTGACTTTACCGTCAACACGTCGCGTGACAGATGACTGTGACAGCTGACAGATTACTTTGACAGTTCTGGTATTTCAACAGGGACGGTATACCCTTTTTATTTCTGACATTTTATGTCCTGTGGAAATCAGACATTTCCTTGACATTCTAATACTGACAGTTTGTTATTCTTATTTCTAACGTATTTTCTTCTGACAGTTTCCTTTTACTTAACTATGACATATTTTTTTTTGTTGTTGACAGTTTTTATTTAACTCAGACAGCTGTCGCAGGTCCTATGCAGCTGTCGCACTTCGAACGCGTGAGCATTGTTATCCATACGCAAGTGTGTCACACATGTAAAGTTCGAAGAGCACTCCTCAGTACATGTTATCAAGTTTAAGCGCACCCTTAAACGAGCGAGGGTTCTCAAGCTTCAGAAGGCTCCCTGTCGACATATTTGACAAATGTCAAATAACATTGACAAATGGCGAAATTTCCGCCAGCGAAAATTCTCTTCGACTAAAGCTTTTCGTTTGGAACAACGTGGGAAGCATCCTCAAAGCAACATCCACACCCACAACTGCAATCAGCATCAACAGAACTTCAGCAGCAGCCTAAGAACACCCAGGTAAGTGCTCGTTTGAGTCGTTGTGTGGTTGCATTAAAGTTTCGTTTACTCCCCAGTCGTAGCCACCACCGACGCCACATATACTGGACACCAACACCCCAACATCAATAGCAGCATAGCCACCACGCACCGCAGCACTGGAAGCGCCAACAACAGCTACAGCAGTTGTAGCTGCGGCGCACACCCCAGCAGCCACCTGCAACATAATCGGCGTCATCCGAATGGCGGTCGCACTGTGCGAACTCTGTGTGGAGCGTGGAAAAGCGTTCTTCCAAAGGAATCATTTGATGTTACATCAGCGTCAACATTTAGACCGAAACGGGCTATTTCACAGCAACAGTATTCATTAAGATAAACTGCTGTGAACCAATGCTGGACATGAAAATGCTCGAACATAGTTTAATATGCTCTAAAAACAGGATGCTATACAACAAACAGCACAACAGCAAGTTCAGCAACTAGCGGCAAAGCGCCGACCGACCTTCACCAACATCGGTAAATTTAGCAGCCGCAACAGCCTCAGCAGCGGCGCACACACCAACACTCCAATAGCCACTTGCAACAGCAGCGGCGCCAACATCCACCACCGCATCAGCATAGCCAGCACGCACCCACCCACAGCTCAAACAGCAGCAGCACAGTCTACCACGCTCCGCACCGTTACCACGCACCGGTAAGTGCTTGTGTGAAAGTTTTAGCTTTCAAGCTAAAATTTATAATTTTTAGGTAGCACGGTTACCACCCACCCAACGTGCAACAGCAGCAGAATTGCAGGACCAGCAGCCACATCACCAACAGTAGCGGATGAGGAGCAGCAGCGCTCTCCAACAACAGGCAAGGCGCACAAACTGCAGCAGCACCAGCGGACCATCTACAACCGCACCCATCCGAGCAGCTGCACCCAAACTGGCCTGCTGCCTGCAATTTAAGCGCCTCAGGCAACAACGCTAAGCGGCGCACCTACAACATAGGCAACAACAATCAAGTCTGGGCAAGTACATAAGAAAGAAAAAACAAAAAAAACAAATTTTTTTTATTCGGCTGGGTTTTACGGGTTTTTCATTGGCCTCATTGTTGCCTCCCCTACACTTGAAAAATTACATTTAAAAGTACTGGAAGTACTGAATGTAATTTAATTATTTTTAAGCAATAATTTTTAAGTACTTAAGTAGGTAAACAACCTCAACAATAACGATCAAATGTGTTAAATAATCTGAATAGTGAATTAGTCAGAGACATTTAGGCCCAGTTTCACCAACTGTGCTTGAGTTGGGCTTAGGTATAAGCTCTGAAAATGCGTTTCATCAGCCATACTTAAGTTGAACTTATGTATAGAAAATGCGTGACTTAAGTTATACTTAAGTCGTCAATAGCAAACAGCTGATATCATTCTGCAGAACAATGTTGAAAACAATTCTGGAATATATTTTGTGAAAAAAAAAAAAAAAAAAATGTTAAAATGGATTTTGATTGGGATTGCTTTGGATTCTTTTCTTTTACTCATTTTAAAGTGTTTTACACTTTCCTATTAGTTTCCTTTTCTAATAAGTTTTTTTTTTCCAAATGTCCTAAAATGAACACAAACTATAATTGATGGTCTTGCCATATTATTGTTTTAAATTTTCGCAATAGTTAAATATGGATTGTGAAACTCAAATGCCTCAGAAAACTTAAGTTGAACTTAACTGAGTTTGAACTTGAGTGCAGCTTAGGTACAGTTTGTGAAACTGGGCTTATAGTCTCAACAGACATTTTTTTTACTATACAGAAAAATTTTTATTTAAAAAAAATATATTCAAAATAATATTTGTTTTTTTTTTAAATAATATAGAACAAAAGTAAAATAAAAGAGAAAAAAATTTTTAAATAAAATTTTTTTTCTTTAAAAATAAAAACTAAAAAATTAAATTTGCATAAAATTTTGTTCATTTAAAAATTGAAAAAAAATATAAACAAAAATAAAAATGAAATTTATATTAGTTTCATATAAAATATGTAAAAATAGTTTATAAGATTTTTATATTAGTGCATTAAATTTTATATGTGTTAAAATGAAAATGTAAGTTCTATTTATTTGGTCGGAGGAGAGAATTGGTTGCGATAGGGGAGGACTATCTACTTCGCCCCGGGGTCCTCCATGGTAGGGAGGGATGTGTGGGAATAAATAGAGAATTGGTTGCGATAGGGGAGGACTATCTACTTCGCCCCGGGGTCCTCCATGGTAGGGAGGGATGTGTGGGCTGAGCCTGAACATCTGGCTCGAGTGTTGGTTGGTGGATGGGTGAGCCAGGGGCTCCCAACCTTTTCCATTTTTTTCTTTCCCTCCTCTCATAGTTTAATTTTTTTCTAGTTTCAGGTCCGGTAACTTTTATATTTTTTTTTTTGGTCCGAATCTCGACGCGATATGTTTTTTTGTATGCACGTGATTTATTTGTACGGCGAAGGTACGCGGGGTTGGCCACCACGAACCCCCCATCACTCCCGAACTGCTAGCACATAGGCTCACCTGCACGTGCAGTCGTGGCCAACTTCGGGTCCGCGGGTCACCTGACCAGGAGCGGTGGCGTCGGCTGAGGTAAGCAGACGCCCTGACTATTTTTTTTCTCTGTGCTGCTGTCACAGGGGCGCATTCAGCGTGCGCCCTCAAAAGGTACAAGTCAGGGCTGCTGCTTCCATGGTCGGCATCACCGCTCAGCATTGCCAGACGCATTCGTTTTTTTTGTTAATTCGGTCGTGGCTCTATTTCACTTCGCTACAAATTGGCGCCCAACGTGGGGCCTTTTGTTTCAGGGGTGTAAGATTTTTACGTGACCAATTTCGTTCCGCTACAAATTGGCGCCCAACGTGGGGCCTTTTGTTTCAGGGGTGTAAGATTTTTACGTGACCAATTTCGTTCCGCTACACAATCTAAAAAACATTTTATTTATTGATTACATATTTTATAAATATACTATGCATATCGTCGTTGGGCATGCAATAATGCGTATCAGCCACTTGCAATACCGCGTATATTGCAAAAAGGCAATAATTTAATTTTGGATTTTAATGGAAAAAAGTCTGGCAACTCTTGCTATATGTCAAAGTCACATATTTTTTTCCCGCAAAAAAGTTTTTATTAAATTGTAAATTTTTACTAGTTAAACTCAATTTAAAATCAATAAAAGTGATCTAATACGATAAATATCGTGTCCTGCGTCTGGAAGTTACAAATATGCCACCGAAATCAAAAGCTACAAGTAGAGCCAACTGCGGTGGCTGCAAAAGCCGAATAGAAGGTGACTGCATAAAATGCAACAAGTGCGCAAAATGGATTCACTCGCTATGCAGCGTCTTCAGAATACCAAAATGCTGTTGATTTCGATGACATGGAATATTTTTGTCTGGATTGCAAAAGAAAGGGTGCACGCAAGTAGGCTTCTGAAAATCTTCCTGAGAGCCAATTCAACTCAATAATAGCTAAATTAAGTCAGCTAGACGACATAAAAAAATCTGTCGAGTTTATGTCACGCCAATATGATGATCTCATTGGCATTGTAAACCAAAACAAGAAAAAGGTAGACTTGGTGTCAAAAGAGAATTTGAACCTGCGAAATGAGGTAAAGGAGCTGAAAAGTTCTATAAAGTTTTTGATGGAGGAAAGAGTGCACAACGATTGTATTGTTCGAGGACTTCAAGATGATACAAACAACAAATCAGGAACAGAGCTTATCACGGAATTGTCGGAAAAACTCAACATTCCAGTTGTCGCAAGCGACATCGCACAAGCTACCTTCTTTAAGTCGACTAACACCTCAAGCGACAACAAAACTGTGCTAGTAAAATTCAACACGTTCAAAGCTAAGTCGACGTTCATGGCGGCAAGAAAGGAAGTCAAAAAAGATGCGCTGATGAAGAACAAAATCTATATAAACGACTTTTTGACCAAGGAGAATCTTCAGCTGTTTGGACATGCCAAGTCGCTCAAAAAATTCGGCTATACTTTTGTGTACACTAGAGGAAATCGAATCCTTGTAAAAAAATCTGAGAACTCACGTCCAATTACTATCCGCTCATTTCAAGAGGTAGATACAATTATTTTAGCAGCAACAACTAACAACAAGCGAACTGCAAATTCAAGCCGGGTGATAATATCACAAGCTGAGGATGACGATGAAGATAAAGATAACTCATTCGAGTCTGTGCAGTAAGACGTTATGTATTTAATGTATTATATGTAAATAGTTTTAGCTAATGTATTCTTCAAGCAATTTTTTTAAAACTAGTTTTGATTACAATATTTTCTTTAGACAGCTATCAAAAAATTCTATTAACTTTCTTTCGCTAAATGCTAGAAGTATTGCTTCAATAGATAAGTTTAATGCCTTTAGAACAAAATTATCAGAATTCGACCAACCACCACAAATTATTTGTATACAGGAAACTTGGTTTCCTAATGAGCTGCTGGATATCTATGATTTACCAGGATATCAGAGCATTCACTGTTGTAGAGGAGATGATCATGGTGGCTTGTCCTTTTACGTAACGAGCAAAAGTGTCATTTCATAAGAATTGTGATACCTTCAATAAAAATATTCAACAAAAAATTAATGATAATGGGATTCTATCGATCACCAGTATGCGCATTAAATCAATTTCTCAAACTCTTGGAGGACCAATTCCAGCAGGTTAACTCGTATTGCTACGTTGCAATCGGTGACTCAAATGAGGATATTCGACCCAGTTCATTGGAAACGCATTCGGTTATAAATCTACTTAATTCATGCTGTTTGCGTTCATGCCACGATTTAGTTACAAGGCCCGTCTCAAAAACCTCTCTCGATAATGTTTTTTCAAACCTGCCGTGTCAAAAAATGTGGATAAGTTCCATAGAATACTCACGCAGTGACCATAATATTATCAGCTGTGCAATTGATGTAAACGTTAGGACGGAGAACTTTATAACAAATTACAAAACTGTTTATAACTATGCAAATATTGCAACAGATATTGATACAAACTTAAATGACAGCAAAGTTACTGGAATTGAAGATCCGGATGATATGTATGAAATCATCTAAGGCATTGTTCGAGAAGCAATTGAAAAGAACAAAAAAGTAGAAACCATAAAAACAAAACTGATACACTCAATGTCTCCCTGGGTCAGCGAACATTTTAAAACCTTAATAACAATAAAGAACGGTATCTATAAAAAACTTAAGCAGAATCCGCATCAGCACGAATTGAGAAGGCGTCTGGATGGCATTAACATCGTTATCAAAAAAGCTAAAAAACATCTGATGGATAACTACTACAAACAAAAGTTAACTGATGTGAAGGGTGACATAAGAGCGACATGGAAAACTCGTTTTCCAGAATTAAATGGCTTCTTTAATCGTACATCACGAACAAACGTGATTGAAAAAATAGAATCGGCAGATGGATGCACAGTGTTTGGCAGTACAGAAGTGGCCAACTGTTTAAATGGTTTTTTTGTGAATCGAGCGGTAGAAATAGCAGCAGAAATTGAACAAGAAGAGGACGACAACGTCAATGCATTTAGAACCTTGAGCGTAGCACGGAATGTATTTAAATATAAGGAAGTCGATGTGGAGGAGATAGAAGACGTTGTATGCCAATTAAATATAAATAAAGCGACCGGTATAGATAATATACCTGCGAGTGTTATAAAACACTCGAGTGCGGTTATATCCAAAATGATAGCGAAGTTGTTTGCAGCTATAATACAAACGGGAATCTACCCAGCAAAGTTGAAACTACAAAAAATCATACCACTATACAAAGGGGGAGATTGTTGCAAGGCACTAAACTATAGACCAGTTGCAATTTTACCAGTGCTAAATAATGTGGAGAAACTGATAAAAAAGCAAATATTAGATCATATGGATCAAACCAATTTACTCTTTGATCGTCAATATGGATTTCGGCAGCGATCTGGGACGCAACCCGCACTTATTCAGGCTATCGATGATATCTGCGCGTATTTAGACAGAGGATGTCACGAGGTAGGAGGGCTATTCATTGACTTGGAAAAGGCGTTTGAATGCGTTGATCACGATATTCTTATAGAAAAATTAAAGTTTGCAGGATTTGGTGTAGTAGAAATACAACTTATGCAAAATTACTTGAGCAATAGGCATCAATTTGTTTTTAATTGAAGCGCAAGGAGTGAATCGGGAAGAGTAGTAAAAGGAGTACCACAGGGTAGTGTGCTGGGCCCTCTGCTATTTCTAATATTCATAAACGACATCAAAAATATAACGTTGAATGGCAAGCTGCTTCTCTTCGCAGATGATATCACTATAATATATCCTAGCATGTCAAGACTGGCACTCAGAGCGAAGATGGAATATGACGTATCCATTCTAACCGAATTCTTTCGCTTTAATAAAATATCAATTAATGAAGACAAAACTAAATTAATTGTAATATCACCTCAACAAAGAAATATTGAAAAATTTAAATTTATGATGAATGAAACAGAAGTAGTGAAGGAAGAGCAAGTCAAATTTCTTGGAATAACTCTCAGCAACAATCTTTCGTGGAATCGACATATATTGAATATACAGAAGAAAATATCGTATGGTCTAGGACTACTGCACTTATTTAAAAATAATCTCTCAATTGATACCAAACGCTTAATATATATGTCTCTCGTGCATTCTCACTTGTCATATATGCCAATATGCTGTGCTTATAAAAATACCACGGAATTAAAGAAATTGCAAAGGATACAAAACAAATGCATTAAAACGGTATTTGGCCTACAGCCAAGATTTCCAAGTCATCAATTGTACACGGAGGCCTTTGGAAATATTCTACCCTTACACAGATTGTATCAATATCATTTTTTAATGCAGGTATTCAAAAACTTAGCAAACAGCAGCTATAACTCTATGCAACTTCAAGCACAAAATCATGGATTCAACACAAGAAATAGGTGCAACCTAATAATGGCGAGATGCCATCGAGAAGTCACAAAACAGCGTTATCTATATGCGGGTCCGAGAGCTTATAATAGTCTACCGGAAAATATAAAAAACTCTATATCAACTAGTACATTTAAATTAAAGTTGAAGCAATACTTACAAAATAATAATGACTAGTATAAAATAAAACTAACTAAGAAAATGTAATGTATATTGAAAATGTAATGTATATAATGTATATTTAAAAGAAAATGCAATGTATTGAAATAATATTGTAAAGCCAGAGTTGCAAGCTCCTTTAAAGCTTTTAAGGCAATGGAGCAAAAATGAAATTGTTTTGTTTATTTAAAATAAAATAAATCAAAATTAAAAAAAAAAAAAAAACATTTCAATTTGATTTATGCTGATGCTGATTTCAGAACAAAGAAAGTATCTAATATTGATAAATGTTTTTAGTTTAGTTGCAAATCCGTTCAAATTTAATGAGCCGAGTTGGGAGGGTGTGCAGCACTTCCGGCGGATGACACGGTGGCATTCCAGGCTGCTCGACGGCTTTTGGGGCGGTTCTTGCCATTATGTGCACACCTCTAGCTCAAATACATAAAAAATTCGTGTCAAAAATTTCGTGAAAAGAAGGAAAAATAGTGAAAATAGATACGATAGAAAGGATTCAGACTGATTTAAAAAAAAAATTAGCGATAAGAAACACCCGAAAGAGGTAAACAAATACAACCCTAAGTCTCCGTCAGTCAGCTGGAGTCATCCCACCCTTGATCTGCACCTACTGATTAGCAGACGTGAACTACATACGGACTCCAATAATTATTCTATGTAGTTCCCTATCGCTGACTCCGTCAAACGTCTATTCCAGTTTGTCCGTCAGTACCCCAAACCCTGTCATGACCACACAGCAGCTTATACTTGCCTAGGACCACACATAATCCACACCAGCCGGCCAAAGGTTTAGCACTTCATGTCGGCTAAACTCCTTTTGAATTGAAATAACAAAACAAAATCTTGTTCATAATATATAACCAAGTTTATATAATCAATTATTTCAATTCATTTTTTTTTTTCTGATTTTTGATCATAACAACGATATAATAAAACAATAAAAATAAAAAAAAAATTAATACATACAAGTTATGTTCACTTAAACTATGGTTTTAATTCACCATTAAAAAAATGTAATTCAAACTGCCTTTTTTTTTTTTTGTTTTGTTTTAAAAAATAGATAGGTAAAAATTTAAATAGTAGATAATTAAACATGTATAATATGTATAAAAAAAAAACAAAAGAACGTAAACTCACCGCTTTCCAAGAGGTGTCGATGGTGGCGCCATCATCCGCTTGATAAAGTGGTACGTTATGGACGTTTTTTGGAAAAAAATTTTTTTTTTGTTTTAAAGTTTAAAAAAAAGCAACTTTTTCGTTAAGCATATAAATTCAATCTATATAAATGGAATTTTTATAGTAAAAAAAAAAATGAAATCAACTTAATAAACTAATAAAGTAAAATTAAAGAAATTTACTTAACAAATAAATAATAAAAAAATTACTTAAATTATGTAGAAAAAATCAAAAAAACAAAATTATTACTAGCAAGAAGAAAAAAAACCAAATTAAAATTCCTGCTCTTTTGATACCCTGCATCCTTCGCTCCAAGAAGATATTTTCATTCTATGTACATGTGTACGAGGAGGTCGATGAACCTTTCAGATGTTGGCTTATGTACGTATATAAGCACTCGATCAGCTGTTCGTTGAAATTTCGTTTTCTGTATATTTTGCTGTTGCCCTCTCTCGGTCATTGACCTCAGCCTATCTTTGCTGCTCTTTCCAGTGGCAAACAGCTGTTCAACCACTAGGCGATGCTCACTAACTAGTTGAGTGCACTTTGGTTGGCAGAGCTACACTTCTCGACTGAACAGTTAAATCTATGCACACGTTAGCAAAACTTTAAATTCATTATTTTTTTTTTTTTGTTTAATTTTAACTAAAAAAAAAAAGAATCTTAGGCCTCAAAATTAAGTGCACTCCCGCCTGCAAGGACCTGGTTTGACACAAAAAGAATTATAAAAAACTAAATTAGGGACTTTTTTAGCTTAGAAATTTAACTTAAACACTCTCACCTAAGATTCAACTAGTCTCCACATATAGATATATATACCAGTATTTGTATATATATATAGGTATATATATGGTGGACCGGGAGTTTTGAATTAACGGGTTTGCTTTAATCAGCCACTTTAATCAGCAATCTAAATTTTAACTTTATTAAATTCTTCTAGTTTTACATATTTTCGTTAAACTACTTACATACTTTCGATTTGACATCAAAAGCTGGCTATCTGCATACTCTATTAAAATTTCACATAAAAATTATATTATACTTTTTTTTTTTCTTTACGGAAACCACTTCGATATTAAAAGGGAAAAACACTTCTTAAAGCACCAAGCACTTTTTCTTTTATGTTCTAACGAACAGTTTTAATTTCCGCATACTAGCCAAATTTTTAGTTCGTTTACTAACTAACACATAGTAAAGTTAAGCTGAATAAACTGCTTTTCTTCTTGCTCAATGGAATTGAGTTAATCATATTTCGGAGTTAACATAAATCTCCCATTATCCCGGACAACAACCTCTTATACAAAAAGATACACGATTAAAACACTCAAAACAAGAAAAAAAACGATATTTACACACAAATCACAAAGGTGGTTGGACTCTATGCTACTTCGTACGACAAAAACTCAACTTTCCACTACACAACATTCATTGCGAACGAGCCATCCACTCATTCCAAACACGGTCTCCCATTCTCACGCTTTCCCATAACAGCTGCAATAAGATTGGAAACTTTCCATCTGTCATTGCACTTGAACTTTATTAATTTAACGCAAGTGATGCAACAAGTTTAGCGAAAAAAAATTATTAAACAATTAATAATAACAAATAAAACAAACAAAAACAAAGGACCAACAAGGAAGGACACTCGGCGCTAAATGGTACGTACATCTTTCAGCCACACTTCTAATACTTCTCTTATTTTTCAGAACGTTAAGATCCGATTATTGTGGCAGTTGTGTCTCGTCGCGGCGGCCTGAGCTTGATTGGTCATCAGTCCACGTGTGACCTTTTTTTTTTACATTCAGTAACACACAATTTGACTGTTGATTTGATGAAGTAGAATATTTCAGTACCTAGGCTCACGTTACAGGCTCGGATCCGTCGATGTTGCTCGCAACATGGAGCGTGTCCGTAGGAAAAATCTTTAAACAAGGCCTGGGACTCCACTTATCTCTAAACGTGTGGCTTCGACCCAACTCATGCTCAAAACTTAAATTGCTAGCCGGGCTCTGTCATGATATCAGTTACACAATCTGCATAACATACAGTCACACCAAGCTCCAAACACACAAAACTCCTAGCTCTCAAAACTACACTGAACATAAACTTCTAACGATTAGATTGCGCATATAACACACAAACAAAAAACATTTATCTAAACCTAAAAGCATACGAATCAACAAACAGATCTCTTTAAGTCCGGCTCGGTACTTAGGTCACATGTAGCAAAAACACAAGAAAGTTAAAAGCACAAAACAAACAAACGGAAATTCCTAAGCTAATATTGCACTCCCCAAACCCTATGCTACAAACATGTCTTTAGCGTGGTATACCCCTAACTTCTTGCCAGACATATTACCAACCTCATACAATGAGTTGCCAACAGTCTTAACCACGATGCCCTTTACAAAAGGCGGTGCTAATTTAGCATTATAAGCATCAGCCTTACTGCTTTGTTTGAAGTTTCGGCGGTATACCACTTGTCCGATATTAAACCTAACGTATTTGCTTCGCGTGTTATAAACTTTGGCGTTTTTGTCATGAGCCATTCTAAGTTGGTTAAAAATTTTGTCTCTTAAAAGTGATTGTTTATCGGCTAAATTTTTAACTACAATGTCCACATCTTTAATGAAATGTAGACGCCGCAAAACTTCATACGAAGCTCCGTGCTGCATCATATGGCTACCAAACGCTGCGTAGTATGGTTCTACGCTTATTGAACAATGCACAACGCTTCGAATTGCAAATGCTGCGTCACTTATGTAAACGTCCCAGTTCTTCTGGTTTTCACCAACAAACGCTCGAATCATTTGCAGCACCGACTTATTTACGCGCTCTGACGCGTTTGCCTGTGGCGAATAAAACGCGGTCTTTACATGTTTAACCCCATATTCCAACATAAAAGACTTGAACAATTCAGACACAAATTGTTTGCCATTGTCCGAATGGACAAACTCAGGGACACCAAAGACATGAAACACGTCACGTTCTAGATACTTCACGACATCTACAGAGGTTGCTTTACGCATAGGTTTTAACCAAACAAATTTAGAAAAGTGATCTAAACATACAAACAAAAAACAGTTGCCTTCCTTCGAGCGAGGATATGGCCCCATAAAATCAATATACAACCGTTGAAATGGACGCTCGGTAATGTGCTGATCGCCCATCGGCGGACGACTAGTCCTATTCGAGTTCTTGGTGGCTTTGCATATGTCACAATTATTAACTACTTGTTGCACTTCGGTCACCACACCTGGCCAAAAATACCTCTCACGAACTTTAGCTAGCGTTTTATGTATGCCACCATGACCAGCCGATGGTGAAAAATGTGCAGCTTTCAACAAGTCGTTTCGCAATTCAGACGGAACCCACAGCTTCCAAGCGCGATCTTCTTGAACTGCATCACCTGTGCTGAGTTCAGTTTGTTTATACACGAAACCATCAGACACACAAATGTCTGGTATTCGATCTTTGCTCTCATCTACCTGTCTTTTTAACTCTTCGTACTCTTGTGTCTAAAAATAAGGTGACGTAAGATCAACATCTAGCATTCTACATTGTGGGCCGAGCTCTTCCATATACATGCGGGATAACGCGTCCGGTACCACATTTTAAGCACCTTTACGATGTTCGATGTTGAAATTATAAGCCTGAAGCTTTAAACTCCATCTGGCTAATCTTCCAGATAAGTCTTTCTGGCCCATAAGCCACTTCAAGCTCGCGTGATCCGTAATGATGGTGAAAGGTAAACCCTCAACATAAGGACGAAATCTTTTTACGCTTAGTATTGCTGCGTAACACTCTAGCTCAGTTACACTGTAATTTCTCTGAGCTTTATTCAGTTTTGCAGACATGTAGGCTATCGGACGTCCGTTACCCTCATCATCCATCTGGAAGAGCACGCCACCAACTCCCTGCGTCGAAGCGTCGCATTGTATATTAAAGTGTTTGCAGAAGTCGGGATTTGTAAGCAGCGGTGCTGTAATCAAACTTTGTTTGAGATTCGCAAAGGCTATCTTAGCTTCTTCTGACATTGTAAACCTTTTAATCTTTTCTTTGGTAAGACAGTCATGAAGGGGTCCGGCGATCGTCGCGTAATCTTTGATAAACCTACGGTACCACCCTGTCATGCCTAAAAATCGCCTTAGCTGCCTAGGTGACTTTGGCTCTGGAAATTCTTCCATTGCGGCTACTTTTTTCAAGTCAGTCCGAATGCAACCATCTCCGACAACATACCCTAAGTATCGTACTTCGCGATAGCAGAACTTGCTCTTATCAACATTGATGGTAAGCTTGGCATCTCTCAAACATTTCGCAACTTCCTCAAGGAGTACTAAATGGGACTCAAGGTTGGCTGAGCACACAAGAAGATCGTCAAGGTAGACAAAGACATTTTCTCGCAAAGTGGAGGGAATGACTTTGTCCATCAGCCTACACATTCGTTGGGCAGCATTACACAGACCGAACGGCATTACCGTAAACTGGTAAAGTGGCCTGCCGGGTACTGTGAATGCTGTTTTGCCCCTTGACTTCTCTTCAAGTGGAATCTGCCAAAAAGCATCCTTGAGGTCGATTGCGGAAATATACCGAGTATCTTGTAACCGGCTAAGGATACCATCGATGTGAGGCAGAGGGTATGCGTCTTTGATGGTACGCTCGTTGACTTTCCTCGCATCTAGGCATAACCTATTTTTGGTTTCTTTTCTCACCAGTGATACCGGTGAATTCCAGCTGCTGTTGCTGACTTCAATAACTCCCATGCTCAACATTCGATCTAACTCTGAATACAGGAGTTTCTGAATCGCAGGTGAAACAGGATAAAACCTCTGTTTTACTGGCATATTCTCATCTACCACCTCAATTACATGCTGCTCTAAGTCTGTTTTTCCTAAGCCAAGAACTTCAAAGGACGGAAATTTAGCTTTAACTTTCTCTAGTTTTAATTTATCTTCCTTGGTCAACACATGCTGAGTTGTGTCGAATGTCAAGTCTGTTGCAGATTGCGTCAATTCAGACATTACTAATTGGTCTGTGCTGGCAACTTGCGTCTCAGAAACACCTTTGCTGACAACCGTCATTCCAAAAGTTTGCCAGAAATCAATTCCAAAATAAAATTGTTGTTGCAAGGCTGGCACAATAAGAAACACAGGTAAAGAAATCACCCCTTCCACAGGTGTTTCACCCCCATCTGCAGTTCGCACTTTTTGGTCTTTCATTTTTATAATTTTGCATTGCCTACTCTTCAAAAATTCTAAGGCATTTCGTCCTATGCAATTAGCGCAAGCACCTGAATCTAACAGTGCGACTATCTCCTCACCATCAACCTTAGTGCGTGCAAAAAACCTATTATCACCTTTCAGCGTCACTATAGTAGACACAATTTTTCTCTTAAGCCTCTTCATTTGTCTCCTCTTCTCTCTCATCAGTAAAATCTTTTTGTAATTTTTGTTCTTTTTTGCTAGAGACACTTCTTCATTAAAAATCCTGGCTCTCGCTTCTTCATATTCTATGAGTCTCTGATGCAGACTCTTTACCGGAGGTTTCGGTTTCTTAACTTCTTTTGGTAGCTGTTCAGACGTAGAGCTACTTAAAATTTTTATTGACCCAGAGCCTCCGGGTATTTGCCTGTCTGGACAGAGTTCCCGGTTTTCTCTGCCAGTTGAGAGTTTAACGGACCACTAGACTTATACTGACAATATGAATCACTACGACCACAAACAAAACACAACATGTCATGAAACGCAGACCTACAATGAAATTCTTTAAGAGTTTCTTGAGGATTTTTCTTAAAGAAATCGCCTGGCATTCCACAACTGAAACATAGATTTAAATGAAAAGGCGAAGGACAAAAGACAGGACTAGATACATTAAGAGGTTGCGTCGGATTTTGCGTTGCAAAGGGCGGTAAACATGGTGTTGTCAATGACGGTGCTACTGTCATGTTTCGCCCTGGCTTACCGTTGTTAAAATTTGTTGGAGGTAGCCCTAAGGGTTTTCCAGTTCGATTGACACCCCCTCCAGTGATCCTCATACATCCCTGTCCTATCGCATCGATCTCAATTCCTACCCGGTCTACATCTTCTTCCAAATTTTCGCATTTTCTGGCTTCTACTTCGTTTACTTGTCTAGCCCTAGTTCTGTCTTCTCGCACTAATTTTTCGGCTTTCTGGCATTCGCGTTTCAAATCAGCTAGTGTACTAAATTGGGAGGCAAACGTTAAAGTAGCCAAGCTGTTTTTCAGATTCCCCTTAATCATCTCTACCAATTCTTGTTCAGGGATCTTTTTTCTGAGCCGGAAAGTCATATTGTGGATCTCTGAGTAAAAATCCTCAAAACTTTCTCCTACCTGCTGCTTCCTATCCATTATTTCTTTTATTATTTCATAGTCCGACTCTGCGGACTTGAAATGGTTCAAAAGCTCCTTTTTGAGAGCAAAGTAATCGAAGAGATCATCGTCGGCATGATCTTCTAAGACTTGCCAGTACCATTTGGAGGCGCTGCCAGTCACAAGACAGTGGAAGTCCGAAAACAATTGGTTATAAGAGATGTCATACTGCTCTCGCATTCTCTTGATTCGGAAAACAAAACTCTCCACTGTCATGTCCTTGGCAGACCCTCCAAACTTAACATGCCACCTATCCAGATCCACGTTCTTTCGCTTCTCTACCTCGCTCAGGCTATATGTCTTAACCGTGTGATCTGATCTCTGTAGATCTTCTCTATTTTTGCTGCTGACCCTAGCTTCCGCAGCCTCTTTATCACCTATATCTAAGCTGTTACTTCTAGCAGCCTTCGTTGCGGTGGGTGTTGAGGTGTTAGCCGGTGGATGGAGCACTACATTTGAATGCACTGACCCTTCGATTTCTGAAATGCGACTATTTAACGCCACAACTTCACCTCGAACACTACGCACCTCTTCCATGCAGCTCGCCATTAATTGGTTTTGCTGCATCAGCATCGCCATCATTTGGTTCAGCTGATGACTGGTAACAGAGGTGGAACCTTCAGCAAGCTCACCTCTCTTAGAAATCCCAGCTTCTTCCCCCTCAACTCCTCCTGACCCTCCTCTCGCGCCTTCTTCCTCCGACATTTCGAACACCCGCTCAAGTTTTCTTGAAAAACTTAGGGTAGGGAAAAACTTCCACGCTTTTCCCAAAAATGTCGTTTGCGACTCTCACACTTCCTAACACTACCCCCCTGCTCACAAAGTCAAAAAGTTGATTTGCTTTTGTATTGCCACTGCTCGGATTCGACGATAAAATATCCTGAGCGTCAACAAAACCAGTATCATCCGCGGACCTAGGATTAGAGCTAATGGATTGAGCGTCTAACGCACGAGTTACACTGCGTGTTATACGTCTCCCGCTTGCAAGCAACTGCCTGCCTTCTAACAATAACCGTTCGACACGATTCGACTCGGAGGTCTCTTGTGCTTCCTCCATGCACTGCACAAACAACGAAATATGAACTCAAAGTCATGGCTTTTCTAATTTAATTAACAAAACCCTACACTTTGCTGTTACTACCGTTCAACTAGTATAAGTTAAAAATTCAGAAAGGCAAATCCAAAAATTAATAAACTTAAACTTATATAATAACCACGAAATTGTGATGGATATACTCAAAAAATTTAAATCTATTATTAGATGAAAGAAAAATAAATAATAAAAAGAAAGAGAAAAATAAAAATTGCTACAAATAAAAAATCCACGGTAACCAAACTATCTCACCTTAATTCAAATTCAACCCGACAATTAACCAAAACTATCATCAAAAAAAACTAAATATGTTTTAACTAAATGTGTATATATATAACTAAAACTAAAAAATATTTCAAATTAAAAGTTGAAACCTATAAACTAAGAAGAATGTTAAAAGAAAAAAAAAATGAAAATAATTCAAGCAATTCAAAAAAATTCAGCAATTCATATACACCTAACTATAACCAAATACAAAGGTAAATAAAAAAATCAAGGGAGTATAAAAAAAATATGCAAAATACGATAAAAAAACTAAAATTACCGAGCAATAAAATTCGGAAAAAAATTTAAATAAGAGAAAAATTAAAAATTAATGAATATGAAAATTAAGAAAATTTTAAAACTGAACTCAGTACTTGAAACTAATAAAAGTTATCAAATTTTATATAAATTAAACTATAAAAATAAGAGGATACCAAATGCAGAAAAAAATGATTAAAAAAAAATCAACAGTATAGATTGATAATAAAAAAATTAAAAAAAGCAAAAATAAAAAATTAGTAATGTGTTATAATGGTGTGGCTGGTGTGAACTTATTGTAGAACGTTAAACCTGTCGGCGTCGTATAGTTGCTGTGTAAATCTCTGTCACTGTCCTCAAAAATCCCCAAAGAAAAAAATTTAAAAACAAGTATGAAGAAAAAACTAGATATTACCCAACACTACATGCTCAAGACTTTGACTACGAACGCGTCTGCAGAGTATTCCGCTCTTTCATCCCCCTTGCTGATGTTTCAGAACCTGCCTCAAGCGTCCAAACATGCCAGAACACTGTAGCGATTACTACAAACACCACGCAGAGCAAACATGCATTAATTCCCCCAAATGCATTTCATATCCGTAGAGTACCAGTCTTGAACGTTATAACACTGACACTAAGCAAGAAGAACCTCCACAGATATGGTCAGCAAAACATATACTCAAGTACCACTATGCGACTGTCACCAAGTTATCCAAACTCGTCACGCATAACTCGAAATAGTGCATAGGGATACTGAAACAAACCAGTCCGAAATAGAAAGCTTAGAAAAAGGAAAGATTAGAAGAAAAAAACCAAAGTGATAACTTGAACGCAAACAAAAACTAAGTATTTTCGAATTAAGAAACAATATAAATTTAAAATAGAAAAGAAAGAAAGATTTACGTTGGGCGCCAATGTAATGAGCCGAGTTGGGAGGGTGTGCAGCACTTCCGGCGGATGACACGGTGGCATTCCAGGCTGCTCGACGGCTTTTGGGGCGGTTCTTGCCATTATGTGCACACCTCTAGCTCAAATACATAAAAAATTCGTGTCAAAAATTTCGTGAAAAGAAGGAAAAATAGTGAAAATAGATACGATAGAAAGGATTCAGACTGATTTAAAAAAAAAATTAGCGATAAGAAACACCCGAAAGAGGTAAACAAATACAACCCTAAGTCTCCGTCAGTCAGCTGGTGTCATCCCACCCTTGATCTGCACCTACTGATTAGCAGCCGTGAACTACATACGGACTCCAATAATTATTCTATGTAGTTCCCTATCGCTGACTCCGTCAAACGTCTATTCCAGTTTGTCCGTCAGTACCCCAAACCCTGTCATGACCACACAGCAGCTCATACTTGACTAGGACCACACATAATCCACACCAGCCGGCCAAAGGTTTAGCACTTCATGTCGGCTAAACTCCTTTTGAATTGAAATAACAAAACAAAATCTTGTTCATAATAAATAACCAAGTTTATATAATCAATTATTTCAATTCATTTTTTTTTTCTGATTTTTGATCATAACAACGAAATAATAAAACAATAAAAATAAAAAAAAAATTAATACATACAAGTTATGTTCACTTAAACTATGGTTTTAATTCACCATTAAAAAAATGTAATTCAAACTGCCTTTTTTTTTTTTTTTTTGTTTTGTTTTAAAAAAATAGATAGGTAAAAATTTAAATAGTAGATAATTAAACAAGTATAATATGTATAAAAAAAAACAAAAGAACGTAAACTCACCGCTTTCCAAGAGGTGTCGATGGTGGCGCCATCATCCGCTTGATAAAGTGGTACGTTATGGACGTTTTTTGGAAAAACATTTTTTTTTTTTGTTTTAAAGTTTAAAAAAAAGCAACTTTTTCATTAAGCATATAAATTCAATCTATATAAATGGAATTTTTATAGTATTCCAGAGTTGGGAGGGTGTGCAGCACTTCCGGCGGATGACACGGTGGCATTCCAGGCTGCTCGACGGCTTTTGGGGCGGTTCTTGCCATTATGTGCACACCTCTAGCTCAAATACATAAAAAATTCGTGTCAAAAATTTCGTGAAAAGAAGGAAAAATAGTGAAAATAGATACAATAGAAAGGATTCAGACTGATTTAAAAAAAAAATTAGCGATAAGAAACACCCGAAAGAGGTAAACAAATACAACCCTAAGTCTCCGTCAGTCAGCTGGTGTCATCCCACCCTTGATCTGCACCTACTGATTAGCAGCCGTGAACTACATACGGACTCCAATAATTATTCTATGTAGTTCCCTATCGCTGACTCCGTCAAACGTCTATTCCAGTTTGTCCGTCAGTACCCCAAACCCTGTCATGACCACACAGCAGCTCATACTTGACTAGGACCACACATAATCCACACCAGCCGGCCAAAGGTTTAGCACTTCATGTCGGCTAAACTCCTTTTGAATTGAAATAACAAAACAAAATCTTGTTCATAATAAATAACCAAGTTTATATAATCAATTATTTCAATTCATTTTTTTTTTCTGATTTTTGATCATAACAACGAAATAATAAAACAATAAAAATAAAAAAAAAATTAATACATACAAGTTATGTTCACTTAAACTATGGTTTTAATTCACCATTAAAAAAATGTAATTCAAACTGCCTTTTTTTTTTTTTTTTTGTTTTGTTTTAAAAAAATAGATAGGTAAAAATTTAAATAGTAGATAATTAAACAAGTATAATATGTATAAAAAAAAACAAAAGAACGTAAACTCACCGCTTTCCAAGAGGTGTCGATGGTGGCGCCATCATCCGCTTGATAAAGTGGTACGTTATGGACGTTTTTTGGAAAAACATTTTTTTTTTTTGTTTTAAAGTTTAAAAAAAAGCAACTTTTTCATTAAGCATATAAATTCAATCTATATAAATGGAATTTTTATAGTAAAAAAAAAATGAAATCAACTAAATAAAATAATAAAGTAAAATTAAAGAAATTTACTTAACAAATAAATAATAAAAAAATTACTTAAATTATGTAGAAAAAATCAAAATTATTACTAGCAAGAAGAAAAAAAACCAAATTAAAATTCCTGCTCTTTTGATACCCTGCATCCTTCGCTCCAAGAAGATATTTTCATTCTATGTACATGTGTACGAGGAGGTCGATGAACCTTTCAGATGTTGGCTTATGTACGTATATAAGCACTCGATCAGCTGTTCGTTGAAATTTCGTTTTCTGTATATTTTGCTGTTGCCCTCTCTCGGTCATTGACCTCAGCCTATCTTTGCTGCTCTTTCCAGTGGCAAACAGCTGTTCAACCACTAGGCGATGCTCACTAACTAGTTGAGTGCACTTTGGTTGGCAGAGCTACACTTCTCGACTGAACAGTTAAATCTATGCACACGTTAGCAAAACTTTAAATTCATTATTTTTTTTTCTTGTTTAATTTTAACTAAAAAAAAATAATCTTAGGACTTAAAATTAAGTGCATTCCCGCCTGCAAGGACCTGGTTTGACACAAAAAGAATTATAAAAAACTAAATTAGGGACTTTTTTAGCTTAGAAATTTAACTTAAACACTCTCACCTAAGATTCAACTAGTCTCCACATATAGATATATATACCAGTATTTGTATATATATATAGGTATATATATGGTGGACCGGGAGTTTTGAATTAACGGGTTTGCTTTAATCAGCCACTTTAATCAGCAATCTAAATTTTAACTTTATTAAATTCTTCTAGTTTTACATATTTTCGTTAAACTACTTACATACTTTCGATTTGACATCAAAAGCTGGCTATCTGCATACTCTATTAAAATTTCACATAAAAATTATATTATACTTTTTTTTTTCTTTACGGAAACCACTTCGATATTAAAAGGGAAAAACACTTCTTAAAGCACCAAGCACTTTTTCTTTTATGTTCTAACGAACAGTTTTAATTTCCCTTTAAGTCGCATACTAGCCAAATTTTTAGTTCGTTTACTAACTAACACATAGTAAAGTTAAGCTGAATAAACTGCTTTTCTTCTTGCTCAATGGAATTGAGTTAATCATATTTCGGAGTTAACATAAATCTCCCATTATCCCGGACAACAACCTCTTATACAAAAAGATACACGATTAAAACACTCAAAACAAGAAAAAAAACGATATTTACACACAAATCACAAAGGTGGTTGGACTCTATGCTACTTCGTACGACAAAAACTCAACTTTCCACTACACAACATTCATTGCGAACGAGCCATCCACTCATTCCAAACACGGTCTCCCATTCTCACGCTTTCCCATAACAGCTGCAATAAGATTGGAAACTTTCCATCTGTCATTGCACTTGAACTTTATTAATTTAACGCAAGTGATGCAACAAGTTTAGCGAAAAAAAATTATTAAACAATTAATAATAACAAATAAACCAAACAAAAACAAAGGACCAACAAGGAAGGACACTCGGCGCTAAATGGTACGTACATCTTTCAGCCACACTTCTAATACTTCTCTTATTTTTCAGAACGTTAAGATCCGATTATTGTGGCAGTTGTGTCTCGTCGCGGCGGCCTGAGCTTGATTGGTCATCAGTCCACGTGTGACCTTTTTTTTTTTACATTCAGTAACACACAATTTGACTGTTGATTTGATGAAGTAGAATATTTCAGTACCTAGGCTCACGTTACATAGTTTAAAAGAAAGCAGTTTTTCTGCACTCCTGTAGAATTTTACTAATACCGTGTGTATGTATGTGCAAGTGGCTGATACGTGATATTGAACGCCCAACGACGATACATATATAGCGTACATTAATATTTTTAAAACCCTCTCCCCCGAAATATTTTCCTGGCTCCGTCCCTGCAAGATGTTATTGATGTGGTCAGTGCAAGTAAGTCTAGAATTGATTATAAAGCCAAGATTCTAAACCTTATTCATAAATTCCACTTTATCGGCCCCAATTGACAAAGGCGGGATATCCACAAAACAGGACTCAACCCTAGCAACTGGTAGCACATGAGACTTTAGAGGATTAATTATTAGCGCATTAGAGACCGCCCACTTGTTAAGAAGAGATAAGTCATAGTTCAGTCTATAGCTTAGATCCTCTAAAAGTCCAGAAGATCTTGAGAGATAGAGCTGAATATCATCAGCATATTTATGAATATTCTGATATTTGCAAACAGAGAAAATGTCATTTAAGAAAATAGAAAACACAAGGGGGCCCAAGAATGACTTCTGGAGACCACCAGCGGAAACTGTTTGCAGACAAGAAAATTGTGTTTGACCAACAATTTGGTGAAAAATTTGAGAATTTGAAGTGAAGTAATTAATTGACAGTTTAAATAAGGCATTGGAATGTGCTGGAATTGAAAACGTCGATCAAAGCGACATAAATGTGCTCATACGGTTGAGGGAACAAGCAGTATTTCAGTTATTGAAAAAGAAAAAGCAGCAGAAAAAGATGACACATTTTTAAAATACATAATTACGTTCTGATGCTCATATCGTTATATGAAATCAAAAAATTCATAAGTTACATTTCAAAAGTTTTACAGGAGAAGCAAAAAACTAAGAAACTAACCTAAGAAGCTTGCTTAAGGGGCTTAGTAAAGTAGCTCTACTTGCACTTAACGCATATAAAATCACGTCCAAACTCGTATGGGATTGCCTATAGCTACTTATTAAGGTATCTAACCATAACAGAGTCCATCTCATTTGGGTACCAGGTCATAGCGGCTATTTAGATAACGAGATCGCGGACGAACTAGGGAACGAAAGGGGCTGCAAGGTCCTTCATAGGCCCAGAACCATTCTGCGGAATACCATTGGGCTTTATGCGCCATAACATTAAAATGTGACTAAACAGAGAGGCACTTCATTACTGGAGGGAAACTGAAGGTAACAGACAGGCTAAAACATTCATGCCAACCATTTCGCTCCAAAGAACGAAACAATTCCTAACTCTAAGTGGAAGATCTATCAGACTTTTCACAGGTTTCCTAATTGGACATTGTAAGGTAAATAAACACTTATCAACCATGGGTATAGTCCAGGAAGATCTGTGTAGATTATGTAATGAAGCTGAACAATCAGCAGAGCACATCTTGTGTCACTGTAACGGTCTAATCAGGACCCATCTTCGTTACTTCGGTATTGTACCTAGAACCGCATCTAATTGTGGGTAGTTCACCCAAGGACATCATTCGGTTCCTAACGCACTTAACGATTAAGGATGAACTATAACTTATAGAGGCTTGTTACAATAGGCCCTTGAGGCCGCAGTGACTAGGTGACTTGCTCCCTCCTCACTTAACTAACTAACAAAGGGCTTTTCGAATTTTGTTTATAGAAACGTAGCACAGTGTAACCGTTTCATATAAGCTGTGGCCAAAACTATTTGCAGTTGCCGTAGAGTAACGAAATTTGGTTGAAAATATCTCGAATATATCTCGTATCTTTAAAATTTAATATTTTATTTTATTATAGTCACATGCAAATATTTTCAGTGTTATAGCAATGGTCTTTACTAAAAATGGGCTGGGTTAGACCAGTTTTTGGGGTACCCCTAATAAAACTTAAATTCTTAAAATCCGAGTACTTTTATCATAATTACTTCATTGGAAAAAAATAACAAAGAGAACTTCATCTTATCCCAACTAATTCTTTGTTTAAAATAGCCTGAATTGATACATTGTTTGGGATACCCCCCATATAACCCACGTTTTTGAAACACTTTCACTTTAACATTTTATAAAAAAGGCGTTTTTCTAAATAAAGATTTCTTTTAAAATATGCTAACTTCCTTTTGTGCTACCCCAATTTAAACCAAATTTTCAAAACACCAAATTTTCAACACAAAAAACAATTTGAGATCATTTATTAAAAAAATTTAAAAAAAATTATAGTTAATATAAAAATAATAATAGAAAAAAATTATGTATAATAATTTCTGTAGTTAATCTGTTTCATCCGAAGTGTCACTTGAAGCAAAATCTTCAAAATTTATATCAGAAATGAAGCTATTATGAACATCGGCATCTGTACTTTCTTTTATAATATATGGCAATAAATCTTTATAATCGTTTCCTTTTGTTTTGGCAATATGTCTGTTCGATTTATCAGTAATGCAGCCATAAGATCCCGATTGCAATTTTCCCTTGAATTTTTCCTAGTGTGGCCTAATCGATATTTTCTAGATTCCTTATGACTAGATTCTAATGCGTCTTCAGATAAAAGTCCAATTGGTAAATTAAAATTTTTAATTATTTCACATCTATGAATCAATATTTTGTGGACAGTTTTAGGCATATTATACCAGGGATAATTATCCACATATATTTTAAAAGTATCCTTTTAAAGTGTACTGATCCTTGTAGTATTTATTTTTTTCCGCTTGACAGTGTTCTCAGAATCAAACTGAAATTTTTTAGTAAACAAATATTTATGTTTTTTATTTCATTATTTGAAAAAATCTTCTGGCAGTATTCTCATCGTTTGAAGTGCCATATCCTGTTTTTACTTTATCAATAATAAGACCCATTTTATCTCTAAGCTCTTTTTGTATTTTTATTTTTTGCTCTAAAAAAATTCGGTTGTTTTCTTCGCCGCGTACCTGGCAGCATTTGAGAGGCATCCTGTATGCAATATGAATAAGGCATTCAAAAGTTTTGATCCATGCATGCAATGTAGATAATCCATATTGTAGATGTCTTTCGTCTATAGTTTTTTGCATGCAATGAAAAGAATTCATTACAGATGGAGTCGCTCCTCATAGATAACGATTCATTGATGTCAGAGTATGTGCCAAAACGTTTGCAACTGCACCATCAACCATTGTTGTATACAATTTAAATTGATTTCAACGTTAAAATCAATAAATAACTTTCGTTTTAAATGGCAGAAGTTTTTCTATTTGCTTCATTAAATCCATTTCTACATTATGAATTAATGAAGGTTTTTCTTGCATAAAAGAAAAGTTTAATAGGTCTGCAAAATAACACAGATGATGGGGGTTTGTTCAACCATACTTCTCCCTGGCTATCAATATTAGTCATTTTCAGAGGAATTAATAATATTATTATTTCAATTTTCGATTTTATTTCAATTATTTTTAATAAACTTGATGCAGTTTGATTAAGCAAGTCCTGCATTCTTACTTCAGCTGATACTTCTGAAACTATAATAGGCTTTGGTATAAGGTCGTTTTTGTGTGTCTCAATTATTTTGTAATTAGGAAAACATTCAGGATTAGGACTGTTTACAACCGAGCGCAATATTCTGTAACGCCTTACCGATAATTTCAAATCATAATATAGGCCAAGTGCTTGAAATGGTGTCAGACATTGATTTGTCGACTCAATAAGTTTGCTTTTGGCTAATAAACTCGCTACACTTTCAATTTCTTTTGGTGATTTCTCATTGACTAATTGCTGAACTTTTCGGCGCTTTGTTCGACTGGATGCTTCTTCGAAGTTCACTGGTTTTCTACCCCCTTTGGTTTCAGTTTTTCTAAAAGTAGGAGTATATTGTGTGTCTGATATATTCCGTATGCCTCTACTGGTACTGGGTCTCGTGAATTTATGTACTTAACTATAGATAAAATATTTCAGGTTTTCTTTAACTCGAATTCTCCAGAGCCCTAAAGTTTAAATCTAAAGAAGCCAACTTGCTGTTCCAGGAGAATCTGAGTTAAATTACTAAGACGCGAATGAACTTACATCATCTAATCTGTCAGTAAAACAAATAAGAGGAGATTGGAGCCAATCATGATGTTTTGTTTCGAGTGTAGATGATTTTCGATGCACGACTTTAAATTTTTGAATAAATTTAAAAACAATAAAGTGCACTTTGTTAAGAGTATCATTACTTAAACAAGGCACTGAATAGTAAGATTTTAAAAATGTTTCTATATTCTCCTCTTACTTTTTAATTGTACAATCAATCCTTGATTGATTCCATAAATTGAAAACATCTCTAATAAAAAGTGGTGGTGCCATTTCTAAATAGAGCCCTGCATGAATATATTCATCAAGTGAATATACCCTGATTCTCAGCTGTAGCAGTCACTACAAGCAAAGCTGCAAGCGAATAAATGTAAACAACAGGTCGTGTAGCAACAGGACGTGTAGCGCAAGAGAATAACTGTTTATTTGTTCTCTTTTCATACACTCTTGCACTGAGGTGAGCGTTCTACGCGTGTAACGAACCCCTGGGTCGTTACAACCTTTTTCAGCTGAGGTATCCTCAGCGGCTGTCCAGGGTCCTTACAAGACGATCTATGGGGTTTTGTAGATCGCTTGACCTTGTTGGAAGGTCCTTTGTTCTTCGTAGATTTAATTATGATGCAGTGGATGTCGATGTTGTGGACGTTATGCTTGTCCAGCGGTTCCCTTTTGGGGCTCTTCACGAAAGGTCGCTTTATATGTTTACCTTCACAGATTGGCTAGTGAAAGTGACCTCTGCGATGGTGAAGGTGCCCTGGGTGATGACTGCTGGTGCTTCTAACTTGACTGTACCTTGCTAAGCGGTACTCTCCGTTATTCGTTGTTTGCTCTATATTGGTAGGTGGCGTGATGCGTAATTATTGCCGTACCTCTTCTTTAGTTGTCGTGTGTGTGTGTCTTTTAATAACGCGTTGACCTTGAATTCCTAGTAGCGCTCCGCTGGCATTGCTTCGTTCGGAGGTGCGTTTCACTCGTTGAGAACGGAGGTGAGCGGTTCAACTCAAGGTAGGGGAAATACTCTGAAGGTGAGTATCTCGTTGAGAGCGAGAGTGAGAAAGACAACTCAAAGAAAGGGGAAGGTAATGATACTCGTTGAGAGCAGTGGTGAATGTGGCAGCTGAGCGTGACCGATTGGCCTCATGCCTCAGTGACACAGTTCAGAGGAGGGGAAATACTCTGAGGTGAGTATTCTCGTTGAGAGTGTTGATGAGAGTAGCAGTTAAGCGTGACCGATTGGCCTCATGCCTTAATGACACAACTCAAGGGGGGTGGATACGCTGAAAGCGAGTAACTCGTCGAGAGCAGTGGTGAGTGTGGCAACTGAGCGTGACCGATTGGCCTCATGCCTCAGTGACACGACTCGAGCGGAGAGAGGATAGGAACGGGAGCAAGGCACGTCCAGATAGTCTGCGAGTAATTGCCAGACTAAACTCCGAGAGAAAATAAGCTGCTTGGCTACTTCGAAGTAAAGAGACGTCTGATCCGTTTGGAAGCCCAAATACAACTCAACTTTATTAAATTCTTCAACTTATAACTAAGTGCTGGCTGCTGCCAGTGGTGCACATAAAATACATTTTATGATTTCTTAAGTACTATAGTAGGGTAGTATGTAGTGGGTACTAATAGTATAAATGTCTTAACGTAACGTCTTGTATGTTTAACGTAACGTGTTGTATGCTTAAATAAGAATATTATATGCACAAATATAAAATATAAAATATTCATTTCGTTATCTTATTAATAAATATAGTAATTCACATGTTGCTTACTTATCTTAAGTTCTGATGGCGCTATGCTGTATAGCTCGTGGTGTAGGTCGCTTGGTTTGTTATGTGTGAGGCCGGTACGCTAGGCTGCGGCGCGTTAATAAATGATGAATAATGTGTGGGCCTATTTGCCTAGGAAATAGGTTCGTCACACCCCCCCCCCCTCTACTCCGGGGTGGAAAACGAAATCTTGACGTTCCCGCTGCGCTCTATTTAGACGGCGTAGCATGTATTTGCGAGTACGATCTTGAAGCCAATTCGTTGTCCTGGTCTCCGCCGTGCTTGGGCTCCTGCGATACGTTGCTGTAGTTCCAGTGGGAGAATATCATCAATATTTATGTTCTCCACTGGATTGTGCTCGTCTTCTGTTGGCACCTCAATGGTGGGAATGCTTGTTCCGTTTGCCGTATTTGTCGGCATTGAATCTGGGTCGTTGGGATCGAAGAGCCAACCAAGGCACTCTTCGAAAGTATCTCCTTCCTCTGGCTGGTCGATTTCCATATGCTTAGCTGTTTGTTGTTGCATACTTTCGTTGTTGTCGACTGTATTTTGGTCGCTGCTGTCATCGTCACAGCTGCTATGGCTTAGGCTGTCGTTGGAGCAGTTCCTCTGGATGACTGCTGCTTGTTGACGACTGTTATCTGTTTTGCGTGTAGTCATGGACCCCTTGTGGGTCGCCTGCGTGGCGCTGGCGGCGATTGTTGCCGTATGCTGGGTTGCCTGTTGGCAACTGTATGGGCCACTTGTAGCAAAGGTTGGCTGTGGTAGGGTCGTGATACTCTCTGGTGGCGTCACTTGTGTATTGCGTGTCTTGATGGTGTCATCATCATACACCGGTGGTAGTAGCAAAGGTGGCAGGTCTCTTCCGGTTAGCTGCTGTATCAGCTCGCTGATGTGCCTTCTTTTATTTCGTATCGTTTCCTTTGTTAACCATGCGGTGCGATCTAGGGGCGGCTGAAGGTCGATGATAGGATCGCATACCAAACTCTCGATGAATTGGAGGGTATACAATCAGCAATCAGTGAGGTTATCCTGTTGTTGGACTCTCACTCGGTGACTCGGTATGTTGCTTTCAGTGAAATTCCTCAGAATGTGTTGGCTTTTAAATTCGTGGCTCAGGTAGCTTCTCAGTGGGCCACACACATGTGATCGGTCGACGCTGGCCAGTGAGTCGAATATTAAAATCATCGACTGCTTGATTGGGTGATCATCGGTTGCGGCGCCTTGCGGTGGGACATCGTAGAATCGAGGTCCATTCAGTGCCGGAAAGCATATGACGGCGGGGAACCAATGCTGTTTCTCATTGATAGGCACTATGATGAACTTCTTGTGAGTGATATCTTGTTGACGCGTTCATCTTCGTACCCCCTTGTAACGACGCTGGCCAAGGGTTGCTGGCGTGTCGCCGGATACCGCCTTGGGTTGTATCAATCGCTCATAGAAAAAGAATTGAAAATATAGAAATCGTCAGCACGATCCTTCGGCATGAGCACCCGCTTGATCCAGGTGGCATAGAACTCCATAATTTTGTCATTGAGATAGATTCCAGCGGCGAGGCAGTTGTAATCGTCGATGGTGACGTTGATGCCACCGGGTCCTGGAGGGTAAACGAACAGATTTCGTTCGTTGATGACGTCGTCGTTGTCGCTGTCGCTCGACAAATTTACCTCTGGTATGTGTGGTAGCGTAACTGGTGTCTGAGTGACCGCCTGTCTTGACGGTGATGCGTTGCTGTCGACGTTGCTGCTGACGTCTGCTGGTACTGGTGGCCTTTGTTGCGCAGCGTTGTTGTTGAACGTGGTGTTGCTTGCTTTGATAGCGCTGATGGTGGCTACATGTCTAGCTGACGCGCTCCTTTGCTGAGCGGTATGGCGTACCCTTTTATTCGACGGTGGCGGTGATGGCGTTTCCGTCAAAAATATTGCACGCTTCTGTGCTGCCGTTAGTTGTCGATGTCGCTCCATATATTGCTTCTTTGACTTCTCAAAACTATCCATGATCGGATATGTAATACTTTCGCTGCACTTTTCTGGCGTGTTTTAATAAAAACAGTTGGGCGAGATCACCGTTGAGATACAAATGAAAGTTGGCTGTTGCTGCTGAACAATTACGTGCTGCGTAATTATGCACTATGATAATATTTGCATGCGCAGTTAGTTGATAATTCAATTCACTCGCACTTTGTCGCATTAAATTACTTTTAGCACTTTTATTGTTATTGATGGCGTAGAGAGATGAAAATTACGATGTGAGTCACTGACGGTACAAACTGTAATGGCGGTTGCGATTTCAAGTTTGTAATTTGAACATAAATTGTTCATCTAGCTGAGCGTTGCCATATAATCATTGCCTGGAGGTTGAATACACATGGTGTGTCTGTCGTGCATGTGCCTGTGTGAACCTTTGCTTGCTGTCACTCTGGATGTTCACGGTGTTTCTTCTATTGGTCTGTCTTGTTCTGAAAATATTCCGAGCAGGGATAATAAATGGTGGTTACCTTCAAGTTAGCTAAGAAGTCCACATGTCCTGAATGCCGGAGAATATCTTGGAATACTCAAACATGTTGTGTGATGCATATTGTCATTTAAGAAGGATTACTTCTGAAGTTGTTTGCTTGGATGGACCTTCTTTTGTAGATCATGACGTTTGTATGACATCCTTCATGTATAAATTAGGTTATGGTTCTTCAGGTATGGTAAATTTTTGGATCAGGTATTATTGGCGCAAGGGATTATGCGCTGCCCAGCTTGTTATCGCAGTGGGTGCTGCGGTGCCCGTCTTGTTGTCGCAGTGGGTGCTGCGGTTCCCTTTTGTTGACGCAGGTGGTGCTGCGGGTCCCCTTTTCTGACGCAGTTGGTGCTGCGGATCCCAGTTGGTTACGCAGGTGGTGCTGCGGATCCCTTTTGTTGACGCAGTTGGTGCTGCGGATCCCAGTTGGTGCTGCGCAGGAAAAATGTTAGCTTGTCAACTTTTGGTGAACGTGGTACCTTGCACAAATGCTATTTACTCAGACCGCGTTGTCGTTTTGTAAGTTATGGATGCTTGAAACGAATGTCCTGTAGTAGCGTCATTTGTGACGAACCTTTTATGGTCCGATGGTTTGCTGGTTATGGCCGTTTTGTAGTGGCTGGTTGTCTTCTGGCGATTTTGTAGGTTATAGTCATTTTGTGATAAACTTTGAATTATCTAGATGTCTCGTTGGTTATGATTGCTTGTGATGAAAGAGTGCATAACTTAGACGTCGTTTATGACCACGTTGTTTGCTTGCAGTTTATGTTTACAGATGCGGCTGTCAGTGTGCAGGCTCTCAAGTGGATGCAGCTGCTGGCGTGCAGTTTACTATGCAGATGCGGCTGCTAGCGTGCAGTTTATAGTGCAGATGCGGCTTCTAGAGTGCAGTTTATAGTGCAGATGCGGCTGCTAGCGTGCAGTTTATGTTGGCAGATGCGGCTGCTGACGTGTAGTTTATGCTGGCAGATGCGGCTGCTTACTTGCAGTTTATGTTGGCAGATGCGGCTGCTGGTTCCAGTTTGTGACGCGGGTGGTGCCGCGGGTTCCAGTTGTTAACGCGGGTGGTGCCGCGCAGGAAAAATGTTACTTACTTCGGTGTGCTGCCACTTCTTCGATGCTGTGAAATTCCTTGACGTCGCTGATATGCGCGGTCCGACGTCGCGAGTCTCCTGGGCTTCTGATCACGACGATGACCGGCGAAGTGAAGCTAACTACTTTATATGGCCCTTCGTACTTCTGCGCCAGTTTTGCTGCGAAATTATCTGTGGCCTTGGACAAATGATGTTGTCGTACTAAAACCATGTCACCGATTTTCGGCTTCCAGGCTCTTCGTCTGAGATTATAGTGTCGTGCTTGATCATGAGATGCACGTTCGAGGTTTTGTCGCACTATTTTGTATATTTCCTGTAGTCGTTTCGCCTTTTCTGCAGGTGCTTGAGGTTCACAACCCGTACCGGTGGTCTCTCTATCGAAAACAGCGTTCGGTAGTCTAGGCTAACGCCCCTGGGTGAGATATGACGGACTGTATCCCGTTGACTCTTGGACCCCCGAATTTAAAGCGAGTGTGAACTCAGGTAACAGGTCATCCCAGTTTCGTTGCTCCTGATGGGTAAACTGTGCGATCATTGTTTTGACCGTCCGATTGGCCCTCTCGGTGGGGTTCTCTTGTGGCGTGTATGGAGCCGTGTACTGGTGCTTTACTCATAGTTCGAGCAGGAACTCCTTAAACTTCTTACTAGTGAACTGAGCTCCATTGTCTGTCACGAAGATTTTTGGTACCCCAAACCGGCTGACGATGCGCTCTCTGAACGCTTGTTTTAGTGTTTCTGTCGTCGCCTTGCGCATGGGTACCAGCTCAGTCCACTTGGAGAACTTGTCGAACATCACTAACAGCATGTTATTTCCTCGCTTCGACCTTGGTAGGGGCCCCACAAAATCGGCGCACACAATGCTCCAGGGCTCTTCGGGGAACTGTGTTAACATCTTTCCGGCAGCAATTTGTTGGCTTGGTTTGAACTTCTGACAGCTCTCGCATCCCCGAACGTACTGGCTCACCTCTCGGAACATGCCGGGCCAGTAATACCGGTTGGCCACCCGATTAATGGTCTTTCGAATACCTAAATGTCTAGCGGTGGGTGCATCGTGGCATTCCTGTAGTATGGCGCGACGCAGTGGTTTTGGCACGCACAGTTTCCAGGGCGCGCTGTCTTCGTCGCTCACCTGTCGTGGGATGTGGCGATATAGGTTGCAGCCATCGATTAAATAGTCTGCGTACTTGCTAGGGTTTTCCTTGACTTCAGCGGTTTTCTTTTGGAGCCAGACACATGGTTGTGTGGATTCATTGACCATGGTGACCTGCATACATCCTTCTTGCGGCTGTCGTGAAAGGGCGTCTGCGACGACATTGAGCTTACCCCTTCGATATTGTACATCGAAGTTGAACTGCTGCAGTTCCAAGGCCCCCTCGCGATCCGGCCAGATGGACTCTCAATGGAGTTGAGCCACTTTAATGAGAGATGATCTGTAATGACCGTGAATCGGTATCCCTCTAGGTAGGGTCTCATCTTCGGCACTCCCCAGATAATGGCCAGGCACTCCTTTTCCGTCGGCGAGTAGTTCTTCTCCGCGGCGTTCAGGTGTCGGCTGGCGTACGCTATGACCCGTTCTTGCCCATCGATGCCCATCGGTCTGCAATGTAATCCTCTGCGTGAAGTCGGGGCAACTAAGTATAGGTGCTTCTGTTAGTCTGGTCTTGAGAAGATTGAATGCTCGTTGTTGCTCGTCGGTCCATCTCCAATGTTTGCCTTTCTTGAGGAGCGCTGTCAATGGTGTGACAATTTTTGCGAAGTCCGGCACAAATCTTCGGTACCAGGACGCTATACCCAGGCAGCGTCTTACTTCGCGTAGGTTGGTGGGAGCTGGCAGACTCTGGATGGCCAAGTTCTTGTCGGGATCTGTGTGCATGCCCTGATCGCTCACCACGTGCCCCAGATACTTAAAATCCTTCTTAAAAAACTCACATTTTTCCTTGTTGATGCGGAGGTTTGCGGCTCTGAGTCTGCGGAAAACTTCGCGCAAGTTTTCCATGTGTTCCTCCAGTGTCCTACCAGTGACGATAATGTCGTCCAGGTATGCGAACGCGTGAGGCTCCATCTCCGGCCCAATGACTCGATCCAAGGCCCTCTGGAAGGTGGCTGGCGCTGAGTGGAGGCCGAATGGCATGACCCTCCATTGGAACAGTCCTCTACCGGGAACCGTAAAAGCAGTATATGGTCGACTATTCTTTTCCACTGCGATCTGCCAATAACCATTCTTAAGGTCCAGACTGCTGATAAATCTGGCATTCCCCAGGCGGTCGAGGATATGTTGGATCCTGGGCAGCGGGTATGCGTCTGGAACTGACTTAGCGTTCAGCTGGCGATAATCAACGCACAGTCACCAGGCTCCGGTCTTCTTCTTGACCAGGACTATGGGCGCACTGTGCGGGCTGTATGACGGCTGGGTTCTTCGGGTAGTATCGTTGCTTGATCGGTTGGTCATCACGCATATTGATCTTGTGCGTGGTGATATTTGACACTCCCGTCATCCCGTCAAATTTCTGTAGCTCTTGTTTCAAGAATACATTGATCTTTTCTTCTTCGATGCGGCTCGGTGCACTCGTAGTGGGTGGTCGATGGTTCGCTGTATTTGACGCCTGGTGTAGTGTTTGTTTGTCTGTCCTTTGGGTCGTCGTCTCGACCTGACGTGGCGCACGGCCTGTAAGCGACCGTGGAGAGTCTTCCTCTGATTTCCCTGGTTCCTCATGGTGCTGGGCATAACATGTTGTGGGTTGAATTGGTTGTGGTTCGGTGTATGCTAAACTGTTCTTTACCGTGGGCTTTGTGGTTGGTCGAGATGCCGAGTGGCCGAGGGGGCCTCAATTCCAGGGTGACTGGCCCAGTGGTGTCTTGTTGTCTGTATGTGATCTGTGTTGGTGGCTTTGCGTACGTAAATGGGACATTCAGTTGTCCGCTTGTGGTTCCCTCGTGACTGTGAGCTGCTGTGACTGGATTTGCGTGAGATGGGTTCTTGTCGGATGTGGTAGTGTTGATCGGTGCGGGGTTTAGTTTTGATGTGACCGCAGGATCTTTCAGTGTGATAGTCTGCCCACCCACGCTAAGGGTGGTACCGATTTGTTGTAGAAAATCGATCCCCAGGATTAGGTCATCAACCGTGTTAGGCAGCACTAGGAATGTGACTTCGCATATATTGTTACCGAGCCGAATGGGGATCTTCAAACTCTCCGTGATTGTCCTCGAAGTGCCGTCCGCTAATTGGATCGGCTCGTTGACTGGCAGGATATTGTGTGGTGTCCCTACCTCGTTTACAATGAGATCGCTTGCGAAACTCCGGGTGGCACCTGTGTCAATCGTGGCATCGAAGAATTCGCTACCCATGGCAATGGTGGCCTTAAGTCGATGTTCTTCTAATCCTAGTGGTATCGTTGGGTAGGATGACTGATGTCCTCTGGATGCTCGGGTTCTCTTTTTTGCTGGGTAGAGGCAACAGTCTAGCGTGCGACGGTTTCGTTGACCGCAATGCCAACAAAAGAAAACGCGTGGATTTGTGCATTGGTCGGAACTGTGCCCCTTTTGGGTGCAACGCTTGCACGTTATGGTGCTGGCTTGCCGGTCCTTCCCCAGCCCCTCTACCGCGGTGGCTGCAGTGTTGGTAGGTTTGCGTGCGACGGTTGTCGCTGTGAGTATAGTAGGGGCAGCCTTGGAATTTAGTTCTACCTGCTGGCTGACGTCTACTTTGCTTAGGGCGGTGGTTAGCCTTGAAACGGTATGGATGGCCCAGCGTACGGCAGTGAATGCAACGTTCTTGGCCCTAGTGGCTCAGCACGACCCTGTGGGTTTCATGATGTATTTGGTGCCCCACTTCCGGGCATCATCGATGGCAGTAGAACATTTGAAAGTCCTGATTGGATCGGTTCTGTAGAAAGGTACCTCCTGTTGATATGTGTTGTAGTGGGCTGGTTGCCCGGTACCAGATCCTTGCTACTGTATTGCGTCATTCGTATTATTGTTGCTGTGTGGGATCGATGGTGACACGGCTCTAGTGTGTTTAACTTCTAATTCGAGGAGCCGTTTCACGTCTTCGTCTGCTAGTTTGCCATCGTTGATGTGCGCTGCGAGCCTCTTTCGCAGTTCTTCGACAGTGCCGACTTCTTCGAGATGGAACTGTCTTATGTACGCAAGGAGCTCTTCTTTGCGTAGGCTATATACCCAGGACGTCTTGAGGGTATTCATTGTGACGTACTGGCGATGACGATTTCCTGTTGACTGTCTTGTTGAGTTTGATTGGTATGTTTTTTTTTGTTTGATATAGATAGATTTTGATGGTTTTATTTGTGCTTCAATTATTGGCTTTGAAGCGCTGTCGTTGGCTTGGCTTTGTCTGTCAAAGCCTGATGATTGATAGGTTAACTTGTGAATGCTGGATTCTGTTTTCTAGTTTCTGAGACTCCTGTTCGTTATATGTATGACTTTTTTTTCCCTCGATGATATGTATGCTATGCTTGCTTTGTTTGCTGATGATTTGTGTTTTTTTTTTTCTCGTTGCTTTGCTTTGCTGATGATTTGGTTTTTTTTTTTTTTTTCTTTGCTTTGCTTTGTTAGGATGATTAGGTTGATGATTGATTTTTTTTTTATTTCTTTGCTTTGCTTTGCTTGTATGATGATTGATATTTTTTTTTTTTTTGTTTTTTTTTTTTTTTTATCTTTGCTTTGCTTTGCTTGTATGATGATTAGATTTTTATTTTTTTTTTCTCTGCTTTGCTAGGATGGGACACTGCGATGTTGTCCCGCAGGGTCCCTGCTCGGGCGCCACTTGTAACGAACCCCTGGGTCGTTACAACCTTTCTCAGCTGAGGTATCCTCAGCGGCTGTCCAGGGTCCTTACAAGACGATCTATGGGGTTTTGTAGATCGCTTGACCTTGTTGGAAGGTCCTTTGTTCTTTGTAGATTTAATTATGATGCGGTGGATGTCGATGTTGTGGACGTTATGCTTGTCCAGCGGTTCCCTTTTGGGGCTCATCACGAAAGGTCGCTTTATATGTTTGCCTTCACAGATTGGCTAGTGAAGGTGACCTCTGCGATGGTGAAGGTGCCCTGGGTGATGACTGCTGGTGCTTCTAACTTGACTGTACCTTGCTAAGCGGTACTCTCCGTTATTCGTTGTTTGCTCTATATTGGTTGGTGGCGTGATGCGTAATTATTGCCGTACCTCTTCTTTAGTTGTCGTGTGTGTGTGTCTTTTAATAACGCGTTGGCCTTGAATTCCTAGTAGCGCTCCGCTGGCATTGCTTCGTTCGGAGGTACGTTTCACTCGTTGAGAGCGGAGGTGAGCGGTTCAACTCAAGGTAGGGGAAATACTCTGAAGGTGAGTATCTCGTTAAGAGCGAGAGTGAGAAAGACAACTCAAAGGGCAAGGTAATGATACTCGTTGAGAGCAGTGGTGAATGTGGCAGCTGAGCGTGACCGATTGGCCTCATGCCTCAGTGACACAGTTCAGAGGAGGGGAAATACTCTGAGGTGAGTATTCTCATTGAGAGTGTTGATGAGAGTGGCAGTTAAGCGTGACCGATTGGCCTCATGCCTTAATGACACAACTCAAGGGGGGTGGATACGCTGAAAGTGAGTAACTCGTCGAGAGCAGTGGTGAGTGTGGCAACTGAGCGTGACCGATTGGCCTCATGCCTCAGTGACACGACTCGAGCGGAGAGAGAATAGGAACGGGAGCAAGGCACGTCCAGATAGTCTGCGAGTAATAGCCAGACTAAACTCCGAGAGAAAATAAGCTGCTTGGCTACTTCGAAGTAAAGAGACGTCTGATCCGTTTGGAAGCTCAAATACAACTCAACTTTATTAAATTCTTCAACTTATAACTAAGTGCTGGCTGCTGCCAGTGGTGCACATAAAATACATTTTATGATTTCTTAAGTACTATAGTAGGGTAGTATGTAGTGGGTGCTAATAGTATAAATGACTTAACGTAACGTCTTGTATGTTTAACGTAACGTGTTGTATGCTTAAATAAGAATATTATATGCACAAATATAAAATATAAAATATTCAATTCGTTATCTTATTAATAAATATAGTAATTCACATGTTGCTTACTTATCTTAAGTTCTGATGGCGCTATGCTGTATAGCTCGTGGTGTAGGTCGCTTGGTTTGTTATGTGTGAGGCCGGTACGCTAGGCTGCGGCGCGTAAATAAATGATGAATAATGTGTGGGCCTATTTGCCTGGGAAATAGGTTCGTCACACGCGTTGTTTCGGTGTTTTCTCTGAGCACTTAATAAGCTACACGAATACTCAGGTATCTGCTGCAGTGACCTGAATAAGAGTTAATATGTTGGGACTTCCCCACAATAAGCTTATTGTTATTCTTAATGCATATTTGTGTTATTTTTTGTTGCTTTATTCGCTACCGTCCATACAAACAACACAAACACTGTCGAAAACAGCTTATATCGGCCGTATCTGAACTCCTAGAGGGATCAAATGAGTTGTTCCTATTATTTTTTGCCCTTCAACATTTCTTCCCAACACACCTACCCCCTATCTACCACTCTTCTTTGGGTTCCCAAACAAAAAACGCAAAAGCTGTCGAAAAAAGTTTATATCGGCAGTAGCTGGACTCCAAGAGGGGTCAAATATATGAGTATGTCCTATTATTTTTTGCTCCACAACATTTCTTCCCAACACACCTTTTTCATATCTGCCACCCTTTTTCGGGTCCCCATACAAAAGCATTCGAGAATAGTTTAAATCGGCCGTAGCTGGACTCCTAGAGGGGTCAATTATATGAGTTAGTTCTATTATTTTTGCCCTACAACATTTCTTCCCAACACACCACCCTTCTTTGGGTCCCCATACAAAAAACACAAAAGCTGTCGAAAATAGTTTATATTGGCCGTAGCTGAACTCCTAGAGGGGTCATATATATGAGTAGGTCCTATTATTTATTGCCATTTAACATTTCTTCTCAACACATTTACCCCTATCTACCACCCTTCTTTGTGTCCCCATAAAAAAAAAAACACAAAAAATGTCGAAAATAGTTTATATCGGTCGTAGCTGAACTCCTAGAGGGGTCAAATATATGAGTTGTCCTATTATTCTTTGCCCCTCAACATTTCTTCCAAACACACCTACCCCCTATATGCCACCCTTGTTTGGGACCAATACAAAAAACATCTATTTTCTTTTCGAACGAACGAACAAAAAAATATTCAGGGTATGAACACTGATATTTTTGTTATTTTTTATTGCTTTATTTGCTACCTGCTGGTGTTAGCAAAGCATCGTGCTCTTATTCCCTTCGTTTCTTATATCTGAATAAAACAAGAGAGTGTATGAGCAGGTATGAGCAAAGCAGAAAAGGGATAGAGGAACTTTGTTATTCTATAGCAAGAGAACGTATTCAGGGAGGCGAAAAAGCATGCTCACGCAGGGCTCTATTTCTAAAACATTGTTTTGTGTGGAAAAAATAAATTCACTGAATGTTTTATTTAATTTTAATTTTTAATTTAATAAATTTAATTTTTCACTTCTTATATTTTAAAACTTGTTAACTTCACTGCACTGAGAACTTTTTGATAAATATGATAACTTTGAAAGACTTTAATTTAATTAGGTAAAAATATGTTTTTGACAATCAGAAAGACTGTTATCAAAAATAGTTCGCGCCCTAGAACTATGCAGTACAATTTTTTAAAAAGGTGTGCATTCAAAAAGTTTGAATATTAATATTTAATGGTGCTCTATTTTGGATAAATAAATGGACCAACTTGGAAATAACTGTACCCAATTTTTTTATGTTTTAAGTGAGCGAATTTTTTGGTACAAAACTTGATTCGATCATATATACACTCAGTTCTGTTTTTACACGATTTTTACACGAATTTGATTTAACACGAATTAAAAATAAATCTTTATTTTGTTTTTACACGCTTTATTTTGATTTAACACGATTGACCCAAATTCTGAAAATAACAATTTTAGTACTAAGAGTTTTCACCGCTATAAAATTTGTAATTTTTATTATACTCCCGTGTTGCTGCGTGTAAACATGCATGTCAACAGTCGTCCCTATTGTATTGTATGTGTACTATATTTTTTTTTTGCATTCTTTTCTAAGTTTCTGAAATTTTTTTTTTTTTGCATTCTTTTATAAGTTTATGAAATTGTTTTTTTTTTGCATTCTTTCATAAGTTTATGAAATAAAAATATACGCAAATATTAGCTCCAATATGAGTTTAAAAGTGGTTTAGTGTATTATTTCTACAGATTTGTTAAATTTGGAACCTTCTACTTTTTCATAAATGCAATGCATTTTTTTACACGATTTTTTTTTTAATGAAATCTTTGGGAACGTATCTACCGTGTAAAAACAGAACTGAGTGTACTCTCATTTAAAATGTTCTGTCTCTAACTCATATACTATATAACACTTTTAATAGCTTTAAACGTTGAGGGTTATATTGGAAGTGGTCGTATTTGTGGGCGGACTACGCCTATTTTTTGCATATTCCGCAGTTTCGATGCAACTTTCATACATACCAGATCTTATATATGTACCTCAATTATAAGCCATTTTATAGTATTTACACTGTTGTGGGTTGTATGGGAGGTGGGCGTGTTCGTTTGTCTTACTGTTTTACCTCTTTTAAAGAAATTATCATTTGTCCAGGAATTTGGGTGCATATGAATATGTGCACCAAGTTTCATGTAATTATCTTAGCTCCTTCCGATAATTCTGAGCTTACGGACCACATCTTTTCAGGTCCGGCAAAAATTTTTCTTGCGTTAATACACAAGGAATTGAAAGTTTAAAAAAATACTTATTTCTATATAAACATTACTTTCTTAAGCTTAAAAATTTTTTCCCCAAAACGAAATAACTTAAAAATTTTACCAAAAATTTCCCAAAAATACCCTTTTCGAAAAATTACGTAAAAATGAAACAACGCAAAATCGCACCTCTATCTTTTAAATAAGTTGACATAAAACATATTTTTTAAATAAGCTAAAAAATAACATAAAAAATTAAAAAAAAACAAAAAATGGTTTTTGGAGCAGTTCACTCTCAAAGTTGAAAAATAATTTCCGGTTTTTCAATTTCAGTACATTTAACATCACTAAAAACACAATGTTTAATGTTGAATAACTCTTGAAATAAAGACTGGATATAAATAATTAAATTCATATTGAAAATATAATTAAACAGAAATTTCTAAAAATATCAAACATGATTAATTTCTTTTTAAAATGTATCCCACAGCAGACTCACAAAGTATGTATAAATTACTCAATTTACAAATCTTAATTTTATGCGAAAAACTGCCATCACATATAAATGAATTAAAGACAAAAAAACGCAAAATCGCACCTCTATCTTTTTTTTCCTCAATTTTTAATATATAAAATCACTTTTTGAAAGTTTAAGCAAAATCAAAAAATTGTTTTTTTCCTCTTCACTATTGAAATTTTCAGATTTTTTAATAATTTTTAAAAAATTATATTTTTCAAAGGATTTCTTTAAAAAGAAATACCATCAAAATTTTATATACTTTGAATATCTCGTTCGAGAGTTGTGATATTTTATCTATAGAAGGTATATGCAAAGACGAAAATTGGTAAATTCACAGAAAAAATAATCAATTTTCAGCTCATGCTGTGTGTCCAAATCTTCACGTATTTTCAATATTTTTCCAGAACTCTCTTAGTTGAAGAATAATCTGTCGATTGGAATATAATAAGTCATAATATATAAAAAAAAAATGCATGTTAGTTTTGGCCGCAATTATTATACTGTGCGTCGCTTGGAGTTGAAAGAAGTTCAAAATTTTTGCAGGAACATTTATTTTGATACGGTGCATCATAATCAATCAAAAAGTTTCTTGAATTTTTTCTAGCTTACGACTTTTTTGATTTCAAATGACAATATGTACATTAGACCGTATCACCAAAACTAACCTATATTTGACCCCGTCCAATCTTTAGACATTCAAGACATTTAAAAAATATTTTTTTTTTAATGGTCCCTATGGTGCTTTATCCTGTTTTTGTTTTATCTTCTGTGTTTCTTGTCCGATTATTAAAATTTTTTATGTATATGCTTGTTGATTTTTTGTAAATTTTTTCTGATTTTTTTTCTCGAATCTTTTTTTTTGCGAATATTCACCCACCTTATCTCAGTTCCTAGTATATTATGAAATTCTAAAATCGTCAAATACTTAAAGCTCACAAAAAACTATTAAAACCATGGCAACAAATGACATCGATAAAATTTATTTTTGGCGCAGTTCCGACCCATTTTATCCCAAAAATAACACTTTCGAAATGTTCGTCACCTCATACTCGACTTTTTATTATTTTATAAACAAATAACGTTGTTTTTGTCAATCACAGCTGTTTTTATAAAAGGTGCTCTATCAATACAATGTACAGTAGAGCGTATCACGTTATAGAGGGGGAAAAAAAAGTTCGCCGTAAACCTTCGAATCTGAAGCATTTTTGTCTGTTGTTTTCGAAAAAAAAATGTTTTTTTTTGGCCGAACGTAGGGGTCGCGCATTTACATTTTTGTTTATAACTTCGTCATTTGACGTCGGATTTTAAAGTATGTTATATCAAAGTTTTTGTCTCGAGGAGACTAATATTATTGTTCCAAAGGTCATTGACCTCAGACCCCCCGTTCTAGTACTTACTCACCAGATCTCAGTTCCTACCATGCTAACATGCCACCCTGATTTCAGAAAAAAAAAACATTGTATCTCAATGGATTTTTAGCAATTTTGTAATATTCATTCACGAGTTTATTTAAACGTTTGCGTACTGCTGTTACCGATATAACTGGAATGCCGCGCGTTGCCACAAAAGGATAACGTTTCCTACAGCTTCTTGTTTAAAAGCATCCTTTGATCACTGTTATGACAAAGATACAATAAAGAATTAATCACATTGTTTATTTTTGTTCTGATATTGAAGTTGTTTCTTTGTTTCAGTAGTTTTCAATATTTTGTTATACGGTATGAAAAACTGGCTTTTTCAAAAAGGGTAAGGGTATTATATTGGATCATTACTGTTGTTGTTACTGTAATATTTGTTAAGTCAACTGTCTGTACCAAATTTGTAATACAGCAAAAACTTTGTTGCTTTTAAATTTTATGGAGGTTTTTCAAAAGATCAAAAATCATAGGTTTTCCAATGGTTTCTGAATTCAATAAAGTTTTATTTCATTTGTTAATTTTTGATTATGAATAGCCTTTTGTCTTAAAATTGCAATTCAAGGTAGCTCTAAGCCCTTTAAGATATACTCCAGTGTAAAAATAACCTAGTTTCGTCAAAGAAAATTAAAAAAAATTTTTAAAAATATTTGCACTGAAACAATCGATATACTTCCTTTACAAAAGTTTACACATTTTTTGCGAGCTTTTTTTTCTGAAATCAGGGTGGCATGTTAGCATGGTCGGAACTGAGATCTGGTGAGTAAGTACTTGAACGGGGGGTCTGAGGTCAATGACCTTTGAAACAATAATATTGGTCTCCTCGAGACAAAAACTTTGATATAACATACTTTAAAATCTGACGTTAAATGACGAAGTTATAGTTTTCGAAATTAACTTGCATAAATGCTTCAGAATAGAAGGTGTACGGCGAACTTTTTTTTTGCGATACGGTCTAATGTACAGCCATTGTATCGTGTAGAGCCCCTTTAAGACAATTATTAAAAGTGAATTAAAAAAACAAAAAAAAAAATAAATTAAACAAAATGCAGTTCCAAATGCACGACTTGGACAACACAAAGTTGCCAACAAAACGAAGTGTGGTGCAATACGCGTGTTTTTATAACAATTATAAAACTTTGTAAATTTTCAGAAAAAGTGTATGAAGATGTTTCAATATTGTGGAATTGTGCAAAAATACCTATTGTGTCGAAAACCCACAGTAGATTGATTAAAAAGTACTCAAGAAGTCGTCTCTTCAAGTGAAAAACCAGCGCCTATTCCGTGCTAACGAATGGGATGTTCTCTTTCGAATTTCGCGTTGTAAATGCTGCATTTCGTCCAAATTGTGCACAAGTCGGCCACAGCAGTCATGACGAAAGTCGTTTGGGGCACATTTTCTCGAAGATTGACAGTTACGAGCGCTACAGCCAGCTTGAATCCCGTAAAGATTTGGGAAAATAATAAAAAGTCGAGTATGAGGTGACGAAAATTTTGAAAATGTTATTTTTGGGATTAAATGGGCCGGAACTGCGCCAAAAATAAATTTTTTCGATATCATTTGTTCCCATGGTTTTAATAGTTATGTGTGTGCTTTAATTATTTGACATTTTTAGAATTTCATAATAAAGAAGAAACTGAGATATGGTGGGTGAATATTCGCAAAAAAAAGATTCGAGAAAAAAAAAACAGAAAAAATTTACAGAAAATCAACAAGCACACATATAAAAAATGATAAGAATATGACAAAATCTGACAAAAACAAGAAAAAAGCACCATAGGGACCATTTAAAAACAAATTTTTTTTTTGAAAATGTCCTTTAAATGTCTACCGATTAAGGCAGGATCAAAATAGATTTAATTTTCTGCCATACAAGGTGATACGGTCTGATGTACATATTTCGATTGTCAAATCCAATTGAATGGCTTTTTGCAGAAACATGATAAGCCACAAAATAAAAAATTTTAAATAATCGCATTGAAATTTTTAATATAATGAATAAAATAGACGTTCCATGCAATCGTACATTTAATACTTACAATTATTGGTTATAGAAGCCTTCTAAAACATGGTCAAAAATTAACGAAGACAGAATAGTAGAAGCCAATCATTTAAGCAGAATAGTAGAAGCCAAACCTGTGGCTTATCATGTTTTTGCATAAAATTTATTTTAAAAATTTTTATTAACGAAAAGGGAACAATATAAGTAAAGTTTTTCATTGGCCACATATAAAGAATAAAACTAGATTTGGTACTGTTAAACCGAGCCGTGTAGTTTATTTCAATATTAAAAGCAGACTAAATTCTAAACTACAAAAGTATTAATGCTAGACTTAAATAAAAGACCTTAAATGCTGATCTTGCGTTTACTGCAGAATGTTGAAGCTGCTGATCTTGCGCCTCGTGTGTGGTGTTGGGTAACTGTTGCACTATTTGTTGAAACCGCTGATCTTGCGCTCGTGTGTGGAGTTGGGTAACTTTTGCATAAAACGGCAATATAGGTCAACGGCCGCTGTCGCTAGGCGATCGTGTTAATACCTCCCTCGCTTAAGTGATGGCCGTCCTCGGGCTTCCTGAAACTGCCGATCACGATCTGGAGGGATTTTTTCGTTTGTCTTCTTCTTCGTTCTTGGTATAGCTTGAGGAGTGCGTAGCAGCCAATTATAATGACAACTGTTACTAGGCCGGATAAGAGGGGTCTTGTTGCTAATTTCTCCTCGACATCCCCGATATAATTTAGGTTCTCTACGCTCATTCTTTGGAGGTATGGTAGACTTAGTATCTCGTTATGGCTGGTTATGTTCAGAGCAGCCATCGCGGCTGACCCTGGTGATCCTTCAATACCCCGTCTCGATTCATGTATGTGGACCCATTGATGCAAATTTCCTCGTTGAAAGTTAGGAGAAAGGTACCAGTGACCGTCCTGTTAGGACCGTTGGTGGAAGTTATAACGGCGGAGTTCTCGTTGATTATAATGATGCCATCATCGACGACTACTAGCGGTTCAAGGTGACTTGGTCTAGTACTGCAACCAGCGATGTTGCCAGTGTGAAGTTGTTGAGCGCATGTAGGGTGATTCAGTTCTTGACAAAATGTTGTTGTAAGCGTCGCGGTGCAGTTTCCGATACCCAGTACTCGGCTGCCACATTCGGCAACATTGTTGTATTCGGAGAAGTGCAAGATAGTCCCGTTACGCTGGACTGGGAATAATGTTACCTTTTTACACTCTAACTTAGGTATTGGATATTTAATAAGAAAATGTAAAAACTTATTATCTAATAAAACCTTAATATAAGATACTTCCATTAGATCTGTTATACTAATATTTGTAGAACGCATGACAATTACATTTTTTATATCTTCAGAGTCCAAAATTGTGGGGTTTATTATTTTAATCTTTGCAAGAATAATGGTTAGCATTAAATTTTCTAGTTCGGAAATCATTATTCTGTTTCTAGCTAAGAGTGAATCATATAAAATGCCAGTGTCAATTTGTTTTGCTTTCGAGTTTTCAATTATCTTGTTGACTTCATCGGTTATTTTGTTAATCTGTTCCTGTGTCTTTGAGTTGACCTGTCTGTTTCGGAATTTAGAAGTTCTTGCTGTCTAAATTTTAGTTTTTCGAAGTCATCGAAGTCTGGGGTTCCTGCGATTACTTTGAGTGCGTTTCCCAAGAGGTTGATACTTCTAGCGTGCCGATGGTGCACGTTCAGGGTTGCCAAGAGGGTGTTGATGTGTTCAACATCAGCGTCAAGTAGCTTTCTCATGTGTGACAGAGGTAAATGATTTGTGAGCTGTTTAGTCTCACTTGCCGTTGCTGAATATGATTCAAGGTTGGTGGAATGTTTAAAATAATCGAAGCCCTGCCAGATTGTTACATCCCCGTCTGAGATTGGAATGTAGTCCGCCTTGGAGTAGTCCGTTATTTTTGCCGCTATCACTTGAACAAAAAGTATCCCTATATAGAACCTAAAATATAAAATAAAGGTGAAACCCCAAGATTAGTCAGTTTAGAAGAAAGAGAGGGAAAAAAAGAAAGAGGGAAGAAAGAAAAAAAAAAGACTGGAATGCTCATCTAAGATTGTCCTTATGGACCACCCTCCCTTTAATAAGAACCGTGGTTCCCAAATCAGCTTCTATTTTCTCTTCAGCATACAATGGCATTAATTTGTTTCCTAGTCTTCTGTTCGATTTTACGAGAACACGTTCTCCCACCTCGAACACCCTGTTTTGTCGAGAAGGATTGTTCCTTTCAAGTTGAGCCTGTTGAGCCTTTTCGATCTTTTCCATTATTACTTTTCTAGTTTCCTGGGGTGTGGCCTGGATTATGTCTATAGGTCTTTTGCCGGTTACTGAGTGAATCGAACGGTTGGACTCAACTGTGGCCATCAATATTAGATCTACCACGTCGTCTGTTTTGTTTTCCAGATTCAGGCACCTTGCAATCTCCAAAAGAGTGCTATGGAGCCTTTCGACTTGCCCATTTGAAGTGCTATGAAGTGGGGGCGCATTCACCACGTCAATCCCGAATTGGTTTTTTAGTAGGGAAGAAATGGTTTCTGAACTGAAGGATGCTTCATTATCGCAATAAATTATCTTTGTATTCGTGAAAATGTTCATTAACTGTAGAATTGGTGCCTTAAGGCGGTCTTCTCATTCAAAACCCGTTTTTTGGACCCTTTTTAAAAAAATTCTTATTTGAAAACGCAAAGAATAATTGAAAACTTTTTTTATTTATTGTATTACAAAAGGTTCAAAGTAAATAAAAAAATTTTTTTTGCTTCGATACGTGGGCTGTTCAAAAAGTAATGAGACTTCAAATTTGGTGGTGAAAAAAAAAGGTGTCGTCACGGCGGCCACGATTCCGGGTCTCCGGAGCGTCTGAAATGAAAAAAAAAAACGGGGTTATAATCAGTATAGATGTAATTCTCGGGTGAACCTCAAGCTTAATTTTGTGATTTTTTTTGACAAAATGGCGGCCATTTAAAAAAAGAATTTCAATTTCGGGTTTTTTTTTTGTAGCTTAGTGTAAAAAAAAAATAGTAAAAAATTTGTTAAAATTATGGTCGAGGTTCACCCGAGAATGGTGACAATTCTGCGTCGATTCCATTTTGTTTCATGAAAATCGGTTCAGTTGAACTGGAGATATCATGGCCGCCAGTTCGAAAAACGTGGGTTCGAGATAAACGCGTTTAAAGTTTGAAGTAATTTTTTTGGGAAAAAAAAAAAATCAAAAATGTTTAAATGCAGTTTTAAAGAGCTGACAATTTTTATTTACAAATATTAGTCGGCGATGCCAGCTCCATACAGGCCACCTTCCTCTTTTTCGTAGAAACTGCTTTCTGCTGCCCTCTCTGCTCTGCGAGCCGTTCTGCCAGCTTTTGATGATGCCGCAGCTCGAGTCTCTGATCGGTTCAATCTGTCTTCATTGCGAGATAGTGCGTATTCGTATGCGTTTTTGCTAATCGCAATACCCATCAAACCCATAATTTTAAGTATGGGTATAAAACCGTCGTTGAAGAGGCACGTTGCAATGAAATTGGCCACTTCGATGGTGCGTGCGCCTGAGTTGATGTGTTTGGGCGAAAGTGACCAAAGAACAGAATTGTAGGACTCATTGGAATTCTGAGTTTCAGATCCAAGGCATCTTTCAAGCAAATTATCTGCCGACAGCGCAGAGGTGGAGGTAAGCTGGTTTTATTACCTCCATCACCTTCTTGTCCATCAGATCTTGCTTCACAAAAAAAGGCTGTATCTTCTAAAGTATTTCGAATTTCTAAAAATCCTTTTAGGGGCATATTCACAACTACCCAAGCTATAAATAAATGCAAAAAAAAAAAGTTGAAAAAAAAAGTTGCTCAATGAGAAGACCCCCTTAATGTCATTTAAAGTACGCGATGGTATGGGTTGAACGACTGCGAACTTTGAAAACTTGTCAATGCAAGTAACAAAATATTTTTTTCCCGTCGAAAAAATATCGATGTGCAAGATTTCGTCTTCGCGTGATGGAATGGATGTTACCCCAAGCTCCTGTTTTTGTGGGTGTCTGTCGTATTTGGCTTTTGTGCAAATCTTACAGCTTGTGACGATTTCATTGGCTAACTTCGTCATTTTGGGGAAGTAGTAATCGGAAAGGATTTGCTTAACGTTTTCTTGTGCAGCTCTGTGGGCCCGATTGTGTTCGGTTTGAACTATTTCCCTTTGTTCAGTTTTGTCAACAATATCTGACACCATTTTTCTACAGTGCCAAAACTTCGTTGATGGAAACTGTCTGACCAATAGGTGCTGAATGCTTGCGAGCACTGGTAGCTCGCAATATATCGCATTGACTACATCTGGGTTTATAATAGTTTTGATCTCATTCAGTAGGGTGTTCTTGTCTGTGAAGTTGATTAGGTGACGAGTTTTTTTTTTTCGAAAATATTAAGTAACGCTTGGATTTGAATTGTGCTTCTTCCAGAATTATCTGGTTTCGAAAGCAATTGACTGGCTTGTCAGTTGCTTCTATCGTGTAGGTTAGCGATTCCTCGCTGTGGATCGTCGCGTGATCCGAAAAAGCCTCTTGTTCCAAGGCATGAATATGTTGCCGTGATAGTGCATCGGCCACGTAGTTTCCCCTCCCAGGTTTGTAGAAGATTTTTGCATTGTGGTTTTTCACAAATGCTTTCCATCGCTTAAATTTTGGGTTCGAATTCCTTTCGGAGACCGCAAACGTAAGCGGCTGATGATCGGTGAAGATATTTAGATCTTTAACCCCATAAAGGTAATTTCTCAGGTTTTTGAGAGCCCATACGATTGCTAAAAGTTCACGTTCGTTGGAGGCGAGATTTAGTTCGTTATCTTTTAGGGTTCTCGAAATCATTGTTATTCGTCTTTTATTTTCAGAGAGGACCGCCCCTAGACCTGACGCTGAAGCATCCGTCGTAAGGTCGAACGGCTTCTTAAAGTCGGGGTAAAGTAGGGTGACATCTTCTGATGCCAGAATGTCTTTGAGCTTGTTGAAGGCTTGGGCCTGTTTTTCATCGAGATTTATTATTACTTTTTTTGAATGGTTCGCACTAATTTTACCGTTATCACCTTTAAGTATATCAGTTAAGGGCTTCGCCAAGGACGCGAAGTCTTTGATGAAACAACGATAGTAGCTTGCCAACCCGAGAAACGACCTGACATTGAAGAGTGTAGAGGGTTGTTCATAATTGCGAACAGCATCTACCTTGCTAGGACTTGTTTTTATACCCTCACCAGATACGACAAATCCCAAGTATTCCACGCTTTCTTTAAAGAAGTGTGATTTTTCACGAGCGACTCTCATATTTGCTTGATATAATGCCCTTAAGACTCATTCTATATGTTGGATATGGTCTTTCGCGTCTTCAGAGAAAATTATTACGTCATCAACGTAAACGTAGCCTGTTTTTCCTATTTGTTCTCTGAGAACATCATCGATGGCTCGCTGAAAAATGCTGGGGGCATTTTTCAAACCAAAAGGAAGCCTATTAAATTCATATTTCCTGTTACCTACAGAAAAAGCCGTTTTCTCCCTGTCACGTTCAGCGAGGGATATTTGGTGGAACCCTGACTTTAGGTCCAGAGTTGTGAAGTACCTAGCTTTTCCCAAGTTTGATAGTATTACTGAAATGTTTGGGATCGGATACTTGTCGTCTATAGTTTTTTGGTTTAGTTTCCGAAAATCTATGACGAGACGCTTTTTGATATTACCGTATTCGTCTCTTATTCCGTATTCTCTCTTCTAAGGTGAACGGGATGGGCGTATTATGTCCTTTTTTAATAAGTCATTTATTTCACTATTTACAAAATCAGCAACGCCCGTAGGGTAGGGGTACAGTTTTGAGTAAACTGGGTCGTCAGTATCTGTTCGGATAGTTGCGACAATGTTCGTGTTGAAGGGTAGGGAGTCGTTGGGGTCTGCAAAGACGCCAGACAATTTCCGTATCATTTTGTGAAAAATGTTTTTTACTGTTTGGGGTGCTTCCAAATCTTCTACTTGAGTGAAATTAACATCGACACATTTGAAAAATTGTATCTCCTCAGATCTGGTGTTGGTTCTGAGAGTTTTATTCTTAAAATCTAATGTTGACCCCGTCTGTGTTAACAGGTCAAGGCCAATTATGCCATCAAATGTTGATAGCGTAGGTAAAATAAAAAATGTGCTATTGGTGTCGAACAAACGGACAATGCACTTTTCCTTAATGTTATCAAATCCATGGATAGACTTTACGATGAAAGGTTCTTCCACAGGAATTTTACGTTTAAGTTCTGCTAATGGCTTTATGTAGTTTTTAGACGCTCCTGTGTCCACTAACAGTTTAATCGTTCTCCCTGCTATACGTTACTTCTATTTATGAATGGTAGCAGGGAGTTTTGTCTAAAAAATTTATTTGATCATGCCCCTGGAGGTGATCAACTACTGCCAACGCTTCTGATTCGGCTAAGCTTTGATAATCAGATTCCTCTTGATCTACGGGAGGGTTATTCTGCAAGAGATTATTAACCCTTTGATGCTTTGGGCCTGTAAATCTAGTATTACCGCTAAGTGGCCTTTTCATTGTTTGGCCTAGATTATTATTGGTATAGTATTAGGCCGTAGCCTGGTTGTGGCCGGCCATAGCCTGATTATGAAACTGATTTCGACCGTGGATTTGGCCAGGACTATTCGACTGGAACTGAGTGGGTTGTCTGAATCGTTGTGAAGAGTCAACTTCCATTGGCTGTACCGGACCTAAGTTTTGTGGAGTTCTACCTCCAGTATTCTGTTGTCTAAAAAAATGCGGATTTTTTCGTATATTGCCCGTCTGATTATCATTCGCAATGTTTTTTTCTTTGTTTTACTGTCTCTGCTCCCCACGCTGTGTCCTGTCTTCTACACTTCTTGCATAATTGCTTGCGAACATGCAGCGTTCGTGGTTGGATTCAACCTCTTGAGCTAATGCTAGCGCTGTCGGTAAATCGGCTGGTCTCGCCGCAAAAAGTATATCACTCAATGCTTTCCTAGTTCCCGAAATGAAGACTCTAAGTGCGTCCGCCCTATACTTCTAATTCAAAGATGCAGCAATAGTTTTTTCATATGCCATAATTGTTTTGTTCGTGAGGAGTGTTAGTTTTCGCTCTACTTCGTCATAATATTGTAGAATCGTCATACTACCCTGGCGAAGAGTTGGCAGCTCCTGCTCTATTATATAAATTGATCGCTTGTCCGAGTACGTAAAGTCAAGGTGGCTAATAATTGCCTTAAATTAAGGACAGTATTGAAAGAGGTGAGCACCATATCAGCAGAGCCTTTGATTTTATTTCTAATGATTGCTACCGCCTGGTAGTGTTTGAACTACCATTGTGACTTTCAAATAATTTGTACGCGGTGTGCGCCGCTTGTCTTCAAGATACGTAACTTTCTTGTCTACCTTCAAAGTCCGGCAGCGATTTTATAATGTCTAATGATTCGTCACATGATGTCCCTGGAGTTATTTCTACGTCGTTGTACGTTTCCACCTGGGGTGTTGTCACTGTCAAGGTTGTCAAACGTTCGTTAAGACCTGCTATAGTTTGTTCAAAATTGGCCCTCTGTACGGTAAGTGCGCTACTAACTGCACCCTCTATCAAAGCCATTAACTGCGCTGGTTCCATTTTGTTTTTTCCGTCACTTTTCCTTGACCACCAAATTGTTTTACTACTGTTATCGCTTACTCTCTTCTCAGTTGTAAGTTTTTTGGAAGAAAACAATTGACAAAGGATTGACACTAACACTTTATTTTTTAGTTATAGATTAAAAAAAAAATTTAGTATGAAGATTTTGTTATACCGGTGATTAAAATGTGAGAAAAAAAATAAATTTTATTTTTGCAAAGATTAAAGTTGGCGTTTTTTTCCGCAAAATTTTTTGGTTTGATTGAGAGAAAGAGAAAAAAAAATTGTCATAAATTCTACTCACATTTCGTTTTTTTTATTCTTATCTAAATAAGTCTGCTCTCTGTGGTCCGCTGGTGTATCTTTCAGGGCACTGTTGCTGCTATTATTTGGTTGACTGCGACGTTAGTTGCTCCTGTTGTTTTTTATTTTTTAATTGCTTCTCGATGCACTGCAATTTTTGTTATCTTTTCAGAGTTTTTTGTATTTTTATTTTTTCGATTATTTTTCCGGTGCGACGTTAGTTGCTGCCGTTGTTTTTTTATTTTTTATTTTTTAATTGCTTGTTGATGCACTGCAATTTTTGTTATCTATTTAGAGTTTTTTGTATTTTTTTTTTTTTCGATTATTTTTCCGGTTCGAGTTATAGTTGGGCGCCAGTAAAGTTTTTCATTGGCCACATATAAAGAATTAAACTAGATTTGGTACTGTTAAACCGAGCCGTGTAGTTTATTTCAATATTTAAAGCAGACTAAATTTTAAAATACAAAAGTATTAAGGCTAGACTTAAATAAAAGACCTTAAATGCTGATCTTGCATTTACTGCAGAATGTCGAAACTGCTGATCTTGCGCCTCGTGTGTGGTGTTGGGTAACTGTTGCACTATTTGTTGAAACCGCTGATCTTGCGCCTCTTGTGTGGAGTTGGGTAACTTTTGCATAAAACGGTAATATAGGTCAACGGTCGCTGTCGCTAGGCGATCGTGTTAACATATATACTAATTTTTATAACTCATTCAACATTTTCTGCGATTTCATCCTCGTTTTCCATGTTTATTGATTTTACATGATAAGACCAGTTTCTTTTTAAATAAGATAAGCAATTAAAAAAATAACTGGTTGGTTCCTGGTAGCACTTCAGAATCTTCGCATTCTCCTATAATTCAAACGCACTGCCACTGCGCACAGCGAAGAAATTTCAATTTGACTACCTATATTTGCAATAATGTAATAAGCCCCTAATATGAAAATAAATATATCTCACTGCTTTCTGAAACTCCTTCAACATCTGATGTCATAAATTCTTCGTCTAATATACTATCATTTATGTTCTTAAACCAGTCTTCACTATTGGTGGTAATTACTTTCGAGTTCATATTTTTGCTCAATATGAACGCTAACGTTGGTATGTGGCTTTCATATAAAAATTTAAATGTAAAAAATTTAGCTCACATAAAATTTCATGGAATGTTTTTTGATCAAGTGTTACAATCAAAGACCGAAAATAACTGTTATTTTACAATTTTGAAATGAAAAAAGCCTAACGAAAAATGTGCCTATGGACTTTTTCAAATATACCATTATGATCCTAACACAAAATGAAGAAAATATTTTTAATATCGATTTGAAGTTGGTAACTATCGTATAGGGGAATTTTTCACGTTTTAGGCTCTTTTGTTTGACATAACTCCAGAACCACTAGTCCGATTTAGCTGAAACATATTTAGAAAAATTAAGAACTACTACTGTTCTTATACCGTTTTCCTATGTGTGCAACACTTTCGAAGTTAAAAATGAATGTATGAAGGGAAAAAGGTATTTTTTGCCTAAAAATTTAAATTTTTTTTTAAAAAACATTCATAAAAAATCCAAAATGGAAAAAAGTGTCAAATCTTTCACGAAAAGTCACATGAGCAAAATAAGGCATAGATCATGAAAATCGATGCACGCGTTTCTCATTTATTCACAATTAAGTAAATGTATGAATTTCAAAAATTTGCTCGAGATATGCACAACAATATTTGGAGAAAACATTGACACCATTTTTATGATTCTGAGGATTAAAAAAAAGGAATAAACAAAAGGTTATTTGATTTTTATGATTGCGAAGCAATAAACGCTAATGATTCTGAGAATTTAATAAAAAGGAATAAACAAAAGGGTTATTTGATTCTTATGATTGCGAAGCAATAAACGCTAAAGATTCTGAGAATTTAAAAAAAAAGGAATAAACAAAAGGTTATTTGATTTTTATAATTGTGAAGCAATAAACGCTAATAAATGTATGATAACTATCTGTATGATTTTTTTACAGAAATTGCACCCACATTTAAGGGTGGTCATTATTTGGAAAGTTTTGCACAATTTGAAACGTACAAGCGGTGAATCAGGTATATAGCCAGGCACCCTTAAAATATGCGCCCGTTTGTGGTCATATCGTTCTAAAAAAACAAACACTATCGAAAAAATTTGTTTACTGAGGAACTCAAAAAAGCGTATTGTGATTTTTTTGATGAAGCAGATTTAAGTGGTCCAAATTTTACGCCGAACACTGTGTGCAAAATGTGTTATAATACTCTTGTAAGTTGGATACATGGAAGAGATGCAACGTTGTCTTTTATGAAGCCAGTAATTTGGGTGGAAGACACAACTGGGCATGATGAATCCAGGTGCTACGCATGCATAAATTTTCGTCCTGGATTAAACAGACAACAATTGAAAACAGAAGTATACACTGCTGCATTTACTGCCACTCTTCCAGTTAACCTCCCTGTTGATATCGATGCACCTAAGCCTCCGAGTATGGATACTGTGTCCCTGCAAGCCGAAACCGTTTTCACCAATCCGACCAATGTGAATGATGCAGATTGGACACCCAATATTGAAAATAATGCACCACAACCGATAACAGAAATCGAAATGGATTACGTTGTGGCCAAGCTGGGACTATCACAACAAAACTCCAAATGGTTGACATCATTTTTGAAGAGCAGAAAACTCACACAGCAAAATGTCAGCGCAACATCATACAGACAACGCCAAGCTGACTCAGACCACGAATATCAACAACCTACGAAGAAAAGAAGATCATCAGAACCACAAGCGTCAACTTCAACGAGAATGGATATTGACAATAATTATAATTTTAATTGAAAATGTTCTAAATTTTGTTTTTATGCATAGATTCCATAAATTACATATTTTCTGTGTAAGAATAGCTGCAATACAAATCGGAATTTTTATTTTAAGTTTTGTGTATATTCATTCATAACATTATTGGTATTGAAATAAATTTATTCATCGATTTTCTCAAAAAATGTCTCACTTTACTCACAGGTTACGTGGCTTTATTTATACATTTACTTAATTGTGAATAAATGAGAAACGCGTGCATTGATTTTCATGATCTATGCCTTATTTTGCTCATAGGTTATGTGACTTTATGTGAAAGTAATTAGATTTGACACTTTTTTCCATTTTGCATTTTTTATGAATTTTAAAAAAAAAAAATTTAAATTTTTAGGCAAAAAATACATTTTTCCCTTCATACATTCATTTTTAACTTCGAAAGTGTTGCACACATAGGATAACGGTATAAGAACAGATTCGAGGAATTATAATTTTTAATTTTTCTAAATTTGTTTCAGCTAAATCGGTCTAGTGGTTCTGAAGTTATGTCAAACAAAAGAGCCTAAAACGTGAAAAATTCCCCTATACGATAGTTACTAACTTCAAATCGATATTAAAAATATTTTGGCAGGCAAGAAGACAAAAGAAATGATGCACAAGTTCTTCATTTTGGGCCTACTTTTACGTGCAATTGTCAGAATTGAGTCCTAAAATTATGTGTTGTACTGTGTAATGACCGCAGCTTCACGAATATTAAACGCCTTTTAAATTCTCGACTATAAAATTTAAAATAACCTTTTATTTTTGGCTTTTTATTATTTCGGGCAAAAATATCGGTTACTCTTGACTTTTATTTTATCGGTCAAAAATAACGGTTACTTATGTCTTTTATTCTGTCGGTCAAAAATAACCGTTGTTTTGTGCCTTTTATTTTTTCGGTCAAAAATATCAGACAATTTGATTTTTTCAAAGGCGCTTTCTCGACTAAAAAACTATTTATACCATTATTTTTGTCTCAGCTATTTTATAGCTCATAATGTGCGCGTTGATAGACGAAAATAATGGTATCAATATCAGTGATTAAATTGCTGCAGTCAAAATAGCAAAAGTCGTAAAATTATTGCTTTTTTAAGCACTAACTGTTTTTATAACTTATAAAATATCGACTGCTTTAACTTGTGCTTTCGAAAATTCAAACAGTCGCAGCATAAACAGAAGCAGAAAACTAGTTTCAATAGTTTGCAAAGTGCTTCGGCAGTCGACAACTTCGGTAGTCGTCGTTTTGATTGACTGAAACTGTTGAAAAAAATGAAAGTTGAAGCAGCAGCAGTTGTTGAACTTTCGTTAGTCGAAGTAGCATTTAATTTCTTTCTATTATTCTTTCTAATTTTTGTGCAATTATAATAATAATAATGCAATCATAATCATAACAAAATTGAAAAATTTAATAAAGCGAGCTATCAAACAAAACTTAGATATAATAAGCAAAAATCATAAACTCAAGACAGTCTGCTTCGACTGAAGTAAAACAACTGCTGCTGCTTCGACTTTCGATTTTGCGAACAGTTTCAGTCAATCAAAACGATGACTGCCGAAGTTGTCGACTACCAAAGCACTTTGCAAACTATTGAAACTAGTTTTCTGCTTATGCTACGACTGTTTGATTTTTCGAAAGCACAAGTTAAAGCAATAGCAGAAGCCTTGAAAAAAACTGAAAGTTTTTAAACGCTGATCACTATTTTCTTAGTGGGTCAAGCGACCTTTAAAAAAATACAAATTGCCTGATATTTTTGACAGAAAAAATTAAAGCCGCAAAATAAACTTTATTTTTGACCGATAAAACAAAAGTTAGAAGAAACCGTTATTTTTTGCCCGAAAAAATTTAATTCACAAAATAACTAGTATTTTTGTCGGGGAAAATTTAAGTTAAAAGAACTGTTAATATCTGACTATGTTGATAAAAATCATAACCAGCACGGTCCCTGGTTAGGTTAGGTTAGGTAAGTAGGGTCGTGCACCGTTACCGGCGCTTCCGCGGGGGCCTGTAGGTCCATTGCGAATCCATTTTTATGTTTGTGGTACCATTTTAAAACCATTGTTCCTATTTATTCCTCAAACCATCCTGTGCTTTTTATGAACCTCCAGATGTCTAGCAGTGGTGTGTTCATTAACTCTTCCAAGTCTGTGAAAAATCTGTTCCCCATATATCGGAGTCGACGATTCTGTAGATTTGGACATTCACATAGGAGGTGAGTTATTGTCTCTGTTTCTTCCGGATCCTTGCAGCTCCGACAAAAGTCTGGCGCTGCTATGCCCATTCTATTAGCCATTACCCCAATGGGGCAATGTCCTGTTAGAACTCCAACAAGAATCCGGATTTCCCGCTTGGCCAAAAGCAGAAGGCTTTTAGTTCTCTTTTCATTTAGTTCCGGCCAAAGCTTTCGAGTTATGTTGCAGTCACCGCTGGATGCCCAGTTTGTGTTAGCAATATCTATGGCTTTAAGATCTATACTCCTTTTGACGACGCCTATTGGTGCCTGGTTACAATACTACTTAATTATAGATAGGACACAAATATCGGTGCTTTAGGCATAACCTGATATGCAACAAAATTTAAACATCAAAATAATCATCTGATTTATGCTTGGTTTTCACTATGTCAATTTCAATGGTCGATTGCTGTCAATCAATGGAGAAAAATTAAAAACAACTGAATTATCGAATTGAGCTATACAATAAATATGGAATAATTGTATTTAGGTGATATTTTAATTGATTAAGTTTTATGTCGTCATACAACTGACATTGTGAAAACCAGGCTTAAGGATAATTTACGAAAGTTTTGATTTCATATGCCTCCACAGAATTCTATTGAACTGCAAAGCCATGATAAGCTACTACAAATTTAAAAATAAAAATTATTTCTGTAACAACATGATAAGCCTGATGATTTCATGCTAACATAATTTCAGTTGATCTCGTCTACTTGTCGGTATCGGTGCTGTTTTTATTAGTATGGGTTGTAATCAGTAATTATTATAAGTGTGTACTGTGGAAAATTTAAAATTTTGTAAATCGTTTATATTAAAAACTATTAAGAGTTGTATTTATGTGTTTTAAAAAAATGTCTTTTGTTTAAAGTGTTCTTTTGGTGAATATTTAATTTATGTCAATAATATAGAACAGTTTTTGTTATTTTTCACACAATCTAGTGTTTGTGTGCCTAATTTTTTCTATTCCTCTTTGTGCGGTGTTTGTTTATCTGTTCTGCAGTGAGAGTCTCTAGTGTTGTTATTGTGCTTAACATTTTGTGTACGTTGCATTTTACTGTGCCAACCCTGAAAGCACATTTGACATTTAAAAACGCTTACAAAGTAATTTAAATTTTTTCCAATGGATTATTTTTCCATTGATAATATTGCTGCTTGTTCTCTGAACGAGCAATGCAAAAGCCAGAATATTCTGTACCCTATGTTTAGCTGTTCTGGCTCATGTGAGCGAATGTTCCATGCTTCTTGCGCTGGTATTTCTAAATCGTGCTTTGACGATTTAATGCCAGTGCGATCTGGTCTTTGCTGGTATTGTGCTTCGTGCAGGGCCCTTTCCCCGGATCAACTCTATTCTAAAATAAAGCTTTTTGGGAAAGCCTTAACTTATTAAATAATAATTTCAGAGAAATTGTAACATTTTTTAGCGAAGTTAGTGCCGCACCCACTACCAGTATTTCTGATGAAATTACTGTTCAGGATAACATTTCGGTTCCTTCGTCCATGACTGCTTCTTCCGGAATTTTGACAGTTTCATCAGAAAAATACCCTAAAAGCTCTAAAAGACAGAGGAAAAACAAAAACAATAATAAGCGTCGGAAGGCGTCCTCCAGACCTTCCAAGGCAGAGCAGCCCTCAGCAATGCCATCAGAAAATAATAATACGGTGATTTCTTATACACCATCTTCTATTCCTCCATTGACTAGTAGTCCAAATACGACTTCAACTACGCCTAACAGTCATTTGACTTTAAGAGCAATTTCGAGGACCAGAAACGTTTTCATTTCACGTCTTTAGCCCGACACATCAATAGAAAATATATTGACGTTTGTCAGGCCATCCAAGTTAGTGAACTCAAATGCATTCTGTTCATGAAAAAAAATTGGTAATAAGCCTTCCCATGCTTCTTTGATTTTAACAGTTGCAGCCGATGATTTTACAACTGTTCTTAACTCCAATTTGTGGGCTGATAATATTCTTGTTACTGAATTCAAGCCAAAAAATAAGTCTAAAAGGGTAACCCAAGCCGCCCGCCAGACTCAAAAAAACTAAATAGGCTGTCCCTTTAATATCAAAATGTAAGGGGACTACGTTCTAAGACGCAGAGCTTATTTCTATCAACTCAAAATTGCTCTGAGGATATTATCGCGTTAACAGAAACGTGGCTGAACGGAAGCATTACTGATTTGGAATTGTTTGACAATAGTTTTCAAGTTTTTAGAAAAGACAGATTCACTGACAATATTTCTTCTGTCGGTGGTGGTAACTCCGCCAGGTTAACAACTTAGTTTCGCCTGCCTGTCCAAAGCCAGGATAAAGGAGGATAGTTGTTTGTAGGATACGTCCTGCAAACGTAAAAACTGATAGGGCCAACCAAGAGCTCGGGTTGGCGCCCATCTTGGTAGCAGGTCATATTGGTATATTTATATGAAACAAGCCTGCGAAGGTATAGCAATTGACCTTAAAACTTGTTAGTATGGGGACAGTCTTACTTGATAGTGGGGATAGACCCTATCTATCCACCAAACTGTGACTAGAAAAGGCCGATAACAATTTGGATGTTGCGTGTTTTGACATGCGTGCTTAACATGTCGACTCTCGGGCTTTTCTTAGGGGTTTGCTCGTCGACGTTTGACTTGGTCCCTCAAACTGGCACGGCGGTCACTGAGGTACAAGGCCAATACTCTAGGTGGATGTTGAGATCTTTTGATCATCCGGACTGCCAGAATAAGAGTGGCAAAATAATGTCCTCCTTTGTAGGTACCAGAAATACGTTATTGTTCGCAACTGAGCCGGCAGCTATGAGCTGTTAGAATGGCCCTTTCAGTGCTCATTGAGCACGGTCACGCATAAAAATTCACTCCTTCATAATTGCATGAGTGCATTTTTGGTCCCTTTGCGGGGATGTTGTGGATCCTCATTGACGGGATCGAGTTGCCCAGATAACTGTCGTGGACTGGCCCTTCGGGGAGACTCGTAGTGGTTGTGTGAATGCTACACAGGTCTAGATTGACCGTCGGGGTGGCGCAGTGGTATGACCGGGCTGGTATATCTGTCTTAATATGCAAGAGATTGGATAGGTCTCGTCTTCACCAGTAGATGGATTGTAGGTACGTCACTACTGAAATCTAAACTGGTACTGCTATTACGGGTAGTATGTAATTTATTGCATAATGCTCCTAATCAGCAGGGCACGGCTTCCATATTCGTGTTGCTACACCGGATGCCCCGTATGTTTTACTGGTTAAAGCATACGGGTCCGTGTTGTAGTAAAACACATAAGTTCTGGTTGTCTGTTTCATGATCTATTACCCTAGGTCTGAAGACCCAAGTATTTACGCCTTGCGGCAGGTGTACTTGTCAAACCAGATTCTGTCTGTCGGTGGTGGTGTCCTTTTGGCTGTGAGGAACTGATTTGTCAGTTCTATTGTTGATATTCCCTTCTCTTCTAATATTGAACTAATTTCAGTTAAAGTTATACATTGTAACTCTAATGTATATGTTATTAATGCGTATGTTCCTTCTAAAAGTAGTGTAGAGGTCTATGCAAGCCTTGCGGAGTGCATAGATTATATAACTGATTTACTTGACATTAATGACGACATTTTATTATTGGGCGATTTTAATCTACCTGATTTAAAATGGAATTCTTCTGACGATAATACGTATTATTGTACATCTAATTCGAAGACCCGCCTAGAACATATATTTGCTGATACTATATGTTCAGACAAGTGAGTTGTATTTATAATAGTCTTGATAGACTTCTTGACCTGGTCTTAACTACAGACAGTAACAATGTTGTTGTTAAGAAGGCCTGTCCTGCTCTAACTACTGTTGATGAATACCATCCACCTTTGAATATTTGGTACAAATCCGATAGAGAAAATATAGTAAAAACGAATTCAGTAGAACAGCTTTATGAACTCAATTTTTAAAAAGGTAACTTTTTGCATTTGAATCAGTACTTCATAGTAAACTTAATGTAATTTTAGAATACGTAAATGGAAATTGAATTGATGACTATTAATTTTTTTTTATATGGAACTATTTGCTATGTTTTCTCAGTCTGTGCCATATAGTCTTAAATTTGCGAGAAATTCTGCGTACCCCTGCTACACAAAGGATTTAAAGACTTTTCGCAACAACAGGAACAGGGCATGGAAGAAATACGTTTGTTGCTTAGGCTCAAATGACCTAGAAACTTACAAGCGTTTGTTTCTGGAATTTGAAAATCGCTCAGCTACATTATATCACGAATATTTAGATAATGTAAGGCTGAGGATATTGTCCGATCCAAAGAAATTTGGGGATTCATAAACACAAAGAAGAAATCCGATGGATTCCCTTCTTCATTTAGAACAACTGAGGGATTTACTGACGATTCCGTCAAAATTTGTGGCGTATTCGCCAATCTTTTTAAAGTCTTTCTGTTCAGATTATTTTAATCCTGATGGAGGGTACTTTGAATATTTGAATTCCGCACCCAGAGTTTCTTTGGAACATATATCCTTTACTGCAGAGGATATTTTAATGTATATTGGATCGATCGATGAGGATTTTGGTGCTGGACCCGACGGTGTTCCTGCTGCAGTGTAAACACAATGCGGTTCCGTTCTGAGTCAACCACAAATCATTTATTAGTCCTATTTATAAAAAGGGTTGCAGGAATGATGTCAATAGCTATAGGCCTATCGCCAAGCACTCATCGATTCCTAAACTTTTTGAGTGGATCGTATACGATCGGGTGAAAATTCACTGTGGGGAAGTCATAGCAACTCGTCAGTCTAATCTTCTCGATTTCACAACATTCTGCTTAAATTCAATTGATCTGGTAACCAGGTCGATTGTGTTTACACTGCCTTTAGTAAGGCATTTGATAAACTACCACACAATCTTATCTTATTTAAATTTGAGTTAATGGGATTTCCACAATATTTTGTGACCTGGATAAAGTCGTATTTGAAGGAGCGATCTTATCAAATACGTTTCCGGGACGTATTTCTTCTGAATTTATTGCTGAATCAGGTGTTCCTCAGGGTAGCCACCTTGGTCCACTTCTGTTTATTTTAGCAATCAATGATGTAACTCACATCATCGAACACTCTCACCTGCTTATTTATGCAGATGATATGAAAATATACAGAACGGTTGATTCTAAAGACAATTTAGATCTACTCCAGTCTGATCTGAAATCCATTGAAGTTTGGTGTTCTAAAAATAATATGTTTCTAAATCCAGATAAATGCCAAACTATGACCTTTTCGCGAAAAAGGAATAATTTTATTAAGATCAAAGATACTGCCTTAAGTCGTGTAGATACCGTCAAGGACCTAGGTATATGCATGGATTCTAAGATATCGTTTAAGGCGATAAACGATATTCTCATTCAAAACCTGTTTTTTGGACCCTTTTTAAAAAAATTCTTATTTGAAAACGCAAAGAATAATTGAAAACTTTTTTTATTTATTGTATTACAAAAGGTTCAAAGTAAATAAAAAATTTTTTTTTGCCTCGATACGTGGGCTGTTCAAAAAGTAATGAGACTTCAAAGTTGGTGGTGAAAAAAAAGGTGTCGTCACGGCGGCCACGATTCCGGGTCTCCGGAGCGTCTGAAATGAAAAAAAAAACGGGGTTAAAATCAGTATAGATGTAATTCTCGGGTGAACCTCAAGCTTAATTTTGTGATTTTTTTTGACAAAATGGCGGCCATTCAAAGAAGAAATTTCAATTTCGGGTTTTATTTTTTGTAGTTTAGTGTAAAAAAAAAAATAGTAAAAATTTTTTTAAAATTATGGTCGAGGTTCACCCGAGAATGGTGACAATTCTGCGTCGATTCCACTTTGTTTCATGAAAATCGGTTCAGTTGAACTGGAGATATCATGGCCGCCAGTTCGAAAAACGTGGGTTCGAGATAAACGCGTTTAAAGTTTGAAGTAATTTTTTTGGGAAAAAAAAAAAAAAATCAAAAATGTTTAAATGCAGTTTTAAAGAGCTGACAATTTTTACTTACAAATATTAGTCGGCGATGCCAGCTCCATACAGGCCACCTTCCTCTTTTTCGTAGAAACTGCTTTCTGCTGCCCTCTCTGCTCTGCGAGCCGTTCTGCCAGCTTTTGATGATGCCGCAGCTCGAGTCTCTGATCGGTACAATCTGTCTTCATTGCGAGATAGTGCGTATTCGTATGCGTTTTTGCCAATCGCAATAACCATCAAACCCATAATTTTAAGTATGGGTATAAAACCGTCGTTGAAGAGGCACGTTGCAATGAAATTGGCCACATCGATGGTGCGTGCGCCTGAGTTGATGTGTTTGGGCGAAAGTGACCAAAGAACAGAATTGTAGGACTCATTGGAATTCTGAGTTTCAGATCCAAGGCATCTTTCAAGCAAATTATCTGCCGACAGCGCTTCGTAAGCTGGTTTTATTACCTCCATCACCTTCTTGTCGAGAGGTGCATACGTGTGGTGAAAGCTATCTAACGTACCTTCAGCAGCTGCTTTCTGCCATGCACACCAGCTTGACGCACCGGTGGGGCAATTTTGGTGTTGCGGTTTATCATCGGTGGAGCACTTATGGTAAAAAGTGGCCCAAATTTCCTTTTTCATATCCTCCACGGAGTCAGGATGACGGCGGATCGCAAGGCCATAATATGTGGTCAACTCGGATATTAATTTGTCGGTGGGCTTGCCCACACCTTTGCCTCCAATGCCCTTATTTTCTTTTTTTATTTTTCGAAGTCGCGTGCCCATTCGCTTCTGCACATGCCCAATGCATTCTTTCTTTTCCACTATAGGGTCACCGTCATAGGGGTCGACATCTAATACACCTTTGAAGGTCTGCGAATCACCATCGCCGATATACTTTACATATTTTATGCCGTGTGTTTCAAACGACCCTAAAACATCTGTATTACAGCGTCCACCTCCATTTTCCCAGAGCTTCCTTCATGGTTTATGGTGCATTCTTCGTCATGAGTATCAAGCCAAATTTGGTAAGCCTCTGGCTCTTCTTCCTTCTTGGCTTCCCAATATTTGCAGCTGTTACACAGACGAGATTTTACGACAGTGTCAACAATTTTTTTGGTATGCTTGGCAATCAAAGTTGTGACACCATAAAGGGAAGCAAAGCCACGCTTCTTCCAAGTCCCATCCCCCGACACAGTAAATAAAGTGGGATCGCACTCTGGATTCGCTTCGACCATAGCCTCTTTTTCTTCTCCAATAGCTTTTGAAATGACATGTACGTACATGGCTTTTCCAGCAACGTACAAATTTTGTAGGATAGTATAGTACAGATTGTTGGACAAACTTTGTCCGAGGTCCATGAGGCCACAAAACATGGTTATACCTTTTGGCCCAATCCCTAAAAGCCGCATGGCAACAACCAAGCGTCGATTAATTTCATATGATTTTCCGATCATAGGTGACGAAGGAATATATGTTGTGCGTGGGCAGGCGCAGTTCAAAGCGATTTTAAATCCAACTCCATTTGGTGAGGCTTCTGAGAACTCAATTTTTTGCTTGCATGAGGCACAAATTACCAACGCTGACAACGTGGTAAACACAGAACAGACCTCGAGAATGCAATACTTCAAATTGTTTTTGATTGATACTTCGTCGTCTTCGTTATTCTTGAATTTCTTGGCCGATGTACTGGTATATTCAGAATCCTCTGGTCTAAGATGCTGATTTCCACTAAACCCGCGTTTTTTAGCACGGTTCTGACGCTCACTTGGGCGTTTTTTTTTTTTTTATTACTTTTCCGATCCATTTTACAAAAATTTACTTTTCCGTTCACTGAAGCGCACGCGTCTGTTGCTCAACTCGATACAAACTGAACTAAATAATACTTTCAGTTGAACACCTGGACTCAAAAAATGCTTCAACCCCTAAAATAAGCAGAAATGTGTATTCGTATGTTTGTATGAATATGTGTGCAAACACGTTTTTACCTAACAATAAACATTTTCAACGGATTTCGGTGGTTACTTTATGCCGCTTCGTTCGAAAATGAGTCGAAAAAAATAGCTCATTTTGACGAAGACCTTGCTTCACAAAAAAGGCTGTATCTTCTAAAGTATTTCGAATTTCTAAAAATCCTTTTAGGGGCATATTCACAACTACCCAAGCTATAAATAAATGCAAAAAAATAAAAAGTCGAAAAAAAAGTTGCTCAATGAGAAGACCCCCTTAACATTCACATTGATTATATTTGTAAAAAAGCATATTCAATGGTTGGATTTATAAAACGCTGGGCCAAAGAATTTAATAGCATGATTACATCTAAAACGTTGTATTTTGCAATCGTGAGTCCTCACTTAGAGTATGCAAGTCAAGTTTGGTCTCCAAGTTACAATGTGCATTTTGATCGAATAGAAGGAATCCAAAAACGTTTTGTTCGGTTTGCTCTAAGGGGCTTAAGTGGAACGGACATATTAGACCTTCCTCCATATGAGGATCGTTTGAAACTGTTAAAAATGCAGTCTTTAAGTGATCGAAGGAAATCTCCAGATATCGTATATTTACACCAGCACATAACATGTGTATTGGATTCTTCAGAACTTCTTTCTCACATAAATTTTAACACTAACCGTAGACGCAGTAGAAACGATAACAACTTAATTTAATTACCATTCAGTAGAACAAATTATATGGCTACTGCTCCTTTAAGTCGCATGAGTTTCTTTGTTAACAATTGTAGCGTTTTTGATGTTAATTTGTCAAGAGGTCAACTCAAAAGTAGATTAAAATTAGTTGTGTTATTAGATCTATGTATACGCATGGTTAGTTGTTACGTCTTGTGTTACCCCTGAGCCCAACCCATTTATTGGTGGGTAAATTTTTCTCACATTAACTTGTTTGTGGTCACTGGTTTCAATAGCATTGATATTTTTCAATGATTACTGGGTCGTGGCTTTAGATGGGTTAATGGTGAGGAAGTGCGATAAAGCTGTAGTAGTTGAACTCTATTGTTATTGCATGTATAAGCCATACGAATACGTTGGCTTGAAAACATACGTTTTCTTAGAAACAACATGATTATCAACAGAAATAAAAAAAAGAAAATATGCCTCGTTGGGTTTTTAAACTACTTCACCAGTAGTTTTATGTTATTTATGGTTACAAGCTTCCAAACCATTTTCCTAAATGGAAAAACATGATAAGCCACTTCAAATTTAAAAGTTAAAATTATTTGCGTAAAAACATGGTAAGCCACATAAATTAAAATAAATATTGCTCAATGTTTTTTGATACATTTCCAGTAGTGGTTAATAAGAAATCTTTGTCTATCATACCGTCATCGCTTTAGCCAATAAAATCTTGCATTTTGATATAACTCGCAGTTAAATTCACCGTTTCTATTTGAGGGTAGCTTTTGTATGTGGTTTATCGAGTTTTTGAGTAGAAAATTTAATAAAATATTTAATTATAAAGAGATACTACTTCATGTAAGTTCGCAATTTATTGAAAATAAACTCTTATCTTTTCAGCAGGTGTTACTGTGGTACAATGTAGTAGAAATAACACAAAATAGCAGTTTTTGATATTATGTGGCTTATCATGTTTCTACAATAAGCCCTTCAATTGTTTCTTTGTTTTTTTTTTTTTATGGAGTTTGTTTTTGCTTGAATTGAGTTATATTTTTTAAATAAATTTTTCTGTAGTTTCTTCATAAAACTAAGTTTTAATCAAATTATATTGCATATGTAGGCCGAAATGATGAGAAAAATACCTTTTGACCAAAAATGTTGGCATTCGCAAACGGGAACATTTCTCAAACGTGAACGCTCTTGGTTTTAATTAGTTCACGTTATCGCGAGTGCACTGTAATTTGTTACAACATTGGAAAGGAATGTCACATTGAAGGCATGGTAACAATATAGGAATTGTACCAATATAGTAAACATTTTGGTAAAATAACGTAATTGTGTGCCGTTTTATTCCTAAAACGGAAATAAAACTAAATAGGAATTTTTCAAACTTTTCCCACAAAATATTTGCCAAACCAATATCGCTGCAACGTCGTCGTGTTTAAAATGTGTCCTTAGTAACCTGTGGTCGCAAAATTCTATTTGTTCTTATAATCTCTTTTGAGCTGAAAAATACGGAAACACGTTCTAGCAGCTTGTAAGTTACTACAATCGAGTACCTAAACAGGCTTATTGTTTATGTTTTTGCCATCGTTTATGTTTCAGAGTTTGCAAAGAAGCAAACATTTTCTTACAAAATATTTCCTATTTTGTATTATTACTAATAGTGATCATTGCCATAATAGAAAGTGATTATTGATGGAAGTTAAGTAATTTGTTAATTTTATGTTATTTAGTTGAAAACGTTAAGCTGGAAGTTTATTAACTGCGTTTACATTTGTGTCCGTCTACTCGCTGACGCAATCATAATAGAAATACATTAAAGCTTACGGAAGCGAGTTCAACGTTTGCGCCAGTGAGTAGACGGACGCAAATGTAAACGCATTTAATGAACTTTCAGCTTTAAGTGCAGCAACCCCAGCAGCAGGTATAATTATATCATGGCAAAGAAGAGAGCGAGCACAATCGGCCATTGTCTTTTTTCAGAGTTTGCAATTAACCAAACATTTGCTTATTCACGCACAAATATTTAATATGTATTTATAGTTTATATGTATATAAACATAATAAACTATTATTAAAACGTAAGTATTTATTAGTGACAACATGAAAATTGTTGAAAATGTTAAAGTGCAGCAACAGAACAACCTGAACAGCTGTGCATGCATATGGCCGAGATTAAATATATTTTCATTGGCGAATTTCGTGTTATATTCTTTGGCTTCCTAAATTGGAGGTGGCCGTGGCGCAGTGGGAAGTGTGCGTGGCCCATACGTCAGAGAACCCTGGTTTAATTCCCACCTAACACAGAAAGCTTTTCAATTGAATTAATTTTTCTATTCGGTCGTCACCTCTCTGCAGACAATGGCAAACCTCAGAGAGTAAAAACTGCCATGAAAAGCTGCTTGAGAACATAAGCCGTTCGGAGTCGGCATAAAACTTGTAGGTCCAGTTCTCTATCATTTGTGTTCAAAGATTTTATAAAACGCACAACATAATTTATGATATGAAGCTCGATCAAAGTCCTTTCAAGGGCTGAAATGGCCATTTCGTTTTTTTTTTTCCGCAATCTATTTATACCATAGGGAAGGGAACATAGTGAAGGGAACATAAGGTTGCGAACATAGTGAACGCATGTCGCTAAGCCGAGCCGAAAAACTCATTGGAGCAATAAGGAAACCAAGTCATGCATCTCTTTTGCTCCAATGTGTTTTTCGGCTCGGCTCAGTAACAAGCGTTCAATATGTTCGCAACCCAAGTCATGCATCTCTTTTGCTCCAGTGTGTTTTTCGGCTCGGCTCAGCAATAAGCGTCCATTATGATTGCAACCTTAAGTTAGATGCTGAGAGTCAACTACCATTTATAAAGGAAGACATGAATGGGTGAAGGTGATATGTCACAATTATCTAGTTTCGAGAAATCGAGTTCAATGTTTCACATTTGTACTGAAATCTATACGAAATCAATCTTTGTCAAGTAGTTTATTTCTAAAATGGTTGTTTTGAGTTATAAAATTGATCAAATTGACATAAGAATCCATGCATAGAACACCAAAAATTCAAAAATGCGACATATCACCTTCATTCATTGATGTTTTCAAATAACTTCGCTAAATCTCTACTCTACCAACAAAATACACATGCAAAAACCACACACAGTAGCGATGCTGTCAACATCAGAATCGTCGAGTGAGGGTTGTTTTTTATCGCATTTGAATGCATTTGTTGTTGAAGCGGGTTTTAAAATATGCCTTCGAGAGCGGCTTGTGTTGTTGCTGTTTGTACTTGTTTTTGTTCTAAGCGTAAATGCAAAGTTTATAGAAAAAAAAATCGCAACTGGCGCTTTTTTAAAATTTTCCTTCGCTTAAGAAGCTAACGCTTCATAAAAATTCGGAAATTGAAAATTTTGTAGCAAAAATTGTTTTAACACGCAACTCTTTAAAAATTGTATTATTTCAGATAAAAATATATATATATAGATTCTTAAACAATATTTAAAATATTTAATTTCTATAATAATTAATTTTGTTCGGACGCATTCAAACAAAAAAAATTAAAAACTTTATACAAATATAATAATTCAAACAAATTATTTTTTTGTATCAATAAATTTTTTTTTCATTTTGGGAAATCGTGCTGAGGAAATTATCAAGCCATTTTTCAATGATCGGCAAGCTCTCATCACTCCATTTAGCTTCTTCTTTAATGTTCCTTAAGGATTTTTCTATAATGTGTTCCGCACTTCCGAACTCTCCACGTCGTTCTTCATGTAAGTGTTTGACCATTTCGTATCCTTTCATTGTAGCAAAGACTCCAGTAGCGGATCCGATAAGACAGTCCCATAAATTTGTTTTGTTATGAAATCTAGATTTATAAAGAAAGATAAAACGCAGTTCGAGAAAATTAATTCGAATATGCAAATACTTTTGCCTGATGATAACCCAATTTTTCGATAGGAAACTAAATAAGCTCATATACCCGCTAGAACCACCAGTTAGCATATTAAAGATCAAAAATATATCGTTTTCGGTGAAATTTCCATTTTCTTCAATGATCGCCATATTAAGAAGACGTTCAATTTTGTCAGCTTGCACTGGACAACCCGCCAAGTTTTTCAAAAGGTATGTTCTCTCACTTTGTAAACGAGATTTTGAAAAATAAATTACACGTTGTAAGCCGAATTCCCATTCTAGCATTGTTCCCCATTTGAAAACCGGACAAATATACTGGTTTGGCACACTGAAAGAAGTAGGACAAAATATGAAATATCAAATAGGAACCTTGACTACATATATTTGTTTTTACGGGTTTCCTTCGTCGGGACTTGGGCTTTCCATCCACAATTTAAAAGCTTCCTGAGCTTCTTCAATACACGGACGGTATCCAGCTCGACATAAGAATGTTTTAGCCAAGGATCTTAAGTCAGATTTCCAACTTTCTTCATTCTCTTCTTGCTGCCCTAACTCTTCGTAAAGAGGTGTTAGTAGCACTCTCACATATCTCTAAAGAAATTTAAGTAAAATGTGACTGAGATGTAAACTTATACGTTTTAAGAGTATGATTCTAACCTCAAATTTCTTATGCACTTCAGACATATCAATATGCCTGCCTATGTGATCGATAAAGGTAAAAACTGGATTCCAAACTATGTGATTTCGTTCATATTTCATAAATAGTGTCATATTAAATGCAGTAGCAAAGCTCAAGTCCCCAGCATAGGCCAAGTTCCAAGCATCGTGAAGTAGTTTCGCTCTTTTATATATATAAGTTTAAACTTATTGATCAGATAGCATCTTATCCTATTACTTAAATTTGAGTTCAAGCAATAGGAGTTAATTTCAATACATAGGGTATCCCGCAATTGAGGGCAACTATTTACGAAGGTGAAAGGTTATTTTGAGCTGAGCAAAAAATCTAATGATTCACGCTATTGTTTCTAGCAGAAAAACTAATTTACAAAAAACTTATTTTTTTACATACAAAACCACCTTTCTAACGGTATATCAACAAACCCCACCGACTTAATCGTTACCGAGCTGTACTCGTGAAAATGAAATCAATCGAATCAAACTACCACATTTCAACTTTTAGTGCAAATTTCTCAGAATTTCGCGTAATAAATGAATTTTTTTTATGATCAATTTTACAATTTATTCAATTCATTTTTCAATGACACCAAAAACATAAACAAATCCCTAAAAATGAAAAAGTTGGATGTACTACAAAAAAAATTATACTTGTTAAAAAATAATGATAAATAATGACATTGCAATTAGTTCTGCAGTAGGAGAGACCGGGGCTGGTTGTGACAGGGGTAAGTTGTTACAATGGCAATAGCGGCGAAACAGAGAACGCTTTATTAGTGGAGGAAAGGGATAAATAACGCCGCCACTATCGGCTCACGTGGCGCGAGAGCCAGTGACGCTAGATTTTTTGTGAGAGGAGCATTTGCGTGTCATGAATAAGACCCCAGGTTTGTAAAATTTTCGATTTTTAGTCATATTGGTATACAATCAGTTTTTCAAATAATCATATAGGTGTCCTGTGTCATTTTCACACCCTAATGCTTCCTTTTTACGATGAAACTACGTTTCTTCAGTTATATTCATTTGCGTTTTTACTACTTAACCTCAAATGATCAAATTTGACGATGCGGCTAAAAGTGACATTTGCTCGGGGCAGGTTGTGACTTGTAGGATCTGCGGATTTTTTAAATTCTGAAATATTTTATTTTTATTTTTGAGACATAATGTAAGTTTTGCTGCTTGCTTCTAAGTTTTTGTTCAATAAAGAAGTTTATTATTTTCTTATAGGTGAGAAATAATCTACATTTTGCTTTCATGGCTATAAAACTAAATGGTAAAGATTTTAATTATGTTCAAAATTTGTTTCATTCTACGTTTTATTTTAATAAGGCAAAATATTGCTTTGTAGACAAAATAATATGTTCTTAAATAAAAAAATTCAACTGTGCGATGGTTGTTCCTAATAAAAAGTTTTTTGTTACGTTTGTGTTTGTTTGTAATATCTTGACCCATGTAGTGTAACAACCCCTGGTGCGGGGTTAAAAGTGCCGGGCCTCCTTTCTCAGAATTCATTCATTTATGTCTAAACTAATCATTTAGTACATAAGAAATATTTTAAATTTAAGTACTGAATAGCTACTCAATCAAACAAATCTCCTAAGAATGTGAAAATAGACCCCCCCTCCCATATGATTTTTTGCTCAGCTCGACTTAACTTTTCACCTCCGTAAAAAGTTACACTCAATTACGGGACACCCTGTATACTTAAATCATAATTACCGTGTATAAATTGGAATAACTGTTCGTCCTGATTGAGTTTGTAAAAAATTTGAAAGCAAATTCCAGTTAGTCTCATCGTAGTTTACAGGAAATGGACCAATTTCTTCGGGATTTATTATTATAAATTTATTGCCATTAGCGAGACCGGTAAGTGAAGTTTCACGTGTTTTCTCAATCCAGGAGCATGGTGTCGAGTTAGAAAAATCTAATTCATCCTGAGAAACTAGAACCAAAGGAATCCACCAAAGCATTTTATCCTGTTCAGGAACATCGTGTGGACGTTCTCGAAGATATACTTTTTGTTGAACTAAAGCTTTGTTAGTTCTATAATCACGTATGACTTTAATAACCGGTAAGCGATCTTTAGTTATCCAAGAACCTGCTATTTCTGAAATGGCATATTTTGAATTTAATGTAGAATCTGAAATTGCCTGCTTGGTTAGGGAGTCCCATAGATCATCTCCAAAAAATGTGCTGAAATGGCGATCAGCAATAAATTTCTGAATTCCGGACTTAAATGTCTTACTGCCCAGAGTAAAGTTTAACATTCGCATAACTAATTCCGTCTTGAAAGATGTTGTTTCCTGTTTCATACCAGTTATTCTTGAATGTGGATAACGTTTGCTAAATTCGTAGTATAAGGAATATAACACAGTCATCGGGTACTTTCCATTGAATTCAACGCCGTTGTCGATCTTTTAATAAAAAAAAATATATTTATCATTTTTAATAAGATAGTAAAAGTTATTTATGTTTGTATTACTTCAATGACAATACTCGCTGCTAGAAAACTTGCTAGTGCTTTGTTAACGTGAGCATCGCTCCACCAATATGGTGTTACCCACGAGCCCAACCATTGATAAACGAGCTCTTGAGTTAATCCATAATATCCTCTTTGTAATAGATCATTCTCCCTAAAATTAAAGCTCATTTATGAATCTAATTTTAGATAGACTAACCAATAAGCCAGAGAAATTTATCAGTCATGTTGTGTCTCAGACATTTGTCGGTATTTCTTATGTTGTAGGGTCTCTTAAGACTTTTTTTGCATCATCCCCTTTTCGATCGGTGTGAACTCACCGGAGTTTAGTTTCTGCTTCGAGACCGAATTCATAAAAATCAAATGAAAAATAATATTTTCAATCTTTTTAAAAATTTTGAAAAAACTGATTTGTTTTTGTAAAAACAAAGTCATCAGTAAAAACAAAACCACTCCGATTGAAAGAAATTATGCAGAAATAGTTGTTAAGAGCCCTTCTAACTTTAATTCCGAATGGATGAATCTAGTTTTCGATCCAATTTACGAGAGGACGAGAGGAGTACTAAACTACTAATATACTAAAATATGTATTATAGAACAAGGTAAGTAGTATAGAACAAGTAAGACTTCTTGAAAGGTCTTGTTCTGTAGATGTGCAATAAGGTCTTATTTTTTTTTTTAAATAATATGTATTTATTAAAAAAAGGTGAAACAATTTTCTATGAAAAAAACCATAGTCAAAACCATCAGTGCTTACTTACTTAAACATAAGTAATCCCCAATTGTCTGCGGGTCGGACAGAGGTAAGACCAGGTATTGCCAAGACATCGATTTTGGATAAAGGAAGAGAAGCATTGAAATAATTCGCAAGATGGGTGTATATCGTACAAAGTTTTTTATGCACTGTCTAAAAAATTAGGTAGATTATCAGCCATTAATGAACAATGATCTTAAAATAATCGCCTCACCTTAAGCTCTTCGTGACAATCCTTGTTTGCCCATATATTTATTTTTTGGAGTTTGCATCCTTCATCTTCTTCCGTGGAATTAAGTTTCTCCAGCTGTGATACAACAAAACCAAATGTAAATGATGACATTGGTGGTGTAGTTTCAAAATAATCCACTACATAATCGTTTGGTCCAATATCTCTGCAGTAAATAAATTAAAATTTATCATCATGCTGAAAAAAGCAACTGAAGTTGGTAATTTAATGAAACATTTTTTAAGTTTTAGTTCTGTACATATCGTTTCCTTCATGCCAAAAACGCCAAAGTTTTTTGGGAATTTGAGTTTAAAGATTTGAATAACCCAGAAGAATTCACCTTTTCCAAAATTTCTTTCGGAAATAGATGGTTCATGCCTTCATAATACACAGTAAAAATTTGGTTGTATGTTATTGAACTCATCTTAATCGGCTAGACCAATTTTGATAAAATTTTTTGTATGTGTTTGAGTTTTTGGACCCAGTAGGTCCAAAGATAACTCTGCAATCTCGTTCCAGGAATGTTTTTTTATAGTTTGTCTCCGAAACCGCTCATCCGATTTTCATGAAAATTAGTGTGAAAAGGTTTTCTGCTACGATGAGATTTTATGACATTTTTTGTGGTAACACCAGAAAGCACTGTAGTACAAATATTTTAAAAAACCTCCAAAAACTCCTCAACAGTTTGTCCGATTTGCATAAAAACTGGGGCCGAATTACAGCATTCGCAGTCTAGTAAATTACGAACGACACGACGAGGCAAGTGCCAATAAATTTTGACGATTTTGCTTTATCACGGATGCTGTAATTCGGCCCCTGGTCGAAGTGATTATTATTTTATTTTTATTATTATTATTTTTTTTAAATAATATGTATTTTTTAAAAAAAGGTGAAACAATTTTTTATGAAAAAAAAACTTCTTTGTGATGCCTAAATGTATGTGATAGATTTTTATTATAATGATATGATATGTAATAATTGGGCTACTTAACAATTCAACAGAAACATAGAAAGCTTCTATGAAATCCTTGGTTTAAAGGTAAAAATAGTCCTAACTACAAAAACAAAATTACCTATCACTAGATTTTTTATTTTGGCGTTTCAACGCCACACGGGACTACTAGTTATTATTACTTGTGTGTTATTATATTAAACTTAATTTTTTCGCACATTAGAACAGCTGATGTCGAATTCTGTGGTATTTGATGTAGGCATTAGACATCTGCACGAATACATCTGAACGCCTCTTTAAAACATTTACTTGAAACACGTATACTTACACTCTATCATTGTAAACAACCAACTACTAGTGAGTATACCACAAAACCAAAGGTAAACATTCAATTACTGTACTCAAAACCGAAGTGTTTTCGATATAAAATTTCCTTGCGTACTTGTGCTCGTATAACAAGTGCGTGTATATAAATTAGATTAAACAAAAGAATGTGAAAATAATTCATACAAACATTAAAAAACTAATATTACATTTTTTAAACTTCAATACTTTTAAAAGAAAGTGAATAAAATAAACTTAAAATTTTAAAAAAAAAAACAACCGACTACAAAATCACTACAAAGTAAAAAATTTTAAAAATACTTTTCCTTTTAATTTCTTGGTCATATTTGATAATTTATTTAAACATATTATTATATGTGAAATCTTATTATCTTAATTTTTTTCTTATTTGTTTTATTATCATAAATATATTAATTTCTTGCTGAATACAAATGCTTTTAAGGTCGGCGATAATATAATCAGACTGTTAATCAGAAGCGCCAACTTCAAAGCATTTGTATTCATCAAGAAATTAATATATTTATGATAATAAAACAAATAAGAAAAAAAATTAAGATAATAAGATTTCATATATAATAATATGTTTAAATAAATTATCAAATATGACCAAGAAATTAAAAGGAAAAGTATTTTTAAAATTATTTTTTACTTTGTAGTGATTTTGTAGTCCGTTTTTTTTTTTTAAATTTTTATTTCTTCCTTTTCAGAGAATATGATAAATTTTCGAAAAAAGAGTATAAACAACATTGGTACAATTGTTCCGAAAAAATTTGTTCTATTAAATTCTGAAAGTTTGTTGGTTATTTCAAATATCTGCCTCTTAAATTTAAATAAGATGTCACATGTTTTGAAATTATTATACCCATTCTTGTAACGAGTTTTATAACCCTAGTGTCAATATTATTCGAGATATAGTGTTTTTCTAATATTTCCACGTCCCAATGTTATATAAGCGCCCACTTTCTTGAGCATTATTTCCAATAATTGTGCCTACCCCTGTACTTTATTTCAGTACCCCAGCGTCAATATTAACTGCGATAGTGTTTATCTAGTATTGCCACGCCCATTTATCCAATAACGCATACTTTATTGACCATAATTTTTAATAATTCTGCCCACCCCTGTACTACAATAAATTTCAGTGCCCTAGTGCCAATATTATTCAAGATACACTGTTTTTCTAATATTGCCACCCTCAGTAGTCGAAAGCCGCAACTTTCTTCAGAGTAATGTTTACTAATAATGCTTACCCCTTTACCAAATTACAGTACCATAGTATCAATATTATTCGAGATATACTCTTTTTCTAATATTGCCACGCCCATTTCTCAAATAACGCCCATTTTCTTGACGGAAATTTGTAATAATTGTGCATACCACTACACTAAATTTCAGTACCCTAGTGTCCATATTATTCGAGATACAGTGTTTTTCTAATATTGCCACGCCCATTTGTCGAATAACGCCCACTTTATTGGCCATAATTTTTAATAGTATTGCCTACCCTTATACTAAATTGCAGTACCATAGTATCAATATTATTCGAGATATACTCTTTTTCTAACCCATTTCCACGCCCATTTGCCAAATAACGCCCATTTTCTTGACCGTAATTTGTATTAACTGTGTCTACCCCTACACTAAATTTCAGTACCCTAGTGTCCATATTATTCGAGATACAGTGTTTTTATAATATTGACACGCCCATTTGTCGAATAACGCCCACTTTATTGACCATAATTTGTAATAATTGTGCCTACCCCTACACTAAATTGCAGTACCCTAGTGTCAATATTATTCGAGATACACTAGTATTTATTATTGCGAGATCTATTATTGCCACGCCCAGTTATCGAATACTGCCCACTTTTTTACGGGCACCTCCATGCTTATCATATCTATCTGTTCCCCAAAAATTATGGCAATCAGGCATATGGCTTAGGAGTTATCGATGTACATACATTTAAAAAAAAAAAAAAAAAAAAAAAAATAAAAAACAGAGAAACCAACGAACTTGAAAACCTCCTCCTTTTTGAAGTCGGTTAAAAATAAAGTAGACTTTTTTAGACATGATTTTTTAACATGATCTTCATATCTATTTCGTGCGGTACAACAAAATCTACTTGGTGTACTTGCTACGTTTTGAAAAGACAGTAAAGTAGTCTGCACAAAAATAGCATATCCAAAGTTATGTACACACTCTGTTAAGATCCATCCGGATGTTTTACAGTACTCGCTTCAGCCCATGTTTGATTTGAAAGTACTGTATACAAGTTTGAAAGATACTATAAAATAATAAAAAAGAGGTACAGTACGAAAGTGTACCCTTTGCTGCAGGCAAAACAAATGTATTCATGCAAATGTCTAGTAGGCATCAACACATGCGCAAGTGCCACGTACCTTAACCAGTATGCCACGGCCGTCACTGGGTAGGGGAAAAAATTGAGTAAAATTTCAATTAACAAAAATAACGTAATTATTTATTTACGTAGAAATCTTGACCATTAAAATATCTGCATATACGACCTATACTAATTTCGTTAGTTGCAAACGAACCCTTTTATTTAATATATGTAAACGTATTTAATATTTCTTAATTTCTAAAGGTTAATTAATGTAAAAAATGTACCGTTATTTTGGCACTAAACGCGTTAATATATCTTCAAAACTATGGATGAATTGAATGAATGAATGAATGAATTTTTCAAAATATCAATGTTACCTGAAGTAAGAAAAAATGATCAGAAATTTAAAGTTTTGACTACCGGTGCAAGTTACTCTGGTGTTATTTAATACATTTTATTCAATTCAGTTTTGTATGAAACGTCAATAAAAGTGCTTGACAAAAATAGTAATAGTATTACCATAAGGTTAGCATTTACATTTTTGATTTTTTTAATCAGGAAAGATCCATAATATATAATGTTTTTTGAAAAAAAAAAAAATGTCACAAAAATTGTTTTTGTTTTATAAATAATTTAAAATTGAATTTTTCATATGGTATTATCTTCATTAGCGAAAGATGTTTCAGATTTACTACCTACATTAATTAAACTCATTTTCTACTACGGGGCCCCACCTACCACTTCTTATTGTACAAATCTTTGTGGCCCTTAGCTGTATGGAACAAATTTTTTTTACAAATTCAAAATGTGGATGAGGCTCGATTGTTCTTTTACATGTAAAAAGTAAATATTGAAATTTTCAGGAAAAAATATTGATATATAAACGTACCTCTAGCGACCTCTATATTGAAAATTAGATTAATATAAGAAAAAAGTGCGGCTTTTCCAAAGAATCTCAATTGTATTTTTTAAGCTCAAATTTTCTTGAAACTGGTACGCACTTCGGACTTAAATTAAGAAATGAAATGGATATGAGAAATGAAATAAATTTAAATTAAGAAATGGTCAAAAATAAACTAAGAACAGTTTTGAGCTATTTTGTATAAAAAATTAAAAAAAAAAACCAAAAATCGGATAAAATAGTTATAGCTGCAGAAACTAAACTTTTTTTCGAAAATCCTTAAAATACCCTTTTCTGGCATATCGAACAGCGGAAAAAATCATAAAAAATTAGAAATCATAGATTCTCATTTGAAATGACTTCAATAATTCTTAAAAATATATCTGATTTTCGCTCGAAAAATTTTAGAATTCCAGGATAGCCAAAATATACATAGAAAAATTGTAATGTAATCGCACATTTTTTTGTATATATTGTATATTATATATAGTTATACAAAATATTTTCATTACATTTCACTGATTTTTTTTTAAATTTGAATTTTGGCGATTTGTTTTTTAATACAACAACAAAGAAATAAGGTTTTTTTAAGTACAAAAATCATAACTCTGGTATTTAAGTCCGATTTTCATGTTTGGTAACTCATTTCAAAGAAAACTTAAAAGGAAAACTAAGTGCGTACCAGAAACACAGCAATATTTTCCCATATAAATCAAACTTTCAATATAGAGATCGCTAGAGGCACGTTTAAATATCAATATTTTTTTTTTTTAATTTTCAGACCTTACTTTTGCATGACCTTATCATGAAGAAGCAATTCAGAGCCATGCACATGTCAAATGTAAAAAAAAACAAAAATAAGGGCAAAAATAAAAAAATTTTTCAAAAATGTCCTTTTAATCGAACATAATATAAAATTCAAAAAATATACTTTTGGAAGCTATCGGTACGCGCTAGGGAAGTCAATACCGGAATCCCGAATACTGCACGATTAAATCCTTTTTAAGTCCCGGCATTTTATTTTCGGGATCCCAGGATTTTCAAATAAAACTGCCGTACTGAACTTCCTTACAACTGCTGAATTGAAGTTAACCGAATTCGATGAACGGTACATCCACACATAACCACATTTAAAATAGAATTAAAAAAGCCTATATTGAGGCTCAAAAGAAAAAAGATATGTCTGAAGATTGTAAAGACTATGAGTGTTTGACAGTTTCAAAAGAACCTGCAACACCAGTACTTCAAAGTCGTCAGATATTCTTACTCAGGAAATTAATCTGTTTTGTGTTAGAGGCAATCGTGGTCAAAATTTACAAGTTGCTAACGATTTCCTAACAACGATTTCCCCAACTAGCACAGCCATAGGCCGATAGCTTTAAAACCAGGGCCTCTTTCTGCAAGGATGAAAGCGGGAATCTAGTGACGTTATGGAGGGAACACTTCTCTAGTCTTCTGAATGGCGATGATGGCAACAATCCCGCCAATAGTGATAACCCGGAAACCCCAATTATGGATGACAGCGTTGAAGTTAAGCTGCCCGACTATAATGAAGTCTTGACAGCAATAACAAGGCTTAAGAACAACAAAGCCGCGGTCGCCGATGGTATTGTTTAAGTGCATTCACGAGCTTCTATGCAGAGTATGGTCGGAAGAATGCATTCCAAACGATTGGAACCTCGAAAGCGATCCCACTATTTGTGCAAACTACCGTGGGATAAGCTTCTTAATTTAAAAATTTTTAAAATTGAGCCTTATCAGTGTGGCTTCAGACTTGGAAAATCTACCACCGACCAGATATTCACGCTACGACAAATTTTGGAAAAGACCATAGAGAACCCACCATCTTTTTGTCGACTACAAAGCCGCTTTCGACAGACTAATAAGGAATCACCTATACTTCACCATGTCTGTATTTGGTATACCTGCAAAATTAATCCGTCTATGCAGGATAACACTGATCAACACCAGCAGCGTAGTTAAAATCGGGAAGGACCTCTCCCACCATTTGTTACCAAACGAAGTTTCATAAAAGGTGGTTCTTTATCGTACGATTTTTTTTAATATAATTATGGGGAAGATCATTCGAGCTGCTGATCTGCGACAAAGTGGCACAATATTTTATAAGAGTGTTATGCTGCTAGCGTATGCTGATGATATAGATATCATTGGCCATAACACACACGTAGTCAATGCAGCATTCTCCAAATTAGAAAAAGAGTCGAGTCGCATGGGTCTTGCAGTAAACGCAGATAAGACGAAATATCTGGTTCAACAAATAAACAGTCCCAGCGTATTGGCACCCACGTCACTGTTGATAACACCTCATTCGAGGTTGTGAAGGACTTCGTCTACCTCGGATCCAGCATTAACTCCATCAACGATATCAGTAGAGAGATAAACCAAAGGATAACTCTTGCCAACAGGTGTTACTTTGGGCTCAGTAGGCAATTGAGAAGCAGAGCCTACCTACGCTCTATAAGTCACTTATCATGCCCGTCCTGTTATATGCAGCACAAACCTGTACGTTAAGCAGCTCTGATGAAAAGACTTTGGGAGCGTTCGAAAGAAAGATCTTTCGTAAAATCTACGGACCAATCTGCGTCAATGGCGAGTACCGAATACGATGGAACGATGAGCTGTATGAGCTATACGCCGACATCGACATAGTAAAGCGCATAAAAATCGAGTGGCTTCGCTGGGTAGGTCATGTTGAGCGGATGGAAGACGATGCTCCGCGAAGAAAATACTCGATTCGGTACCCAGTGGCGGTTAACGCAGTAGAGGACGACCGCAACTCCTTTGGAAGGATCAAGTAGAGGACAACCTGACGAAACTTGGAGCTTCCAACTAGCGCTAGCAAGCGCAAAACAGAATAGTTGACGCAATTTCTTACGACAGGCGGAAACCGACTAACGTTTGTAGGCGCCACCTAAGTAAGTAAGTAAGAATGTTACACACCCCCTGGCGTGACCCACCCAGCTAGTTAATTATAAATGAAATTAGGAACTGTTTTGGGAGTCCGTAAGGAATCTTCTTCGAACTATTATAGGAGCGCAAAAGCAATTCGAACACACTCATTCTGGGCTTTCTTTGGATTATTTAAGGAGTTCTTTCACAAAAATAATAGTCGAATAAGCATTCTGGGACGCCAAAATCACTCATTTAAGGAGTCCTTTGGGCACCCTTTTCTTATAAACAGTATGTAACGTAATTGAGCAAATAAACATAGTTTCCTTAGAGTTTAATTTTTATTATTTTTACATGTAGCAGATTTGTAAATTTTTTTCACTAAGTCAAGTATAAACTATCTTCTCTCTCTGACAAGAACACTGCTAATAACAATCATATAGAGGCTTCCAGGCAGCGTACTGGTCAACGAAGCACTTTAAGGTATAATATACGTATAACAACTAAAAATACGCAGCTGGTTTCAAAAATTTTTTTTCAGGCTTTTATATAGAGGGCGCTGAAAACTATATTAAAAAAATACATCCAAAACGGTTCGATGGATATCGCCTTTTCCATGTATCTGAAACAAAAAAATCAAATGTCATTTTAAAGTACAGACCACTAATATGGCATTCCCCCTACGCACGACCCCCGGAGGTGTTTCAAAAATTATGGAAAAGATTCATTGAAATTGAACCTATAGATTTCGAGTTATCTATCGAACCGTTTTAAAAAAATTAGTTTCGAGGAAATTGCGTTTAAAGCTTTTGTTTTTCGAAATTTTGCATATATTTTTTTTAAATTATCGGTTGATAAACTTACTATTATTTAATCTGCAATGTCATGTATCGTTTTAAAAACATGTATGTTTATTCTAGAAACTATGAAGAACATATTAAGCAAATAAAAAAAAAATTTCTTTTTTTTTAAATTTACACGTATATTATACCTTAAACGACCTTAATCGAGGTGCTATAAACCGTTCAATTATCACAGGAACAGCAAAATCAGGCACTGACTTAAAAGAAATAACTTGGGGAAGAAGTTTCAGGAATGACTGTTAATCGAGAGCTAACAAAAAATGGGATACAAGGCACGGCGAAAGATAAAGAAACCTCTACTAACAGCCAGGGATGATATTTGCTTAGTTGTGAAAGGGCCAAAATTGATAAAAAATAGGGCATTTTTGACAAGAATGGGGCATTTAGTGGTAATTCAATATTAAAGGCTTTCTATTTGAATATTCAGCCATGACCACAAATAACCAAATAAATTTCGAATTAACACTTTCAGGAAATCAAAACAATTTTAAGTTCATGTTTTTTTTTTTTATTTCACTTTCGCTGTTTTAACCTAAGCGGGGAAGTATTTTATTTGTCACAGAAATAGCACACTTTAAAACGATCAGCTCTCAGAATCAAAAATAGTGGGCCGAAGTGATATAGTTAAATTGTTTCCTTTAAATATATTGTATTTCATATATAGAGGTCCGATTGCACTTTAGAAAAAAGGGCTTGTGCATTGATTGCAAAAGTCATATATGTTAAAACGTCATCAATATAGTTGATAAAAACTTTCAACAAAGACATTTTTTTAATAAGTTAATAATGCAAATAAAAATAGCAAAGTATTTCCACAGAAAACCGCAAATCGGATCGATATATTCAACGTTAAAGAGTCTGGGGAGTATTCGAGTCCTTGGTTATATACATAAGAATGTCAGAAAGATATGAGTTAAGACTTGTAAGAAAACGAATCAATGATGTGGAATGAAATGGACATGATACCAAAATAAAATCAGCTCTACCAAAAAAAATATATTCAGGAATGGAAAAACTTAATAAAGAATAATTTCATAAAAATTATACAATTTTGGAATATAGACCCTTGAACAACAAAATGAGTTAAATCACATCGAATAAGGTGACAAAAAATATTCAATCGCAGTTTCCGCAGTATTATTTTTTTTTAAAAAAGCTTATAATTTTCGAGTTAAAATATTTTGAAACTGAAAAATTTTCATTTTGAGTGCCATTTCAGCGTTCGGCTGAATTTTTTACCAAGCTCTATATTTCTTAAAATTTATGACTCGAAAATACTTTTCTATTCGAAAGGAGGGGTATAATACCAATTAAATTTTTAGATCTAAAATTTCTTTTCTTATTTATAAATTAATTTCGACCTCTTTTCATAAGTTTTATGTTATGTTTATAACTCTAATAATTTTTTTCAATTACTAATTAAGACCTTGAGCTCGAAAATATATCTTTTAATCAATAATTGAAAAATTATTAGAGTTATAAACATAACATTTCTTTTTTTAGGTGGAAAAAATAGCATTTTTTTGCAAATAATTGTTCATTACTTCTGAAGCATGTATTCAAGATAAATTCGGACGTCATAATCTGAAAGAACGTGTAGATTTATATAGCATCCCAAACGTTGTAAAATATTTTTGGTACAGATAAAATAAAACAAAATGAATAAAAATTCATTGAAAATTGACGACATTAAATACTTATGCGGTTAAGGCTACTTCAGACTACGATGGAGCTTTTTTTAGTGGATTAGTCTCTTCATCTATATGCATGATAAAATGATTAAGGAATGCTTCGTGAATTAAGCTGTCCACCTCAAAATTCCATTCTTAACCCTATAGAATTACCTTGGGATACTATTAAAAGTAAAATCTTTTCAAATATTTAGACATTCTTTTGGAGGGTGTGCAGTAATTTTCATACTACCTTCATTATAGTAGATATCAAATGTTTGTAAGGAGTTTCCCTGTAGATGTCAATCAATAATACAAAATAGTGGCTATTCTGCATAACACTATTATGATGGCCTTACAAAATATAAGAACGTCAGTTTATTAAAAATTTTCTTCAGTTTTAATAGATTTTTTCAAGTGTACTATTTCTGTAGCCTAACAAAATCGTACCTGCGTAGGCTTATATAGCTTAAATATAGCTTAAAAAAACAAAATTGGGGAGAATTCTTTGAGTTTTTTGTTTGCATATAAATCTATGATTTCAAAAAATTCAACAGGACTTATTTTACTGAAATAGATATAAAATCATTTTATTAAAAATTTAAAATTTGTACATCGATGGTATACCATCTAGACAACATTTTTTCAGTAGAATTTTTAAAAGGGCCTAAAATTGATTAAAAGGGCTTCGGGGCTTACGAAATCAAAAAGGGCTCGAAAAAGCCCTAAAAGCCCCCAAATATCATCCCTGCTAACAGCACGCCACAAAAAGTTGCGGATAGCTTTTGCAAAAGCTCATGCAAATTGGTGTTTGGAGCAGTGGTCTTCAACTGACGAAAGTAAAATCAACTTGCACGGATCAGACGTGATTCGGTATTTGTAGAAAAAGCCATCCAAACGAATAACTGACTGCGATGTTATTCATCCCTTTAAATTTGAAGGAGGAAACATATTAATTCGCGGTTGTTATACCAAAAATGGTGTCGGAAAATTAATTTTAATGGAAAGCAAGATGACGGCTAATGTCTACATCAATATATTAGAGCAAGGATATAATTCTTCTCTCGAAAAATTGGGATTAAATGCTAAGAATTATACATAAAAACGAGACAACGATCCCAAATATATGCCTGAAGATACCAAAGCTGTCTTAACCCTGGATAACTTATCATCTATCTATTTTATTATTACGCAAACGCATTTTTTGCGATGACTATCAAATTTATACTGTAGACTTGATATTCATAAATAGAGTAGAAATTGAATGGTCTTGATATGTAGATGTGCAATAAGATCTAATTTTTTCTAAAATATTGTGAATTTTTTGAAAAAAGCTGAAACAATTTTTTATGAAAAAAAAAACAAATTTCTTTGTGATACATAAAAGTATGTGATAGATTTTTATTATAATGCTATGGTAAGTAAAAACTGGGCTACTTAACAATTCAACAGAAACATTGGAAGTTTCTATGAAATCCTCGGTTCAAAGGTAACAATAGTCCTTCATATTTTACGTACGTAAATAGGAAATTTTCAAAATGTAAAATACATTTAAATTTTAAGAGCTCAAGGCACTGATATTGTGCAGTAAACCTTTATAATGAATCGCGGTTTATATATAGATAAGCCTACTAAAATATTCAATTCCACTGATATTGTGTAGTAAACTTGTATATTTTACATTTTGAAAATTTCTAAATTTATATACGTCCCTAGAACTTACCTACTTACGTACGCTTTTATTATGATGATGGGTAACCAAGAAAGAGGTTCTTTTGAATCTAGAATATATCGATTATATACATATATGACAAATGTCACTGAAATTTATTTTTTCTTTTTAGTTCATGTTTTGGTTTTAAATAAAAGCTTATTTTTTAAAAATTTTTTTTTGTTCGGAGGTTTCGTGACAGACGTTTCAGATTTTTTTATTGTGATTATATTGAGTAATTAAGTAACTAAGTAATTTAGTAATTAAGAAACAAATTTAATATGTTCTTTCCTTGCCTCAATCATTTCGTCATTATCTTTTGCCAATATCTTCCATTTTTAATAAAACAAAATCATTTACGAAACACTTACTAAGCATTTACTAAAACGCAAAACTATATATGTGGAACACTGCGGGCGATTTGATCATCACGGTGAATAAATTAATGTTTAAATTACTTAAATACATAAAATTTAAATGTTTTTCCAAGATAATATCTTAAAATTATAAGATTTTAATAACTTTTCATTTTGACTGGTGGTTGACTATTTTTGGGATTTGCCCATATACTTCAATAAAAGAAACAATACGGGAAGTAATAATTTTTCAAAATTTCATTCGACAAAACTTGAATATAAGTTTAATTTTAAATTATATATGTATAAAATGTTATAAAATAATAAAAGTATAAAGTGTACATTAAAATGTGCTTTTTTTGCCTTTGGGACACTCGGTTCAAAGGTAATGAATACGAAAATCATGATTGGCTACCAAGACGTAGCGATTCCAAAACAAACTTCAATGCTATTGATGCCTCCCCTACATACAACTAGGAATCGTTAAAAACTTAATAAAAGTTTTAATAAAAAAATCAACATTTTTCTAATGCTCCAGAAAAAAAAGCTAAAACTAAAAAAAGTCAAATTAAAAGAAGGCTAGTAAACAGTACAAAGAAGTATTAATTGAAATTTCGTTATTGATATTGACCTGATATACTCAAACTAATGAAAATCTCAACTTTTGATTCAATTGTAAATTAATAGCTGTATTTTGTAAAACGCAAGCGATCACACGTCACTTGGGGTCTTTTGTCTGGCAATAATTTTCAGTAGAAGATTTCAGTGAGAGAAAGAGAGTTTGTTTTACTTCACATGAAAATGGAATTGCCAGACTAAAAACCCCAAGTGACGTTATCGCTTTCGTTTTACAAAATACGGCTATAAGACTATCTGACTGCTTGGAACAAAACTGGTCAATACAAACTTCCTCGGAAACTATGTTTTCTGTTCGAGATTTGTAGACATATTTTGTATAAAATGTTCCGTTATGTCGAAGCAATAAAAATATCTAGCTAATTCTAAATCCAGCAAATATTATTTTATTGAAATCGGATGAATTTTTACTTCACTACAATATCACTAAAATAACTATGTTTTACTTGTTCTTACTTGCAAAAAACTCAGTTCAGACAAAACGGCATGGAAAACAACGATTTTGTGCTGTTTTTAAAACATTGTTAAAATATAAAACTAAATAACTGACGAATTTTTAACTAATTTCAATGAAATAAAACTTGTTGGATATCTAATTAACCAAGCTTTTATGTTATTATCAATTACAATAAAAGCGCACTTTAATACAAGTAAGCAACGTCTACGATGCGAATGCGCACATATTCAAACACAAAAATTTGTTTGTTGTGCTAGCTGCGCTTAAAAAGAGAAGAGTAGAGAGCAACGTGGAGTTTATTGAAACTCTCTCAGTACAAAGCGTGAAATGAAATCGATCAATCAAGTATCAAAATGTACTTTAAATATAGGGTTGCCCATATTCGAAGCGCCCATTTTATTAAAAATCGATTATAAATCGATTAAATCGATTGTAGTGCGGCTTGTGTGTGGTGGCGCGCCGTCTTGTTGAAACCAGTAGTGCCTGATACGCTTTCGACGAACGATTGGCATGAAAAATTTTTTTATCATATCGCGATAACGCTCCTGATTGACAGTAACTCTGTGGCCATTATCATCTTCGAAAAAGAACGGCCGATCGCCTTGGTCGCTTTTTATTTGGCCTCTTTGGGTTACCAAGAGTATTACCAGTTGTAAATCTTTCATACAAACGATAAATTGTTTTCTTGGAAGGCGCACTTTTCACTTTATTTATTTTTTTGAAAGCACGTTGAGTTTTCACTATTGACTTGTTTTGTTGAATGTAAATTTCAACAATTTTAAAGCGTTCGCGTGGCGTGTACTGTTCCATTGTAAACATTTGCTTGGAATGACGCTTCAAACGCGGTATGTCATTAGTCGATTTGGCATCACTGCGGAAAGTTACAGTATTGCCAGATGGGCGCTTCGAATATTGACAACCCTGTATAAGTTATGTAAGATTTATAAAAAAGACTGATAAAAACGTAATGTTTTTCTTTTTTTTTGTATTGAAAGAGAAAAAATTTTAGTTAAAAAAATTATTTTAGGTAAATAAATATAAATCCCGAAAAATCTCTGGGATTCGAAATTTTAAAAATTGCAATCCCGGGATTTTTCAAAATGCTTCGGGATTGAAAGTCTTAATACATATATACAAAATAAATTTATTTTCAAAAATTATATTAATTAATTAATTAAGCTTTTTTCATAAATTTTTTTACTTTAATCTTTTTACTTATAAAAGCCGAACAAATTCATCATATAGCGATTTCTTTAAAAATTGTCCTGCCTGTAGTAATTGTGGACTTACGTTGTCTGTGCTCCGAAAAATAAGAGGACCTATCTGAGGTTTGTGAATCTATAATGGCGGAGCAGATCTCCAACCACATATGCACATTTGGCCTTATGTCAGATCATCAGTCTAGTTTTCGTCTTGGTCATAGCTGTTCTACTGATATGGTTAAAATAATAGATGATGTTTGAATACCATTCGATAATGGACATGTGACTCTGCTCTGTCTACTAGACTATTATAAAGCTTTGAATCACAACATACTATGTAAGAAACTTAAGTATAACTGTGGATTTTCTGACAATTCAGTCCGATATTTAAATAGTTATTTATGCGGTAGAGCACAGAAAGTGAAAGTGGGCACTAATTTTTCATCATATAGGCATACTTCTAATGGAGTTCCTCGCTCGGTTCTTGTCCCACTTCTATTCTCTATGTTCATCAATGACTTATTCAACAAGTGCAATAACGTCACATTGCATGCATATGTTGACGACCTTCAGCTGTATTTGTCCAGACCTGTCGGGTTAATCGAAGAGCTTTGTGTTAAAGCAAACCAACTTAAACTAAATCCACTAAAATCTTACGTCTTAACGATCTCTAAAATCGTCTTATCAAATCTCGATCTTCCTCCAATCGTTCTCAGCAATGTTGAATTTAAATTTGTAAGTAAGGTTAACAATCTCTGCTTCCAAATAAATACTTCTCTGTTTTGTGTAGATCACGTTAATTCTTGCGTAAGTAAGGTCTATTTTGCACAAATACACCTGAGAATGACTGACTGCAGCATTTGTTCCCGTTGAAACGAGACGAAAACTATTTTTGCAGCTGCTGATGCCTATAATCACTTATTCGGAAATCGTTTATAGCAATCTTGATTCGCTTATAGCAATCTTGGTCATCTCACAAGCTCCTAGTTGCTCTGAATTATGTTGCCCGTCATGTTTATGGACTGAAGAAGCTTGACCATGTCACATAACTTTCCCGCACAAAAGTACGTGGCCTTAAAGCGAAAAATTGCAAATTCCTGCATAAAATTATTAACTCGCGCCAGTGGCGTAAATATGAGGGATTCGCTGGTCAGGACCCCCCCCCCCCCAGAGCCATCAAAACCATTACCAAATGTCTCAAAACACGAATCCACATGTATATGTTTTGCAAAAAATTTTTTTTTTCAAGAAAGTTGTCAGAATTTGTTTCAGTTCAGTGTTTAATTCTTCTAAATTGGTCAACAATAGAGTTTGATTCCCGGGAGAACGGGAAATTTTTTAATTTTTTGGGAATTCCCAAGATCCCGGGATAATTTGTCTTGCATCCTGTTTTGAAATTGAAAAGCTAAGAGGCTAACTTTAATATTGAACAAAAGATATACAAAAAAATTAATATATTATAAAACATTTTTTATTAAAGAATGAGAATATAATAGGGGTATTCAGGATTCAGTGCACTTGCCAGTGCAGTTGAGGACTTGGGCACATTCCAAAAATAAAATACACGTGCGTCAAAAATTTGCGCACAGTTGTAAACATTTATCTTTTTTTTTTTCTTGCTAGCCGACAACAATAATAAAAAACTGATTTTGACAAATAAAAAATAGTTCAATCAATTTTTCAATCACAAAAGTGGACTGTTCACGAAAACCTATCTGCTCAACAGAACCTCAGCACCTCAATCAGAAGTCCTCGAGTCTTCTCTTATAAATTAGATAATGTGTTTAATAAAGAAAAATTGTATTTTTATTTTTTTAAAAAATAATATTTTAATGATACCAAAACATTTATCGTTTGGTCAGAACACTTCCGGGGTCTTGAAACAAAATTGCCCGCAACAGAAAAACCCTTTCGCTTTATATTGATGTTGGTTTAATTGTTGACAACGCATTTTCAAAAGCTCTGTTCGATTCGATGCGGTAGAAATAATGAATGGTGGTGATAAGAGAATAAAGAATCACGAAATTTCAGTTTAATATCTCAAAAACCAAGACAGATCAAAGCAAAAATCATTATTTTATGCTATTTGATTTTTAGTCTAACGTTTATTTATATAAGGCCTTTTTTACATGGAGGAATTTATAAGTAACGCAACTACAACACAACAGCTTAAAAAGTTGGTAACCACTTCAATTTGAAACTGAATTGCAACATATGTTTTCGATGAGCAAGACACGTCATAACGCACCATTGATAGTTGTTTAATTGAAGCTTTGACTAAAAATACAAAATAAAACTTTTTAAAAAAAAAAACAACCGACTACAAAATCACTACAAAGTAAAAAATAATTTTAAAAATACTTTTCCTTTTAATTTCTTCGCCATATTTGATAATTTATTTAAAAGTATTATTATATATGAAATCTTATTATTTTAATTTTTTTCTTATTTGTTTTTTTATCATAAATACATTAATTTCTTTATGATTACAAAAGCTTTTAAGGTCGGCGCTAATATAATCAGACTTTTAATCAGAAGCGCCAACTTCAAAGCATTTTTATTCATGAAGAAATTAATATATATATGATAATAAAACAAATAAGAAAAAAATTGAAATAATAAGATTTCATATATAATAATATGTTTAAATAAATTATCAAATATGACCAAGAAATTAAAAGGAAAAGTATTTTTAAAATTATTTTTTACTTTGTAGTGATTTTGTAGTCGGTTGTTATTTTTTAAAAAAGTTTTAATTTCTTCCTTTTTAGAGAATATGATAAATTTCTTTTATTCACTTAAAAAACAGTATAAACAACATAAATACAATTGCTCTGAAAAAATTTGTTCTATTAAATTCTGAAAGTTTGTTGGTTATTTCAAATATCTGTCTCTTAAATTTAAATGAGATGTCACGTGTTTTGAAATTTGTATACCCATTCTTGTAACGAGTTTTATTGCCCTAGTGTCAATATTATTCGATATATAGTTTTTTTCTAATATTGCCACGCCCCTTTGTTAAATATGCACCCACTTTCCTTAGCGTTATTTCCAATAATTGTGCCTACCCCTGTACTTCATTTCAGTACCCCATCGTCAATATTAGCTGAGATAGTGCTTATCTAGTATTGTCACGCCCATTTATAAAATAACGCCTACTTTATTGACCGTAATTTTTTATAGTTCTGCCTATCCCTACAATAAATTTCAGTGCCCTAGTGTCAATATTATTCGAGATACACTGTTTTTCTTATATTGCCACGCCCAGTAGTCGAATACCGCCCACTTTATTGACCGTAATTTGTAATAATTGTGCCTACCCCTACACTAAATTGCAGTACCCTAGTATCAATATTATTCGAGATACAGTAGTATCTAGTATTGCAAGATCTATTATTGCCACGCCCAGTTCTCTAATACCGCCCACTTTTTTACGGGCACCTCCATGCTTATGATATCTATCTGATCGCCAAAAATTATGGAAATCCGGCATATGATAGGAGTTATCGATGCACATACATTTAAAAAAAAAACAGAGAAACCGTCGAACTTGGGAACCTCCTTCTTTTTGAAGTCGGTTAAAAATGAGTTCAAGCGTTTCGAGTGAGGAAAATGTAAATTCATATTATTATACACGAAGACTAAAACGTGAAAAAAGAGGGTTAGGGTTCATCTATACATTAGAAACAACATTAACTGCAGATTATTCTTCTCAGCAAAGTGACGAACAATTTTTACGCTTTTCCTGTAATATCCTTCCTTGAATAGTCTGTGAGCTTATAATTGTATAAGCAATGATATTTCTCCACTTCCTGCACTAATTTTATGTGAATTAACCCTCTCATGCCACATATTTTGTTTGAGCTCTAAAAATCAGATTAGACTTATTTGTTGAAGAGAAAAACTAATCGAAGTTTCGTTGTTCGTTTTGATACTTTGTTCGTTTGTTACAGGTGAAAATGTCGACTCCGCCTAGAAGCGGACTTGGGCATAAACGCAAAAAATAAGTAGAGCAGTGTGATTTAGATTTTTAATATTAAAACAGGTATTTATGAAGTGAACAATTTCTTCCCAATTAATGTGTTTTTTAATTGACTGAAAATGAAGTTTTTTTGAAAATTAATTAAATTCGTTAAAATATGATGAAATGGAAATTCAAATTCAAATAATTGTCAAACGGAGCATGCCAGCGCCAAGCGGTAAAAACTAAAATGTGACTTGGATATTCGTCTACACTCCAATGAAAAATTTTCCACAGATTACGGTTTTATATCGATTGGCATTTGAGGGTTAATTGCTCATTCATTTCGCGCACAACAATCAAGCACATATAAACACAACAAATCGCCGACACAAATTGCAGCAAGACGTGTTGCATTGAACTCGTCGCGAACTTGTTGCCAATTTGTTGCGTAAAAGTTGTTTCATGTGAAAGCTTCGGTATAAATACATTGGTTAGCAATTTTTGTTGCAGTTGCATTACTTTTCAATTGCTCCTTCTGTAAAGGCCCAAAAGGATATTATAATTGGTTTTAAAACAGCTTGGTCAACCATTTCCTTGCAACAAAAAATGTACCCCTACAAACAACAAAAAAACAATATTAAGAGTTAATAAATAATACAATAAAAAAGTTTATGAATTATCACCAATTATTAAAATTTTTTACTAAATTAAACTGGATTTTTACCCAAAACTCATATTTTATATATTTTTTTTTTAATTGTATACATAAAATTGAATAAACTCTAATTTATTCCCGTTTTACTATATTATCTGCGCACCTAAAAAAAACACCACGTAAAATTTACGTTTTTCGCTTACAAAATTCGGCCGATAGGCGATACTATCAATTTTGATGTTACACCTATATCATTTTAACATGTCATTAAAATTTAACGTGAAAAATGTTAAATTAATATTATATTAATGTAATAATGATATGGTTAATATCACATTTTAAGGATTTCAACGTAACTTTTGATATATTCAATATCAAATTGATGTGAAAAAACTATAAAATTAATAGAGTATTAATGTTATTTTGATATTATTCATATCACATTTTTATGAAAAAACATCAATTTGAAAGTATGTTAATGTTATTTTAATATTACTCACATCATATTGATATGAAATCATGTATCTATTCATGTTATATTGATATGGTTAATATTATTTTAATACTTTGTCAGTTCAATTTTGATATTAACCACATCATATTAAATTCAGGAAACATAGAATTGATAAGCTATTAATGTTGTTTTGATATTACACATATCATATTGATATGAGAAAACGTTGAATTGATAGGATATCAATGTTAGTTTTATATTGCACATATCAGATTGATATGAGAAAACTTAGAATGCTTATGATATTATTGTAATATTGATATATACTCATATCAAATTAACATGAAAACTCATAAAATTGAAAAGATATAATGTGTGTTTGATATTGTTCTTATCTAATTGATATGAGAACTCGTAACATTGATAGGACTTTATGTTAAAGTAATGTTTTTTATATATCCCATATCAAATTAATATGAAAAACGTAGGTTTGGAAGAATGTTGCTATTGCTATATTATCTAAAAGAAATATAAAACAATTTTTTATGTTATTAAAAAATGGAGTTTTTATTAATTATAATTTTTACATAAAAAAAATACATAAAACTATACAAAACAAACACTTATTCTATGTGTTAATAATATAAAACAAAAAATTAATAATCACATTTTTTCCTTTGTACATTTGTCATTGGGACTAGTTTTTTAATATTACAATATAAGACAAAAAGCAGCAACAAGTTCCCAAATAGAACTGTTCTGATAAGAAATAAACTTTTGTTCTTGTACATATATTAAAAAAGTTTATTTCTTATCAGAACAGTACTATCTGGTATAAAGTACCAGTACTATCTGGTATAAAGTATAAAGTTTTCAGGTCAATTAGTTGTAAAAAAGGATATTTATTACCGACAGAATAGGACTGGTAATGTTCAGAAAATTCAACTATTTCATGTCTGTTGGCAATAACAAATATTTGACTTTCATTACATATTAATTCTACGATTTCTTTTAATTATTTTGGTTAAAAAATATCCCTTTTTGTAATTTGATCCTTTAAATTTCAATTTTTTCGCTAACAAAACGTTTGTGAATTCTGATTGAAAGGATTCAACATTTTTAAACGAATCAACGTTTTCGAAATGTTCTATATTAAAACATTGAGCTTTTTCAAAAGATATTGGGCTTGGCAAACCCTTCTCATGATTTTTTAAAAAAGTAGAAAATTTTAATGATGCTTTCATGCTTATACTATATGCAATATTTTTACGCGAAGAAATATTTCTGGCATAATTTTTTGCTTCCTTGTGCTTGGATTCATAACGAAAGCTCCACAAGTGTATAAGTGGGCCGGAATGCTTTATAATGTTTACGTAGTGATGTAGAAAATTAAACTTAGGCTTAAGAGATTTTTTAAATATATTAGTATATGTTTCGTTGTGACGTTTGATCAAAATTTTAAGTTTATTTAACAACTCTTCATTAAAACTTGTCTGTAACACAATATTCACGATTTGCAGGAGAGTTGTTGTTAGTAGGGATAAGATCACCTATTATCAAAGAAAAAAATCGTATGAACATCATCATTTCAGAGGCCGACATTTTTATCTTATTGTTAATAAGATGAGATAGTTCTAAGGGAGGGGATAAATTTCCTATTTCAGTTTCCCCATAGTTAAACATTTGCTTGCGGTAATTAAATGTTTCGATTGTAAAAGTTTTTTTCTCGAATGAAGTAAATTAATATTTCGCAAATGTCGTATTTACAAACTCCCTCAAATAAGTCATGAAGAATATCAGCCACGAAGTTTTTTGTAGCATGAAAAGTAGGTAAGTCATTGAATAAGCAATTGCATTTAATACCAGTTAGTTTGACGTCGTTTGTTGCTAATCCAGTCAGATAATTTTCCTCGGTTCTCAAATATTCTGCATATTCATTAATGTCACTCAACATATCTTTTTTATGTCTAAGGCAAAAACGACAAAAGTAGTTTGATTTAAATGATGTTGTAAACCCAAGAACGTCATTAAGGCCTAAATTATCTCCGAAAAAATATTGCACATAACAAAATGTATATGGTGGCTACCTGTCTCTGTCTCTATTGATATTCCGTTTTCTTCAAGATCTTTAAAAATGTTTAGCAATGGACGCAGAAATGGATCATTACCAAATATTTTCTGATCTCTACTTTTAAAATATGCGGCTATAAATATGTAATTAAGATTCGATTATAGATATTGTGGTACAATCAGAAAGGAGAAGTATACACCACAAATAGAATCTACGTTAGCGTGGCTACCTAGCGGGTTGTTTATTTCAAAAGCATCCAAATACAAAAAGAAAGGTATGATGGTCTCACCAGTATAAATGTTTGACTTTTGTTTAAATAATTTTGAATTTACAAAATGTGTAATATCACAATTCATAGATAATTTTTTCATATTATCAAGTAAAGTGTTTAAAAAGTGAGGTAATTGAAAAAACTTCAGAAATTGAAATGCAATGGACATTATACAGCCCTGAACATTAGCAGCATCTAAAGTTGGGATACCATTCAGCAATATTTCAGATATCTCATTATTGACGTTAAAAAAAGTAGGTTTGGCGAATTTATCATTTCCTTCAAGACTTTTGAATAACTTATATTCGGATTTGACATTTTGAAAAGGGTTTGCACAAAAGTTTGAAATTTCTTCGATTTTTTTTTTTGCCTGATTCTGAAATGTGATGTGATACTGCACTTCTAATTGTTTCCACAATATCTGAAGCAATAAGAGAAACTCCCTCTTGAATAGATAATACATCTTTTCTGGTTATATTGCATTTAGTGTGCAAGTTCATTGCAAACGTCTCACAATTCTTCGAAATGTTTGCTTTCGCATTTGAAAAGCTTAAATCATAATCAAAAGGTGTATTAATATCTATGAGTTGAGACGCCGAAGAATGCGAGGGTTGGTGAGGAGAAGCTGAAGAAGGAGAAACTAAAGAGGGAGGAACTATATAACGTGAGGAAACAGGTAAGGAATGATTAAAAATACTGTATAAGTGGTGTTTAGTATGCCTCTGAATTGCAGAAAGGTTCAAAAAGAGTTGATTGCAGTGGTTATATGTGCACTGGTAATCACTGTTAAGGTTAAGTCCATGAATTAATTTAAAATGTTGTACTAATTTTGAAAGCTCTTTAAACTTATTGCTACATAGAAAGCATATTTCAATTTCGAATACTTTCTAAAAACTCCCTAATAATTGGGCTCTTGATATCATGAGCTGTTTCGATGTCATATACATATTTTTGAATAAAAATCCACATAAGTTTTGATTCGGTTGGATATAATAAATTAAACACATGATAAACCTTAAAGCAAGTATCCAATGCGCTAATAAATGAGGTAAATTTTTGAATAGATGAACCGTAGCAAATATAAAACTCACTGAGCCTTGTTGATTCCGTACCAACTACTATTATGTAAGGTTGTATAGTGGCTTTTCTTTCTATTGACTTCTGCATCTTTTGCTCTCTTGCCAGCTGCAAATCATTTATGGTTTTTATATGCACAATGCTGCTGTTAATACCATCTTTAATGTCGTTTTTTGTACATTTCTCTTTCCATAAATTTTAGTAACGAATCGTGATGTCGGCTTTAATACAGCATTGAGTAACATTGTAAACACAGCGTCTCTGGAATCTGACGAAATAAAATTTATAAGTAAACAAGTAAGGAAGCCACAGTCGGATTTCACCGACCATTTAATACGCTACATCCAACTGTGGGCGGACAAAGACAGTCAGTGTTTGTCATCTTATAGCCTCGCAAGTGTGTGCGTGTACTCGTTTTTGACAAACACTGATATAAATATATGTGACTATACCGGAGAAAACCTTTTAAATCAGAACATACCTTTTTCAATAGAATCGTCGATTGAGTCAAAAAGCATTTTATATTGTTTGTCTTTAATTGAAATCTTATACACATCTTGAAGTCTGCTCAGTAGTTCCGGCCATTTATTTGTTATAGGATTTTACCTCACATTGGACCACATATTGTGGCCCATCGGCTTGCTTAAAAAACAACGATTCATCTAAAATAGTAGCTAAGTTGTTTGTAGTTTTAATTTTGTTAGTGCGATGCAGATAAGTTTTTTCCCATAGATGTTTTGAGTCGCTTTCGTTTCCGTTCATAAACTTAATTTTATTTTGTATTGATACCATTTCCAAAGTCGAAAAAGACTCGTCTAAGGTAGATGTTGCTGGAGATGTTGGCTGCTTTTCTTTTGGGAGCTCCAATTTCGGACGTTTTCGATTTAAGTTGTTGAATCGGTTATATAAAAGACCACTTGGATTTGACTTGCCGGTTGCTTTTCGAGATGCGAAATATATATCCTTCGATTCTGTTGGAAAAGCTTCCACAATTTCCTCAGAAATTCTTTCAATTTGTGAAGTCCGAGGAACTTTATATTTATCGTTTCTTGCATCATAAAAATATTCAATGATAATATTTATAAGCTTCTTCCGGCTGCCTTTATCCAATTTATTTTTGTCTTCATATGCCTTCAAAATGTATATTCCATTTTGTGACGATTTAAGGATATCACACAAGTGCTGAAAAATTCAATATAAAACATGTTACAAAGATTTTAGTACCCAAAATGGATGACTATTAAAATAAAGTTGTATAATACTTACAGTACTATTCTCTGAGCGTGTGCTCTGTGATGATCCAGGTGTGAACTGCTGCGACTCAATCCATGAAGAGACCTTTGAATCGACCGTTATTGTAGACACTACTTCTTCTGGAAACTAAAAACCCTTTTAATTAAAGTACTTTTCAAAAAACATTTATTGCATACATACATTCTTGGTCTTCCACTTGAATAATTTTTCCCGTAGTTCAACTTTTAAGCCAATATTTTCCCTCCCGGAAAAAACTAGTTCCAGATCGTCTTTATTTATATATTTCATTCTGTCGTAAGTCAAGTCACACTCTAAGAAATAATAAAATTCTAAATATCTTCATATTCATTTTATATATTACTTCATATTATAATTGATATGAATATTATTAAAATTATATGTTTCATATCAATTTTAAATGTTATTTCATATATTATTGATGTGAACAGTATTAAAATTATATGTTTCATATCAATTTTAAATGTTATTTCCTCTATAATTGATATAAATAGTATTAAAGTGATATGTTTTATATCAATGAATATTTTGAAAATGATATGTTTCATATCAATTTTAAATGCTAATTCATATCTAATTGATATGAATAGTAATAAAATGATATGTTTTATATCAATTTTTAGTCTTGTTTCGTATCTAATTGATATGAATATTAATTATATATGTTTCATATCAATTTATATGAAGGAGCCCTAAAACTTTCGCGGAGTATCATATGCCCTTGTCTTTAGCGCAATTTAAAAATTATTTTATATTGAAAATTAACAAACCTGCGAAAACCGCTTATGTTTCTTCTAAATTAAAGGACAGCAGAAGTTCCTTTAATTTGTCTTCTGCAGGTTGCTCTGCTTGATCTTCAGCCGGTTGACCTGCAAACGGCACTTTTTCTGGCGTCTTCTCCACTGAGCACTACTGCAGATCATTACTATCAAAATAATAAATTATATCATTTGACATTTTGTGTTTTTTTATTAGTTCACGCTTAAATTTTTGTTCACTTGCAAACAACGCGACGTTTACTCTGCGCGACCGACTTAGAACTGTGAACGTGCAAGTTTTTGCATGTTTCAATTTAACCGAAAACCGAAATGAAATGTTTTCATATCAATTATACATTGATTAATATCAGAATAAAATGCAAAATATCAAAGTTATATGAATATGGTAAGAAACATATCAAAAAAACAGAAATTAATATCAAATTAATATGAAATTTAAAGCTTTAATTTGTTGTTCTTAAGAACAACAAAGCCGCGGGAGCCGATGGTCTACCCGCTGAGCTGTTTAAGAACGGAGGCGAAGCTCTATTTAAATGCATTCACAAGATTTTATGCAGAATATGGTTGGAAGAATGCATTCCAAACGATTGGAACCTCAGTGTACTCTGCCCAATCCACAAGAAAGGCGATCCCACTATTTGCGCAAACTACCGTGGGATAATCCTCCTAAATATCGCCTATAAGGTTCTGTCTAGCGTATTATGTGAAAGACTGAAGCCCATCGTAAATCAACTGATTGGGCCTTATCAGTGTGGCTTCAGACCTGGAAAATCTACCACCGACCAGATATTCACGCTACGACAAATCTTGGAAAAGACCAAAGAGAAGCAAATCGACACCCACCACCTTTTTATCGACTATAAAGCCGCTTTCGACAGTCCAATAAGGAATCATCTATACTCCACCATGTCTGAATTTGGTATACCTGCAAAATGAATCCGTCTATGCAGGATGACACTGATCAACACCAGCAGTGCAGTAAAAATCGGGAAATACCTTTCCCCCCCATTTGTTACCAAACGAGGTTTCAGACAAGGTGATTCTTTATCGTGCGACTTTTTTAATCTAATTATGGAGAAGATCATTACAGCTGCTGATTTGAGACAAAGCGGCAGAATATTTTATAAGAGTGTTATGCTGCTAGCGTATGCCGATGATATTGATATCATTGGCCATAACACACGCGAAGTCAGTGCAGCATTCTCCAATATTAGAAAAAGAGTCGAGTGGCACGGGTCTTGCAGTAAACGCAGATAAGACGAAATATCTGGTGTCAACAAACAAACAGTCCTAGCGTATTGGCACCCACGTCACTGTTGATAACACCTCATTCGAGGTTGTGAAGGACTTCGTCTACCTCGGTTCCAGCATTAACTCCACCAACGATATCAGTAGAAATATAAAACGAAGGATAACTCTTGCCAAAAGGTGCTACTTTGGGCTCAGTAGGCAATTCAGAAGCAGAGCCCTCTCTCGACGAACAAAAGTCACACTCTATAAGTCACTAATCATGCCCGTCCTGTTATATGCAGCACAAACTGGACGTTGAGCAGCTCTTATGAAAAGATTTTAGGAGTGTTCGAGAGAAAGATCCTTCGTAGAATCTACGGACCAATCTGCGTCAATGGCGAGTACCGAATACGATGGAACGATGAGCTGTATGAGCTATACGCCAACATCGACATAGTAAAGCGCATAAAAATCGAGCGGCTTCGCTGGCTAGGTCATGTTGAGCGGATGGAAGACGACGCTCCAGCGAAGAAAACATTCGATTCGGTACCAAGCGGCGGACAACGCAGAAGAAGACGACCGCATCTCCGTTGGAGGGATCAAGTGGAGGATAACCTGACGAAACTTGGAGCTTCCAACTGGCGCCAGCAAGCGCAAAACAGAAATGGCTGGCGCAATTTCTTACGACTGGCGGAAACCGACTTACGGTTGTAGGCGCCATCTAAGTAAGTAAGTAAAGCTTTAATTTTAACATTGTGAATTGATATTGCAATGTAAAACAGTATCATATCAAATCAACGTTTTTCATTTCAATTTAACGTTAAAACTATCATGATATGGAAAAATATTATTATGATATGTTTCCTGTTAAATTGACAGTTTTTGAGATTACGTTGCAATTGATATGTACTTATCATTCATTTTACATGCCATATTTATTTCAGTGCGTCACTCCGTTGGATGCGATGAAAACAAAAATAGCAAACAAAAAAAAAAAAACGAAAAAAATGTGTGCCTTTGCATGGCGCGTTAAGTTTTCGCAAATTCTAATGATAGCATTATATTCACCGCTAAATTTTACATACGAAATGGTTGACTAAGTTGATTCAAGACTAATTTCAATATCCTTTACTATCCTTTAAATAATCAAAAATGAGACTTTAAAAAAATTCGAACCAAATGTCAGTTGTAACTTTGAGCTGTAACGAACTTCCGTTTTCCGGATTTTACAGCTTGGGTATACTCGCCGGTGTCCAGCGTTCAATGCAGATATTTAAATTAAAGAGACCCTTTCGCTTATGTGAAGTTTTATCTTTTCACTTTATTTAAATCAAACTTCACCATACTTCTATTGGCTTATTAACAAATCTTAATCTGGATCATGGTGTAAGAAAACCAGGTGGAAGCGAATTTTTCACCACACTTTAAATTGCGAGTCTGTCAAAAAATTCTGACAGGAGAGAGCAACTGTTGATTAGTGCCAATTTTTATTGGCTGAGTTCAGCAGGTACAACTTTTGTGTAACCGGTTAGTGTGTGTCTGCTGAACGAAAAAATATCAGTGTCTAATCACAACATGAGAACATGTCTGTCTTTCGCTGCACTTTATATTTTTGATACATCTGCTCAACGTATTGAGTATTTCCAGTTAAAAATTTGGCTTTTTTAGAATAAGTGTGCTTTTATAACAAATGAAATAAATAACTCAAAATATAACGAGAAAACACAATTTTTCCCCCTATTTGATCACTTTTAAAACAATTGTGTTCACAGAAATGAAAAAGGAACCTAAACTGATACCTGTAGCAGGATTCCCAAACAGTTAACGATAATCATAGTTGTCGTTATCGGTCATTGTGCATGCACAGCTTTATAGTAAATGACAGTTTTCGCTGGTTAACTACAGCGACAATTGCCGTTAAGGCGTTTGGGAATCCCGCAACTGATCAGAGACACAACATGTACCCATTATTCAATTATTATTAGGTTGTTCAGATATTTGACGTCAACTCACAAGAATAATAGCTTAAACACATTAACGACGACAACAACATTGTCGCATGATTCAATTATTATAAGGTTGTCCAGATATTTGACGTCTACTCACAAGAATGTATACTCTTATTTGTTGCCGGAATATCATACTTTTTCATAGTACAAACCAATAAAGATATATTTGACTACTACTTTTTGAAATACTTGCTTGTGTTGAACCAAAATATTATGAGTCACATTTTAGACGTAAAATAATATTGGAAAAATAAAACTTCTGAATGTTGTACACATTTCATACAGAGTTTGTATGAATTTTTTTATTACATATATGTTTTTTTTTATATTTGAGTAAATATAAGTAAAATTATATAGTCAGTTTATATGTAAAATTTATTGGAATAATGTTTTCAAAATAGTTTAAAATAGTTTCTTTAACCAAAAGTATAAAAATAGTGATTTTTGCATTTGTATTTGGGAAATCAAAAATTTTTACTTTTTTCCTCTTTTGACAAAAGATAACTAGTTTTGTTCAGTCAACGCAGAACTTTTTTTTTATATTATATATAAAACTATATTTTATAGCAAATGGTTGTGTTAATATGCCTTCTAAGTGTTTCGTGATATAACCATTGTAATTTTTTCAAGAACGTAAAAATAATTTTTAAGTAGAATTACGTCTTACAGCACGTTTGTCATTTTTGGGGGTCTTTTCGACAAATTGTTTCAAGCACATCCTAACGTTTTTGGAGGACACTTTATAATATACCTACAGCCTTTAATATTCATCTTACAAAGATTAAATATATGTCAAATATCAGTAAAAACTCTATTGATTCTTTAAATATCATAGTAAATTCGAATTATTTATTGAACTAATAAACTATTGTATGTTAAAATTTTAAATTTTCAAATTAATTTATGATACATATAAGCTCGTTACTTGGGAAAAATAAAAAAATTAATATTTTTCCAAAATATTTGTTTCCATTTATTAAACCTAAGATTGAAATAAATTTATCAAAAACTATTGCAACAAAACATTCTACTAGTAGCGAAGTAGCATAAAGTCATGGCAGAATTATAAGGTAGGGCCGACTCGGAGAGGAATGAAGTAGAAAGCAGAATAAAGCGGACTAGATGTCAAAATCAGCTGTTCATCTCAAGTTTCTTTATGTTCATGTTTCGCAGTCGATTTTAGGTTACAAGTTTAACAGGTTTTTTTTTGCCAATTTAAGACTTCTTTCACATTTTAAAGTTGTTATTACACTGTTTTAATAATATTTTCACTCAAACTATCACAAATTTAACACACGCGACCGCACTACTTGCAACTTGGAAACATAAAATTTTTTCTTCATTTGCAACTCCTACACACTTAAAAATTTGTATAGAATGTTTACACCGATCGGGGTTCCAGGAAGTCCTACACCGTTCAGTGTTAAAAAACACCATGCCAAAGTGCTAAAATTTTATATCCGAATGGGCATGTTTTTTCCGCACCGATCGATGTAAATAAGTAAATATCTGATAGGATGTTTGTTTTATACTTCATGAGGTGTTTATATAGAACACGCAAAATCATGATTTTTTTTTTAACAACGAACGGTATAAATTTTAACTATTCGAATGGATGTTTTTTATAATTTTTATTTATTCTAGTATGAAAAAATTTATATCGATTTCGATTAAGATCAATTTGAACCTGTTCTTTTTATTATTATAATTGTTAAAAATATTTAAATTTCTTATAATAACAATTAATAAAAGAGAATATGCAAAACTATGATACATTTAATTAAGTAGAACAGTCTTACCTTTTGTGAGAGAGGTGAAAAATTCGCTACCACCTGGTTTTCTTACACCATGGTCACAACCATGATACAATGATAAGGTAGGACCATGATACTAAATGCTCTCACGCATCAACGAAGAGCGGATAATGAGAAGGAAGATGCTTGTCAGTTGATGGCTTGGCCATGCGATGTAGCACCAATTTAATTTCCTCCCATAAAGTTGCAAACATAAACATCCATAAAGTGCGGTCGCGTGTGTTAAATTTGCGATAATTTTTTAAGTGAAAATATTATAACAGTGTAATAAAAACTATAAAATGTGAAACTCTTAAAATTGCAAACAAATCTGTAACAAATTCTAACCTACAAACTGCGAACGTGAGTATAAAGAAATTTGCGATGAACAGCTGATTTTGGCATCAATCTAGCTTTATTCTGCTTTCTACTCCATTCCTCTCCGTGATGAGCTTACCTTATAATTCTGCCATGGTCACAACTGTGTGTATATCCAGATCATGGTCACAAAAATTGTCCCCGCATCTGTCAAAAACAGCAGAAATAAATGGCTGCGTTCAGCAGGTAGAACCATGTTTCAATCATTGGCTGCATTCAGTGGAAAATTTGCTACGTATCTGTTGAGCAACTTTCGGGCTGAATGGTGCGGTCGCCATCTTAGGTAGCGAAAATATTTTATGCTACTTCAGTTGAGCGGCTTAAGCTTACTTTATTTTGACAGATAAATATACCAAATATTATATTTATTAATTACTAAATAATTAAATTGCTTAGTGGTGCTTTTAATTAAAACTATTTGTTTGAAACGTGTGCACACAGAACATAAAAAAAATAAATTTGAGACAAAAAGCATTTATTGTCGAACAGCTGTTTGCCGTTTGATGTTTCGAAAAAAAATAGTTCAGCAGAATGTATCACTTTATGTTGCAGTTTCCAAGTTGCAAGTAGTGCGGTCGCGTGTGTTAAATTTGTGATAGTTTGAGTGAAAAATTATTAAAACAGTGTAATAACAACTTTAAAATGTGAAAGAAATCTTAAATTGGCAAAAAAAAAACCCTTAAAAATTTTAACCTAAAATCGACTGCGAAACATAAACATAAAGAAACTTGAGATGAACAGCCGATTTTGACATCTATCCCACTTTATTCCTCTCCGAGTCGGCCCTATCTTATAATTCTGCCATGACTTTATGCTACTTCGCTACCTGAGCACTCTTTCGGATAGAATGCAGCCATTATAAGGTTATCCAGATCATGGCAGAATTATAAGGTAAGCTCATCACGGAGAGGAATGGAGTAGAAAGCAGAATAAAGCTAGATTGATGTCAAAATCAGCTGTTCATCGCAAATTTCTTTATACTCACGTTCGCAGTTTGTAGGTTAGAATTTGTTACAGATTTGTTTGCAATTTTAAGAGTTTCACATTTTATAGTTTTTATTACACTGTTATAATATTTTCACTCAAATTATCACAAATTTAACACACGCGACCGCACTTTATGGATGTTTATGTTTGCAACTTTATGGGAGGAAATTAAATTGGTGCTACATCGCATGGCCAAGCCATCAACTGACAAGCATCTTCCTTCTCATTATCCGCTCTTCGTTGACGCGTGAGAGCATTTAGTATCATGGGCCTACCTTATCATTGTATTATGATCCAGATATTTGACATACCCTTATTTTATGTAAAGAAAAGACACAGTTAGATATTATCGTAGACGTAGAATTTTTTGTTTGCTATATTTTTTGATAAATTTATTTCAATCTTAGGTTTAATAAATGGAAATAAATATTTCGGAAAAATATTAATTTTTTATTTATCCCAAGTAAAGAGCTTATACATATCTAAAATTAATTTGAAAATTTAAAATTTTAACAAACAAAATATAGTTTTAATATGTAATAAGTATAAAATTAGTTCAATAAATAATTTACTATGATATTTAAAGAATCAATAGAGTTTTCATAGCACAATGACCATGCGCATTCTCTGTATATGTAAACCTGCGTAGTAGTAATACAAATTTTTGTAGCTTCATACTGGCTCTACAGCACATCTCTATAAAACATCTATATTGTTTCTTGTATTTATCTCGCTGGAGAAAAACAAAAACAATAACAAACGATAAAAATTAAAGCAGCTGATATGCATATATGACATAAATGTAAATTTTATATACGTATTAATAACAACAACAATACAAGCCGTTACTGAGAATATTCGTAAAACAATACATTCCAAGAAACAACACGATGTTGCGTTCGTGATTTCGGCACGAACAAAAGCAACAACCATAAGAACGTCAGCTGCAACTGAAGCATCAATGCATGATTTTTCTTATTATATAGATATAAGATATAACTGCTTTTTGACGTATATTTTATCTTTGTAAGATGAATATTAAAGGCTGTAAGTATATTCTAAAGTGTCCTCCAAAAACGTTAGGATGTGCTTGAAAAAATTTGTGGAAAAGACCCCCAAAAATGACAAACGTGCTGTAAGACGTAATTCTACGTCAAAAATACTTTTACGTTCTTGAAAAAATGACAATGGTTATATCACGAAACACTTAGAAGACATGTTAACACAACCATTTGCTACAAAATATAGTTTTATATATAATATAAAAAAAAAGTTCAGCGTTGACTGAACAAAACTAGTTATCTTTTGTCAAAAGAGGAAAAAAAGTAAAAATGTTTGATTTTCCCAAATACAAATGTAAAAATCACTATTTTTATACTTTTGGTTGAAGAAACTATTTTAAACTATACACTCTTGTGAGTAGACGTCAAATATCTGGACAATCTTATAATAATCGGATCATGCGACAATGTTGTTGTCGTCGTTAATGTGTTTAAGCTATTATTCTTGTGAGTTGAAGTCAAATATCTAAACAACCTGGGTTGTTCAACAATTGAATAATGGGTCCAACATGTTGTGTCTCGGATCAGGTATCAGTTTACGTTCGTTTTTCATTTCTGTGAACACAATTGTTTTAAAAGTAATCAAATAGGGGAAAAATTGTGTTTTCTCTTTATATTTTGCGTTATTTATTTCATTTGTTATAAAAGCACACTTATTCTGAAAAAGCCAAATTTTTAACTGGAAATACTCAATACGTTGAGCAAATGTATCAAAAATATAAAGTGCAGCGAAAGACAGACATTTTCACATGTTGTCATTATACACTGATATTTTTTCGTTCAGCAGACACACACTAACCGGTTGTACAAAAATTGTACCTGCTGAACGCAACCAATGAAATTTGGCACTAATCAACAGTTGCTCTCTCCCTGTCGGAATTTTTTGACAGACACGGGGCAATTTAAAGTGTGGTGAAAAATTCGCTTCCACCTGGTTTTCTTACACCATGGTTGTGACCCACTACGATGACTTTTAGACTTCCTTGTGGTGAGTGAGATGTCCTTGTGGTTCCTGGTGGGTCCTGATATGAACTTTAAGTCTTCCTCGGCGTCGCGACGATGATGGCCTGCGACCTTGTATTAACCTTAATTAACCTGTGGTAACCTTGCGTGGCCGTGTATTGACCTTACGTATCCTTGTGGTAACTTTAAGTGATCTTGTAGTAACTTTGAGTGACCTTGCGTGCCTTTTTATTAACCTTGTGTCACCTTGTATTAACCTTGTATCACCTTGAGTGCCCTTGCGTTAACCTTGCTTCTCCTTGTGTTAACCTTGCGCCAGATAAGAAAGCTTTATCATCAATAGGCAATCGGGGCACCCTAGGAGCGGAAACCAAAATATTATCGGGAAAGAAAACTTATCACCGATAATATGTCTACATATGAACGCAAGAACTCTGACTCCTCAAGGTTACAATTTTTCACTTACCACGTATTCTTCGGGACGTCTGATCACGTTGACTGCAAGATTGACAAGAGAGCGATTCCATACTGTGGCCGGCTTTTTATACCTTCAGTGTTAGCTACGTTCCGCAAAAACCTGTTCCGCACTGACTATGTTGGCGCGGCACTTGTTGTCTCCCTCTCACAGCTATCGTCTGAGCCATGCTGCGTATGTGTGTATGTGTGAGTGTTAGGAGACTCCTAGCTCGAAAACTGGTTTTCACTAGCGTTTCACCATGTGGTGTATATCCAGATTTATGTATGTACTGCGTTTGTATATAAGTGTTATCCCAGTAAACAATAAAAAGAAAAAGCTAGTCTTAAACTAAAATAATTAATTTCTGTTTTCATATTCTATTTTAGTATAATTAAGGCAAAGATAATTTAACAAAATAAACTTCAATGTTATTTTAAATAATTGTACAACATTAAAAAATTTGGTTGGCTTAAACTTAATAATTCAAGGTATACTTCAAATTTTTATTAGTATAAATTTTTGTTGTTATACAGCTGTCTTAGTTTTTGAGATATTAAACTGAAATTTGTGATACTTCATTCTTTTACCTCTACCTTTCATAATTTCTACAATATTATTAACATGGCAATACAGAACTCGAACATGAAATTTATTTATTTTCGGGTTCAGTTGGTTATTAGTCAGACTGGAATTCAGGACTGAATTTCCAAACATAATCATGCCTCCATTATTCAGTTCAGATTCCATGGCTAATATTTAAATATAATCTGGGTTTCCTTTTAATACAGACTAGTATTCTAAAATGAAAATAAGCAAAAAATCAATCCTCCTCAGCAGAAAACTCGCTCACGCCTCTTAAGGTCAGACTGGAAATCAGGACTTAATTTCTAAACATAATCGTGTCTCCATTATTCAGTTCAGATTTCAAGGCTGAAATTTAAACATAATTCAGCTTTCCTTTTCAAAGCGGCCTTGTGGCGGCAGTGGCGTAGTGGGTAGAGTGTGTGACTCTTACGCCAAAGAACCCAGGTTCGAATCCTCCATCTGACACAGAAAATTTTTTCAATTGAATTAATTTTTCTGTTCGGCTGTCACCTCTCTGCAGACAATGGCAAGCCTCAGAGAGTAAAAACTGCCATGAAAAGCTTCTTGAGAACATAAGCCGTTCGGAGTCGGCGTAAAACATTCTCGTCGGCGAAAACGTTCTCGATCATTTGTGTTCAAACATTTTACAACACACACAACACAGTTGATCATAAGAAGCTTGGTCAAAGTCCTTTCAAGGGCTGATATGGCCATTTCGTTTTTTTTTCGTTATACCAAATTTAAAGTCTGAGCAGGCGGACATTTGTGTGAAAAAATTAGGGGTGTTTTCAAGGAAAGGTCAGGCCATGGTCTTGTCTGTCAGGCTAGAATTCCAGCCTGATCAGGCATGACATTTTTTGCTGGGCAAGTTCGATCCTTACAGCACAGACGGCAGACCATGCTTATTTATTTTTTGTTATTTATATTTTTTATTCACAAATATTTATAAAGTATGTAAATATTTATATCTATAAAAACAATTTAAATATTTTTTTACAAAATAAGAAATTGTCAAAAAACCTGTTAGGAATCAATTGCCTTTTTCTGCTCCATGCTCGCATTGAACCGCGCACCATATGGCTACAAGTCCAACAAGCTAACATCGCATCATTGCCTCTCTAGTTTTAAGGCGAACAAAACCGAAAGCAGGCGTTGTATACACACTCAACGAAAAATTCTTGGTAAAATGAATAAATAACTTTTGTTATTCCTTAACAAAACCAAATTGTGCAATCGATTAAATTTCATCATAAATGCTTCATATTTTTATCAATTCAATTCAATTCAAACAATTATCAAAAAATTAATAAAACTTTAACAAATTCTATTCGTTGATTTGAAGAAATGTGTTTTATTTGTTTGAAAAATGCTTTTCTCAACTTGATATAAACTTATTCACGATAACAAAATCGTCAATCGGAATAAAATTTTATAATTTTTATAAATAGTTGTTAATACTTCAATCAAACTTACTTCATTGGTTTGATAAATAGGTTTGTTGCTGAAGAAATTATTTATAAAATTGATAATCGCTTGAGTCACGCGGATAAAATTTCAATTTCGTATTTATGAAATGAATTATCAATCTAAAAAACTTTCAATCATTACAACAAAAATAGAGATCTGGCATTTCGGTAGCGTTATTTGTTGTTCGCAGAAATTATAGAAAGCTATTTTGTGAGTTGTGTACGTTTTATTTAATTTGTGAAACAAAAAATTTATTTCAATAACAATTCAGTGATAGCAAGGAGTTAAGGAGTGGAACTAATGTAAAAATTACATTCTTCTAGTGATAAATTATTAAATTCCGTTTTGTTATTTTTTGAAAAATTGCTTGAAATAATATAATATTTTATCAAAACAGCAAAACATTTTTGTATGATTGATAAATAAAATATATTTTTAACAGAAAAGCATTTTTCTATTCAACAAACCATTTTTTTAGGTTAAAATATTCTTTATTCATATTGACAAATTCATTTATCAAATGTACAATGCAAACGCTGCATTCTTGATAAAGATTTATCAAATCAAAATATCCGTTTATCAAATAAACAAAATAAAATTTTGTTAATATGATTGCAACCTCTCACCTTCAATCAAATTGACAAACGCTATTGTTGACTCTATACTGACAAAAAATTTATTAACTTAACCTAGGAATTTGTCAATGTGAAAAAATACTTCTTTGAGTACATACTTAACTTAACATACTTAACTTAGTATACCATATGTCATACTAAAGAAAATTGTAGCTTTTTTCAACTACACCCGAAATAATATATATCGATGGTTCAGCTCACAAAAGTGATAAATGAAAAATTTAAAATGATCCGCAACGCTAATATTATTTTTGAATTTCAAACATTTTAGAACAAAACAATTATTTAAGCCTTGTACTGATCATCTTCCAATGAGATTTCACTTAATATAATTTTACACAATATAGATTATAACTTGACAAGTTGGAAAATGCAGTATCCTAATTTTCGTCAAAAGAGCACTTATCACTTTTGTGTGCTTAACCATCGATATATACATATGTAAATATAAATACATATTTGACAAGCCATAGCGTTATACTTTTTCGACGCTTAAACAAAGTTGGGCTGTGAAACTGACATTCGGCGTCACAAAACACCGTGGTACTCAGGGGTGAAATCGGCTAAGGTGATAGTTGACAGTCGCTGTTTTGATTGTCGTTTTATAAAACGACACCTAAATACCTATCGCATCAAATCAATAGGGGAAAAAGTGATTGTCAATTTGATAATCACCTTACATAGAGCAAAAGCGACGATTTTAATTGTCAACTATCGATTATCACTTTAGCCGATACCACCCCAGTTATTGAAAAGAAAATTAAAGTAATAATTTTTTTTACGGTTCTCCCAGAACCAAAAGTTATCTATGCCACTACCGCGATCTATATATGAAATCTATTCTAAACTCCAAAAATAACTTACAAAACATACCATTATGAAAATAATACACTATTTTTTATAATTTAAGTTCAGTATGCTGTAAAAACGAAAACAAAATTTCCCTAAGAAGGACATTTAGGCTATTCACAGTTTAAAGGTATATTAACAAAGCGAATTTATTTTTGTTATTTTTTGAAACTGTGAGCACCTCAGTATGTGCTTGCCGTGTTCAATGATTTTGCAACGCTGTTATATATGCTGTAGATAGGACATAAAAATACGATACACAAAAATCACGTCCAAGGGCTACTTTTATTTTTGCGTGTTTGCGTATTTGTGCTTGCATGCAAGACAATAACAAAGAAAAATACGCTTACGTAAGTTGGCGTAAAAACAAGAAATCGTAAATTAAACAGACCTGCGTACTTAATCTGTGAATAGCCTAATTGAGTTTTTTAACAGCAAACATGCAGCGGAATTTTTTTGCTAGGTAGTTTGCTGTTGAAGGAAAAAACTTGTTCAGTGCAGCCAAGTTCACAACCATTTGTGGAGAGTTAAAATGTCAAAATTTAATTGCCGCGGAAATTTGACATTCAAAATAAAAAAAAATAAGCAGTAGGTATGTGTTGGTGTTGAATTTTTTATTAAATAAATTTATTTAGTTTATTCCTGTGTAGTCTTGCCTTTTATAGAAGATAAAAATTGCACCAATAAAAATATGAATCTGTCAACCACAACAGTTAGTGCCTTTTTTCCACACACAAATTTTGACTCTACACCAAAATTTCGTTTCTACAGCATACTAAAGCTAAAGTGGAAAAAATTTAAACCAATAGCTTAGCACAAGAGACGCAAAGCTCATTTCTGTGCTTGACACAGATAATTTTATTGCATTTTTTCTATATTGTCTTCATCCTACGTTGTTTTCAAATGGATAAGTTCTTTATTTCGTTCTCATTTTTAATGGATTATATTTTCGTTGCTTCTCTCCTCAGCTGATGTCAACACAATATATAGAATGTGGTGTGACTAGTTGAATTTGGAGTCGTAATTTTTAGGCACTCTACCATATATTCAGATTTTCAATTTTTATCTTGGTGTAGCGATATTTTTTATATATCATTCCATCTGTGAGGAAATACTTAAATATTTTTAAAGTAATACCCTTAACCTGTCTTGTTAAACTATATTCCTCTACATGATGAGCTAGATTAATATGAAGATCTTCAGCATTGCTTTCAACACCGTCGTCATTGCTTGCAAAAGTATCCACTACGTCATCTGATAAACTCCCCTCCATCTGCTTTTCCTCATTTTCTTCAGCAATAAAAAGAATATTCTACCCAAATTTAAAGATTAAGCTATTTGAAAAATATTCAATTTCGTCTTCAGTTAAAATTTTCGATAAGGGGACCTTGAATACTCTTTGCTGACTACAAAGAAAAAACGTTCGTTTGCAACGAACTTTTATCGAAAAAAAATTTCGTATTTTTTCCTAATTGGCGATCAAAAATCGAAAGTGATTTCATACCAGTGTTATCGCTCCAGTAATAATAAAAGTAAGTCTGAAAGTGCCAAAAAAGTTATCCGAAAGTATCCACCTTACAGTAAAAAAGAGAATATGATTATCTTCGCATTTGTGTTGAAGAGTTAATCGCTATGGATTTGTAAACGAATAAGTTTTCGAAACATAAGCGAACCTTTGATTACGAAGTAACCGTAACGTCCACCAAACGTATCCTTTTCGAATCGAAACAATCGAATTCGATTGTTATTATCGCGACTCGAAGTCGGATTTTGGGCCGTGTGGATTAATGTCAGTTGTTTCGACGCATACTGCTTTTGTAAACACATACAAATTAATTACATTCTTTTCAGTTTGGGGTTTTTTAAAAAGTTTTTATTTATTTATTTATTTATTTATTTATTTTAAGAGATAACGTTAACATATAAGACAGTGTCTTTTAAATGCAATACGAATTATATAATAACAACAGGTAATAAGCAACAATGAATAAATTGAGCTTAAAACTAACATTAAGTGAATTAACTTGATATAAAAAAACTGGAATTAATCTTATTCTAAAAGAAAAGAAGAAAGAAAACAGCTTAAGAAGAAAGAGACAGTATTAAGAAAAGTATTGAAAAATTGCATGCTTAAAGTTGCGTTTATTTTGAATTGATTTTATTCTAACGGGCAACGAATTCCAGATTCTGATTGCGTTAACAAAGAAAAGTCTGTTGGAGATCAGAAAATTGTACAAAGGGATTATGAGGTTCAGATTTCTGTTCGATCTACAAAATTGTATCTTTTCAAATAAATATTTATGTGTTTTTGTGTTAATTAAGTTATGCAAAAATATGCAGTTTCTGGCATCAAGATAATTGAAAATATCGCATCCTAGTATTTGACTACTCAAATGACTGATGCGGTCGAACTTTTTAAGGCCATAAACGTACCTAACAGCGCTATTAAAAACATGTTGTAATTTCAGTTGGGACCTGGAATCAAGTTTACTATATACAACATCTGAGTATGAAATGATTGGCATTATGAGTTGGAGTACTAACTTTTTCCTAGTATCGACAGGTACAAATGATGCCGTCCACCTCAGGTTCCGAAGGGTATAGTAAACATTACAAGCAACAGTATTAATATGATCTTCGCAAGAAAGTGTAGAATTGATATAATATCCAAGATTTTTAGCTTTTCCAACAAACTTTAGCCCTTCGCCATTTAGATAAATCGTTGGTAACTCAGACGTATTCAGACAAGTTTTGAAAATTGGTAAGACAAATGACTGAAGAGGATTTAGATTAAGCTTATTAGATCCAGCCCATTCAGTTATTTCACGTAAGTCTTCATTCATAAACTATCAACTAGGCTAACTGGGCTGGACAAGTACAGTTGAAGGTTATCAGCATATGCATGCATGGTAACATGACGACATTTGCTAAAGATATCATTTATGAACATTATTATCACTAGAACTCTTAATTCTAGCGCTTACAATTAACTGCCTTCAATCTATCATTGTTGGCTTATTTAAAGTGTTTAAATGTAAACAATCCGCGGATGGCGTGATTGTGTTATTATAGCTATTTGATTATAAAGAAATATTATATCTTTAGGTATTACAAATGTGTTTACATTTATCATTTTACTTATGTAGGCTTAGGCTTTTAAGAGAAACGTCCCGTTTCTTCAAGTTCTTTTGTTAGAGTTTTCATTTGTTTATTTAATGAATCGAAAATTATTTCTTCATTTTTGGATTTTTATTTACATAATGTATTATGTTTAATGTACATAATGTTTGTAGAATTTTAATAAATTTAAATGAACTGTAAATAACAATGGTTATAATTGCAAAAAGTGTAAATGTTCCTAAAATGGGATGCGATTCAATTTCGTTCTTAGTTTGATTTAATAAATCGATATTTTGGAATCTTAAATTTATATCCTCAGATTCAAGATATTGTGTGATTTGAAAATTGTTAGTTTTATTATTCTTTAAACAATTCCAAATTTTTGCATTTATATTTTCATAAGTAATGTTATCTATGATAGTTTTGTTTTGAAAAGTAATTAAATAAACTCCTTTTACTTTATTTTCCTCTACAGTATGATTTCCGGATATCAATATTGCTCCGTCTTTTATGACATCAATGCTTTTATTATTTTCTTTAAGTTTTTTACAAATACCTTTTTTATCATTAAGAATATCGGAAAGACATGAATTTTCTTTTGTTATTTCACAAAAACTATTAGCAATTTCTTCTTTACAATTTTTTACTTTTAGATAGATATCTAAGCATTTAGCAATTTTATTATCTATTAATAATTTTCCATCGGGTTGAGCTATGGCTCTTGCTTCATAAAGCTTACAATTATTTTTAATTTTTGGATACTTAATATAAATTATAATAATGTCATTTTTTTACAAAATTTTAAATTTTGAAACGTCCATTAGGTCCGTTATTGTTATCTGTCCGTTTTTGTGCTTAGTAATGTTTTTTATTTCCTCAAGGTGTAAGATGGCTGGATTTAAAATTCCTACTTTTGCTAATGTAATTGTATAAATTAAATTCGGAAGTTCATTCATTAAGTATTTATTTCTTTGTTTCAATATAGCTTCTGTTCTAGAACTTCCTGTTGTACTTTTTACTAATTCTGTTAATTGAGTAACTGCTTTAAAGATTTCTGAATTTGTTGTGAACAGCTTATTATTATTTTCAACTAGCTCATTTAATTTGTTATTAATTAAAACTAAGTCGTCATGATCGGGACTTCCCGCGATCCATTTCCATAGTTTACCAATTTCATTAATTCCTCCTTTATTTCTATAATTTTTCATTTGTAATTGTCCAATCAAAGTTTCTATAGATTCTATTTCTAAGTCAATTTTGATACTGTTAATATTTATATTTAGGTTTTCGTTGGTATTCAAACTATTGTATTTAAATTGTTTATAAAAATGTGTCTTAGTCTCGTCTACTATTATTTTATAATTCGTAATATTTGATATGTGAAAAATATCATCATATTCGTCATAAACTGCCGCATCTCCGTTTTCTATTAATACGTAGTTTTCTCTTGTATAGTCAATGATGTCTGCCATTGTAATTGTGATGAGTATAAAGGTTATTAAGAAACGCATTGTTCTGAAAAATTTTAAGTGAATGATTTAATGCTATCTTTGTGTATTATTCTTTCTTTTTTATGTATTTTGACTTTATTTCCTAGATCTTATTTTATTTTTTGCTTTTTATGCCTTGGTTTTAATTTGTTTCTTTTACCGATTATTTTTTCTTAAACTGTTTGACAGGGTTCTCAATTTTTTCCTATTCTTTTTTTATTGTGTGTCTCTAACATTTTTTCCTGAGCTTTTTTCAATGTGTTTGATAAATTTTCATGTTTTATTTTATTGTACAGAACCTCGTGTGGTTTTTCATTTATCACAGAATGAATTGTCTTATTGTACTGCTGAGCAGCACGAGTGATAGATTCTACATCACTTATTAAATTGAATTCCTCTTTTATACATCTGGCTATTTCTATTATGGTCGAATGGACCCTTTCTACTTGACCATTTGTTACTGAATGTCTTGGGTCACAATAATAAATTTCAATATTCATTCTTTGGGTTAGGGATTTGAATTGAGGAGTTGTGAATCCTGGCTCGTTATCAACGGTTAGTTTTTCGACTTCAGGAAAACTTTGTAATATTTCTAGGACTTTTTCACTTAAATTTGATTTGTCTTCTATGTGTTTAATTACTAGGAATTTAGAATATGCGTCAATACTTGTTAAAAATTATAATTTTTGTGCATAAAAAATATCTATATGTACTTGCCTCCCCTCTTCCTTTGGAATTGGAGCCTCTCCAATTCGAATCTTTTTTGGATGTCTGTCATATTTATTTTGGTTACATATTTCACAATGTTTGGTGTATTCTTTAAAATTTTTATTCATATCTGGCCAATAGTATTTTTTATAAATTTGTTTTAAATTTTCCATGAAATTTCTGTGCGCTCTACAATGAGTTTGTTCAACTATGCTACCCTGATCTTCTTTATTTGTGATATCTAATGGAAAGTTTTTTGTGAATACAAATTTGTTTGAGAATGTTATTAATAATATGTTTTTGATTTCGTACAAATCTTCGATTGTGCAATGAATTCCTGTTATTATATTTGGTCGAATAAATTCCTTCAAAATTGTTATCAGATTTTCCGGTGTATCATATTCTATAATATGTCTAACGTTATTGAAAACTTTTAACTGTTCATGAATTGTAAACCTATTTTTACTTAAAAGAATCTGTTGTTTAAGTGGTTTCGTTGTCTCTTTAATTGGTGTATTGTCACTGCTTTCAGCAGAATGTTGGGTTTCATTGTCTGATGAGTTTTCAGATAGGTTATTGAGATCTTGTCTTGAAAGGGCATCGGCTACTGTGTTGGTAGTACCGGGCTTATAAACCATTTTTGGCGAGAATTCCTCTATGAAAGCATGCCAACGTTTCATTTCGGCATTTGGATTGCGGCTAGAGACCTCGAAGGTTAAAGGCTGGTGATCGGCTTGAATTTCTAAATTAGTTACCCCGTAAAGGTAATTACTTAAATTTTTGAGAGCCCAGACAATGGCGTACTGCTCTGTCTCGTTTGTACCATAATTGATTTCTGTTGAATTAAGTGTTTTAGAAGTAAAAGTAATTGGCTTTCCTTATGTAAATTTTTTATTGAAGTCTGGTTGTGATAGTTCAACTTGGTACCTGAGTAGCTTTTTTAATTTTTGACACGCTAATATTCCATCCTGATCTAGTTGTAATTATATTTTTTTTTTGACATATATTGCGAAATTTTTTCGTTTTCACCGGAAAGATGTCTCGTAAGTGGTTTCGTAATTGAGGCATAATCCTTAATAAATTTCCGGTAATAACCGGTCATACCAAGGAAACTTCTAAGTTGCCTTAGTGTATTCGGGATTGGAAAATTACTGATGGTTTCTATCTTTTTTGGGTCAGTTTTAATAACGTTTTGGGCGATTACATATCCCAAGAATTCAACCTCCTTTTCATAGAATTTTGATTTTTCTAAGGCAATTTTCATGTGTGCTTGCTTAAGTGTATTAATTATTATTTTAAGATCCCTAGTGTGATCTTCTAGATTTTTTGGTGAAAGCCAGACTCTAAATCTATTGTTGAAAAGTATTTTGAAGTGTTCAAGTTAGAAAGTATAACACTTACGTCTGGTATGGGGTAACGATCTGGTATTGTTTGTTCATTCAATTTTCTAAAGTCTATAACCATCCTAAGTTTTGGTGTTCCATCAGGGGTTATTCCTTTTTTTGGGACGACCCAAATGGGAGAATTATATGGACTTGTACTCTGACGTATTATTCCGTCGTTTAATAATTTTTTTATTTCATTATTTACAAATGCGTTGACAGAAAATGGATAAGGATACTGTTTACTCCATATACTGCCGCACTCTTCCTTATGACGACAGTATAGGAGTTTCAACAGTTGTCCGAATTTCTGCTTTTACATCCTTTACTAAAGGTAATTTTAAATTTATATTTGAGTGTATCAACTCAATTTGTTTTATTATGTATTTTTTGAATTTATTTAATTTATTAATTTCTTTATCGAAATGCTCTTCGACTGGCATTTTTGAAATATTTTTTCCAAAGTTATTTACTTATTGGTTTCATATTGCCGGTAAATTCTTCGGCTGGCGCTATAGGATTTTTGTATCCCAAAGACAAAGATATTTATTTTCAATATTATTGCCGGTAAAAGCTTCGGCTGGCGTTTCAAGATCTTTTGATCCTGAAAATGTATCTTCAAATTCTTTTATTTTCAATCTATAATTGATTTTTTTAAATTCATTTTCATATAAATGGATTTTATATATTCCTTTATTAAATAATAAAATTTCTTTTTCGAAATCCAATATAATATTTGCTGTTTTTTAATAAATTTAATCCTATGAGCAAATCTGCTTCTAAGTCCTTTATCTCGTAAAACTTTTCTTTTATATTAAATAATGTTAACTCCGAATAATGTTCTATTATAATGAATCCATTAATCGTTTTAACTCTTTTATTTATTGTCAACTTATTTCTATTCAATAATATTCCTGCTTTGCAATAGCAGCTGGTTGCTCCTGTGTCAACCAAGATTCTAAGTCGTCGTCCTGTTTTGTCACTTGTGGCGTAAATGTAGGGGAGATGGGGCTTTCGTCTAAAAAAGCACTTTCGCATATGTTATTTATTCTTTGGTGTTTGTTTTGTAATTGCGCGGAGTTGCTTTAGAATGGTCTTTTTTCTGCGTAGTTATTTCTTTGTTGTAATTGTGAATTATTTTTAAAATTTGGCCTATACGCGTTATAAGTTTGCTGACTTATAATGTGGTTTGAAATTATTCTTATTTTGATGCCAGTTATTTGGTGGCCTATTATTATTTGTTTGTTGTCTAAAAATTGAAGAACCTCTATCAACGTCCATAGGCTCTGGTTTTGGTTGTGAAAAATTATTGTAAGTTTTTTGGCCAAGGAAATTATTTTGTCTATTATAATTATTTTGTGGGTGTCTTAAATTGTTTTGAAATCTAGTGTTAGGATCTTTTGATCCCATATTTTTATTAAATTGAAGGGCGAAGTTTGCCCTCATGTTATTAGATTCCAACTCTTGAGCGTTGGCAAGAGCGTTGGGTAGGTTTCCCGGCAAAAAAGAGAATATAATGTTGGAAAGAGGCGCATTTAATCCTGTTATAAAAATGCGAAGGGCGTTTCTCCGATGTGTGTCATTTAATTCTTTTGTTAGTGGTGAACTATTGCCAGGAGTCATTATAGTTTTATTTATGAGTAAAGATAGCTTTTTGTTAATTAGATTATAGTAGTCCATTATAGATAGATGTCCTTGTCGAAGGACACTCAACTCCTGCTCAATGATGTGAGTTGGCCGCTTATCCGCATAAGCAAAGTGAAGTCTACGTATTATAGCGTCAAAATTTAATGGTATTCCGTGGTTGGTGAGTACGTCATTTGCCTCTTGGCTTATTTTATTTCGTAATATGGTAATTGCTGCAAAATACTTTCTACTACCTTTATTATATATAAGTATATATAAATATATATAAGTGTATTATGAGCAGCTTCCTTCCAGCTAACGTATCCTTTTCCAGAAAATTCCGGCAATGATTTTATTATATCTATTGTCTCCGTACATGTAATTGAATCGTCAATTATGTATTTCATTTTTGAACTCGGTCAGTCTATCCAATCCTGTCACTATCCTTAGTTGGTTCTTTAATTGTTCAATTTCTGTTCTTAAATTAGCTGTATTGGTTGTTATAAGTCGTGTGACTAATTCCTGAGTAATGGTATTTCCTGTATTCATTTTGCTAAATTGTCTTATTAAGTCTTCCAGCATTATTTTTTAAATTAATTTCTTCTTAAATAGGAGCAATCTTTTGTTTTGTGATTGCCTCCACAATAGTTACAATAATAAAGCCTAGTGTATCCTTTTTTCTTTAATAAAAAATGAAACATTTAGATATTTTCCTTTTTTTTTCTTGTTTATTTATATATTTGTTTTTATAATAATTTCAATAAAAGTATCTTACTTAAATTCCATACGTGGTTCGTCGTTAGATGAACTCTGTTATTGATGCTGCTTCGTTGCTCTTCTCTGCTGCTCTATTATTGATGTTAACTTATTGATATTCACTTATTGATATTCACTTATTGATCACTTATTGCTGCTGATACGGCTTTGTCGTTTTTCTCTATTATTCTGTAATTGATGTTCTTAATGTTCACTTATTGTTAAAATTTACTATGTTTTTTCTTTTTTTTTTCTCCCTTTCGTGGAGATTAAAAAGGTTCTCAGTGTAAATTATTAATGAACTTTGATTTCGGTTCATTTATTTAATAACTTATTTTACTCGTACCGTGTTTTTTTTCTTATTCCACGTATCCTTACTTTTTATTTTAAGGATTTTTGAGGATCGCGATTTGTTCCAGTCAGTGAATGTTTCTTTTTTTTCGGGCACACAAAGTTTAGCTTGTAGGTTGATCACCAATGCTTTTAATGTCCTCTTTTTTTTATAAAAGGTTTTCACATGTGACACGTTTAACAAGTATTTTACATTCCAATTAATTACATTCTTTTCAGTTTGGGGTTTTTTAAAAAGTTTTTATTATCACTAGAACCCTTAACTGTAACGCTTACAATTAACTGCCATATTAATGCAATATTACCCTATAGGAACAAACTAACTTGTTTTTAAAAACAACTAACTAAAAAACTAGTTTAAAATAAACCAGTATATGAACTACTTTGAATTATATTAAGGCGGCATCTACTTCAATATATGAAGTAATTGAAATACTACTTAAAAACCAGTGATTGATAAACTACTTCGAATTATTTTAAGGCGGCAACTACTCTGATGTTGGCATGTTTTAATTGAAAATTTTTATTAGATTACAAGCTTATATATATTTAACCATGTTATTTCATCAAATATTATTAACTTGGCCATCAGTAATAGTTTTCAATTGATTTTAAAGCAATTAAAAAAATAATTTAAATGTAACTAATTTAACAAGTAGTTGAAAATATATGCAGACGACAGTCAATTGACTTATTTAGCGGACATCACCATACAAAATAAGTTAGTTCGTTCAATGGAAAAAAGTCAGAATTTCAACTAGTTGTGGTTGACAAAAAACTACTTTATCAACTACTTTTAAATTAGTTGATTTTCCTACAGGGTAATGATAGATTGAAATCATTGTTGGCTTATTTACAGTGTTTAAATGTAAACAATCCACGGATGGCGTGAATGTGTTATTAGAGCTATTTGATTATAAAGAAATATTAAATCTTTAGGTATTACAAATGTGTTTACATTTATAATTTTACTAAGGTATACTGGGTGGTCTTAACTTACACACCGTTTAACCCACTATGGACTGACCCATGATCCCATTGAGCTAGAATGATTAAACTTTCCAAAAATTTTTAGTTTGGTCTAACCTACAAAAAAAAAAAAAATCAAAACATTAAAAAAAAAGATATTTAAAAATCGAGTTGCCACCACGAGATTTTTAATTTTCAAACTGAACGATATTGAACGATAGTCTACAAGCAAAGTCGAGCATTTTGCGCCAATATTGATCACAAGAATTTCTACAAAACAACAGTAAATATACAAAAACTTATTTCGTTAAAGACCACCGTTGTGTCAACCCGCGGGAACCACGTATTTCAGTCAAACTTCATAAAAATTCACAAAGTTAAATATAAAGCCTAAGAAAGATGATTGTATAAGAATTATAGTTTACTTTACTTTTTTTTACTGTGGCGGCCGTGGCGCAGTGGGAAGAGTGTGTGGCCCATACGCCAGAGAGCCCAGGTTCGAACTCCACCTGACACAGAAAGTTTTTTTAATTGCATTAATTTTGCATTTTTCTGTTCGGCCGTCATCTCTTTGCAGACAATGGCAAACCTCAGAGGGTAAAAACTACCATGAAAAACTTCTTGAGAACATAAGCCGTTTGGAGTCGGCATAAAATCTTTGGGTTCAGTTCTCGATCATTTGTGTTCAAAACATTTCACAACACACACAACACAATTGATCATAAGAAGCTCGGTCATTGTTCTTTCAAGGGCTAAAATGGCCATTTCGTTGTTTTTATTTTTTTATTTTGTTTAGATTTTTTAGAGGTTTAAAATTAAAGATAAAAAAATTAAAAATCCCCAAATTCAGCCTTGAGCGAAAACAGGTCGATTAGATTAATTTTTAAAATTTGTTATGCTTTTGGAGATCATGAAACTCTATCACTGTATGACCTCCAGGTTAAGAAAAGTATTCCGTTGCGTATTCGCAACGCTGGACAAAAATGGGTTAATAAAGCTCAAAAATCTTAAGGAGGTATTCCTGGTTGGCAAAAATTTTTGTTCGATTTTTTTTTGCATATTGGATAGCTTGGATATTTGAGAATATCGTCCTAAAAGGGTTTTTTTTTTAAATTCAAAATACTTTAGGAGATATGGTCTTTTTTGTCCAACAATATTTTCGCCAAAATGCGATTTGCTTAATTTGGGTACTTTTTGAGTGCAACGGTTTGAAGCAGCCACCGAATTCCGTTCAACGCGTTCTTTAGTAGGTAATAACTTGCTTGTATACGTTTTTTTTAAAGAAATGAATACACATTTTAGAGCTTAGGTATTCGAATGTTGGCAGCATTTAGTTCACTTTGGATTGAGTTATAAGACGGACGAGCGCGCATACAGTTTTGAAAAGTACAGTTTTGATAAACATTTTTGTTTGTGCTAAAGACAATGGATAGAAAAAGTAATAGAAATAAAAATAAAAGAAACACTGGTAGCAATCGAAAAACTCGTCCCTTGAAACGCCAGTTTCGTGGTAACCAACACGAAATAGATGAGGACACCGAATTCACAAATACATCGGCAAAAAAATTTAAAAATAATGAAAACGAAGCCATAAGCAATAACAACAAACCGGAGAATTGCATTTAGAAGTTTTATACGGTTTTCTCAAAGAACGTTTGAAAAGGTCCGAAGCCAGAGTTCTGGCCGCATCAAAAGAAGGTAGAACTACCCGAAGAGCACAAAGAGCCGCTGAGTCCTCATTTTTTGAAGAAGAGGAAGGAGTTCTTTATGGAGTTGGCATTGCAGATTGATATATGTAAATATTTCACAACAAAAAAAAAAATGTTTTATTGCCTAAAATTTTCTTTGAGTTTTTTCAAAATCACGTTTTTGAACTTCGAAGTCACTTTTCTCCAGTTCTACTGAACCGATTTTGATGGAACCAAGTGCGATCAGCGCAGAATTTCTAAAACTGCATGCTCAATTTTTTCATTTCATTTTTTTTTTGATGCAAAAAAATAATTTCAAACTCAAACGCCTTTATCTCGAAACCACGTTTTTCGAGCTTGCGGCCCAGATTGCGCCCGTAGTTCTGAACCGATTTTGATGAAACAAAATGCAATCAACACGCAGATTTGTCATCATTCTGGTTTCTACCTCAATCACAATTTTAAACAATTTTTTATTATTTTTTTTTACACTAAACTACAAAAAAAAAGATCCAAAATCGGTTTTTCATTTTTCAATGACCGCCATTTTGTAAAAAATAATCCCAAAATTATGATTGAGGTAGGGACCACAGCTACATCTCTAACGCATAATCTAACGCCGTTTACTTTTTTCATTTCATATTATCCAAAGTCGAGTTATCTGAGCCGCAAGCAGCATACCTTTTTTCGACGCCCAACTTTGAACGCCGACAACTTTTTGGACAGGCCTCGTACAAAGGAAAAACAAATTTTTATTTAATTTAATATGTTCTTAATACAATAAAAAAAACAGAATTCAAATAACTCTATGCGTTTTCAAATGAGAAGTTTTTCAAAGAGGGTCCAAAAACAGCCTTCCAACCAGGAATACTTCCTTAACGCATTCACTGCCAACTACGAGTTAACTCCTAGTAGCAAACCTTACTCAAGAGCCAACTACGAGATAACTCGTAGCAAGAACTTTGCGATTATATTGAACAAAATTTCGATATGGTTTATTAAATTAACATTATTATTTCATTTTGGCACAGGGGAAAAGTATATTATTCAAAAAACAACCGGTAAATTTTATTAAATTAGGTGCTCCCCAAAAAATGATACTTTATTGAAGTTGAAATCGTATACACATAAAATTTAGCCGTGCTCAGAATTTTTGAGATTAAGGGTTGTTTTTGATTTAATTAAATAGTATTTGTTTTTAAATAACATTTTTATCGAGTTGAAATGGAGGATGAAGACATAGAAAAATATTTACTTTAAAAGTATCCAGTGACAATGATTTTTCTGCTGGTGAAGATGAATATTTGTTAGATGATGATGATAATGAAAGTAGCAGTTCTTACAGTGAAAGTTCTGAGTCTGACAGTGATATTGAAAATATCCCACCTAAACGAGTTCGCGTTGGTGAGAATGTTACATCTTAAGATAATGATTGGAGTGAAATAAAACAAGAGCCTCCTCAGTTTCCATTTAAAGGGGTTCTGCTTATGAGTGTTCTTGAAAATTGTGTAACACCTGGTTCAGAAATCAGATTATTTTGATTTATTTTTAACAGAAAACTTTTTAACTTGGTTGAAGAAACCAACCTTCACGCCAAACAAGAAATTAGTAAAGTACCATTGCTGAGATCATCTCGTTTAAAAAATTAGAAAGATACAAGCAATGAAGAGTGCTTTTGGATTATTATTACACATGGGGCCTATCGCTTTACCAAGTATATCACATTATTGGAACACAAGTAAACTCTATGGTCGGAAATTTTTCCGTAACAGAATCTCAAGAAATTGGTTTCTGTGCGATGGTTCAAAAAACTTGGGTTTCAATATTTCGAAATGTTTATGCATAAAATAATTCTTCAAACAAAAATCTGTCAATATTACAATTTAGAGAAAAGGCTATTGAACACTTAGCTGGTGAACCTAAAAACATTGATGCTCGCATCGAAACTAGAAACAGTTGTCACTACTTGGAATCAATTTCACCAATGGAAATGAAAAATAACCCAACTAAGCCATGTTGTGTTTTTTCATAAAGAAAACAAAAGATGTGAAACGAGGTATATTTGTGCAGAGTACCCTGAAAATTTATCATCAAAATTAATATAAATATATTATAAAGAATAATAATAACAAAAAATTATTTATATTTTGTTGTGTCATGTTTTATTTATTGAAGTAAAGTTGAATGCTCTTTTTATTACATTATTGTTTATCTTGAAATCAAATAAGAAATTATGGAAAAAAGAATGTAAGAGTTACCTCGTAGTTGGCATATCCAAATGAAATTTTATATAAGTAGGCCAAACAACGAGATATCTCGTATTACCTAAAAATGTCTAAATTTATGTTGGCACCTGACGTTAGATTTATGAAAATGGCCTTGGCAGTGAATGCGTTAACAGATAGAGCTGTTACCATGTGCAGAGATAGTACTATAAATAAGGAGAAAAAGGTTTCAAGCGAAAACTAAAAAATAGTAGTCGAAACGGTTATCCAGGGTTAAAAATCAATACTATGGATATGTTATACCAATATACGAGGGTGGTACCAGAAGTACCCTACCTGACGTATAGATAGCGGTTGTTGCTTTAAAAAATTACAATGGTAGGAAGTACTAACCTTATAAATCCGAGCTAGATTCTACTCTGGGGGAGTCTGCTCCTTCGTTAACAACAGTAAAATATTGGATGGCAGAGTTTAAACGAGGCCGTACGAGCTGCCAAGACGAACATCGCAGTGAGCGACCAAATAAGGTGACCACGCCAGAAATCCACAAAATGGTATTGGATGACAGTTTATTGAAAGTGCGCGAGCTAGCAGACATGGTAGGCATTTCAAAAAGTGCTGTACATGTTTGGCGATGTTCCACAGTAATAAATCCCAGTTTTTGCGTAGATTCATAACCATGGATGAAACATGGGTCCATCACTTCACACCTGAAACGAAGCAACAGTCAAAACAATGGACTGAAAGGGAAGAACCGCCTCCAAAAAAGGCGAAGACAATTCCATCAAGGTCATAGCGTCAGTTTCTTAGGATGCGCGTGGGATAATTTTCATTGATTATCTTATAAAAGGAAAAACAATCAACGGCGAGCGTTATGCGAACTTATTGCAGCGTTTGAGTGATGAAATCAAGAAAAACCTGCCGCATTTGTCGAAAGTGTTGTTTCATCAAGACAATGCACCAGTTCACACATCCACTATCACGGTGGCCAAAATGAATGAATTAAAGTTCGAATCGCTTCCTCACGCACCCTATTCGCCAGATTTAGCAACCTCGGATTATTTTATTTTTCCAAACTTGAAAAAAGGGCTCAGTGGTAAAAGATTTGTCAACAATGAAGAGGTGGAATCTGCGGCTGATAGCCATTTTGAGGCGGTTTTCACTTTAAACAGGGTATCGAGCAATTGAACATCGCTGGGAAAAGAGTATCAAGCTGAAAATATTTGTTCCCAAATTTATTGTGTTTTCTTTGTTAGTTCGGGTACTTTTGGGACCACTTTAGTATATCAGCTATATAGATGTTCTATATATATATATCAGGTAAAGTGCAGCTGATAAGATTTGTTGTTATTGCTAAGTAACATATGATGCGACAAATTAATGCATCAATGGAAAAATTACTAAGTTTGTTCTCTTCTTTCTATTTAAAGATATATATATATGTATTTGTCATATGTATGGTGATTTGTAGTGGAATTTTACGTAAAACATTTTTGTTTTAGAAACTAACACCCTACACTGAGTTTTGTGGAACATTTTAACACCAATTCTGAATAAGTACGAAATTAACCCTTAAACACATTTTAAGTTTTCACTTATTTATGGCGTTCAAGTTGATTTTTGAGTTTTGGTGTTTTCAAGGACTTATAGTAGAATTTTATGGCAAATATTTTGTGGAATATTTAATCCGTTATATTCCTATTTTTTTGGTCTTTTTTGACCTTTTTTTGACCCATCCCATACCCAAAATCTAAGGATCACATGATTTCGTTTGCCGATTCACTATAAGAATTTTCAAAAGGGGGAAAATTAAACCCTCCTTAAAAAAAACTCAGACGTAAACTTTCAAAACGCCGATACACATGTAATTTTTTTGTCCCCTCTATCAGAATCCGTTGGTGGAACCTTGTTCAAACATTTTCATTACAATAAGTGTATTTAACAATATTTTTTTCTTCAGAGCAGTACAATCTATATATAAAATCCTTCGTGCGGGTTGGTGACAGTTAAGATCGCAGGAACGGTAACACCTAAGGGCACCAAATTTACAACATGTCTTGTCAAGGTCAATATCTTGAATAATAGAAAAAAAAGTTGCTACACCCCTTATTACCGCCCACAAATCAGTAAAAACGCTTTATTTCAGACAAATTTGGATGAATTGGACTAAAATTTTGTAATTTAGCTTCTATGGTTACTCTCGGAGAGTGCACTAAAAATGGGCGTGGTTGAACTATAGCTACGCCCACTTTTCAGAAGTAATTATAATTCCTGAGTTGTACATGCGTTGCTAATGAAACCTGGTGTGTAGGTGCTATAAGACCAAGTGGTGATCACTATATATATAAATGTTGCCATGCCTTTTTTTACCACCCATCTGAATACATGAAATCATTAGTGGGGGTTAGTGTTTTAAGACCTCAGGAACGGTAACACCTAAGGGCACCAAATTTGCAGCATTTGTTGTCAAAGACAATATCTCGAATAATGAAAAAGAAAAAGTTGCCATACCCCCTATTACCACCCACAACTCAATAAAAATGGTATATTGCAGATTAATATGGCTGTATTGGACTAAAATTTTGCAATTTAGTTCGTATGGTTACTCTTGGCAACTCAGCTAAAAATGGGTGTGGTCGAACTATAACTACGCCCCGAAATCATTATAATTCCTGAGTTCTGCATGTTTTTATAATAAAACTTGGTGTGTATGTGCTATTAGACCAAGTGGTGGTCACAAAATAAACATGACACGCCTACTTTTACCGCCCTTTTATTTATACAACATCATTCGTGCGGTGTCTCTTAAGATCTCAGGAGCGGTAACACCTAAAGTCACCAAATTTATAATATTCGTTATTAAGGTTAATATCTCCGTTAATATAAAAAAATACAACACCCCCTTTTACAGCCCACAAATAAATAACACTGCCATATTTCAGAATGTTTTGGTTCTATAAGGCTACAATTTTGTAGCTTAGTTTGTATGGTTACTGTCAACAACAGCACTTAAAATGGGCGTGGTCGCAATATAACTACGCCTAACTTTCAGAAATCATTATAACTCCTAAGTTGCACATTTTTGCATAATGAAGGTTGGTGTCAAAGATTTGCATAAGACCATTCGTTATTACTTGCCACTCGAATAACATTCGCCGTCATCCACAATCGCGCATAAAAATTAAAGCGTGGAACAGAATGCGATGTTGTTGTAGCGATTACAGGTAGTAACCTCATTAGCTGTTCAGTGTGTATCACGCTACGCCAAAAAATATGTCCACAATGGCATGAGCGCTTCAGAGAACACTTATTTATCAATTTTTTCGATTTTACAAATATTGAACACTTTCAACACTTATATCGGTATCGACAACGTTTGCAGTATCGATTTGAAATACTCAATCCTAAAAAAATCAGCATTAATACAATTTTCAGAGCTGCGTACTTCTCAAAAGTTAAAGTTAGCTTAACTTGCGCTACAACTACAGCTACGTGCCACAGGCGTACTACATATTCTGTGCGATTCCGTGCATTTAGTATATTTTAACTTTTGACAGGTCATACTACGTGCTACAAGCTACACCATTCTGGTTCCTACTTAATGCATGCATGGTGCTGGAGTTCGTAAACAACGATTGCTGCTAAGCACATCTTTTCACGATTGCGAAGCGAAACAAAGGCACCGTCCAGACAATGCAGACATTCGGAAAATTCGCTTAAAGCTCGAGTGTCTGCCACAGCTCGTACTTCACTGCCGTTTTCTAGCAGTGTATTGGTAAACAAATTACTGTTCTGCTTTCAATAAACATTCAAGAAGAAGAGAAAAATTTATTATTTATTTATTTTAGATTTATGCGAGTATATCTTTATTAAACGCACCAGTTCAATATTTTATATAATCATTTATTTTTGAATTAATTTTTAATAATATTTATAATTTTAGAGTTATTATTCAGTTCAAGTATGGTTCAGATTAAGATTTTTTCAGTTAACAATAAATACAATATTTAGTTTTTTAAAATGATGTTAGTAAAAAAGTCTTTATGGCAGAAACAAAGCAAACTTAAAAAGTACTTGTAGTAGCTCAGTATATGGATAAACAAACAAAAATAACAATATTTTTCTTAAAATTTCTAAGAAAAAAAATATGTTAGAAGAGATGTGCATTTTCGAACTTTCGAGCTACCCGGGTAGCTTAGAATTTTTGATGTTTTTATTTGAGAGTGTGGGCGCGTTTATTTTGCGGGATTGATGCTTTTGACTGGTTTCTTTTTGTTTTTTTTTTGTTTTTTTTTGTTTTTTTTTGTTGTTTTTTGTAAAACTTTTGAAGTGGGATGAGTGTTATGAAGAGCCGGACAGAGGTGAAAAGAAAGGAAAGGAAACAAAGAACTTGCGTTAGATCAGATCAATTTTTCAAATTGAAGCAATAAATAAACCAAGTCATGCATCTCTTTTTCTCTAATGTGTATTATGATCTAATCTGCCTGCTTGTCTGAATCGGATTTCACTTTGTTTCCAACCTAATAAAAGAAAGTTCTGAACTATCAACCGTTGCACAGTGTGCGATTTGACCAATCTGGGCAGACAAAATTCTAAATTATTGTGATGATTCCCTGGTTTATTCCTAAAAAAAAAAAATTGTTCTGAAGTTGGGGTCTATCTCAATTACCCTCTTAATTACAAGGCATTTCATTGAGTTGCCTATAGAGGGAAATTAACACTTTATGCTTTGACTTTGAAACACCAAATTGTATTAGAACAGTATAAAATTTTATAACATTCTTCTCTGTTATTACAAATAATGCTTGTTTAGAAGAAGAATTTGCAGGCTTTTCGCTTTTCAAAGAAAACCCTATTTATTTTTCATCAAAAAAGTTGTAAAATACAAAAACTTTGTATGTAAGTAATAAGAGCATTTTTTGACTTTTGGGGACTTGTTCGTTAAAATACCTAAATTCAAAAATTTTTCGAATGGAAATCAGAAAAAATTTTCTAGAATTATTAAAGTTACCCCGAGAGAGAAATAACTTTTTTTTTATTTTTTATACTTTTTTTCGTATTCAAGATACTTGACACTTAAAGTATGGTATTTTTGAAAAAAGTCAAGTTCCAACAGGTATTCCTTTTTTCCCGAATTTCGATTTTTTCAATTTCTTGCAGAGAGTAGCTCAAGACTATGTTTAAATCATCCGTCCTGTTTTTTCCATATTTTGCATTTTCGGATTTTTGGGACTTTTTTTTCCCAACTAAAATTCTAAATTTTCAAAAACATTTGGTATAGTTTAAGAAAATATTTCCAAAAGATTTCATTGAGATTTTTTCAAAATTGGATTTTTTAGATTTTTTTTTTAATATAACAAGAACAAAAAGGATTTTTTTTCGAATAGTAAAAAATCACAACTCTGGAGGATTTCGTTCAATTTTTATGTTTGACAGCTTATTTTAAAGAATAATTATATATAAAATTAACTTCGAACCAGTTTTTTCAAAATTTGCACTTATACAAAAGTTATTTGTGCTTTTTGAAAAAATAGCACTTTTTTGCCATATAACCAAATACTGGCATGTACCGATGCAAGTTGGCATGGGTTCCCGTGGTCCTAGGCACACCAAAATTTTTTACATTTATTTCAACACCATACGAAAAATTGAGGCGGTACCACATAAAAAAAACATCTTCGCCTTTTTTGGGACACCCCAATACATATGCATACAAACTTTTTGCCATCAAAGTGTAGCTGAATTTATAGTTCCTTAGTTATGCTACATTTCCATAAATAATTTAAATGAAACTTTAATAAATAAGCGACATATTATTTTGAATTAATCTACATAATTTCAAAAGTTTTCCATTTCAAGAGAAGTTAAAATGTTAACAACTTTAATCAGAGCACTGAAAGTAAAAACAACTCTCTTGACACTTACAAATCATTTTTAAAAGCCCAAAAAGCACCATTTTATGTCTGCCGGCAACATTTTCAAATTTTTGACATATAATTTAATTTTTGGAAGTTTTTTTTCTACTTTTGTTCTCGTAGATTGATTTTTGTTTTCAAGTTCTTCTGAACGCATTTGATATTGTTACGAATTTTTTGTTATTGATCATAGATTGATTATATGCAAAATAACATTTTATTAGTGTTGTTTTGTATCTATCACCAATTCTGTCTTGTTATTACAAAACAAACACATGTACAAGCAACAATAACACAAATTGCACTTGACGCATTAACATTTTCAACTCAAGAACAATTGCATGCGCAATAACAAAAAACCTCGCACGCCGATGCAAATACTAATAGCCCCGTTAGCAAAAGAGATGCGTGACTTGGTTTCTTTATTGCTCCAATGTGAAAATTTGATTTGATCTGAACTGCCTTTCTGAACTGACCTTCACTATGATCACAACCGTAGAAGCTACCACAACGCAATGTCTCTTTTTTTATTAAAAATCACCGCAAGTTTTTTGTTTCCTTTGCCATCACACTCTTCCTATTTCAAAATTTGTACAAAATGCAACACAAGGAAAAAAATTTAAACAAACAGAAACTAGTCACAACCAAGGTTGATTTATAAGGTTGTCGCAAGGGAGAGAGCGAGTACCCATAATTGTCAAATCGAAGTTGACAGTTCATAGAAAATCTGCAAGTGCTCTCTATTATCATCCGTTTTTCTTTCGTAGTCATTCGCAAAATTGGCTGGTTTTGACAATTATGGGAACTGAGAAGAGAGTGCGATCAGCCCTGCGACAACCTTATAAATCAACCTTGGTCACAACCCGGGTTGCCCGGCTACTCGAAATTTAAGAGCCCTATAAATAATGCAAATATAATGTAGCTATTAAGCCAATATGTAGTTACAGAAATTGTATTACTAGCTGTAGGGATGTTAAAGTTAGCATATTTATTTATTTATTGCATGTTATCATTTATATAAATAAACTTCAACCAAAAAAACAATTTTTTATTCTGAATTTGAAAACAGAATTTTATCAAACAAAATAGATAATCAATCAAATTAAAATCTTCTTTTATACTATTGCAATTTTTAGTATACAAAAAATTCAACACTGCAAACTGCAATTAACATTTTTTTCTTGGAGCGAATGAACATAAAAGCATGAAGTTTCGTTGCTTTTGGCGAATGTTGCTCATGTCATGCTTTGTTGGCCATTCGTGTCTCGTAGGCATTCGTAATCGCAGGCGCTCGAACTCTATGGCATTCTTAACCATGGCAGAATTATAAGGAAGGGCCGACTCGGAGAGGAATGAAGTAGAAAGCAAAATAAAGCGGGCTATATGTCAAAATCAGCTGTTCATCTCGAGTTTCTTTATACTCTCGTTTCGCAGTTGTTTTAAGGTTAAAATTTGTTCAGTTTTTTTTTGCAATTTTAAAACTTCTTTCACATATTATAGATTTATTACACTGTTTTCATAATATTTTCACTCAAATTATCACAAATTTAATACACGCGACCGCGCTGTTTGTAACTTGGAAACAAAATATTTTCTTCATTTGCAATTTCTACGAATTTCGTCGTTTTGACAACTAACCAACCTTATCATTATACACTCCTCCTTGACGCGTGAGGACACTGAGTCAATCGGCCCTACCTTATAATTCTGCCATGTTCGTAACCACAGCGATTGGTACATGTATTCGCACATTAATTTTAATATACAAAAGGCATATTCGTAGCTTGTATATTGACGAATCATTCGAAACGCCATTTGAATGCACTCAAGCTGTTCTCTGGTTGATGTGTAGGTGCTACGGATTCGAGTGGTGGTCACTTTATATATAAATGTTGCCATGCTTTCTTTTAACACCCATAAATCAATTAAAATTGAATATATCAAACGGTTTTGATCGTATAAGGCTAAAATTTAGTAATTTAGTTTATATGGTTACTGTCGACAACTTTACAAAAAAATGGACGTGGCACTTTGGTTACGCCCACTTCGCAGGAGATACCTAAGCGAATAAGCAATCAACAAAAGTTTAATACATCGTTCGGAAAACATAACGACAAACATAACAAACATAACAATCAATCGTTTCCAAACAAATGTGTTGAAAGTCGGTTTAAGACTATTTATGGCTATGGTGTTAATTTCACTCGCTGTTATAGCTATGTAAACTACTGAGCTCGACACCGAATGCACTATTGTTGTAGTAGAAACGAGGTAATCCGTGCAGAGGTTTAGTACATATAGACAAATTATCATTTACTATTTCTCTGAGAGAAAGCATGCTGAAATAGCGGTTAATTATTGTCTTAATTGGAAGAACCCGCTGCGTAGTCTTATTTTTCTAATATCTATCGTTATTAAGGTGGTCCCTGTTTGAAAAAAAAATGTATGTGGTCGCCACGCACGGTAGAAGTGAAACTTTAACCCAAAAATGAAATTTCGGGGAAGATTGATAATTTATTTTATTAACATTCCCTCCTTCAGTGCAACCAAACAGTTAAAAAGCAGTCTGCCTTATAACAGTAATAATTCAAAAACTGTATTTTTTTCAAAAAACAAACTAGTATTTTCAACATGACGATAACATGGGAAATATAAATTGGCCCTTTTGTATAAATATACATTGGCAGACATATTAGATATATTAGGCCAGGTCAAATTTTTTGGCAACAAAGAGCATAGCCAAAAAGAAATTTACGGGCAATTCTAAGAAACTTTGCCCAAGAACCATTGGTCTGAAGTCAATATCGAGCTGCCGGAAAATATTAAGTTTGCAAGTCGTAAAAAAATACATTCTCATACAAATGAGATTAAAAATTTTTTCAATTTTTTATAAAAACTTGTCATGGGGGTTATTTCGATGAGAAATCTATTTTATTTATTTATTTTTCTTCTTTTTTCTTCTGCTTCAATAGAATTTTTGGTTTTTTTCTATATTAAGGAAACATTTTTTTTTTATTTTTAAAAATTTATTTTTATACAATTAAAATACAAAAAAAAAGGAAGTTTGAATTTATCATAAGATAAATAGCTACCACTAATTTTGATTTTTTTTTCAATATTTTTTTGTACAGAAATTCACAAGTTTTGTAAATCTTTCATACTTTCCATTTTGGGTGCATTACATCGAGATTCAAATATCGATGCCATAACCCCTTCGCGATTTTTGTAGGTAACACGTCGTGAAACGTTCCTTAAAAGCTGAACAGGTTATGAACATGTATATGGGCAAGCAATATCGTGGTCAAGAAACAGTGGATCTGGAAGCCCATTTACTGTACCAAATGCTCGTATGGAATATTTGTTATGAATAGAGGACCAAATAAAATGTCATCATTCAAATTAGTCATATCGAAATAATCTTGCAATTTAAATTGATAATTGTTTTTTTATACGGTATAACTTCTGTAGCTTGCCATTGTCTGCAGAGAGGTGACGGCCGAACAGAAAAATTAATTAAATTGATAAAACTTACTGTGTCAGGCGGGAATTGAACCAGGTTTCATTGCGCCATGGTCGCCACTAACTTGCTAACGGGTATTCATTAATTCTAAGCGAATTTTTTCTTTCAAAAAGAAAAAAAAACCAAAAATTTATATTGTAGCGCCCTCTGGCGGTTGCCTTAGAAAAAATAAATAAATATAATAGTTTCCTCGTCCAAAAACCCCCTGTCCAGTGTTGATAAAAATTTTAAAAACGTTTTAATCTCATTTGTGTGAGAATATATTTTTTCCGACTTGCAAACTTAAACGAATTTTCCGGCAGCTTGATATTGCTCGACCAATTGGGCAATTGGGCAAATTTTCTTAGAATTGCCTTTGATTTATTTTTTGCTTAATCTTTGTTCATTTTTTTTTTCCGAACAAATTGACCCGGCCTAAAATATATAGAAGAAACTCCAACATAAACTGTGTTTTTTCATTGGAGAACAGGATCATAACATCGAATTTGAAAGCATTGCAAAAACCACACACGAACCAGCAGGTGAGCTGAATAAATTCAATTGATCCAATTCTATGTTTTTAGTGTTGTGGCCGAACTGTAAAAGTAGGCAACACTTGACCATTTGATGATGGCTAGATGGCGCTGCTTATCTTATATTTTACCTTAAAAAGAACATCACCTGTTCATCTGAATGTAGCTACTCTCGTGTTCGACGTTTATGTCGTGCTACTCTTAACGTCAATCAAAGGCTAAGTAAGCAAATTCTTTTAACAAGATACATTTATTTGTTTTACTTAAACTACAAAATATGAATTACAAAAAAGAGAGGGCAATTTGATGCGCGTGCACGATGTCAAAAAGATCTAGAATAATAATTTTTGTTGTTTCTTTTTGTACTCATTCTTCTCAATGCGCAACACGCGCTACCTAGCGGTGAAAATGGTAACTAAGTCAGTGGAGTTGCCATACCCAGCAAAAATTTCATAGAAATTTGCAATGCCTTCCTGCGACATTCACTTATATAACACATTACCAACGTAGGCACGATATAGATAATTTTTTAATGTCTTTTTATACCTATTACATGTAATGCAAAAGGTAATGTGGTCATAGATTCCATATATCATATAACATTTTTATTCTTAGCTGAAGTGGCGAAACATGCTTTATCTTTTCTTTTTGTTTTGTGCTTTGTTTGTCCCGTTATTTTTCATTAAACAATACACTTGTATTTTCTTGTATTTTTTTAAACTAAAAAACTTGTGAAATCAATACATACAGAAAAAGTGAGAAAGATTTTATTATAATAAATAAATTAATATAAACATAATAAATATGTTAAGTAAAAGACAATCAAAAAGACGTATTAAAAACGAAACCGAAAAAATAACACGCATATTAAAATCAAAAGAAAAAAAATTTAAGGTGGATGAAGATAAGGAGGAAAACAGTGAAGTGCAAATAAACGAAGAAGTTTGTGTTATTGAAGAAACATTTGAAGATCGAAGCGTTAATGATGATAGTCCCGTTAATATAATCAACGAAGAAAACTCCCTTAAAAATGAACTGAGATCTTGGTTTTTAACTTACAGTCCATCAGTACAGTGTTGCAGAAAGCTTTTAAATATATTATTAAAACAAAACATATCCGTGCCAAAAAGTGTCGGTGGATTACTAGGGAGAAATTTAAATTATTGCATTCGCACCGTTTCACCTGGTCAATATGTGCATATTGGCATAATAACCCAACTAAATAAAATAACAGAAGAAATTCAACTCGAAGGCATAGATGAAATTGCTCTTGATATTGGTATAGATGGATTACCGCTTTTCAAAAGTTCAACTGTAGGTTTGTGGCCAATTTTAGGTCGTGTCACCAACATGAAAAAAAAGTATGTATTTCTTATTGGCACTTACGTTGGTAAGCAAAAGCCACACGTTGTGGAGTCGTATTTACATGACCTTGTAAATGAGGTTTCAAATTTAGAACAGTTTGGTTTTGTTTATGATCACATAAAAATTGATTTTAAAATTAGAGCTTTTATTTGCGATGCACCTGCTCGCTCATTTATTTGTTGTATAAAAGGACACACATCATTTACAGGCTGCAGTAAATGCCAACAAGTTGGTACAAGAATAGAAAGAGTTACCACTTTTAGATCTGAAGTTGGGCCGCTTCGCAGTGACTTATCTTTTACTAGAAGAACTGATGAAAACTTTCATCAGGCATCTCATATAAGTATGGTTCACTGCCTTGAAGAAATTGGAATAAAAATGATTACTCAGTTTCCATTAGATGCTATGCATGTTGTAGATTTGGGTGTGATGAAAAAGATGTTAGTGTTCTTGTTAAATGGAAAATCTATTGTTAAACTGACCAAACAAAAAAAAATTGAGTTTTCAACATGTTTAACTTCATTAGCACCTTGTATTCCAAAAGACTTTGCTAGAAAACCTAGATCTTGCGATGAAATTTTGCGATGGAAAGCAATAGAATTTAGACAATTTCTATTATACACAGGACTTATTATCCTGAAAGATTTTGTGCCAGATGAAGTATATTATCATTTTCTCCTTTTGCATTGCTCCTATAGGATACTTCTTAGCCCAACACATTCTAATTTGTTCATGTCTTCTGCCAATGAAATGCTAAATTATTTTGTACAAACTTTTTCGAATATATATGGAGATTCTAGCCTCACTTATAATGTGCATAGCTTACTGCACTTAGCTGACTGTGTTCAAAGTTTTGGTCCCCTTGATTCGTTTACTGCTTATGATTTCGAAAATTTCATGAAGACTCTAAAAAAAACTGTTAAAAAGCCGCAATTCGTCAAAGCACCGATTTTTTCTTTAAAGCAACTTCATGGATTTAAAAAAAATAAAAATGGGTCAGTTAAATTGTATACAAATATGGCTTTTTTTAGTCCAATTTTTCCCAATAACTACTGCTTTATAACGCCTTATCATCCAGTTATAATAACCGACATACTTGAAAACGACCTTTTTAAAGGTAAAAAAATTTTAAACTTCAACAATTTTTTTACAGAACCAGTCCAGTCTTTAGAGTTAGGAATCGCTTTGTTCGATCCCAACATATGTAGCGATGAAGAAGTTTTTGAAGTTAAATCAATTTTTTCAAAGTTAGTTTTTCTTCCATACAAAAATAAAGGTATCCTCATCCCACTTTTGCATAGTTGGCAATAATTTAAATATAAATAATAATAATTAAAACAATAACAATAAGAAGTCAAACATATTGCAATATTACACAATATTACATAGCCTTTCTGCAAAAATCATTTCTATAGCACATTACCTACATACGTAGGTTTCAAACTTGATACATCATGGAATACTTTTTATATTACATGTAATGCAGAAGGTAATGCAATCATAGCTTCCACCTTTCATATACATATCATTCTTTAATAACTGAAGTGCCGAAAGACGCTGCATATTTTCTTTTTGTTTCTTGTTTCGTTGTCCCGTTATTCGTCATTGAACTATTTTTTTCAATTCATTGCAATTAGTGCGATTTGAATATTTGTGCCATGCGGTTCGTTGGGGAAATAAGGAAATGTAGAAGAAACGAAAGTAAATTTAATAAAAATAAAACAATATAAAATAACAAAAAAATGGAATTTAAATACAACCTAAAGAAAAAGAAATACGAAGCATCAAAAGAAAAGGATCCATTACAGCTGCAACGCAGTAATCACGAGTCTTCACAAGTCTTCACAGGTAAGAAGTTTAAAAATGGTTTGAGTATTAGAAATCACATAAAATATGCAAAAAAATTCCAGATATGTTTACAAATCAAAACAATAAAGTTATGAATGAATTCGAAGCAATACGCAAGGAAAATAAAGAACTTAAGGATAAATTGATGGAAATAAAAGGTATGTCTGTCTTTGTTTCGCTTTTACTTTCGTGTTTTGTATGCTTTATATTTCTATCTTTCCTGTATTTTCATGTTATGTAATTTATTTCTTATAGGCACTTTCCACGGTCAAATGGAAGAAATAACAAATTTAATATCAGAGCAAAATATTGCACTCAGCCAAATTTCCAAAAATTTGTTTTCTACACCGAAATTTTATTCTCAGTTCCCTATTCAAACTCAAACTGACTTGGATGCTTTAGAGGAGATGTTGAATGATGAAAATAAAAATGAAATGGTGAGAAATGTAATTGATTCTTTGTCTTGATATCGTTTCTATATTGAAAAATGAATTTCGATACGAATCGACCTATTGTTAACGATATCCAAATTGAAAAAAAGTTCGTTACGATCTCGAGCCAGAGCGATATTTCGATATTATAATGATAATAAATTGTTTCGCTAAATTTAATTATCGTTATCTGGTTGGCTGGGTATTTTAAATGATGTTTTTGATAGTGTTTGTATTCGTATATCCCACTTTATTTCTATTTTTTTTCAGATTGCAACCATTGAAGGACTTATTCGAAAAGGTGGCCTAGTAAAGAATGTAAACAGCATTTTTTCGACAAGCCTTGTTCTAGACTACAAAGTTGACGGGAAGCAAAATAAAAAAAGATTGCAGAACTATACCAAACTAATGGCTGTTTTATATGGTAAGATACATATATTTTTTTTTTATTCTAGGAACAACCGTCAGGATATAGGGATGAGTCAAACAGTTTTGAAGTCATTTTTTTACCATAGGATTGCCACCTAAATTTTTAAATTTTGACAAATTCGTTGCTAGGGCGAACTATAAGTAAAAATGGGTCACTAGATCCGAATCCGTTATCAGAATTTCAAAATTATTTAATTGTCTTACTAAGTTCTACTATTAGTATTTATGTATTACATATTTTTAATATTTACTAATTTGTTGCTGGCGAACACTAGGTACAAATTAGTCGCTGAATCCGAACTCGTTCAAATTTAAAAATTTTGTAGTTCTCTTACCATAGAATTGTCAGTTAAATTGTTTTGCTTATTATTATTATAATAAATTTTAAAATATATTTTATTATATTTATATAATACCTTGTAATAAAATGCTTATATTTTAAAATGCTTTCTTTTAAACATTTTTTTTTTACTTTCTGTTTGCAGGAGCAACACTGAAGGACGGATCAAACGAAAAGATGTTTCTGGATAATCTAAGAAAAGGATTCAAAAATGTCAAAAATCGCCATTTTAAAAATATATCCATCAACAAAAAAAATTTTGAAAATCGCTGATTTATTCTTAAATTTTTGCTTTACTTCTGTTAATTTCTTTTTTTTTTTATTTTTGCTTGTGGGTATATCGATTTTTATGAATTCTGTTCGATTAATTTTAGTTTTATTCAATTAAGTTCTTTTTAATAAACTTTATCTAAAAAAAAAATCATGGCTTCTTATTATTTAATTATAGAAGAGATGAAATGGAACAACTTACATAATTAAAAAATGTAAGGTCTTATAAGAGCACTGGTAAAGTTATTGGTTTTAAAATAACTTTTCGGTTTGCTGTTAAAAAATGTATTATTTAGAAGTTGTTATAATACACATTGCAGCAAGTTATTAAAAAGCAAATAATTGTAGACCATTACATCACGCATTATTGGAAGTAGTTCCATAAGAACTTCTATGTCGATAGAAAAAGTATTCAATTACCGCCAATGACATGCCTATGTTAAAGTAATGCGTTCCGTAAGCTAGAAGGTAATTGATGGTTACAGATTTCTAGATTATTTTTTCGATTACATGTAAGCGAAGTTTTTGCTGGGTAGTAGTCCCCTTTAAGTGACTCGAATGTTGATGAGGAGTCGCGAAGTGAACTTTTTTTTTAGCAGGATAGGTCCGAGGACTTGGAGGCCTACTATAATGGCTGGTTGTTGTAGACGAGTCGTGTTGAGGTAGTGTTGACGAAATAGGTGAAGAATTCTCTGAGGACGGCACAACTGATGGTTCCATAGCAGTTGGCACTGAAGTTGGTTGAAATGACATATGAGCTTCGATAAATGCTGGTTTCAATCGTTCAGTGGACAAAGTTGACAGAGAACCATCCACGTTAACCTTAAAAACATAGTCGGAAAGTCGTTCGATGATTTCGTATGGTGCTCGGTAAGGTTGCTGCAGCGGCTTTTTAACTTCATCTACACGTACAAAAACGTGTGTGCATGTGTACAGGGTTTTGTGAGTAAACGGTCGTGTTCTATTGTGATGAGCTGAGGGTGAAGATCGAACATTTCTCATCCGCTCTCGAAGTTTTTCGACGAAAATCTGAGGTTCAGGTCGTAGTTCTTCATCAATAAAATACTCGCCTGGCAGTCTAAGAGTCGAACCGTAAAGCATTTCAGCTGCGCTTGCTTTAATGCCTTTTTTCAAACAAGAACGTAAACCCAAAAGTACTTTACTTACTTATTTAGTTGGTCGTAACAACCCGTGTCCGGGTTTCAACCGACCTCATCAGCTCTCGCCAGGCGCCTCTGCTTTGCGCGCGCCTTCTCCAATTGGATACACCAAGTGCGGTTAGGGCTTCCTCAGCCTGGTCCATCCATCGGAGGCATGGTCTCCCTCGTCGTCGTTGACCAGCGACCCTCGCCTCGAGCACCTTTTTCGCTGGAGCTTCGTCGTTCATACGATGGACATGACCCAGCCAGCGTAGTCGCTGCACAGTTATACGCCGAACTACGTCAATGTCATCGTAGAGCTCATACAGCTCGTGGTTCATTCGGATGCGATAGTCATCGCCGACTCGAACAGGACCGAAGATTTTGCGAAGAACTTTTCTCTCGAACACCCCCAGAGCGGCTGCGTCAGTTTGCGAAACTACCCATGCCTCAGCGCCATAAAGCAGCACAGGTAGAACGAGCGTCTTGTAGAGTGTTAGTTTTGTCGATCGAGAGAGGGCTCTGGAACTTAGTTGCTTACTGAGCCCGTAGTAGCACCTATTAGCAATTATTGTTCTTCGCTTTATCTCCAGGCTGATTTCGTTTTTGGTATTAATGGCGGTGCCAAGGTAAACGTACTCCTTGACTACTTCAAAGTTATAGCTGCCGGATGAAACGTGGGAGTCTAAACGCCGAGCTCCCTTGTTTGTAGACAGCATATATTTTGTTTTACCCTCATTTATCGTCAAACCCACTTTGGCTGATTCCTTTTCGATAGCGGCGAAAGCAGCGGTAACATCTCTCTTGGTTCTGCCGACAATATCAATATCATCAGCGTACGCAAGGAGCTGGACGCCTTTGTAGAAAATGGTGCCATTACGATGCACACCGGCCTTTCGTACGATCCCCTCCATGATGATGTTAAAGAGATCGCAAGACAGTGGATCGCCTTGCCTGAAACCTCTTTCGGTATTGAAGGTTTCGGAGAGGTAATTTCCTACCTTGACGGAGCTGCGTGTGTTGCTCAACGTCATTCTGCAAAGTCTAATCAACTTTGCAGGTATACCGAACTCAGACATTGTTGCGTATAGGCAATCCCTTCTCGGGCTATCGAACGCAGCTTTAAAATCGACAAAGAGATGGTGTGTGTCAATTTGATTTTCGTGGGTTTTCTCCAGGATTTGTCGTAGCGTGAAAATCTGGTCTATGGTGGACTTACCAGGTCGAAAGCCACACTGATAAGGTCCAATCAGTGTTTTTGTAATCGGCTTTAATCTTTCACATAGTACGCTTGAGAGAACCTTATATGCGATGGAAATAAGACTGATACCTCTATAACTTGCGCAGATTGTTGGGTCTCCTTTCGTAAGTATAGGGCACAGTACGCTGAGGTTCCAATCGTCGGGCATGCTTTCTTCTAGCCATATTTTGCTCATGAGCTGATGCATGCGCCTTATCAATTCATCGCCGCCGGTTTTAAACAATTCAGCTGACAGGCCGTCAGCACCCGCTGCTTTGTTGTTTTTGAGTCGTTGGATAGCAACTCGAACCTCATCATGGCTAGGTGGTGATACTTCCACTCCGTCATTGTTGATTGGTAGCTCTGGACTGCGCTCTCCATGGGCGGCATTGGTGAAATCGTCGCCAGTAAGTAAATTGGAGAAGTGCCGTCTCCACAATCTCAGCACACACTGCATATCCGTATTCAGATCTCCATTTTCGTCTCTACAAGTGGATGCTCCGGGCTTGAAACCTTGGGTTAGACGCTTAACCTGTTGATAGAATTTTCGTGCATCCTTCTTGCCCTGGTATACCTCTAGTTCCTCACGCTCACGCTTTTCCTGCTCTCTTTTCTTGCGTCTGAAAAGGCGCCTCTCTTCCTTCCTCTTTTCGCGGTAGTTTTCTCGCACGGCTCGCGTTGCAGCTGACTGCAGCGTTTTTCTATAAGCGGCGTTTTTTACTGCAGTCGCAATGCGACACTCCTGATCATACCATTGGTTCCGAGGTTGCGAGCGCCGGAAACCAATGACTTCTTCAGCGGCAGCGCGCATGGAGTGGGATATATGCGCCCAAAGTCCGCCGGCGTCGTCGGGTCCAGAGGTTGGTTGGTTGAGCTTAACCGAGAGTTGAGCGGAGTAGGCTTCGGCAGTCCGTTGTAATTGCAGCTTAGCGACATCTAGCTTTCGTTGCATTCCTGTGCGTATGTTCTTCGCATTGCATAATCGCATGCGGATCTTGGCTGCAACAAGATAATGGTCGGAGTCAATGTTGACCCCCCGAAATGTACGCACATCTAGAACACTAGAGGCATGCCTTCCGTCGATTACAACATGATCAATTTGGTTTCGCGTTTTTTGATCCGGGGACAGCCAGGTGGCCTTGTGGATGTCGAGGTGCTTAAATCTGGTGCTACTAACTACCATGTTTCGCGCCGCGGCGAAGTCAATCAGTCTTAGACCGTTGTTCGTGAAGGTCTCATGAAGACTGAACTGACCGACAGTGGGGCCAAAGATGCCTTCCCTTCCGACTATCGCATTAAAATCGCCGAGGACTATTTTCATGTCATGGACCGGAAGGTGGTCGTATACGTCCTCAAGGCTAGCGTAGAAAGCGTCTTTGACGGCTTCGTCCTTTTCCTCCGTCGGGGCGTGCGCGCAAATAAGGCTGATGGAGAAAAATTTTGCCTTGATGCGGATCGTGGCCAATCTTTCGTTGACAGGTGTGAACCGGGAAACAAGGTGACGTAGTTTCCGGCTAACAACGAATCCACATCCAAATTCGCGCCTCTCCGCATGGCAGCTGTAGTAGATACCACAGTGTGCTTGTTTAGAGCAGCCTTGCCCTTTCCATCGCATTTCCTGGATGGCGGTGATGTCAGCCTTTATCGTTTTGAGGGCTTCCGCCAGTTGGATAATGGCACCTTCCCTATAAAGGGTTCGGACATTCCAGGTGCATATCCGTAAATCATTGTCCGTTTTTCGTTTGCGGTGGTCGTCAACGTAATTGGGGTTCTTATCCGAGGCTGGTTTAGTTTTCATTGGGCAGAAGTAATGTGGCGGGACCCAAACCCTGCGCACATTCCATGTTTAAGGTCTATGGAGTGACCCGCCGCTCAAATTAGCCGTCAAACTGACGGATGCCAGTTTGCCGTTGCCCAGGGAACACCACGTGGAGGTTTGAGTCGACTTGAGACGATTTCGACATGGATAATGCTGGCCTCGCCAGGTTGAGGCGGTCAGACACGTTGGCATGTGAAGGTTCGCCCCCTGTTCCCCCAAACCCAAAAGTACAAATGGTAAAATATCAGGCCAATCACTTGAACTATGGCACATGATTGCGGCCTTGAGCGATCGGTGCCAGCGTTCGATCATACCATTGGAAGCGGGATGATATGCAGTAGTTTGTATGCGACTACACCCAATCAAACTAGTAAGAAAGACGAAAAGTTTCGATTCAAATTGTGAACCTCTATCACTAGTGATTGTCAGCGGTGCTCCATAACGACTGATCCATCCGGCGACGAAAGCATTAACCACAGTGTCAGCAGAGATATCCTTTAAGGGTATTGCCTCGGGCCAACTCGTAAATCGATCAATGAGCGTAGTATCGATAGCTCTGTGATGTTGGCATGACAATTATATCTATATGTACATGCTGGAAGCGTTCACTGGGAACATCGATGTGCTGTGGTACGTTTTGAACATGTCGATGTATTTTACTGCGTTGACATTGCAAACAATAGTGTGCCCATTTAAAAATATCACGATTCATATGTGGCCAAACATATCGTGCACTAATGAGTATTTTGGTGGATCGTGCGTTTGGATGAGACAATTTGTGAGTATTTTCAAAAATTTTTTGACGTAGTGGCGGTGGTATGTAGGGTCTAATATTTTCGCTGGAGACATCGCAGTAAATGAAAAAGTCTGAATCATCTACTTTTAGTTTTCGAAGTTGCAATGAAGTTGAGTTAGATTGCACTAAATGCTTTAATTCTTCATCGTTGGCCTGATACTGTGCGATGTCGATTGTAGAAATTATAGTTGGTAAAGTTATTGTGTTAATCCGCGAAATTGCATCGGCGACTACATTTGACTTGCCCGCAATGTGAATAATGTTCGTTGAAAACTGACTTCTATACTGGAGCTGCCGCTGTTGTCTCGGTGAGACCTTTTCCGACTTTTGCACAAAAGCAAAGGAAAGTGGTCGATGATCTGTAATTATGGTTACGTTGCGCCCTTCAATACGATGCTTGAAGAATTTGATCCCTTTATAAATGGCGACCAATTCGCGGTCGTACGCGCTGTAGATCTGTTCTGTCTTACTTAATTTGCTGGTATAAAATCTTAATGGCTGTCTTATTCCGTTAACTGATTGATCAAGTGCTGCATCCACGGATTTGTCTGAGGTGTCGCATCGGAGAGTTAATGCTGTATCAGGCGCAGGATAAGCAAGCTGAACCGCGTCGATTAAAAGCTGTTTACATTTTGCAAAAGCAATCTCTGCCTCTGGTGTCCAAGGAACTGGTCGTTTATCGTGTTTTTTAGCACCAGCGATAAGATCCACAAGAGGCGCGTGAACCTCGGAAGCATTTATCATTTTAAGCCTATAAAAGTTCCATGAACCCAGAAATCTGCGAAGATCGGATATATTTTTTGGCTTCGCATAGTTTTGTATTGCTTCAATCCTCTCTGCTGTCGGCTTAATGCCATGTTCGTTGATGGTGTAGCCTAGATAAGTTACCTCAGGCTGTGCAAAAACACACTTGTTGACGTTGATAGACAAACCGTGTTGTTGTAGCTTCTCAAGCACGAGTCGCAAATGTTGATTATGCTCTTCCAGCGAAGACGACGAAACAAGAATACCGTCGATGTAAACTTGGCAAAAATCAAAATTTCGAAAAATTTGGCGTTACATAAGCCAAATGTCATGACCTTGAACTCGAAGAGTCCAAAAGGCGTTATAACAGCGGTTTTAGAGCGATCCTCAGGAGCCACGGAGATTTGGTAATAAGCTCGCGTCAAATCTAGAGTTAAAAAAATTTTTCGCCCGTGTAGTTGGTAAGTAAAATCGCGTAGATGTGGAATCGGATATCTATCCGGCGTGGTGATTTTTTTAGACGTTTGTAGTCTCCACAAGCCCGCCCCGCGCCAGTTTTCTTTTTAACTAAATGAAGTGGGCTAGCCCACTCACTTTTTAAAGGTTCATAAATTCTTGCTGCAGCATATTTTCAATCTCTGCTTTTGCTGCTTGCAATTTTTCACCACTTAATCGGAGTGCGCGTTCGGCGACTGGAGCTCCACAGGTGCTGATGTAATGCTGAACGTTGTGACTTGGAGTTTTACAACCAACAGGTTTAGTCACTTCTTCGAATTCTGACAGCAGTTTATAGTAAGGGTGATCTGCGTTGTCTGTAGAAATTGTGGACTGATTTGATTTTACTAGCAAAGCTGGTGAATAAAGTTGTGTTTGCGCATTTAGGAGCCTCTTGCGACGCAAGTCAACGAGAAGGCCGTGATGTTTAATAAAGTCCGCTCCAATGATTGGATTTGTTACGTCAGCAATAGTGAATGACCAAAAAAATGAACGCCGCAGACCTAAGTCAAGAGACATTGCTTTTGTACCATAAGTGTTGATTGTAGAACCGTTTGCTGCAAATAGCTTAAGTTTAGTTTCAATATTTTTAAAATGCTTATTGTTACGATTTTTGATTTTGGGTATCACCGAAATGTCGGCACCCGTGTCGACTAAAAATTTAAGATTAGTCTTTTTATCTCGTACTTGCAGGCGTGAGGTTGTAAGGCCCTCGGAAATACCCGCTAAATCCGCCGAAGGCTCTTCTAGTTTAAATTTTGATTATTTTTTTTGAAACTGCATGGGCTGCGACATTTGCGTGCTTTGTCACCAAATTTTGCATGATAAAAACAAAACGAGCTATTGAACCCTTCACGTGACTGACTGCGTGACCGAGTTCTACTCTGCTTAACAAATCGACTCAAATACTCCATGTTTCTTGTAAGAGCCAGAATTTGCGCCACGATGTCGTCAACTCCTGATGGCGCAGTGCCAACTGCTTGTTCAGCTACACAGGCTCAACTGCGTTAGACTTATCGATAGACAAAATCGTGGGGCGTGACATGTCAAGAATTTTTTCGCTTGTGTGGCGAGTTTAGTCAAGTCACCAACTTCGCTGATTGCGAGAATTCCGCGAACCTGCTCAGGAAGTTGTTCTAAAAAAAGTGTACGAAGAACGTTGTCTGAAAATTGGTTTCCAGCTAAATTTCGGAGACGTTACAGGAAAGTTGATGGTTTTTCGTCGTAAAGTTCGGTACCTTGTAAGAGACGTCGCAATTTTGATTCATTAGATTCCCCAAATCAATTAATTAGACGTTCTTTAATTGCAAAATACTTGCCTTGCTCAGGGGGTGATGAAATAATGTCGGTGACAAATGGAAGTACGGCCGTGTCTAAATGAATGAGTACATATAGGTATTTGGTGGTGTCCGCCGTGATGCGCGAAAGCTTAAAAGCAGCTTCGACTTGCGCGAACCACAAGATGGGGTTTTCACGCCAAATGGAAGTTTTACTGTGCGCGCTGCTTCTATTTCTGGCTGTGCGCAGGATTTCTGGGCCATCATCGGCTGCATATTGTAGAGCAGATGAGCCGCCTGTAGCCATGCTTTTAGGGCTACCGTTTGAATACGTTGGTTGATTGTCTTGTTGTGACCTAGGTGGCGAATGGCTGACCGACATTTTTTACTTTGCACAAGTCTCGGGGTCACCAATTGTAGCTACTCTCGTGTTCGCCGTTTATGTCGTGCTACTCTTAACGTCAATCAAAAGCTAAGTAAGCAAATTCTTTTAACAAGATAAATTTATTTGTTTTACTTAAACTGCAAAATATGAATTACAAAAAAGAGAGGACAATTTTATGCGCGTTCACGATGTCAAAAAGATCTAGAATAATAATTTTTGTTGTTTCTTTTTGTTCTCATTCTTCTCAATGCGCAACACGCGCTACCTAGCGGTGAAAATGGTAACTAAATCAGTAGAGTTGCCATATGCATGCAGAAAATAGCGCCATCTGTCTGTTAGTAAAAAACATCACAAAAATTGATTAAAAGCGTTTTTTCATCAATAGCCGCGTTTTTTCCAACATCCAACTCGGATTTGGATTACGATTTAGAGTGCACAAAATCAGTTTCACACCAGATGGCGTTGTGAACATATGAAGAGATGGATTTTGTTTGTTTAATTTGCATGCAAATCGGAACAAGGTAGTTTTTGGCACAATATTTTAGTAACATAACTTTCTCATGTTTTACTTGCTCAGTTGGTAATGGAAGAACTTGTAAGCAGTACAAAATACCACAACAATGCCAATTTTTTGTTTTTAATTTCGATAAGTGTGAGTTGAAAACTATTGGGCTATTCACAGTTTAATCGTATATTAACAAAGCGTATTTATAGCATTTTTTATTTTTGCAACTTGGTATGTGACTGCCGTTTTCAATGATTTTGCAACGCTGTTATATATGGCGTAGATAGGGCATAAAAATACGAGACACAAAAGCACGTCCAAGGGCTACTTTTATTTAAGCGTCTTTGCGTATTTGCGTTTGCATGCAAAACAACAACAAAGTAAATACGCTTACGTAAGTTGGCGTAAAAATAGCAAATCGTAATTTAAACAAGCCTGCGTACTTAAACTGTGAATAGTCTATAAGGGTATTCACGATGTGATGTATTTGCGATAAATTTTTACAAAATTTACAATATCCTCAACTAATTGTGAGCGAACCTTGAATAAAGTCTTGTATTTTTAAAACCAGCTAATTTGTGTATATACTTTTGTTTGAAATATAAATTGAAATGCCTACAAAATAATACAAAAATTTTGAGCGAAACACTAATAATATTAAATTTTTTTAAATAAACTCACATCGCAGCCGGTAGCTTCCTCGATGTTGAGTAGAAATGCTTTTGCGATCAGCTGATCACATATACAACGAAATTTACAAGGAATACAATAGGTTTTCGTGGTTGTATTTTTGCTACAGGGTTGTATTTTGAGCACTGTATTTTGTTTTTGTAAATTTACAAAATTTACTACAAATATCAAATTTATCATAAATACACAATACAAGGGCAAATACAACACATCGTGAATACCCCTTATATATTTGAATTACATATATGATATATACGATATATTTATATGGAAATTCGCAGATCAGAGAATAAAACATATTTCAAGGTTGCATCAAAAAAACGATGAAAAACTGCACTGGAGTCATATACGGAACAAATAGCATCTCATGTCACAAAAATTGATAAGTGTGTATCAACGAAATAAAACTAAACAAAGCAGACAAAAGGGAACAGGAATATATGATAGGTTTAACAATAAATAAAACAATTGTTTCTTTAACGAAGCTTTTCACAGAATGAAATTTTAATAAAAATTTTTAAAAATCAAAGTATTGACACAAAAACAAAATGTAAAAAATAATAATTTCATAATATTAAAGCAAGTTAAAAAGAGTTAAGTGTTTCAATTCTATCTCATCATAACATATATAAGATATTTTCTGGTAATTTCAGCCATCTAAAGGTAGATATGCTGGCAATATTTTATCTTATAGATTTTAATTAATTGGAATAGTAGTTAGTTTTTGCAGCTGACCCTGCACTGTTGTTGTTTCTTTCGTTGCAGCCTAATAAACAAAACATTTCCCTTAAAAATAGGTATATATTAAATTGAAATATTATTAGCTTGCAAACTTTGATGCAAACAACGAACAAATAATACAATTTTATCAACATTAGAATAATCATTTAACCTTCCAATTGCAAGGAATATTTTTTTGTCATACTCATAAATAACCTCCGCTTGTATGCTTTTCTAACGTAAGCAAGAAGTATATTTTAGTAGGTAATGTTTAAATTGCTGCAAAAGAATTAGCAACAGCACCAAAAATTGAGCCCAACCAAAATAAACGAGTTGCTCCGTAACGAGTAGAGACGAAAACGTTCGCTTTAATACAATTCAATGTTGTTGCCCAAAATGAACAAACGTAATTTACGCTGCAGCCACACGTGATAATACTGGCATGGCAATAAAGAACATGTAATTACTTCGAAAATATTCCGAAATAATCACACGGTTCGACCACTTTATTATTTCGGTTGCTTTTATTCAGTGATGCTTTATATGCCCACACAGCACCAAACTTAAATGGGATATAATGGTGAACTAATTATGTTGTAAAATGTGTTTATCAATATTTTTCAAAATGAAAAGCAACTTATTCATATATTTTATGTGCCAAATAAGCGAAATTAAAATTATTTCATATATTTCACTACAAGACATGAAAGAGAAGTGCATATTTAAAGTTCGAATGTTTTAGGGAGAAAACACAACACTGTTTTCCTTACTTCGATTTCGCACTGGCTGCGGTTGTCAAAATTCACTGTCTCAGTAAAAGTTGTTGCTAGTGGACTGCCAGTGATGTCAAGGTGTGAGTGTATTAGTGAAAAGGGAGAGTGTATTGAGTTTTTCGAACTGTTACTGTCTTCGGACTGGCACGAGTGGCTAGGGGGTTAAATAAGCTGAACGAAACAGCTTGTCCATACGTTTTGTTCCGTAACAGGCATGTTACACAGGCCAGTATACTGGCCCTCTAGTGCAAAAAACTCAACACATTCACACTTTTTTACAAATACACTCACACTGGATTCACTTTCACGGCACTTTCATCGCTACTAGCAACGAAATTTCAGAGCTAGTGGATTTTGACAGCAGCGGCTAGTGTATGTCAAAAAGGGGGATAACAGTGGTGCTTTTAATTACTTTTGGTGGATTTATTTCGGGTTTTCCCTCGATTTCGTACTTTATTTCGGGTTTTCCTCGATTTCGTACAGGAAGCAACACTGACAACTTGTTTACATTTACAAAGCAAATGAAACAAATGTGAAAAGTTGCAAATAAAAGTGAAAAATATGCAATTTTATATACAATATACAATAAATTTACAAATTATTATATACAATAAATTAACTCAAAAACAAATCATTAAATTAAATTGATTCAATGGCAGCGAGAACCTTCGCATACGATAAAATTTTTTCACTAGCATGTGTTGAACTTTCACTAGCATGTGTAGCACCTCTTGCATGAAAGCATGAAAGTTCGAAATTCTTTGAATCATTCGAACAGTACACATATTCTTTTGCACTTTCACTGTCACTGGCATGTAAGAACCAAACTGCTAGCGTCTCAACTCGTCAGACGTTCGGCAAGTTCCAATCGTCTCGTTTCGTCTATTTTGGTTCTGCCTTTTTCACAGTGTCAGAATTGTTAAAACCAATGCAATCATTTTCCGTCACTTGGCAAACTGAGTCTCCGTTCAGTGGTGTTTTGCTTTATATTGTTTGACAGTTCTGACACTCTTGTGGCGGCCATGGCGTAGTGGGTTGAGTGTGTGGCTCATACGCCAGAGAACCCAGGCTCGAATCCCCTATCTGACACAGAAAGTTTTTTTCAATTGAATTAATTTTTCTGTTCGGCCGTCACCTCTCTGCAGGCAATGGCAAAATCTCAGAGAGTAAAACTGCCATGAAAGGATTCTTGAGAACATAAACCCTTCGGAGTCGGCATAAAGCTGGTAGGTCCAGTTCTCGATCATTTCAAACATTTCACAGCACACACAACACAATTAATCATAAGAAGCTCGGTCAAAGTACTTTCAAAGGCTGAAATAGTTCTGGCAATCGGCTCTAAGCCATGCATCTACCACTTTTATTGTACCATGAGTCGAAGTGAGAGTTGGCGAAGAGCTGGCAATGCTTTTTGTGCATTGTATTAATAGCTATACATGCTACGACTCAATTCAAGCATTAAAGCAGTGTTGCCAGTATTGGCGATATCTCGCCAAATTGGCGGTTTGACCAACTACTTTGGCGAGAGAAATTTTGCTTTGGCGAGATAACGAAAAAGTGGCGGTTTCAACATTTTTTTTGGCGATATTTTTGGCGGGATTCTTTAAAAAAGAGAAAATCTTATTTTTACCATATACTTCACTTTTTATAAAACAAAAAATTTTCCCATCTCTAATTCTTTATTTAATGAGCAGCAGTGTTACCACAACATGAAACATAAAATTGCTTTTTTGTATCATCTCTAATTCTAAATTCGCCGAGCAACAGTGCTACCAAAACACAAAACCTAAAAACCCATATTGCAACACATATTACTTAAACTAATTTTGTTTATTTTGAGTGCGCGCCTAAATAATATGCCAAAAAGTAAGGAAGGAAGAAAATACCGAAAAGACTGGGAACTTGAAAGTTGGGCTCAAGGTAAGAGTTCATTATAATATTAGTATCATATAAAAGAAAAAAATTATATTACATTTGTTTCAAGGCTGGCTGACTAACATTGCAGATGCACCAGCAGCAATTCAAAGCACATCAAATAGTGCCTGGTGTAAAGTGTGCAAAATTTCTGTGCGATCACACAAAAAAGATTTAACAACCCACAGTCAAACAGAACGCCACAAGGCTAACATATCCGCGCTGCACATAAGAAACACATTGCACAATTACGGTATGCAACTTTTTTGTTTACTAAAACTATCGTGCTAACGTATTATTTATAGATATAATATGTATAAACGATGAGTCAAAAATTTTGGACATTAAACTGACAATGTTTATTGCGAAGCATGCGTCTATAGCTTCAATAGACCATTTATCGAAGCTATTGCATTCGGTTGGACAGGGAAAATGTTTCGAAAACCTGCGCATTCACCGTACCAAGTGCAGTAGTATTGTCAAATATGTTGTGGCACCTGCAATTTTAAATGAAATGGTTGCAGCAATTGGAAACAACAAATATTCTTTGATAGTAGATGAATCCACCGATGTGTCTCAGACGAAATGGATGTCTATATGCATTCGTTATTTTCATACAAAGAAATGCATGATTGTAACAGACTTTCTTGGTATTTTTCTTGTTGAAGAAGCAACCGCTGAAGTTCTACATACTAACTTGAAGGAATATCTGTCTAAAGTCAACATTAGACTTGAAAATATGATCGCAATTGGAACAGATGGCGCAAATAATATGTGTGGTGCTAAACATTCATTATTTACTCTTTTAAGTAATGATAACAATAATTTGCTGTTAATGAAGTGTACATGCCACTCACTAAATCTTTGCTGCTCTAGCGCATCAAAAACCATTCCGAGTTCGATTGAATTCTTGGTAAGAGAAATTTACAATTACTTTCACAATAGTCCTTTGCGTGCTGTGAAATACAGAAGAGCTTTTGATTTAATTAATACTGGCATTAATTCTAACAAATTTCGAAAACTAATCCAAATTTCAGGGACTCGTTGGCTTTCACACGGGTTAGCTGTTAATAGAATTATTGATCAATGGGTTGAGCTTAAGTATCACTTTTCCATAATAAGTACAAAAGAGAATGAGTATACTGCTCAGTTAATTTCGAAAGAGTTGGAAAGCGAAACAAACAAACTTTACTTAATTTTTTTAAATCCAATTCTTCAAGCTATGAATGAACTTAACTTATCTTTCCAAAGTGACTCTATGGATGTTGGTAGTGCGTATGAAAATGTTTGTTTAACATTCCTTTCTTTTGCCTCAAAAATTTTTAAACCACAATTTTTGGTTAAAAAAGCTGGTTCTCAAAGTATACTTAACCAAATAATTGAAGACGTGAACAATGATTGCGCTTTCCTGCCAATTGATTCAATCGATTTCGGAATGAGTTTTTCAAAAGAACTGTTAAATACTAATTTAAATGTAGACACAATTTTAAATTTAAAAATTTCTTGTTTTCAATACTTGCGCAAATTACTGCATGAGATGGCTATTCGGTTACCAAAAAACATTGAAAATTTTAGAAAATTCAAGGTTCTGTGTCCTGCAAGATGCATTAATATCATTGAACATCCAAAATTTTCAGATGTTTCTGAAATTTTTAATGGGTTTTGGGAACCGAAAGTCTCCGCAAGCATATATGAAAATCAATGGAATAAACTGCCTTTTGTTGATTGGAATAGCTTTTTTCGTAACAACGTCCCAAAAAATATTGCTGATTTTTGGTTGAATCTTTACGAATATGAGGATGGAGTAGGCAACAAATTTTTCAGAGAACTCTCAGAAGTGGTAATTAAAATGCTTCTGATACCAAGTAGTAATGCATGTGTAGAAAGAGTTTTTTCTATAATGAACAACATTAAAACTAAGAAAAGAAATAAAATGCAATTTGAGCTACTTCAGGCTCTTTTAAGGATTTCAATTTATACAAATAATTTTAATACATGCTGCGAAAATTTTGAGCCTACAAAAGATATGATAAAACGTTTTAATTATAAAATTATGTACCCCAAACCAGAAGATTCTGAACTTGAAGACAGTGAAGAATTGGAGGTATATGGTGACTTGCTAGCATTTTGATAAAATCAGCAATATTTTTTGGGACATTGTTGTAAACTTGTATTTCTTTACGTAGTTAAGGGATTGTATAACTTTAGTTATTGTTTTTTTTTATTCTCTTTTTATAAACTTGAATTCTAGTCGTGATCTCATTTTGGTTTTTTTTTACAGTTTTGAATGATAGAATATTAACATGAAATTCATGCAAATATAATAAATATATATTTAACTAAATGGTTATATAAGGTTTTTATTAATTTTCTTTAAAAGTTTTTGTAAAATTTTTTTTTGGCGGTTTTTGGCGGTTTAGTTTCCGAAAAATGGCGGTCATGAGTACCAAAATACTGGCAATACTGCATTAAAGAAAGAAAATAAGAGCTGATAGTTGATTTAAATTGAGTATGAGCTATTCTATCAGATATGCTTTCGTGGCCCAGTGGTTAGAACAGCCAACTTTTGCTGTGTTGTAGTTTTCATAAGAACTATTTCGCTATATTGGTTTACCCCCCATTTGGCTCGCCAATTGAATAAAAAACGAAGTGAATAGGATTTTAAAAAATATATATTTCAAGTATTGTTTTTATTACTTCTATGATTAAATACCAAGAAAAATTCATATAAAACGATTCTCCAACTTGCGGCTATTGACTTCTAATAGTTCATTAATCGGCACGAAACTTTTTAGATCTTAGTTTTATACCAAATCGAATATTTAAAGCCTTTGCCGTCAACATTAATAACACTTTTATAAATGGGAGCCACCTTAATCTTTATATATAAAAATCTTCTGTACATGGCTTTGTCAATGAACTCGTCCTAAGCGGCCGGACCGATTTTGATGAAATTGTGTGTGTGCGGCTGGGTCTGTAGATGGTTTAGGCCTAAAGTTTGACCCGGCACTGTTGTTCCTGTGACAGTGTTTAAATAGTATTTGAGAGTATAACTCACAAACGAATTGAGAAATTGTCATGAATCTTTCACTACACCGTTACTTTTTATGCAAACAAATTTACAAAAAAACAAAAATGAATAAAACAAAAAACGAAAAAAAAACTTACGTTTTTATTTGATTTTTCGATCGTATAAAACTTTTTAAATTTTTACGATAGAAAATTTAAATAAACCCTACATTTATGCGTACAGTATGAAAGAACACATTAAAAAAGCCATTCTTGGTTTTGAAAATTTTTCCAAAAACAAATATTTTTACCAAACTTTTTTGCGAAATAAAGAAATTCGTTTCTTTATTTTTTTGGAAAAGGTTTAATTTTGGAAAATTATAAAAATTAGAAGGAAAACGATAATGAAAAGATTGAAGAAAGATTAACCGACAATAAATCAAAATTTCTAACAAAAAAAAAAATTAATGCAATCCTTTGTAACATGACTGAGTTATTCACTTTCAAAGCCAGCACTTTAATTTTTGATTGATTTTTTTTTTCTATTTCACCAAAAAATAAAATTGGTATATAAAAACTTTCTGTGTGTTTCAGGTACGAAAGTTTTTGTGGTGTAAATTTCTTGGAAGTTTTAAGCAGCTTGCATGTTTTTAAAAGAAAACGAAATTTTACTAATAATTTAATAAATAATAAAGACATTTAAACCAAGAATGTTACTTACCACAAAGTTTTGCAATTACCAAATTGCAATAAGATAACTTTAAAAATTCTTGCAGGGCAGATTGCACAGAGGAACAGTGAAAAAGTTGCAGAGTACACGACATAGAATTCTTAATGAATTTTAAGCGCAGATTTCAATAATGGTGTCAGTTTTTCGCCATCAGCTCGAGATTAGGAGTTATAGGTAAAAATCTGAAAACCCGTTCTTATTTTGATAATTTGTATATATTTTTTTACCAAATTGACCAATTTTGATAGTTAATATATATTTTGACTAAAATAATATTTCATCATTCAATTTCTGCGTAACTATTTTTTTTTATCTTTTGTAGTTTTGAAGATATCGACCTTCAAAATTATAAAATTTTGGAAATTTTGCGGAGTATGGATTTTTGAAACCCTGTTTATTTTTTTGTTTAAACAATCCGAGCTTTGCTACACATGTGGTGAATTCGCATCCAAGAAAGACAGGAGAATTATATCAGAAGGTATACTTTGATATATATACGAATATACCAAGGTATCCCTGTGTGCCATAGTAACTACTGTCATGCTTTGTTCCTAGATCCTAAGATTATCCTCAATATCTCTCAAGCATTTATCAAGCCGTTCACTGTTCATTCCTAAGGACATCGTCACTCATGTCATCGAAGACCATATATTATTTAATTTCCATTTCATATATCTTTAACTAGTTTCAGCATAAAGGCGGCTAAGATCGATAAGGATATCGAAGTGTTAAGGTTTATTGTATATGATAAACTTGTATAGGTGTATACTTGAAACTACCAAATTTCAACTTTGAGTGCAAATGTCTCAGAATTTTGCGTAATAAATGAAATTTTTTTTTAGACCAATTTTGTAAATTGTTTAATTTTCTTTTCAATGACACCAAAAACATGAACATAAAAAAAAAACGAAATGGCCATCTCAGCCCTTGAAAGGACTTTGACCGAGCTTCTTATTATCAATTGTGTTGTGTGTGATGTGAAATGCTTGCACAAATGATCGAGAACTGGACCTACATGTTTTACGCCGACTCCGAACGGCTTATGTTCTCAAGAAGCTTTTCATGGCAGTTTTTACTCTCTGAGGTTTGCCATTGTCTGCAGAGAGGTGACGGCCGAACAGAAAATTAGTTCAATTGAAAAAATTTTCTGTGTCAGATGGAGGATTCGAACGTGGGTTCTCTGGCGTAAGAGTCACCCACTACGCTACGGCCGCCACAAAACATGAACATAGCCTTAAAAATAAAAAAGTTGGCTGTACTAAAAAAATTATACTTATTAGAAAACAATGATATTATCTACTGCATATCTAATTTTAATGTCATTATTTATCATTGTTTTCTAATAAGTATAATTTTTTTAGTATAGCCAACTTTTTTACAGCCAACAAACAATAACGTAAACCAAAGTCGTGAAATATTAATTAACCCTGTAGCTCCTAAGAATGTAAAAATAGACCACCCCCCTCCCCCCTCCCATACGATTTTTTGCTCAGCTCGACATAGCTTTTCAGCTCCGTAAATAGTTGCACTCAATTGCGGGACACCCTGTATAGTTACATAAAAACAGTTAAGTATAATAATATAATTGTCGTACAAAATAATTTTTGTTTTTAATCTTTTCGGAATCTTAATCTTTTTGGACGACGATGTTGTAAAGAACTAATATGATAATTGAAATTCCAGAGTTTTTCCATGAGATAAAAGAAAAAAATCTTGGTTATACGTAAGGAATAAAAAGATACAGGATTGCAAATATCCATACTCCACAAAATTTTTTCATTTTGAAGATCGATATCTTCAAAATTACATGAGGGAAAACAAAATCTTATGCAAAAATTAAAAGGAAAAATATTTTTTAATAGAAATATATAAAACCATAAAAATCAGCCAATCAGTTAAAGAGATATGGTTAAATTATCAGAAAAAGAACGATTTTTAAGATTTTTGCCTTTAACTCCTTAACTCGAGCTAATGGGGAAAAACGGACACCATTTCTAAAATCTACTTCCAAAATCCATTTAGAATTGATTATCGTGTGTTCTGCAACTTTTACAAAGTTATATTTTGTTCCCCTGTGTTAAATTAACAACATTAAACAACATTAAACAACATTAAATTAACATTTAAGGTGTTTGATGAATCTGAGGATCTAAGTATGTTTGGCGATGACAAAAAAGTCAAAATTTGCAAATAAATGGTTAAATATAAAAACATGGTTGCCGAGTGCGGGACTTTGAAGCCTAAGGACCGTGGGTTAAATCCCCTCTGCCGACAATGCCCGTATATTTACTTACATATTTTCCGTCCGTAACAGTGGAGTGTTGAACTGAGTTACAAATTTGTTTGGCCTTGAAATTGATACTGTGAACGGGACCTTTGTATTGCATTATGTCAATTAAATGTTTTATGATTGTATTTAGCTATTTCTGGTACCTTAAATCCTGGTTCGTCAAAGCAGGGAAATAGCCGTCGCGCATTATGAGGTCTCATATAAGTTGCGAAATATTGCATTTTCTTACCGTTATCTTTCAAATCATATGTTCCTTTGAAAAGACCTTCACCGTTCTCCCAAATATGTCCATCAAACCTTAAAGTTAGTTCACATTTTGTCCCTTGCTTTATAATCTCCTTTAAATATATAACGAACACCGTTTTCTTTGGTAATCGATCAGCTCGCTGAATCAGTACGTCTTCGAACTTTTCGTTTGATTCTCTAAAATTAGTAAAGGCCATTGATTTGGAATTATCTTTTGAGTATATTTTACATACGGATTAATCATAGAAGTTTTTCGAAGTTTAATGCCTTTTTCATCAATGTTAAGGTCGTAATGTGCATGAAGTGAAATCTTCTTTGTATCTTCATTCCAACTAAGATTCATTTTAATGTTTCCAGTAAAAGAGTTTTCTTCTAGGTTTGGTCTGAGATTAATATCATAGCTTTTCGGTATAACATCCTTGGAAAGTCGAGCATCGGGAATAAGTGCATGGGAAGCTGACAAATCAATACTGCGTTTCAGTCGTAACTATGTTTTACGGATATTTATGTGGATTAAATAAAAACAGGAGTGAAATTGTTTTTTATGATTTTCATTTTATAAAGATGTTAAAAAAGTCTGATATATATTAATGAACATTTTGCTTGGCCGCTAAAAATGTATTTATTATTTTAAAAACTCTTTATTTCGAAAAGTTTCGTCTCCACGCCATAATTTTGAATTTTTTAAAAAAATATTTAACGTCTGCGCAAAGGCAAAACTGTTTCCAAAATAAAAAATTCATACATATATCGCAACCATATGAGAGTATTTATAAAATAATAAATATTTTAACATTTAAATGAGCTTAATACTTTTTCGTATTTTTATAAAGAACACTATTTAAGAGGTTTTTTAACACTATTTAAAGAACACTATTTATGAGTTTTTTTTGGAAAAAATATAAGTAATTTTTTTGGAATGAATATAGGAATTATAGAAAAGTAAATTTTTCATGGACTTTTGCCAGCCTCAAAATGAAAGAATTTTGTAACAATTTATTTTTTTTTTGGATTGATAAAAACGTTTATTCACGAAACAAAATATACCATGTATTTGCATATATTTTATAATACAAAAAATACAATATTAATTTTTCAATACAATAAATTTTAAAAAATGGAGCAACATAGCATTAAAAAAGATCTTTTAAAATTTGCTTGGAATATTACTCAAATAATTTTCATTCGATTGACTTGAATTTTAACTATAGATTCTGTATTAGATTTTGAATAGAACGACGTACGAAATATTGAAAATTACACAAGTATACACGGTTTTGGAGCTGAGCAACTACAAGTTATTCCTAAAGCTATTTGAGGCGCAGAATTTGAATCTGGGTTACGTTTTTCCAGATTGGTTCTAGTTTTCGAGATATTGCATAATTACCGTTATTTGCGTTTTTAAAAAGATGATGTCACTTAAATGCAAATATCTTCAAAAATATTCGTCGGTTGATGTGATTATTATTTTTTATTGAAAGATAATAAAATTGCTAAAATAACAATGGGTCGTTTGTGAAGATTAGTCAAGAAATGACAGTGTTACAGTGGACACAATTTCAAAATTCATGAAAAATTTTATGATATTTTGAAATTTTGCTCTTTTCAACTAATTTGTTTTACACAAAACAATTGAAAATTTTGCTGTTTTATTACATAGGACATTAGTTTATTTCAATACGAACATTTTGCGCCGAACAAGACCCAGATTGGTGCAAAAATGACAAAGCTACAGAAGATTTAGTGAATTAACCCACTTTTAGCTTCCAAATGATTGGCGGTTATATATCGACAGCAGCAGGTTAAGCTTGAAAGCTGTTTTGTTGCACAAAGGTTATGGAAAGCAGTTAACGGTAAAAAATCGTATGAGTCCATGTCTAAATAACTGTTGCATGCGGATACACACCATTTCGTGTAAGATAACAAAACGAGAGATTAAAATTTTTTTTTTTATTCAATAAAAAGTGATTATTTAGAAATGAATAGTCTTCGAACTGATTCGTTTGTATTGCTTGGGATCTGTTTCACGCAGTATAGTCCAACAGTAGTCGCTCATCATGCCCTCGTCCCAAAATCCTTGATAGCGTCTTTCTATTTTCGCCAAATCTTGGTGTAGTCGCTCTCCTTGCTCGTCGCTCGTATCACCTAAGTTTTCAGGGAAAAAGTCGAGATGGGAATGGAGGAAATGCATTTTGAGAGACATTCGAGCTCCAATCTTGCGATAATTTTGCAACTGTCGATTATTTCCTTGAAATCCGGGGACTTGCGGTTACCAAGAAAGTTGTGAACAACATCTTGAAATGATGCCCATGCTGCTGCTTCATTAGGCGTTAAAACTGCTATAAAATTGCCGTCGGCCATTAATTTTCGAATATCAGGTCCGACAAATATTCCCTCTTTGATTTTAGCGTATGACAATTTGGGAAACACCTTGGTTAAGTAATTAAAATCCGGTCCTTCAGGATTGAGTGCTTTGACAAGGTTTTTGATAAGGCCAAGTTTTATGTGGAGAGGTGGCAGGAAAATGTTCTGTGGATTCACAAGTGATGTAAAAGAGACGTTTTGTTTTCCTGGTTCATAACTAGTTCGACGTGGCCAATCATATTTCACATAATGTTGATCAGTTGCACGGCTATCCCACAGACACAAAAAGCAACAAAATTTCGTAAAACCAGATTGCATCCCCATTAAGAGGCCAACGACCTGTTGGAATAGTATGCAAATAATTTATTCTTTAACATTAAATATGCATTTATTTTCAAACCTTTAAATCGCCACAAATTTTCCATTGATGCTCATTGTATTTGATCTTGGTCAAAATTTTACACATTATATCGTAAGATTCCTTCGTTTGTACTGCATGAGCAATCACAATAGATGGTTTCAAATTTCCATTGTGTATCAGACCAGCCTTCAGGCTGTATTTTGAACCATCTATAAACAAACGCCATTCATTTACATCGTATGGTGTATTCATCGCTTGAAATAAACCGTTGATGTCATCGCAGAAACATATGTTATCTTCTTTTTTGAAAAACGGTAAAAGCGCCTGATTTCTGGTTCTGTAAACAGTGACTTTTGTTTCAGTGTGAAGACAGTTCCACTCCTGCAACCGTGATGCGAGCAATTCTGCTTTTTGTTTCGATAAATCCATATCACGAATCAAGTCATTCAGCAACCTTTGCGATATTTTATGTGTTTCTTCCATGTTAAAATCTTCGGTCGGTGAAGAACAGTTCGTCGGTGACGAACTGAAACTTCCCCTGGAATTTGCACTCACACCTGGGCAAATTGGCAAAGGGTCATTATTCGTACGCAGAGCTGGCTTGGACACTGATGACACGTCAGCATATTTATACTTTGATAGTTTTTTTGCATTAAGACCGACCACATTCATCAAGCAAAAATAACAATCATCTACATGATTTTTTGGCTCTCTCCATAACATTGGCATTGAAAATGAAAAGTACACTTCTTGACCAAGTGACCACTTGTACAGTTTTGTGCTACACGCTTTACAAAATAATTTCGGTACCCACGGCTTATGAGTGTTTTTCACAGAGAAACCAAAATAATACGAATATGCATCTCTCAGCGCTTTTGATATATTTTTTCCACTTTTCCCGATAATATAACATCCGCAAACATAACAAAAACACTTAGAATCAACTTTGCACTTCTTTCTTTTCATTTTCACAGGTTTTGAAACAAAAAATAACTTAAAGAATACAATTGAAATGACGTTTTTAGCAATGCCAACAGCTGATTGTCGTTATTACAGTGCAGTGCAGCCAACATGCAAGAACTCGAAAACTAGAACCAATCTTGAAAAACAAAAACCGGATTCGAATTCAGCGCCTCAAATAACGTTAAGATTTGTTCTCATCGAATCAGCTCCAAAAGTTGACCGGAATTTGTAAACTTGTGTTATTGAAGCTATTGAAAAATTTTTGCCAATTTTTACCGCGGAATTCGTTTTTTTTCTAATTAAGATTGGCATGTTTTTAAGAATTTTTAAAAATTCCGTACAACATTCTCTAGCTATTTGCGTGTAGATTAAGCAAATATTTTTTAAAAAAGCTCAATTGTGGCGCCATTTTGTAAAATTTTTTGAAATGAAAATGAATATTGTACAGTTAAAAAAATGTAAAAAAAATTGGTTTGTTTTAAGCAGTGACGGAATGGTTCCTAAAATTTATCTGGAAAATAATAACTTGGCCGGCCCTCCCACCTTCAGCCATTGTTCTGAATTTTTTAGGACAAGATATAGATTTTTGGAATTTTTTTACAGAAAAATGTTATTATGTTTGTATTCAAAACGTTTTGCAATGTTTTAAGACCAGAGACTCAAAATAACAATTATTTTCTATAGAGAAGGCAACAAGGTTACAAAATTTAAGATTTATTATTAGAAAAAATGCATAACCATTATGTCAACAATAATATATTTTTGGTTATACATAACCATTATCGCAACCAAAATGTTTTTTGGTTGCCCATAACCATTATCGTAACCAAAATGTTTTTTTGGTTGCCCGTAACTATAATCGCAACCAAAATGTTTTTTTGGTTGCCCATGACCATTGTCACAACCAAAATGTTTGTTAGGTTGTCAGTAACCATTATCGCAACCAAAATATTTTTTTGGTTGCCCATAACCATTATCGTAACCAAAATTTTTTTTACCATTACACCCATAACCATTACAGCAATCTTAATTTTTTTTTTTTGGTTACCTATGGCCTTTATCGCAATAGATTTTTGTTTTTGTTAACCATCAAGATAATCTATATTATTATTACGCAAAGGCATTTTTTGTGATGACTATCAAATCTATACCGGAGACTCGATTTTCATAAATAGGGTAGCAATAGAAAGGTAGATGTCCAGATGCTCTGTAGATGTCCAGAAAGGTTTTATTTTTTCTTAGATATGGTGTATTTTAAAAAAAAAAACAAAACCAATTTCCCATAGAGAAAGTTCGTTTCCTATGCGATGCCTAAAGCTATGTGTAGCGGCCCCAAAGAAGAATATTTAGTACTTCTGAATGCAACCCTGCGTGGCAAAAGCAAAAAGTAAAACTTTGAACTTTCTCTTTAAGTTTCAATTTCATCATTATACTTCTTTTGTGAGTTTTCAAAAATGAAACGTTCTTCTCGAAAAATTGCGTTTAGTAAAAACATTGCTTTTTTATTTCCTGTCTTTAAAAATGCACAATTGATGACCCCGACTTTAAATAAGCAAGCAAAAGTAATAAAAATAACAATTTGCATATTTTCATTTGAAAACCAAAGTAAACAATGTCGCAGAGCGCTACAAATGAATATGATAGCGCCACATCTTTGAACGGATCTGATGAAACACTGGATTCCGCCGCTTCAGCTTCTAAACTGGGTCGCTCAGAAATGGATAATCAAGGCGACCCAAAAGAACATCCAAACATGTTGTTACCTGTAGTGGGAGCAGTAGGTGCAATGCGGCTACCACAATTCATGGCGTCGGATCCTGATCTATGGTTCACACAGATTGATGGCATATTACACGTAAATCGCATCACGTCTGATTTATCTAAATATTATACTGTAATAACCGCGCTGGATCCAAACAGTGTGCGGCAAGTCTCTGACGTGGCAAAAAATCCCCCGGCTACAACATTAAGAGCTTATTAACCGTTTTAGTGAGTCGAAGGAAAAGCAGCTGGTAAAGCTCTTAACAAGATTGGAGCTATCTAATAAAAAGTCAAGCCAGCTCTTTCGTGAAATGCGAGACTTAGCTGGTGTGAACGTGTCGAGGGAAGCATTGGCAACTTTGTGGTTACAGCACATGCCAAGTAATGTGAGGTGCATTCTTTCAGCATGCAAGTCGGAAGATATCGAAAATTTAGCTGAAATTGCTGATCGCATAATGGACAACTCTCCTTCGTCATCGTATGTCATGGCAACCGCAGTATCTGCACAAAGCAGCTTGACTCACTGCGAAGCAATCGCGCCACCCAAATTCGAGTGCTGATCGCAGTCAAGATCGTACCAAAGGTCAGTTTCGCAGAACTCAATAAGTATGCAACTTTCATATTAAGTTTGGTGCTGCATCCAAAAAGTGCCAACAACCATATGAATTTAACCTGGCACACCCTCATAACCAGGAAAACTAAAGGTGCTGCCGTCAGTTAATGCAGTTGGCGGCAGCACACCAACCGTCAGTATAACAGAAAAAAAAAACTTCATGTGTTTGACCGTAAAAGTAATCTGAAATTTTTAGTAGACTCAGGATCTATAGTATCAGTTATACCAAAGTCAACATTTAATATTAATCAAAATTAAATTGCAGGTGATTTACAATTATTTGCAGCAAACAATACTCCAATCTCCACTTACGGCGTAAAGCAATTTGCAGTAGATTTTGGCTTAAGACGGATTTTTACATGGAACTTTATAATTGCTAACGTTAAATCTGCAATTATTGGTGCAGATTTTTTGTCTAATTTTGGTCTTATATTGGATTTGAAATCAAAGCAACTTATTGACTCGCTAACATCGCAACGAGCAAAAGGCGACTTAATTTCCGCACATCAACACACAATTTCAACAATTCATTCATCGTCAAATCTTTTTAATCTCGTTAGTCAATATATTTCGACAAATATTGTACGACAAATCCTGGAAAAAAACCCACGAAAACCAAATTGACACACACCATCTTTGTCGATTTTAAAGCTGCGTTCGATAGCCCGAGAAGGGATTGTCTATACGCTACAATGTCTGAGTTCGGTATACCTGCAAAGTTGATTAGACTTTGCAGAATGACATTGAGCAACACACGCAGCTCCGTCAAGGTAGGAAATGTCCTCTCCGAAACCTTCAATACCGAAAGAGGTTTCAGGCAAGGCGATCCACTGTCTAACGATCTCTTCAACAAAGTATGCTGTCTACAAACAAGGGAGCGAGGCGTTTAGAATTCCACGTTTCATCCGGCAGCTATAACTTTGAAGTAGTCAAGGCGTTCGTATACCTTGATACCTACAATAATTGCTATTAGGTGCTACTACGGGCTCAGTAAACAACTAAGTTCCAGAGCCCTCTCTCGATCGACAAAACTAACACTCTACAAGACGCTCGTTCTAGCTGTGCTGCTTTATGGCGCAGAGACATGGGTAGTTTTGAAAATGACGCAGCCGCTCTGGGGGTGTTCGAGAGAAAAGTTCTTCGCAAAATCTTCGGTCCTGTTCGAGTCGGCGATAACTATCTCATCCGAATGAACCACGAGCTGTATGAGCTCTACGAAGACATTGACGTAGTTCGGCATATAACTGTGCAGCGACTGCGCTGGCTGGGTCATGTCCATCGTATGGACGACGAAGCTCCAGCGAAAAAGGTGCTCGAGGCGAGGGTCGCTGGTCAACGACGACGAGAGAGACCATGCCTCCGAAGGATGGACCAGGCTGAGGAAGCCCTAACCGCACTTGGTGCATCCGATTGGAGAAGGCGCGCGCAAAGCTGAGGCGCCTAACGAAAGCTGATGAGTTACGGCCACCTAAGTAAGTAAGTAAGTCAATATGTTTCCCTAACAAATCTTATTTTTTTTTTGTTTACCCACATCATCACAAGTTTGTCATCAAATTGTCACAAATTGCCAACCGATTGCCGAGCCACTACGTCGTTATGCAGGAGAGAAGTTGAAGGCAATTAAAGACGAATTCGACGCACTGCTACAATTGGGTATTGTGAAGCCATCCAGCAGTCCTTGGGCAAGTTCAGTTCACCTTGTAAAGAAGAAAACTGGTGGCTGGAGAGCGTGTGGGGATTATCGCAAATTAAATTCGCATACATAACCTGATCGTTATATACCACACTTCGATGACATTGGTGAGAATCTATATGGTAAGAAAATATCTTCTAAAATCGATATCAACAAAGCATATTACAATATTCCGATGCATCCTGATGATATTCAAAAAACTGCTGTCAGTACACTTGTTGGATTGTTTGAGTTTGTAGTAATGCCTTTTGACTTAAGAAATTAAGATTCAATCTTTCGACGCATGGATAATGTATTTTGCTATCTCGATGACATTCTTATTTATTCTGATAATGAGGAAGAACATCACAATCATTTAAAAGTAGTGTTGCAAAAACTCAAAGATGCTAGTCTTTCTATAAATGCGTCGAAATGTTAATTTGGTGTTAAAGAATTAAATTTTTTGGGATATCACCTTTCATCAAACGGCTTAAAGCCACCACCAGAGCGAGTTGAGGCAATAAAAAATTATCCCAAGCCGACAAACATCCTAGAATTGGGACGCTTTCTTGGAATTATAAATTTTTATCGTAAATGTATTCCAAATGCAGTAACGATCCAAGCGCCTCTAAGCGGTGTCTTTAAAGAATCAAAAAAAAAAAAAAATGACAAACGAAAAATACAATCGTTTCTAGATTCTAGAATCGTTTTTAGATTGCAAGGCCAGTATTGTATATGAAACACTACTAAACTTTTTGGCTCCTGACGCGCCCCTTGCCTTAATCACAGATGCCTCTGAAAGTGCAATTGGAGCATATTTAGATCTATTATCACAGGGCCAATGGAATTTGCTTTTGCGATTGCATTTTACTCTGCCAAATTAAAGCCATCACAACGGAACTATAGTGTTTACGACAGGGAGCAATTGGCGATTTATTTGTCCATTAAACATTTTCGTCACCTCCTCGATGGTCGACATTTTGTTATTAAGACCGACCAGAAGCCCCTCAAGTATGCTTTTCAACAAAAATCAGACAAAGCGTCACCACGTCATCTTCGTCATTTGGCAGATGCTTTGTCCAGGATAAACGCTATCGATATGCCGTAATTGGTCACATCTCAAGAGATACAATCATGTCAATAAGGCAATGATGAAATACAGCAAATGCATAAGGCAATTGAAAACAAGTCATCTTTACGTCTACAAAAGCTAAATTTTCATCCTAACATTGAGATTTACTGTGACACGTCAACATCAAAAATCCGTCAATACATACCGTCGTCATTGAGAAAAAAATACTTAACTCAATTCATTTGTTATAACATCCCGTTACAAGATCATCATTATAACAGATTCGCCAAAAATATGTTTGGTCTTCCATCAATAAGGATATTGCGACAAAGTTGTCAACGGGCAAAAATTCAACGGCATAATCAACTTAAACCAAAACCATTTGAAGCAACTGATCGGCGGTTTGACCATATGCACATCGACTTAATTGTTGTTCCAGAGAACAAAGGTTGCAAGTATTGTTTAACTATGATTGACCGTTTTACGCGGTGGCCCGAAATAGTTCCGTTGAAAGACATGACTGCCGATACGGTAGCAGCGAACTTTTACGATTCATGGATTTCAAGGTTCGGGACTCCAAAATCCATCACGACTGATCAAGGTACTCAGTTTGAATCTGCGTTATTCCTGGCGCTTTCAAGTTTAATAGGTGCAAAGCGAATTCGAACCACTCCTTACCATCCTACGTCAAATGGAATGATAGAGCGCTGGCACCGCTGATGGCAGCTTTGATGTGCAACCAGCAGGCTCCTTGGGTAGAATTGTTACCAACATTTTTACTCGGCCTTAGAACAAGCTATAAAGAAGATGTGGGAGCTTCCGCGGCCGAAATGTTTTACGGAACTCCTCTTCTAGCTCCTGGGGAGTTCTTCACAATCGAGGATATGCCTTGTGACCCACAATTCTTCGTCGAGAAATTCCGTGAGCATATGCGGCAAACTCGTCCTATACCAGCAGCACACCACAACAGCAAAAAATTTATTCATCTACAAAGATCTTTACACTTGCACTCATGTTTTTCTTAGGACTGACCACGTCAAGAAGCCTTTAGAGCCTCCGTATACCGGTCCACATAAGATCATAAAAATTATCTCCGATCAAGTTTTTACAACCGATGTAAACGGTTCCGTCTTCAACATCTCGGTTGAGAGACTGAAGCCGGCTTTTGTGGAACGGGACCCAGACATAGTTCAAGTGCCTCTTCGAACCTACAGTCGAAAGAAGACGGTGTCATTTAAGGAAACCAAAAGCAATAGTGATGACATCACTGGGGGGAGAGTATCTGTTGCGGACCCAAAGTAGAATATTTAGTACTTCTGAATGCAACCCTGCGTGGCAAAAGCAAAAAGTAAAACTTTAACATTCTCTTTTAATTTAAATTTCATCATTATACTTCTTTTGTGAGTTCTGCTCTAACAATTGCGTTTATTAAAAACATGAAGGGTATTCACTTCAACGCTGAAATTTGCGAAATCGCAAATTTCCGATGAGTTGAAGTGAGCGACCGTTTTTAGTTTTTTTTCCGACGTATCTGTCAAACTGCCATTACTCACATTCATTGAAAATAAAGCAAACAGTTTTCTTCATATTTTGTTTAAAAAAGTAGTGTTTGTTGTATTTTAACAAGAAATTATGCAAAAAAAAGTGGAAAAATTTTTTCTTTTCTTTCGGTTTTAGTTTTAACTTTTTTTTTTATGCGCTCAGTTACTGCCTCTAGTTTATCTTCTATATTTTCGTAAAGCACTTCAGTGTTAATGTACTTTACATCTTCGGCACACTCTACAAAACTTCCTTGGCTTTCATGTTCACACTGAAAAACGTCCTCGAATGAGTCATAAATGTATGGCAGAACGTCGGACTTCCTTTGTCCAAAAATTTGTTGCAAAGCGTTATAATGCGGGCAAATTTTGTCGATATATTCTGAAATTTGTAAATTAATTGATAAAAAAGTAGAAATTTTATAGCAATATAAATGTGTTTTTTGTAAAGGGCAGGTATTCAAGAATTTATGAATTAAATTTAATGTGACCTTTATTTAATTATATTGAACATTGTTTAAAGAGCTTAAGGCCATGTAATTTATTGAAGAAAACAACTAACAACGGCTCTGTATAGAGCAAATCATACAGCAGACTAGACAGACTGTTTCGTGGACGCTGTGTGGAGCGGATCAGAGTAAAAAGTCATATAAGACTACTGATGAGTGGGACTAGCGTCCACGAAACAGTCTGTCTAGTCTGTTGTATAATTTGCTCTATACAGATCCGTTGTTGTTAGTTGTTTTTTTTTTTCAATAAATTACTTGGCATTAAGCTCTTTAAACAATTTTCATTACAGAATTTAGCTGAATATAAGCAAAGCAATGCGGTGCTGTAATTGCGCTACTGCGTACGAGTATCATCGCTATCCTAAACACTTTCTTAGGCTGCGGCTAGAGTGGATCCAGATGCATCTCTTTTGCCCCAATGCGTTTTTCCTGCCTGTCTACATCTGGATCCACTCTGGCCGCAGCCTAAGAAAGTACATGCAAGTGTCTTACTTACCCTTTTCTCTGTTCTCTGCCATCTTCTAGCAACCCAGCTTCAGTGCTTTCTTTCCAGTCTTCAGCATTGGCACAGGTCTTAAAATACCTAATTTTGTTTTTTAGTACGCTTCATCCCAGTGCAGCTTTTTGCCTTAGGGCTGGTGTGTTTTTGCAGACGGCAAAATAGAATTTCTCAGCCGTTGGTTTCTAAAATTGCTCATATTATAGACCAATTTTTAATAGCTGCGTAATTATGTACTTGCCTCAAAGCCTTCAGGGTTTGCTCCCACTTTTTCGGCAACGGCATTCAGTAGCCCACTGATCTCTTCTTCAGACCAACGGTGGTTGGACTCCCGCTTGAGTTTCTAAAAATTAAATATGTTGGTAATATTTGATTAAACTCCAATCAGAAACTTACCTTAGATTTCTCCATCGAACAAATGAATTGGACAGAATGCTCTTCTTCTTATCGAAATTATCATATTCACAATGACTCACATTCATTAAACAGTTTTTCTTATGGTTACTGAACACATCTTTTTCCGCAAGTTTCCGCTGATTATTTTTCATCAACTCAATCGATGATTAAATTTAAGCAAACTTCGGAAAACCAAAGCAACAACAATTGCACTGAAGTTTTCGTAAATTTCTGAAATTTCAGCGCTGAAGTGAATACCCTTATTACTTTTTAATTTCGTGTGGTTAAATTCCACATATGTGATTATCATGAAGACATCTATTGGCTAATAGCCACATTAAATTTTCAGCCTGAAATTATGTATTGGTTTCTTCAATAACGACGTGATACAGTTGAAAAAGGATTGCAATACTGTTTGTACATTTTATGTCGCTTGAAGTAAAGGTCTGCAGAGAACCATCCATTCTACTTGTACAAACAGATAAAACAAGTAAGAACTTCATATTATTGATAAAAATACAACAACGAGTAGAGCTTAACTTATGCTTACATGTTTTGGATTGAGCAGAGAGCGTATCATCTCTTTCTCTGGCTCATTGTAGTGTAAGCTTTTTTTTCTCTTTATCAGCTCAACTAAGCAGAGCAACTGTTTTAACTCTTTTTTAAATGGATATATCCATTCAAAATGGATATTCTATATAGTTGTCTTTGTTTTAATCTAGTGCTTTTACTTTTTCTATGCTACTAAAAAAGTAATGGTGTAATGAATATGGATTCTGTGAATCGATAGCTTTGTATAAGGTACTTGTGCCACATTTATTAATTTTTAATTTTTTGAGTTGTCGACAAAAATGATTTAGTTACGTTTATTTTTTTATTATGAAATAAATTTGAAACTTGAATGCACTTGAATGTTGAATATTACCGATATATCTGTTTGTTGTGTATGTTCTCAAACTAGTATTATTGATGCTTGATAATTGCACTATCTCATACAAGTTCTATCTCAATGCTTAGAGAGCGAAACCGATACAAGTTGATATAAGAAAAAATAACATCACATAACTAGTATGCTTGGATGGTTCTTTGTAGAGCTTTAGCTTGAACATTCGAATTTTTTGATTATTTTGGCGTTTTAACGCAACATGGGCTAACTAGTTGAAACCATGGTGTAAGAAAACCAGGTGGAAGCGAATATTTCACCACACTTTAAATTGCCCCGGGTCTGTCAAAAAATTCTGACAGGAAGAGAGCAACTGTTGATTAGTGCCAAATTTTATTGGCAGCGTTCAGCAGGTACAACTTTTGTGCAACCAGTTAGTGTGTGTCTGCTGAACGAAAAAATATCAGTGTCTAATCACAACATGGGAAAAAGTCTGTCTTTCGCCGCAGTTTATATTTTTGATACATTTGCTCAACGTATTGAGTATTTCCAGTTAAAAATTTGGCTTTTTTAGAATAAATGTGATTTTATAACAAATGAAATAAATAACGCAAAATATAACTAGAAAACACAATTTTTCCCCATTTTATCACTTTAAAAACAATTGTGTTCACAGAAATAAAAAAGGAACGTAAACTGATACCTGATAAGAGACACAACATGTTGTACCCATTATTCAATTATTATTAGGTTGTTCAGATATTTGACGTCAACTCACAAGAATAATAGCTTGAACACATTAACGATGACAACAACATTGCCGCATGATTCAATTATTATAAGGTTGTCCAGATATTTGACGTCTACTCACGAGAATGTATACTTTTATTTGAAGAGGAGAGCAAAAGAGCAATTTTGTAAGGACATTAAAATTACGCAGTTGCCGGAATATCATACTTTTTTATAGTACAAACCAATAAAGATACATTTGACTACTACTTTTTGAAATACTTGCTTGTGTTGAACCAAAATATTATGAGATTTAGAAATGTTATGGTCACATTTTAGACGTAAAATAATATTGGAAAAATAAAACTCCTTAATGTTGTACGCATTTCATACAGAGTTTGTATGAATATTTTTATTACATATATGTTTTTTTTTATATTTGAGTAAAATTAAGTAAAAATTATATAGTCAGTTTATATGTAAAATTTATTGGAATAATGTTTTCAAAATAGTTTCTTTAACCAAAAGTATAAAAATAGTGATTTTTACATTTGTATTTAGGAAAATCAAAACTTTTTACTTTTTTCCTCTTTTGACAAAAGCTAGCTATCTTTTGTTCAGTTCAGTCAACAAGAACTTTTTTTATATTATTTATAAAACTATATTTTATAGTTAATGGTTGTGTTAATATGTCTTCTAAGTGTTTCGTGATATAACCATTGTCATTTTTTCAAAAACGTAAAAATATTTTTGATGTAGAACTACGTCTTACAGCACGTTTGTCATTTTTGGGGGTCTTCTCAACTAATTTTTCCAAGCACATCCTAACGTTTTTGGAGGACACTTTGGAATATACTTACAGCCTTTAATATTCATCTTACAAAGATAAAATATATGTCAAAAATCAGTTACATCTTATATCTATATAATAAGAAAAATCATTCATTTATGCTTCAGTTGCTGCTGACGTTCTTATGGTTGTTGCTTTTGTTCGTGCCGAAATCACGAACGCAACATCGTGTTGTTTTACGAATATTTCTCAGAAACGGCTTGTATTGTTTTTGTCATTAATACGTTTGTAAAATTTACATTAATGTTATATATGCATATCAACTGTTTTAATTTTTATCGTTTGCTACTGTTTTTGTTTATCTTCAGCGAGATAAATACAATAAACAATACAGATGTATTATAGACATGTGCTGTAGAGCCAGAATGTAGCTACAAAAATGTGTATTACTACTACGCAGGTTTACATATTCAGAGAATGCGCATGGTCATTGTACTATGAAAACTCTATTGATTCTTTAAATATCATAGTAAATTCGTATTATTTATTGAACTAATTTTATACTTATTACACATTAAAAATATATCTTGTTTGTTAAAATTTTAAATTTTCAAATTAATTTAAAATATATATAAGCTCTTTACTTGGGTAAAATAAAAAATTCATATTTTTCCGAAATATTTATTTCCATTTATTAAACCTAAGACTGAAATAAATTTATCAAAAAATATAGCAAACAAAAAACTTTCCGTTTACGATAATATCTGTGTCTTTTGTTTACATAAAATAAGGGTTTGTCAAATATCTGGATAACCTTATAATGGCTGCATTCTATCCGAAAGAGCGCTCAGGTAGCGAAGTAGCATAAAGTCATTGCAGAATTATAAGGTAGGGCCGACTCGGAGAGGAATGAAGTAGAAAGCAGAATAAAGCGGGCTAGATGTTTCGCAGTCGATTTTAGGTTAAAATTTGTACAGTTTTTTTGCCAATTGAAGGCTTCTTTCACATTTTAAAGTTGTTATTACACTGTTTTAATAATATTTTCACTCAAACTATCACAAATTTAACACACGCGACCGCACGACTTGCAACTTGGAAACAAAATATTTTCTTCATTTGCAATTCCTTGTAAATTCGTCGTTTTGACAACTTACCAACCTTTTCATTATCCACTATTCGTTGACGCGTGAGGTCACTGAGCCAACCGGCCCTACCTTATAATTCTGCCATGCATAAAGTGATTCTTTCTGCTGAACTATTTTTTTTTCGAAACGTCAAACGGCAAACAGCTGTTCGACAAAAAAATGCTTTTTAATCTCAAATTTATTTTTTTATGTTCTGCGGCACACGCTTCAAACAAATAGTTTTAATTTAAAGCACTACTAAGCAATTTAATAATTTAGTAATTAATAAATTTAATATTTGGTATATTTATCTGTCAAAATAAAGTAAGCGTAAGTAAGCCGCTCAACTGAAGTACCATAAAATATTTTCGCTACCTAAGATGGCAACCACGCAGGGAACATGTTGTGCGAGCACTTTATGCAACATACCATTCAGCCCGAAAGATGTTCAACATCTATGTAGCAAATTTTCCGCTGAATGCAGCCAAGGATTGAAACATGATTGTACCTGCTGAACGCAGTCATTTACTACTTCTGTTTTTCACAGATGCGGGTACAATTTTTGTGAGAGAGGTGAAAAAAACGCTTTCACCTGGTTTTCTTACACCATGGTTGAAACTAAAAACCTACTTATACTAAGCACTGTTGACATTTAAGCGATATCTCGCCAAATTAACGGTTTTAACAATCATTTTGGTGAGGGAAATTTTGCTTTGACGAGACTTATATTTTTGTGATGACTATAATATTTAAAAAACGAAAGGTCTTGTTCTGCAGTTGTGCAATAGGATCTTCTACAAAAATCTCTTCGTATTTTTTATGATACTTGGTATAAGTAGGTTTTTAGTTTCAATTATGTTGATGGAAAACAAAAAGAAAATTTTTCATTGCTATGGGTAACCAAAAAAAATTTAGGTTGCTGTAATGGTTAGCTGCCTTTAACCATGGGCACGGACATGATACAATTATAAGGTAGGTGCATTAGAATCACGCTCTCTACGGCTACAAAACAATAACAATGGCGTAGGTATAATGTCAAAATCAGCTGTTTTGAAAATATTAATTGGCGGACAAACTTTATTGAAATATAATTCATTTGTAATTAGCTCAAATGCGTTAAAGTGCGTTCAAGTGCGTTTTATTTAAAACATAAAAATAGTGATTTATTTTAACAACAATAAGTGAATTAGTAAAATGGACAAAAGATCGTGCGCGATTTGCAAACATAGTTTGTAATTGCAACCTTTTTAATGCTTCAAAAGATGAAAGAAAGCGGCTAGTTTGGAACGACGCATGCGGTGTCTTTTTTCGGAGAATTCGATCGTTTGTGAAAAACATTTTAATCCAAGTGATTTTTTTAACCCGCCAGACGCTGCGAAACGAGCGCGTCTGATGCCAGATGCAGTTCCCAAGCCCGAAGAAAATTCTTTGGCGATGCGGCCGGCTGTATCAACGCAACAGCTACGATTGCTCTTGGCGCTACTTCTCCCAGCGGGCAAAGCGGAGTCGATGCTTACTGTAGACTCCAAATGCATGGAAATGTGCCTGCCGGCCCCAGCAACACACCAGCCGATGTATGTAAATTCTTCTATTCTTTTGATGCCAGCTGCAGTTCACAAGTCCAAAGAAAAACACCATAAGAAGCTTTGTATGGATCAATGATACAGTAGTATAGGACACCATAAATACTTAGCGTTATTCGATGAAATTGCTGGGAACAATTGTCTATGCACATCCATGGTAAATTTTACATTTTTCCATCAGCATTTCCCTTGTCAAAATATACTTTGACAGTTCAAAGCAGCCGTACAAAGCGACTCAAATAAATCGGTTACAGGTAGTCGGATATAAGTAGTCGAGTTAAAATTATATTAAAAGTTAACTTGTATTTGCTTCGCTCAAAGCCAAAATACAATTAATTTTGTATTGTATCTAAAATAACACGGCTAGTTTCATTAACTTTTTATGGTTTTTACTCAATTTTCTTACATTATCTCACATCAAATCTGGGTACTCAATTGAGATATACGGTTACAAGCAAACTACACATTCCTATGGCTTAGCGAGTAAACGTCAAATGTCAAAAATGACATTATACCTACGCCAATGCTTTTTACATTCGTCATTTGCTCTCCGAATTGCATTTACCTTATAATTCTACCATGGGCACGGAGAAATCTACGGAGCATTGAGAGTAAACGATTACGTAGCAACACAAGACGCAACAACAAAGAACAGAAGTGAAAATCAGTTCAGTGTCGAAAGAGACTGCAAACGAGTAAGATCTATGTCAGACGAAGACAAAAGAGAACAGCGAAATAATTAAAAAGCTACACTCTAAAAACAACCAAGCGAACAAATGTTAATGCATGCATGCTTTGCATGTTATTATGAAAATAATTTAAAAAGATTTACAATGTGTTCTGCAAAGGGAGCAGTGCGTATATTTTGCATTAAATTTAAAGTGCATATTTAAACTTATCTTGTTGATATTATGCGAAATTTTAGAAGCTTAATTAAAATAGTCTGATTTTATTTTGATTTACCCTGTAGGAAAATCAACTAATTAAAAAATAGTTGATAAAGTTGTTTTTTGTCAACCACAACTAGTTGAAATTCTGACTTTTTCCATAGAACGAACTAACATATTTTGTATGGTGATGTCCGCTAAATAATGCCACTATCACAGTCAGAGAATCGAATTTTCTACTCGATTCGACTCAGTTGGCGAACTTTCAATTCTACCGTATCATGGTTTGCGACTTTACTTGTTCGCCGCAGATTCAATGCTGCCAAAGCATAAAACCATAAAAGTAAGCAAAGTTACGTCAAAAAATTAAATTTCGAAGAAAACAAATACAATTAGTTCGGGATTTTTCTTAAGTAAATAGTAAAACAAAAAATTGTAAGCACCTTCGAGTAATTTTTGATTCAATTGTGTAGACGCCAATAGTTTTATCAAGTGATCTTGAATTTTTAAAATATATTCGAAGAACAATAAAGAACAATTTCATGGAGCTACTGAGTGTTAGTGTTTTTTATAACGTGCATACGTGTAAAATTATAAAGATTAGGTTGGAAATAAATGTATTTAATGTGAAATGATAATAAAAAAAGATAAAATGAATTTTCATTAGAATAAAAGAAATAAATTGCAAGCAAATCCAGCATTCGCCGGCTACTCACAAAGTTTTTTCATTCGCCTGCTTTTGACGTTCAGGACTAATGATATTTGGAAAGTTCGCACACTGTGATACCGCGCCGGCGAATTCGACTCACTGACGGTGATAGCGGCATAAGTCAATTGACGACTTTCGTCTGCATATATTTTCAACTACTTGTTAAATTAGTTACATTGAAATTATTTTTTTAATTGCTTTAAAATAACCAATTGAAAACTATTACTGATGGTCTAAAGTTAATAATATTTGATGAAATAACATGGTTATATATATATAAACTTGCAATCTTATAAAAATTTGCAATTACAAGATGTCAAAATCAGAGTAGTTGCCGCCTTAATATAATGCAAAGTAGTTTATCAAGCACTTGTTTTTAAGTAGTATTTCAATTACTTCATATATAATGCAATAAAAATTATTAAGAATTGCAGTGGATGTCGCCTTAATATAATTCAAAGTTTATTTTAAATTAGTTTTTTAATTAGTTGGTTTAAAAAATAAGTTAGTTTGTTCCTATAGGGTATTATAACAAAAATGAAGAGCCTTAACTCCATACATAAACATCAATTGGTCGCTCTTTTCTTCTGTCATATTCTACTTTTTATTTTCCTATCTTGCCGGCTCATTAAACATATGTTAATAATTTATTGCAATTTTTTGCCAATTGTAAATTTTTACCAATTAAACCAAAAATAATTAATTTTTTATATTTAATATGCATAAAAATTTTTTCTCAGTGCAAAGAGCACAAAAAAAACGAATCTTTAAATGTAGTGGTGCCCATACCTGCCCTATAGGAACAAACTAACTTGTTTTTAAAAACAACTAATTAAAAAACTAGTTTAAAATAAACTAGTATATGAACTACTTCGAATTATATTAAGGCGGGATCCACTTCAATTCTAAATAGATTTTATTGCATTATATATGAAGTAATTGAAATACTACTGAAAAACAAGTGATTGATAAACTACTTTGAAATATATTAAGGCGGCAACTACTCTGATTTGGACATGTTTTAATTGCAAATTTTTATTAGATTACAAGTTTATAAATATTTAACCATGTTATTTCATCAAATATTATTAACTTTAGGCTTCACTAACATTTTGTTTCAAAAAGACATATTTTTTTATTTACGACATTGAGCTGCAAGACAGACGTGGTAAACACACTTTAAAACTAATAAGCTGCCTCTAAACCCTGTGAAACGATTAAAAATTCTTTATTATTTAAGATATTTTTAAATTACAAACTGGTACTGTTTAGCAAACATTGCACAATTTGGACTCCGTACGGAAATTGATGCATTGCTTAACCATTCAGCAAACGCCTCATCACTTCAATAGTAAAGACGCACGCCTTTCCCTACGTAGCGTCGAGTCTGCTCCATCACTTCATTGCGATTGACACTTAAAAGAAGCACTAAGCAAAATATCGGTGTGTCCATCGACCATGATTGATGGTTGCAAAGAGTTGGAAATCCCGCTGACACGCTTGTTTAGCTCATATTTTGAAATGAAACATCAAAAAGCTGGGTCGTGTTAAATAACAGGCGCAGTATCCACACAATTCCGATCAATTGGATCTGCACCTTCGCTTATGTACCCAGGCGGTGGCGTGCCCGTTTTTGTAAACTGCTTCCGTGGTAGGCATGCTCACATATAAGCGCAAAGTTCCTCCAGCTTCTAGAACTATCACCTGTTGGAAGTAGAAATAGTCGAATGAAGAAAGGAATAACAAAATTATATCTACCATCGCAGCGTACTTCTGTAGCGCTCCTTGAATGTAATTACTAGACCTTTTTTGAATTAACTGGCAATGAAGCTTGGCATGAATCACTTTTGAATTATTTTAAAATCAATTAAAACACCACAAAGAACGACATTTCACAATTTTCCATTAAATAACTTTGATCACTTTTAACTTTGTTTATATTTTGCTCTCAGATTTTATATTTCAGAATTTATTTGTGTCGACCAGGCATGCTTTTTTTGGCATGGCTTATGTATTTTTCAACAGTCAAGTAAATGATCTCTTTGATGCATAGAAATTTAAAATTTTTATGCTTTTAAATTTATCTTCAGTAAGTGGAATATTAAATAGTTTTCAAATGGTTATTTTAAAATAATTAAAAAAATAATTTAAATTTAACTAGTTTAACAAGTAGTTGAAAATATATGCACACGAAAGTCAATTCACTTATTTAGCGGACATCACCATACAAAATATGTTAGTTCATTCTATGGAAAAAAGTCAGAATTTCAACTAGTTGTGGTTGACAAAAAACTACTTTTTCAACTACTTTTAAATTAGTTGATTTTCCTACAGGGTGGTTATGGGGAACCAAAAAAGTTTGCCATGAAAAATAAAGGCTGTTGTAGCTGTCAACGGTGGATACACAAAATATTAATTAATATTATTCACGGAATTTGTTATGATTAAAATAAACACAAACAATTGAGAATAAAAATGTAACGGTTTATTAGATTGCTCTCCCAATAAACTCATTTAAACAAAACACTAGTTCAGGTAATAAAGAGTAATTTGAATATCTGTCTAAATGAGAAAATTTGTCAAAAAGTACGGAAACGACTTCAAGTAAACTTCAAGCACACCAGCTGTTTTTTGATAATTGAAATGAAATAAACTTTCCGATGAACTGGAAGCATCTGGTAGAGTATATTTAAAAGACCAACACTTCCATTTCCGTTAATTTTGCATATTTTAACCTTTATTTTATTAATTTGCTAACCAATTGCATACATTTATTTACAACAAAGCACAACAATTAAATGTTGTCATTTTAACGATCAGCTGTTTGAAGCTCAAGATTGTCATGGGCACCTTAGCGCAGCTTATTGTGAAAATGTTTTTTATTAAATTTTCTGCCATACAACGATATTCTTGTCAGTTTGACAGTTCGGTCGCATGAGATGCCAAATTGAGTCGATTTTACATCTTCGTAACTATTTCCGTTCATGCACGGTAAAAGTACATTTTTATTCTCCGAGGTTGAGATTACACCAAACGGTAGCCAAATAAATTTCGAGTAGCGACATCTGGCTGTCAGTTGAGATTGTATGCCATCGAAAAGCTTCGGCGAATAATTTACACCGTTTGGCCTTTTAGCCTATCTCGGCTTACCTTCTAAAATGGAATGCTCGTGTATGTATTTCTCAGCCAATCACGACCAAGCTTCTAAACGATCATAAGTTTTGGTTCGTTGCGTGATTTGAGCGGGACCCGAAGCTTTGTCGGTGACTGTAGGTTTTTATGCTGCATAAGCAGCATAAACACTAAAATATCGTTTTTGTATGTGCTTTAACTAAAAATATATCAATAACAACAGAAAAAAAGTACGTTTTATACAGATTCTCATTGAACAAATACACACACACACATGCATACGCAACTACACGATAGGAATATTGCAGTCCAGTAACAACAGCAAGAAATCCACACAGCTAGTAGCCGAGACACCGCAATTCAACTGCAGAAAATAAAATGATTTTTGACTCTTAGAGGTAATAAATAAAAATTAAAGTTGCACGTATATATATGAATTTTTATATATATACACATAAGTAGATGTATAAATATATGAAATAACGATTGTAACCGATCGGGAAAAGTTGAATAACAACAAATGTTCGTTTGCTAAAAACAACAGCATTAACTATAACGCAAATATATATAATATATGTTCAAATACAACATTATCGGCAGCGTTCGTTACAGCTAGCGGCCCCCAGCAACACCAACACCGTACCAGCGAACTTTAGTAGCAGCAGCTGCAGCGACAACAGCGGCCTGGAAGGAGCAGCCTGGTAAGCTTTTGTGTTAGGCAATATCCCAGTTGGGCTAAAATTTTTTTTTACCTCAGCCAGCAAAACCTACAGCCAGTGTCATATTCAACATCAGCTAAACCACCAACAACTACAAATTGTACCAACAACTACAGCAAATTGTACCAACAACTACAGCAAATTGTACCAACAACTACAGCAAATTGTACCAACAACTACAGCAAATTGTAGCAACAACAACAGCAAGCAAAGCAACAACAGCGGTCTGTAAGGAGCAGCCAGCCAGCAAAACCTACAGCCAGCGTCATCTTCAACATCAGCGAAACAACAACAACCACAGGCGACAGGGACAAGCCAAGGAGAAGGAAAATAAAACACCAGGATTGAAACAAAAAAAAAAACAATTAAAACAAAAAAACACAGGCCAAGTGGATACAGGTTTTTGACACGATTTTGTATTTTTAAGAGTTATGTATGTATGTAGTCATGAATTATATATGGTAATATAGTTTATTGAGGGTAGATTGACAGGCTACACTTTCGTCACACCACGGTAATTGCCTTCCCTTATAAACCATCGTTAGACTTTCAGTTGGGACTTACATGATAGATTAGACTAATACCGCAAAGAACTAGCATACATAAAGTCTACATGCCTGTCTATTACGCATATTAAAAAAACAATACATTTTCTTTTATTCACAATAATTTAAAAAAAAAAAATCTCTTATATCAATTGTATGTCAGCTTGTAAGAATAAATTATATGCAAACAGGTATAAACAATTCGCGATATCGTTAGTTACCACAGAAAAAAAAAAAAAAAAAAAAAACAACGTACGTTCGATCGGTATTTCCTGCACTCAATTTTTAGTACGGTCTTAAGTTGAATTAATTAAGTGAATTAATTACTAAATATAGCTCGGTGGTATTAAATTTTTTTTATTCTGGTTGCATTAAACAAACAGCTGGGTTTTTATTTTTCTTAAAACCTCATGTAATAATTTTTACTGTGAAGCAAAGACTATTCTAAGAATGAAAGTCTGTACAACTGAAAATTTTCCTATAGCTCCATATTATTTTAATCTACTGATTAGTCTTGGGTAATAGCCCGGCGTTTAGATATAGTATCAACAGATACAATTTTTCTGTAATAAAGAATTTTGATTATCATTGTATATATAAGATACATAGACACAAATTGGATCTTGATTAACCATTTGGCAATCGTTTATTAAAATAATTTTAAGGGGACTAGACTATATATATACAGCGACAAACAGGACTATTTTTTTATCCACATTTGAGTATATATATTTATTTGACACAACATACAAATGTCCAATAAAAATTATATTCACTCTAATCATAATTTCTTATAAGCAAGAAATAGGCTATATATAACTATATAGAAACATATAATAATAATAATAATAATTGAAAAAAAAAATATATAAGCGGTCGGATGAAACAGAAAGCCTTTAAATTAAGAAATAGTTATATACTAATCTACTACTTACATGCATGCATAAGATATGACATTTCCAAATTAATCGAAAAAACAAAAACCGGTCATAAAATCTGAACCCTAATACACCCTACACTACAACATAAAGCATAATATTTTCAAATAAATCGAAATACAAAAAAAACAACGGTCATAAAATCTGAACATTATTATACGCTACAGTACAACATAAAGCATAATATTTTCAAATAAACCGAAAAAAAACAACGGTCATAAAATCTGAACATTAATATACCCTACACTACAACATAAAGCATAATATTTGCAAATACTTCGAAATACACAAAAAAAAAAAGTTGATAAAATTTGAGCATTACTTACCCTATACTACAAAATAAAACAGAACAACATTTAAAACTCCATTTACGTACACTACAAAAAAAAAAAGAGAAAAATATAAACTTTCATAAAATCTAAGCAGTATCGAAACTACACTATATAAAAAAAAAAATTTTTAAATGAAAACTTAGATGAATACCGACATAAGCGACACTACAAATAAGAAATTTTCAAAACAAGACATTAAGATATTAAGTATATTGAGGTTAGATTAAATAAAAACCCAAGGTTTCGCATGGACCGTATAAAATGTCCCATTGTTTGTGAGTTTTTTCTATTTTTTTTTTTCGTAAGCTCCTATATAACAAACTCACTTGTACACATTTCTTTTCAATACCCCTATTATTAGCACTATTTAATTTTCCCGTTTATTAAAACGAAGCCTACTGAAGAGAATAATAACTAGAGAAAAAAAAAATATTTTAATAATGTTAAACTAAGTATTAATATTTATTTAAAACTTAATCGTGACAATGTTAATATAAGTAATCACAATATTTTGCTTATCCTAGCCACACTCTGTGTGAATTAGATACCATACGAATATAAGAAAAAAAAAAGGAAAAAAAACATGAGGGGAATAAAAAGGTTTATAACGAATATAATTCCGATATTTTTTTTTTTTGAATAACCACGAGATGATGGGTTAAGTAGACCCAAAGTGGTGGCATGAAACGAGGTATGGTGGAGTAAGTATAATTTTTGGTAAGGCATTAGGGGTGACCTAAAACCAGGCGAGATGGTCACCATGGCTGGTCTTTTGTGACCAGAAAGGGAGGGTTAGCCTAGGTCGATGAGATTACACCGACCATCGACCACAGGCGTAGACAGCGGTGGGCAACTTGAGGTTTTTGTGCGTGCTAGCGCAACTCGGTAAGATTTAGGGGGGGACTTTCACAGTGATTTAAGTCGTACTGTGGTTTTTTTCTTCTTGTCGTTTTTTTTGAGTTTTTCTTTTGGTTTCCAGGCATTTGTGTTTTTCACCGTGGTAAATAAAAAAAAAAACTGGTACGATTTTTTTATTATTCTTGTCGTTTCCGCCTGCCGACTAGGGCTGGCAAAGAACACCACCCCTCCGGCGAGCCTTAGCCGCGCAATACGCCAGCGTACCAGTGCTGCCAGCAGGACGGCAAGGATGCAGAGCAAAGGCTACCTTGCCACATGACTGCATTTCCACAGTGGTGGACGGGCCGAAAAATGACAGAATTGGCACCCAACGTGGAGCCCGAAACATGACAGAATTGGCGCCCAACGTGGGGCCCGACTAAAGTAGAATTTTTTTGTAGACTTTGGGTTTGGTCTCTTGGGGCGTAACTACGTAAGTCCTGCAGCGTTGAGGTCTTTGAACCTGGATGACAGTTGCGATGGAGTTAGTTCCAAAGAGAGCCGATCTCGGGGTCAAGGAGAAATTGCGTTTCGGGCGGTAGAGTAAGTTTTTGGTTTTAGGGTATGTTAGACCTGAAGCAGGTCCTAGGAAGGGAACTCGTAAGTCCTGCAGCGTTTAGGCCACAGCGCCTCGACTGCAGTTGCGACGTGGTTTTGTTTGAGGATTATACTGCTAGGGTTAACAATACCAAGTAGATTAAGTTCGTTAATTTTTTTTTTTTTGTAACATCGAGGTTGCAGTTAGCCGTAAGTCCTGTAGCGTAAAGGTCTTTGCACCGCGACTACAGTTGCGACGGTTAATTGGAGGCCGATGACCCTTAATTTTTTTTTAATAGTTTGATAGTTCTACTTATTTTAATCACACCCGCAGGGGCATTTTTTTTGAAAGAAAAAGGATGACGGGATTAGCGATCCTGCGTACCCCAGCAAATCCTGCACGCGTCTGTACCCACAGTGGGCGGCGTGTCGGTCAGCGTCTGTTCCCAGATTGGGCGGCTGTTTTTACTAACCGTAAGGTGAAAAACCCTAACATGCCGGGGATTCGTTGCATGTAACCATTGGAAAATAATTTTGAATCTCGTTTTTGACAATACTCCGGATCGGGAGGAGCTCCCAAGTCAGAGGGGTCATAAAAGTGCCAGGCTAGCTAGAGAGAAAAACCTTGGTTCGGAGGGTACAGTAAGTGTACAACCGGTGGGTAAAAGCACTCTTAGGCAGCGCCCACAGCGAAGCATATGGGCTGGTCTGTGAGCAAGGCGTTTTGCTTATGAGGGCAACAGCGGATATAGAGTGCATCTCGTTTCTTCTCACGCATTATCGGGCAGTTTTAGATTTGCGCACAGCACGGCTAATATGCTTCGCTGTGTGCGGGCTAAGAGAGGAAGGAAAAAAAAAATTAACTTTAAATCGTTTTTGTATTTTGAAAATTGCTCCAGATCGGGAAGGGCTGCCAAACCAGAGGGGTCATAAAAGGGACAGGCTAGCTATCAAAGAAAAAAGTAACATCGACTCGGAGTTGAGAGCTGTGGAAAAAAAGGGGGGGATAAAGAGTTGCGTAGCACTCTTCTTTAGGGACAAAAGTAAATATAAAGTTTATTTTGATTTTGAATAAATACTCCAACTCGGGATGAATGGCCGCAACACCATAAGGTGAAGCGAATAGGCCTGAGAAACCTCAGCATAAGAAATAATTGCGGTCCGTTTTTGTCAAAAACCTCAACTCGGAGGGTGCAAATATGGCACAAGAAAGAAAGTTGCTTCCGTTGGTCTCGTTGAATTTAGTTTTACTTCACCAGTCTTGTTTGTTTTATGCCACCACCTGAACTTTATGCCTACATATTTTTGATTTATTATTATCAGCTATCGTATTATTTTCATTATTGGTTTTGGAGATATATATTTTTACAGTTTAGTCTATACAACCTTCCCGAAGTTTTTGTATATTTTTTTTATATATAACCCAATTTATTGTAAAAAAGAAAAAACCCTCGAACATATACTTGAATTACTCACCTACTATATTAATATCTTATTACTTACTATTATTATTATTACTTACATTATTATTATTATTCTTATATAAAATTTTTTTGGCTAAGTTTTGCAACCACCGTCTTAAAGTGGACCTCTATCTCGCTCTTATTATTTTTTTTTTTTTTTTTGTTTCGTTTTGACATTGGGCAAACAACAGTTACGTGAACTCGGTATGTATATACATACAAATTAAATTTTCTCGTTTTTTTAAAATCTGGTTACTCAGGTCCAAAACGGACGCAAACTTTTGATTTCGCGAATTTTCTATTGTCGAATTGGAACATCTGGGCGCTCGAAGCCTTCTCTAATTTTCGGATATTTGCGTGATTTTTTTTTTGGTTGAATTGCGATTTCTTGGGGCATGGTTTACACTAGGCAACAAAGCAAAATGGATAATCGTGAAACCAACACTAAAACAGCGGAAGGTGGAAATCTAGGACCCACAACTACAACTAGTACAGGTGCTATTCCAAAGGCGGGCCCGATGAGTACCACCACACCAATTTTCACAACAGCGACGACGACGATTACAACACCGATGCCGATGCAGAGTGCATCACTGTCAGCTACTAGAGGTACCTCGGACGAGCTCAACTTTTCCAACAACAGCAGCATCACGTCACCGGAATTTAGTAGCCTCACAGCACTTAACGTGCAAAGGTAATTCCAGCAACACCAAACCGGAAATCAACAGTACCTTAGAGACAGGCCAGCAGTTAGAATGCAAGGAGAACATTCGGCAGGGAATGCAAGTATTAACATACGGGAGTACGTGAAGTCGACAGTAGGGAATAGCTTGTACGAGCTAGAGGATTTGAGTGGTAAGGCGTTAGGCATCTTTCACGGCAAAGACCTAAAACAGTAAAGAGAGACACCTGGTATGTCAATGATAAGTCAAAGCGATATCAAGTTCAAGTGTGAGAGAGAAAAGTGCCATCTTTTCCCATGTATCTCTTAAGCAGAGAAGCTTGTCGAGAGTCCCTGGGTTTGTCATGGGCACCTTAGCGCAGCTTATTGTAGACCGACCTTTATAGCCTTTTTACGCTTTCCTGAAAATGTTTTTTATAAAATTTTCTGCCATACAACGATATTCTTGTCAGTTTGACAGTTCGGTCGCATGATATGCCAAATTGAGTCGATTTTACATCTTCGTAACTATTTCCGTTCATGCACGGTAAAAGTACATTTTTATTCTCCGAGGTTGAGATTACACCAAACGGTAGCCAAATAAATTTCGAGTAGCGACATCTGGCTGTCAGTTGAGATTGTATGCCATCGAAAAGCTTCGGCGAATAATTTACACCGTTTGGCCTTTTAGCCTATCTCAGCTTACCTTCTAAAATGGAATGCTCGTGTATGTATTCCTCAGCCAATCACGACCAAGCTTCTAAACGATCGTAAGTTTTGGTTCGTTGCGTGATTTGAGCGGGACCCGAAGTTTTGTCGGTGACTGTAGGTTTTTATGGACGAAAACACGGCGTTCGACAATTTCCCGTGTAAAAGCTCACTAACGGGTACAAATTTGGCACCATTGGCCAGATTGTGTTTCGAGAAAAATACACCCCTGGGTCAACGTTGCGCAAGCAGCGAAGCAGATTTGTGAGTTTGTCATATTTTAATTTTTGCTGAGTCTGGTTCTGTGGTCGCTGCGTTTGTGTTCGTGGATTAATATGCTCGCTGTTAAATAAAATTTTATTTTAAAAATCAGTGAAAGCTTCAAGTAACGAATCCGGTAAAATGGTAGTGATGAAAATTAACCTTATTATAAATAATCTATAACAAAAGGAGAAAAAAATTTATTGCCGTGAGATTGTGCGTTTTGTCGTCTGGCTGCCAGTGGTGTAGACATACACGCTATATATTCCACCATTAATTTAAACGAGCATAAGCAGCATAAACACTAAAATATCGTTTTTGTATGTGCTTTAACTAAAACTATATCAATAACAACAGAAGCTAACTAAAAAAAAAAAAAAAGTACGTTTTATACAGATCTTCATTGAACAAATACACACACACACATGCATACGCAACTACACGATAGGAATATTGCAGTCCAGTAACAACAGCAAGAAATCCACACAGCTAGTAGCCGAGACACCGCAATTCAACTGCAGAAAATAAAATGATTTTTGACTCTTAGAGGTAATAAATAAAAATTAAAGTTGCACGTATATATATGAATTTTTATATATATACACATAAGTAGATGTATAAATATATGAAATAACGATTGTAACCGATCGGGAAAAGTTGAATAACAACAAATGTTCGTTTGCTAAAAACAACAGCATTAACTATAACGCAAATATATATAATATATGTTCAAATACAACATTATCGGCAGCGTTCGTTACAGCTAGCGGCCTCCAGCAACATCAACACCGTACCAGCGAACTTTAGTAGCAGCAGCTGCAGCGACAACAGCGGCCTGGAAGGAGCAGCCTGGTAAGCTTTTGTGTTAGGCAATATCCCAGTTGGGCTAAAAATTTTTTTTACCTCAGTCAGCAAAACCTACAGCCAGTGTCATATTCAACATCAGCTAAACCACCAACAACTACAAATTGTACCAACAACTACAGCAAATTGTACCAACAACTACAGCAAATTGTACCAACAACTACAGCAAATTGTAGCAACAACAACAGCAAACAAGCAACAACAGCGGTCTGTAAGGAGCAGCCAGCCAGCAAAGCCTACAGCCAGCGTCATCTTCAACATCAGCGAAACAACAACAACCACAGGCGACAGGGACAAGCCAAGGAGAAGGCAAATAAAACACCAGGAATGAAACAAATAAAAAAAACAATCAAAACAAAAAAAAAAACAGGCCAAGTGGATACAGGTTTTTGGCACGATTTTGTATTTTTAAGAGTTATGTATGTATGTAGTCATGAATTATATATGGTAATATAGTTTATTGAGGGTAGATTGACAGGCTAAACTTTCGGCACACCACGGTAATTGCCTTCCCTTATCCCATCGTTAGACTTTCAGTTGGGACTTACATGATAGATTAGACTAATACCGCAAATAACTAGCATACATAAAGTCTACATGCCTGTCTATTACGCATAGTAAAAAAACAATACATTTTCTTTTATTCACAATAATTAAAAAAAAAACATATCTTATATCAATTGTATGTCAGCTAGTAAGAATAAATTATATGCAAACAGGTATAAACAATTCGCGATATCGTTAGTTACCACAGACGAAAAAAAAAAAAAAAAACAACGTACGTTCGATCGGTATTTCCTGCACTCAATTTTTAGTACGGTCTTAAGTTGAATTAATTACTAAATATAGCTCGGTGGTATTAAATTTTTTTTATTCTGGTTGCATTAAACAAACATCAGGCTTTTTATTTTTCTTAAAACCTCATTTAATAATTTTTACTGTGAAGCAAAGACTATTCTAAGAATGAAAGTCTGTAGAACTGAAAATTTTCCTATAGCTCCATATTATTTTAATCTACTGATTAGTCTTGGGTAATAGCCCGGCGTTTAGATATAGTATCAACAGATACAATTTTTCTGTAATAAACAATTTTGATTGTCATTGTATATATAAGATACATAGACACAAATTGGATCTTGATTAACCATTTGGCAATCGTTTAATAAAATAATTTTAAGGGGACTAGACTATATATATACAGCGACAAACAGTACTATTTTTCTATCCACATTTGAGTAAATATATTTATTTGACACAACATACAAATGTCCAATAAAAATTATATTCACTCATAATCATAATTTCTTATAAGCAAGAAATAGGCTATATATAACTATATAGAAACATATAATAATAATAATAATAATAATAATAATAATTGAAAAAAAAAAATATATAAGCGGTCGGATGAAACAGAAAGCCTTTAAATTAAGAAATAGTTATATACTAATCTACTACTTACATGCATGCATAAGATATAACATTTCCAAATTAATCGAAAAAACAAAAACCGGTCATAAAATCTGAACCCTAATACACCCTACACTACTGTTAGGATATTTTGTATAGGACATTGATACGTGAGTTCAATGACTAAACGCGAAACTATGAGAATAAACGAGATATGACGCGGTCAATAACTTTAATAAGTTATTGTGGAATTTGGAGTTCAATAAATTCCGAAATATGACGCGGTCAATAACTTTAATAAGTTATTGTGGAATTTGGAGTTGAATAAATTCCGCGCTATTTGATACTGCACTTACACTTAGGGTGATAAGTGCAATATGAGTTTATATGTAGTATGAACGAAGTATGTATTGATTTGCATTGTCACGCTACACCTCCCCTCATTTGGAAAAAAAAAAAAAAATAAAAAATTAGTTTGAAGATTTTTTTTTTTTTTTTTTTTTTATATTAATTTTAAGTGACAAATTATGTTATTTATATTTTGAAAAATGTTGAATAAAGAAATTATGTACAAATATTAATATTTACGTAATAAAATTCTTATTTAATGTTTTTGAATACAGGATATACATTTTTTTTTTTTTGTGTTTTATTAATACTACAGTAAAATGAACTAATGTAGGTAAAGTTGGGATTATTAAAAAAATGTTGGTAAATTTGAGATTATTAAAAATACAGTAATGTTGGTAAATTTGAGCTCAAATGTTTATAATTATTATGTAGATAGAAATTTTCATGATTATCCTAATTTTAATCTATTTTTGTGTACATTTAATGTTTTTGAACCGTTTGTAATTTTGCAATTTCCTCTGTTATCCATTTCAATCACTTGATAAGGACCCTTGAAGACGTTGTCTAGTTTGTGACTAGCATCGTCGTACAAATAGACCTTATCATTTAGTTGAATTGATTGCCCTGAACAATTTCTGTCATATAGTTCCTTTGATGTTAGCTTTGCATGATCTACAAGTTTTAAAGCTCGCTTGTGAGCTTCTTGAAGTCTAAATTTCAGCTCTTTATCATATGCTTCAAAGTTATAAATTGGTGATGTTTTCTTATTCATAAAGCTATAGGGCTGTGGTGTTTTACCAAATACTAGCTCAAACGGAGCGTAGCCATGAACTGACGATGGTGTTGTATTGTAACAATATACAAAATACGTTAACCATTCGTCCCAATCGGCTTTATCAGGGGAAAGGTACGATCGTATGTACTCATTAAAGGTTCTATGACTCCTTTCGACCATTCCTAAAGTTTGATGGTGATAAGGGGTTGAATTAATTTGGTTTATATTTAGAAGTTTACATATCTCTGCAAATATTTGATTTTTATACTCAGTTCCTAAATCGGTGAGTATTTCTTTAACTGAGCCGTATATCAAAATACAATTGTCGACGATTGCTTTTGCTATAGTTTTGGCTGACTTGTTTGTAACTGGAATTGCTATGAGATATTTTGTAAGTTCACACATGATTGTTACTGCGTATTCATTACCCAAGATCGATATTGGTAATGGACCTATTGCATCAATTCTGTCAAAAGGCTTTTGAGGTGTCTGAGTAATTACCAATGGTTCTTTGGATTTTATGCCTGACTTGTTTAATTTGCATTTTTCGCAATTCTTCACAAATTTACGCACATCATAGGTTATATTTTTCCATGTGTAATGTTTTCTAATTTTTGTTAATAGTCGGTTAATTCTGCTATGTCCACCTAGGCTTGGATCATTGTGGAATTTAATTAAAATTTCAGTTTTTTCATTTGGATCCGTTATTCTTTTAATTTCTGGCGTTAACGCAATTTTCATTTTCTTTAATAACTCGTTGCCTACTTCTTTAAAATTGTATACACTTGTATATTTAAAAAGGTCATCATTTAATGCAATTTTTATGTTGCTTAAACCTATTTTGTTGACTAATTTTTCAAGTCTAGGGAAGAATTTCTCTAGTAAAATTTTCCCTTGAACAATTAGGTTTTTGACATATACTTCTAGAAGTTTTATTTTTCCTTTCATAATGAGTAGATTCTGCATGCTTTCATTTAATTTAAGGCAAGGTATTTTTTTCATTTCTTTGTGAGTTATCGTTTCATATATTTGTTGTCTAATTTCATTTGTTTTTACAGGTGAAGGGTTTATATTTACGTTTTGATGGGATTTTGATCTTGTTTGCACTGCACAAATCTGTGCGTTATCTACATTAAGGCGTTTGATAAGCCCAAAATCAATACGCGATAATGCATCAGCGCCACAGTTGTCTTTACCTTTTATATATTCAATATCGAAATCGAATTCTTCGAGATCAAGACGCATACGGGTGAGTTTAGATGATGGGTTCTTTAAAGCAAAAAGATATGTCAAGGGTTTGTGATCACTTCTGATTAAAAATTTAGTACCATAGATGTATGGCTTGAAAAATTTTACTGCCCAATGAATGGCAGTGAGTTCCTGTTCAATTACTGATTTGTTACTTTCGCCTTTCGTGAAAGTTTTGGAGGCGAATGCAACTGGAAGTTGTAAGCCATCGTATTCCTGACTTAGGACAGCGCCACATGCTATTTTGCTGGCATCTGTGGTTATACAGAATTGTTTGTTGAAATCTGGATATTTTAAAATTTTGGGATTCATAAGGGAATTTTTCAAATAGTCAAATGATTTTTCGCCATCTTCAGTCCAGTTGAATTGTGCTTTTTTCCGTGTAAGCCTAGTCAAATGTATAGAGTAAAGAGAGAAATTGGGAATGAATCTTCTGTAATAGTTGACGAAAGCTACGAATCTTTTAATTTCATCTGCGTTAGATGGTTTTGGGTAATTTAATATTTTTTCAAATTTCGATTCGTCTGGCAGTATGCCCTTGTCGGTGCATTTATGCCCTAAGAAGGTCACTTCCGATGAAAAGAAAGTACATTTATCTGGATGTAGTTTAAGATTAGTTTTTCTACATATTTCGAAAATTGATTTTAAGTTACTGATCATATGTTCTTCCGAACAACCTATTGCAATAAGTTCATCCATGTATACGAACGCTTTGCTTGGACCTAGACCTGAAAATGCTATCTGCATCATGCGTTGGAAGGAGTTCGGAGCTATTTTGAGTCCAAATGGTAATCTTTTAAATGTAAATGATCCATTTATACTGGAAAATGAAGTTAAGTCTCTGGATGAAGCATCTAGTTCTATTTGATGAAAGCCTGAAATAAGATCTAAGCAGGAAAAATGTTTAGCTCGACCTAACTGGTCTAGAATGTCATCAATACGAGGTAAAGGGTATTTATCTGATGTTAGTTTTTTGTTCAACTGACGAAAGTCAATTACTAATCTCCATTTTTTTTCTGCCGACCCCGGTAATGACTTTTTGGGAACAAGGAGTATAGGGCTATTGTATTCTGACGCTGAAGGTTGAATGATATCATCTTCAATCATTTTATTAATTTGTTTTTCTATTTCGGGTTTGTAAACTTGGGGTAATCGATAATTTTTTATATAGACGGGTGTATCGTCTTTCAGCTTTAATTTTTGTTTGTAAAAATTGTTGCATGTAACTTTGTCTGTTTCAACTGCAAAAATGTCTGTATAATTTCTGCACAAATTTAATAATTTTTCTCTAAATATCAAAGGACAATTACCTTCAAGTTTTTGTAAAATAATTTTGTCTCTTTCATCACATTTTTTGATTGGGTCTATCTGCAATATGGTATATGATTCTAAACTTTCACCTGCAATTATGTAATCTTCCAGCAAAATATTTTGATGTGTTGTGCTTAAAATTTTGACATATGTGCATTTTTTACATGCAATTGTATTTGATACAAATATTCCTGGGGCTATTTCTTGATTTGGGATTAAGAATTCTTCCTCATTGATATTAACAGTGATCTTTCTGATAACTTCTGCTCTTGCTGGTAAAGATATGGCATTTAATTTTGGAGCATCAAGGATTTGGAGAATTTCACACGAATTTGAAAAAACTGGTCTAATGACAAACAAACTTTTAGATGAATTATAATCTAAAACACAATTAAACTTTTTGATGAAATCCAATCCAATAATACCATCACAAGGTATAGGAAAATTGTCTTCAACCACCTGTAGGTTATGCTTTAGTTTAAAATTTTTGAAAAAGAACGTATTTTCAATGTATCCCAAAGTTGCTATTGTGCCTTCCCCAATACCTGTTAGCTTATAAGTAAAATCTGTATTCAATATTATATTGTTAATAAATTTTTGTTTTATTATGCTTATATCGGACCCAGTGTTTCGGTGTCGGACAAAAATGCGTTTGACGAGTCATTATTAGAACTCTCGACAATCACATAATTGCAGAAGTTTAGGTTTACGTTAAGTAATGTGCATGTGTTATTTATTCCTGATAAGTCCCCAGTTGGGCTTGCTGGGGTCTGTAACCGTTTTCCGAATCAGCATCGATTGCTCTCACGTTTCTGTTACCGTTTCTGTCATTGTTTGGATTCTGATTGTTATTGCGATTTTGTGGATTATTCTGGTTAAAGGATCTTCGCTGCTGTTGATTATTGTTGTTATTATAACGACCACCTCTAACGCGGTAATTATACTTGCTACTACCCCTGTTTGAATTTTGGTAACGATTATTGCGGTAGTTTGGTTTATACCGTACCATATTTACTCTGAACACATCTTCTGATTCGTTGCTTAGTTCAACAAGTTTAGTAACAACATCGCAAAGCTGATTGAAAGTCCCTGCCTGTAATAATAATTTAGCTTTGTCCGATTTGGCATTTTTGGTAAGTGATTTAATGGCCGTTTGTGTTGAATATTTTTTGGCTATTTCACTTGGCAGACCATCGGAAATGTATGCCATTTCGAGTTGTTTTGCCAAGGTTTCGATTTCTTGGACATACTCATTTGTTGGCTTGTTATTTTGCTTGGCATTTACTAGCTTAGCTATAACTGCTTGAGCATCTTCTGCTTTTATGGAAGATTTCAACTTTGCTATTATTTCAACTATGGTGTTTTCAGTTGTTATTAAATTTCTTGCAGTGCCTGTTAATTTACTTTTTATCAGGCAACGTCTTCATATGTGCTTTTTATTAAATTTACTAGATTTATTACATCAATAAATCTTTGCAAATTTACGTATGTGCCATCAAAATCTGGCAACAATTTAGCCGCTGATGTTAAAAAGTTTGCCACAGTATCGGCCATGGTTTTTGGATCCTTTATTTCTTTAACTGTTTCTGCGGAACTGTGTGAAACGAAGGAGTTTTCACTAATATTAGCCTCGATTGAAGTCATTAAATCTTTTGGGATAATAATGTCCAACTCGAGCCTTTCAAAAAGTATCTCAAGTCTGTCTTTAATTGCTGTAAGGAACTCAGACACAGACACTTTATATTGTTCTGATAGAACATGAAATATATCTTTCAATATTACAGCTACTTCATTGTGTTTATTTATGAGTTCTGTAATGTGCTTTAATTGAGTCTGTGCTGATGGGAGTTTTGTTTTATTGACACATTTATAACTTTTATCAAAGTCAAGTTTTATCTTCTTAAATTCTTCATACAAGTCTGTCCATTCAATACTTTTATATTCGTATGAGGCATTTATTTTATTTTATTTATTTTTATTTTATTTTGTTATTTTTTTTTTTAAATTTTTTTTTTTCGATCTTCTTATATACGTGGCGCAACGTTCCTAGGTTTATTAAAATGCGCCTTAATATAATATCTTGCACATGTTAATATTATCATTAATATTAAGAAGAGTATAAAAAGTACATTGCCACTAATTGGCCAATTCTCATTCTCCTTTCCATTTTTTGCTACTTCATGTATTACTTGCTCATATTTCACTATTTGTTTTTCTGTATTTAATTCTTTTCCAATTTCGTAACCGAAATTGCAATCAATATGCCGTTCATCACCTTTTTCCACCACGTCATTTTGCAGTGGTTTTTTTTTTTTCATTCACAATTTAATTTGTTGTTACTGTTGATTTTATATTCATTTACTTGACCTATATCAACGGAACGTTTGTTAGGGCCTGAAAGGTTAATTGCAAAATTACTTTTATGTTTGTAGTTGCACAATAAGAATACAATTTTTTTTTTATTTTTAATATCTTTTTTTTATTTTTTTTTAATATCTTTCGTTTTACATTATTTTAATAATAATTTGAGATTTATTTTGTTGTTGGAAGAAAAAAAAAATATTTATATAATTTAAACTATTTGTGTTTAGTCAGTTGGCTTTCTTCTAATTGTAACACTTAAATTTAAAATAAACTTGTATAATCTTAAAATGAAATTTGCTTACTTCATGATGTAGTAGTTAATATATTTTCTGCTAAGTCAAAGTTGAATGCTGTTGTAGTTCTGGTACAGGTGTTAATGATGATGATGACGTTTGAAGAAATTAAAGTTGGTGCTTGAATTTCCCTGTTGTAGTTACCAATATATTATTTTGCTGTGTTATTTGCGCTACAAATGAATTGTAAAGCTATCATCTGCAGCAGTTGTTGTTGTTGTCGTCATATGCATATTGTTGCTATTATTGCTGCTACTGTTATTGTTGATGTGCATCTCATTGTTGTTGCGTGCTAATGCTGCTGCAGTTGTATAACATTCAGCTGTTCATCGGTTAGAGTTGCAATTAACCGATCGTTTGATTTAATTTGCGTCGTTGTTACAAATTCATTGGCGTCAAATTGCCTCGCTTCGATTTTGCTGTTGGGAAATTTGTTTTATTGCTGATGTTGTTGTCTTGTTTTTATTTTTTTTTTCTTTGTAAAAATTTAACTTAAACAGTTTTAAATTAGTCTTTGTGTAATTTGTTTCGAGTTTGTTTTTGTGTGGAAGAAATACTCTTTATTTTCATATCACTTTTGAATTAATAATTTTTTATTAATGAAAGTCTTTTCTTTTTCATTATAATGTTTGAACCAATAATCTTTACACTTCTGATGATTATGTTCTTTTTTTTTTCACTGTACCCTTTTGGTAGTTTTATTGCAGGACATTTTTTTTTTATAATTTATAATTATAATTTACTGACTGCGGATCATAAGGATTCGTCTCCTGGCAGGATCGCCATGTTAGGATAGCTTGGTTGCTATCGAAGTCCAAAAAAAACACAATATTTAATTTTAGTTTTAATTTTATTTATTTCGGTTGGATCGCGAGTGACCAAACATTTTCAATACAGTTACACTCCTTGACTGACTTCTTATGCTAGTCTTAATCTAAAAAGAAACTTACGAAGAAGGGTGTACATGACAAGAGTAGAAAGTCAAGTATCGATGCAATTCGACATTGATACTTGAGTTCAATGACTAAACGCGAAACTATGAGAATAAACGAGATATGACGCGGTCAATAACTTTAATAAGTTATTGTGAAATTTGGAGTTCAATAAATTCCGAAATATGACGCGGTCAATAACTTTAATAAGTTATTGTGGAATTTGGAGTTGAATAAATTCCGCGCTATTTGATACTGCACTTACACTTAGGGTGATAAGTGCAATATGAGTTTGTATGTAGTATGAACGAAGTATGTATTGATTTGCATTGTCACGCTACACTACAACATAAAGCATAATATTTTCAAATAAATCGAAATACAAAAAAAACAACGGTCATAAAATCTGAACATTATTATACACTACAGTACAACATAAAGCATAATATTTTCAAATAAACCGAAAAAAAAACAACGGTCATAAAATCTGAACATTAATATACCCTACACTACAACATAAAGCATAATATTTGCAAATACTTCGAAATACACGAAAAAAAAAATTTGATAAAATTTGAGCATTATTTACTCTATACTACAAAATAAAACAGAACATTTAAAACTCCATTTACGTACACTACAAAAAAAAAAGAGAAAAATATAAACTTTCATAAAATCTAAGCAGTATCGAAACTACACTATATAAAAAAAAAAAATTTTTAAATGAAAACTTAGATGAATACCGACATAAGCGACACTACAAATAAGAAATTTTCAAAACAAGACATTAAGATATTAAGTATATTGAGGTTAGATTAAATAAAATCCCAAGGTTTCGCATGGACCGTATTAAATGTCCCATTGTTTGTGAGTTTTCTTTATTTTTTTTTTTCGTAAACTCCTATATAACAAACTCACTTGTACACATTTCTTTTCAATACCCCTATTATTAGCACTATTTAATTTTCCCGTTTATTAAAACGAAGCCTACTGAAGAGAATAATAACTAGAGAAAAAAAAAATATTTTAATAATGTTAAACTAAGTATTAATATTTATTTAAATCTTATTCGTGACAATGTTAATATAAGTAATCACAATATTTTGCTTATCCTAGCCACACTCTGTGTGAATTAGCTACTATACAAATATAAGAAAAAAATAAAGGAAAAAAACATGAGGGAAATAAAAAGGTTTATAACGAATATAATTCCGATATTTTTTTTTTTGAATAACCACGAGATGATGGGTTAAGTAGACCCAAAGTGGTGGCATGAAACGAGGGATGGTGGAGTAAGTATAATTTTTGGTAAGGCATTAGGGGTGACCTAAAACCAGGCGAGATGGTCACCATGGCTGGTCTTTTGTGACCAGAAGGGGAGGGTTAGCCTAGGTCGATGAGATTACACCGACCATCGACCACAGGCGTAGACAGCGGTGGGCAACTTGAGGTTTTTGTGCGTGCTAGCGCAACTCGGTAAGATTTAGGGGGGGACTTTCACAGTGATTTAAGTCGTACTGTGGTTTTTTTCTTCTTGTCGTTTTTTTTTTTGAGTTTTTCTTTTGGTTTCCAGGCAATTGTGTTTTTCACCGCGGTAAATAAAAAAAAAAACTGGTACGATTTTTTTTATTATTCTTGTCGTTTCCGCCTGCCGACCAGGACTGGCAAAGAACACCACCCCTCCGGCGAGCCTTAGCCGCGCAATACGCCAGCGTACTAGTGCTGCCAGCAGGACGGCAGGGATGCAGAGCAAAGGCTACCTTGCCACATGACTGCATTTCCACAGTGGTGGACGGGCCGAAACATGACAAGATTCATGCTCGAAGAATTTTTCAAGTAAAGTTCGAGTAATAGAGAGTGATATTTTGCTTGTTCTTCTTCTCTCTCGTGCTGCAAAAATGTGTAAAGAAACGCTTTCGAGTAACTTCAAGTTACTTGAATTGAGTACGGAAACAGACCTACTATAACAGAAAAACACAGGTGCGTCGTTGGACACACGAGAGAAGCGAAGCTTTTTCGCAGTTTCATAGATTTGATAGCTTAATAATTTTTTCTTTTTAATAAATTAACTTTTTTTTTTTTTATTTTTTTTTTTATTTAATTATTTCGAAAACCGGCACAACAAAGTTTAAAACCTTAATAACAGTACCGGTAGTGTGTAAGTATAAACATCGATTATCTTATGTATGGAGCTTAAATATACTTACATTTATAATTGAGCTTAGAATAAGTAATAATGAAAGGAACATCTACATAAAACAAGTATTACATTAAGTATTGAGTATTAAGTATTAATAGTAAACATTAAGTAAGCATTAAATATGTAAGCAAACTTTAAAGTATTTAATTATCTAGCATTTTCAACTATTATATAATACCTACATTTTTAACTATTATATAATACCTACAGCGAAGAAAAATGTAAAGCTAATTTGTTTTTGAATTGCACAGCGTTATTGCACGATCTTAAACTATTAGGAAGCTCGTTCCAAAGACGTACAGAATGTATGAAGAACTGCCTTTCGGACGTTAAACAAGAGAAACGTAAGCAATTAATTTTATTTGTTCGGCTGGATCGAGAAAAATTCAATCTCAAAAACAAGTAACTGGGTTCTGCATTACAAATAATCTTATGCAATAATAAAAGCGTACGATAGTTCAACAAATTTTCAAAGGTTAAGCCATGGATTCGTTTAGCATATTGGGAAACATGGTCTCTTCTTTTTAGTCCAAAAACGTAGCGAGCAATATTGTTAAAAATAACGTTTAATTTGTTTTTACTTAAGCTATCACAGTTAGCAAAAATTTCACATCCGTACAGCATTGTTGGTATGAGATATGTTTTTGCAAGTAACATTCGTATGTGAAGAGGTGTAAAATACTGCGTCGTCCATAAGACACGAAGCATGCCGTAGACCTTACCGATTACATTACTTATGTGGTTATTCCAAGTAAGCGTTCTGTTGAAGGTTACCCCCAGATTTTTTGCAGAGTCTACGAATTCGATATTACTACCATTTAATACAAGAGGAGTTACAGTGGAAATATCAATAACTTTCCTCGTAATCACTAGACATTTAGACTTTTTAGGATTAAGGCTTAAACCATTTTTGAGTGCCCAATTACCAATGTTTTCAAGAACACTATTCAGATGGGATACACAGTTGTGAAGATGATCACGTTTACAGTTAACATATAACTGAACATCATCAGCATACATATGAACCTTACAATTTTCTAATACACTAGGTAGGTCATTTATATATAAAGAAAAAAGAAGAGGACCTAAAATAGACCCTTGAGGTACACCTCTATTAATGGGAAGAAATACCGATGAGATATTATTAGCAACAACGGCTTGCGACCTTTCAGAAAGATAAGAGGCAATAAGATTCGCAGCTGACGTTGTGAAATTAAACAGTTTAAGAAGCTTGGTCACCAATATGTCATGATCGACTGTGTCGAAAGCCTTAGAGTGGTCCAAAAGGACTAAAAACCCAACTCCATTGTAATCTAAACCAGCACGCAGGTCTTCCGATACATCAATCAGGGCAGTGATCGAACTATGTTTGGCTCTAAAGCCCGATTGTCTGTCAGTTATAAAACCATTTCTGTGCAGGTAAGAGTTGATTTGCTGACTTATTAAGAATTCTAACGCTTTGGATATGAATGGCAGGATTGCTATAGGGCGGTACTCGTTATGAGATTTCGGTACTGGGATAACTTTAGCTTTCTTCCATCCTTTTGGGTAAATTGACTTCGTGAGCACAGAATTAAAAATGTAAGTAAGATATGGAAGTATCCTCGGAAGCAAAATTTTTAGAAAAATGGGGCTGACTTCATCATGCCCAATAGCATTCGACTTTTAAATTCAAAAATTTAAAATAACATAAAATAAGTTACATATATACAGAAAACATATTTGCTGCTTATTTTTTTATTGTTGAATGTCAAATTTCCACGCCAATTACATATACGGGCATATAATGCCAGCGAGTCTCCATTTTAACTCTCCACACATGGTTGTGAACTTGGCTGCACTGACTCATGCATGCGTTTGTTAATTCCATATTAGTAGATACGATATAGCGATTCTGGACCAGGAGGAGCGAAGGAGCAAGCCGATGACGTCACTCTGGCCCAGCGCCATCTTGTGGGGGTTTTTTGCTAAAATGTGCAAAGGTGTATGTCTTTGTTAAAAGCTATTATGGTGTATGTCTTTGCTAAAATGTATTAAAAATCGGCAAGTTTGGTCTATGTCTTTGCTGTAAGCTTTTACAAATTGGCAAGTTTGGTGTATGTCTTTGCTGTAAGCTTTTAAAAATTAGCAAGTTTGGTGTATGTCTTTGCTTTATTTATACTTTTAAATTAGCAAGTTTGGGGTATGTCTTTCCTTTAAGCGTTGGTCATAATTTTATACACTACATTATCGGTAGTGGTAGTCAAGCGAGTTCTTATCAGTGCTTGCATGTTTTGTTTTGTCTTAACCCTCGAATACCTAATAGCAATGACTCAAATTCTTAGTGACGAGATTAGCTTAAATAGTATGACTTGCTATATGAAAATATATATATTAATATGGGTTGAAGCAATTTAGGTACGGCGAAGGTTGAAGGATTAAAGAATTGTTTATAAATTTATCATAATGGTGCTAAGTATTAGATGCGTGTATTAGATTTGCATAAGTAGTTTAAGAATTGGATAACAACCATTTGAAACATAGGCGTATATAAGTGGGATACATCTGAGGTACAAGTCTCAATCCCCCGGTCAAGTCAAATTCAAGAGTCTGTAAAGCTTCGAGATGCAGAAACTTCGAGAACATTTTAGAAGCCGACTTTTGTCACTGTATGCCGAAGCGAATGGCGTGAGAGAGAAAGGGAGAGAGAGAATTTGATAGTAAGAGAGAGAAAGGGAGATAGCAAATAGCGCGATCCTATACAAATAATACTTCAGAATCAACCTAACCGAAGCCAATTCCATAGGTATGGGGGGGGGCACCCTTTATATATATAGGTATATATCTTTACCTACATAGGTATATAGGCTACTCTATAGGTATAGACTTAAAAATTTATTTAAATTTTTCTTTATTACTATTATTATTATTTATATATATATATATAAACAAATTGTATAATTTTATTAATGGAAAAAAAGTGATCTTATATTTAATTAATTTTTTCTGATTTCGCTGGTTAGAGGTGAATATTCAATTACTCGATCATGAATTACTAAACAGTGGGCTGAGGTTCTATCTGGAATCGGTTTGTTTGCTTCGGTTTCAAATTCAATTCGTACATCAATAGGTCCAACTTTAACTGCTTCATTTTGGTGTGTTACATCAACAACAATAAGTGGTGCAAAAGCCTTAAATCCAACGACGTCTAGCAATGTTTTAGGTTCCCGCATATAATAACTTTGTTGAAATTTTGCATACATATCATATAGTACAGCATACTGTCCCATTTCAAAGCGACTATTTAAATCATCATAGGGATATGATTCAGAGTTTATATATACTTTTAAATTAGATATATTACAATGATCAAATATATTTCCTTCCTGTTTACTTTTTTCTCTTTGTAAACCGATTATAAGAAATCGTGGTCTTTCATTTTGCGGTGAAAGCTTAACATTCCATAAAACTTTTGTTTATTCTTTGGTAGTATAGGATTTATATGATAGTCCCAACTTCTAAACGCCATTGGTATTAGCAAATTTTCGTTTTTAATTATCTTGTACATTTCCAATTTTGCAAAGTCTGATAATTGTATATGAGGCATTTTCCAAACTATGTCCAGTATTGTTAGCTTTAACTGATCAGTTCCATTTGTAGAATGATATGATCTATCATTATATGAAGAACGTTGAAGGATAAGTTCATGCTTCGAATTTAATATTATTTTATTATAATCTTCAGCAAAACCCAGGAACATTTTCAACGGCACACAACAACTAAAATGAGATTTTTCCAATGTGAAATTTTCTTCAGGAACCCAACCTGCGTTCTTAATGCGCCACTTTCAGCTTTATTCAATGAAACGAAATTTTTCATGGTTGATGAAAATCCAAAATTACGTGTACGATCAACTTCAAAACCATTAATTTCATAACGAATTTCATCAAACAGATATGAAACAAAGTTGTTTTTAAATTTCACACCTGTTGTTACTATATCATTTCCTCCTTCCTGTTTTACTATAAAACCATGAATATAAATCATACTCTCACTTGGTAAGACAAAGAGATCTTGATTTTGAATTGGTATACGAATTTCATCGTTATTGTTAAACGATTTTTGGTATGGATAGTAACTATGATAGTCTCTTTTTATAATACTCTCATCGTACATAGGTTGTTGAAGTACATTGAGTATTTCATTCATATTGAATTATTGGTTGATTGATTATCGATATTGTGATTGATTGACTAATTATCGATCAGTTTTAGCCGGTAGCTGTAGAACAGTACAGATCAGTTTTAGCAGTTAGCTGTTGAGTGGTACAGACCAGTTTAGCAGTTAGCTGTTGAACAGCACAGTTCAGTTTTAGCAGTTAGCTGTTGAATAGTACAGACCAGTTTAGCAGTTTAGTAATAGTTGTTGTTGACTCTTCTCCCAAGATTAAGTCCCAAGGGTTTTAAAAATTCTATATTATATCTTGTCAATGGTTTTTTAGCTCTTCTTCCTCGTTCCAGTGTTGATGTAGGACTAACTGTAAATTCTCTTTGTATCTAATTTTTATTATAAATAATCATAATTATAATTGTTCTGGCTTGAAGTGTAGTCTTACGGTAATCTTTTCCCCTCGAAAATTTATAAGGTCGCCGTCTTGATTCAAGATTCTAATCGTTATGTTGCTTACTTGTTGATAGTTGACAGGTAAATAAATGACATTTTGAGGTTTCTCTTTAATTTTATATCCGGGTGGAACATCTAGAGGAAATTCGTGAATAGTGTGAACCAAAGTGCTATTAATATATGATCCATCTGTCAAGTTGCTTTCGATACGTATTGTATTTACATTTGTAATATTCAAAGGTAAGTCAGATTGAAAATATCTAGTTGTACCTGACTGTTCTATATTTATATATTTTGTTTTTTCTATATCTTGCAATGGCTCTATAGTAACCACATTGATAAATTCCTCGTACGGTAGCTCATTTTCTATCAATTTTCTTTTACTGAATCCCAACAACTGTCCTACACTGTTTGGTTTTGAAAAATCTATGTCTTCGGAGGAAGTAGTTTCAGTTTTTAGGGTGTTATTGTTTCGCTCAATTTTTAAGTAAATTGAATCATCAATGGATTTTATACTTGACTCTAAGAAAGAAGCAATGTCTTTCAGTTCATATGAACCAACTGAAATTGTAATAGTATGTGGTCCGATATGGAATAAATTATTGTGATCATGTACATTTGGTATAGAATTAATAGATACAAAGTCTACAAGTCCACAAACATATCTTGTCGGTAATTCAACCGGAGGAAAATATTTTGCAACAAGGGTTGAAGTGGTTCCGCTTAAAGAGATTGTTATTGACATTATGCGTATTCGTTATAAACTGATAGTCTATACCTATAGAGTAGCCTATATACCTATGTAGGTAAAGATATATACCTATATATATAAAGGGTGCCCCCCCTATACCTATGGCATTGGTTTAGGTTAGGTTGATTCTGAAGTATTATTTGTATAGGATCGCGCTATTTGCTATCTCCCTTTCTCTCTCTTACTATCAAATTCTCTCTCTCCCTTTCTCTCTCACGCCATTCGCTTCGGCATACAATGACATAAGTCGGCTTCTAAAATGTTCTCGAAGTTTCTACATCTCGAAGCTTTACAGACTCTTGAATTTGACTTGACCGGGGGATTGAGACTTGTACCTCAGATGTATCCCACTTATATACGCCTATGTTTCAAATGGTTGTTATCCAATTCTTAAACTACTTATGCAAATCTAATATACGCATCTAATACTTAGCACCATTATGATAAATTTATAACCAATTCTTTACCCCTTCAACCTTCGCCGTACCTAAATTGCTTCAACCCATATTAATATATATATTTTCATATAGCAAGTCATACTATTTAAGCTAATCTCGTCACTCAGAATTTGAGTCATTGCTATTAGGTATTCGAGGGTTAAGAAAAAACAAAACATGCAAGCACTGATAAGAACTCGCTTGACTACCACTACCGATAATGTAGTGTATAAAATTATGACCAACGCTTAAAGCAAAGACATACCCCAAACTTGCTAATTTAAAAGTATAAATAAAGCAAAGACATACACCAAACTTGCCAATTTTTAAAAGCTTACAGCAAAGACATACGCCAAACTTGCCGATTTTTAATACATTTTAGCAAAGACATACACCAAACTTGCCAATTTGTAAAAGCTTACAGCAAAGACATACACCAAACTTGCCGATTTTTAATACATTTTAGCAAAGACATACACCATAATAGCTTTTAGCAAAGACATACACCTTTGCACATTTTAGCAAAAAGCCCCCACAAGATGGCGCTGGGCCAGAGTGACGTCATCGGCTTGCTCCTTCGCTCCTCCTGGTCCAGAATCGCTATATCGTATCTACTCATATTTATTGATATCTATTTTAGACACTTAAAAACGCACTTGTCAACGCACTTGTCATAGAGTGTAAATTATTATCTAGAGATTGCATCAACTCTGCTAAATCTCTGGCATGTGTTAACAGAGTTATTTCACTTAAAAACATGAAAAAAAAAACTTTGATAACCTCTGTTAACACATGCCAGAGATTTAGCAGAGTTGACGCAATCTCTAGATAATAATTTATACTCTATGCCAACAGCATCATAAACGCATTCACAATACAAACAAACCGATGCTGGAGACACCTAGTGGCAAATAAAAGCAAATTTTTGATAGTTGTAGCATAGCAAATACACAATCCTCTATCTATTGATAGATGGTGACGATCTACTGCAGCATAGCTTCTGTTATAATAATTTTTAAATATTTAAAAATTTAAAAATAAAAATTCATTTTTTCCCGACGTTTCGTCTCTTTCTTCGCGACATCTTTAGGGGAGATTTTTTAATTTTTTATCTACAAAAACATTTATGAACAATTTTTCAAAAACAATTAGCCTGAAACTTACTTTACATTAATAGATACATTAAGTTAATTTTCACAATAAGCCATTACTTGAATTACAAAAAATTTTTTACATGACATAAACTTTTTTAAAAAAACAGAAAAAATTGTTTGAACACAAAATTTAAGCGAAACTATTATAGCCTATACGTCAATTGCTACTGCATAGCTGTTGTTTATATTGTCTGTGTCTTCTTTGAAATTTATTGCTCTTTCCCCTTTTTGTTGTATTCTTAATCTTTCTAATGTCATTCTTCTTTTTGTTTTTTTTTCAACGTCCAAGATTTGTTTACCCTATTTGATAAAGGACACTTTATTCTGCCGAAATATAAATATCAAAACAAAAACATTGAAATTTTATTTTATATTCACTTTTTGTTGGAGTCAATTTTTTCGCATATTTTCACTTTTAAGTGTCATTTAAGAGTGACTAAAACGATTTATTTTATGGTTATGGTGGCAGCTTCTAGGAAAGTACCTGTTCAAACGGCAAGCCAAGAACTGCAAATTTCTGACTATATGTAGAAAACTGATTTAAGATTTAATACGCTTTACTTTTATATTTTCACTCCCATTTAAGCCAACTAAGGCTTAATATTTTCGAAATAAAATCGTCTTCAATTTTTAATCAAAGATTATTACAGCTAAATACAGCAAATAAAAATATGAAACTTAAAAAAAAGGGGATAAATTCAATTTTTTCTACTTTGAAGGCCTGTAACTCAAAAAATACTAGTTCATGTGATTCACATGGCATATAGTTTTAAAGAAGATCTCATCTTTCAATTGGTTACAACTATGTGAAGCAGTGACGTAGCGTGGGCTTCAGCCGCCCAGGACAGAGACCAATTTTGCCACCCCCTTATTAATATCTTCAAGTTCAAGACTCTGAAATATACAGTAATCCTAAAGAACTTTATGGTAAGAACAATCATCATTATTGTGTTTTGTATAAATGAAATTTATTACTTTTTGTAAAAGGAACGAATCAATTTACAAAAATATTGCACATTTTTTTCGAAAAAATTTTGCAAGCTATTAGTCCCTGGTTTTAGGGTAAAATATGTATTCAAATTTGCACTGCAAAAAAATTTACGACAAAGATTTTGGGAATTCCAGGATTGCCAAAATACAATTTTCTTGTCTTAAAGTAAGTAAGTATATTAAGATCTACTCCGATTAAATTTACTAAGTTTTTAAGTTTTGTTATTATTCTTAAGCCTTAAGACAAAGAAATGGTATCTTGGCACCCATGAAATTCCGAAATAAAAAAATAATCTTTGTTTTAACTTATTTTGCAGTGCTGAACTTGCAGTCAAAACCTTTCAAACGATATCTTTAAAACGAGGATAGTATAAAAATAATGAAGTTATTTGAATTTTATTGAAATTAACATAAAAAAATATCAAAAAAATGCATGAAAATCAGCATTATCCAAATGGCCAAAATATTTTGGGAGTCGTCATAAAATAGATCAAGGTTCAATTTTAGTCCATGGCAATGGCAGCTTTTTTTTTGAGACATCCTAATTGACACCCGTACATGACTATTTTTATTTGTAATTTCATTATACAAAACATAATGATCTTAATATACTTACTTACTTTAAGACAAGAAAATTGTATTTTGGCAATCCTGGAATTCCCAAAATCTTTGTCGTAAATTGTTTTGCAGTGCAAATTTGAATACATATTTTACACTAAACCAGGGACTAATAGCTTGCAAAATTTTTTCGAAAAAAATGTGCAGTATTTTTGTAAAATTGATTCGTTCCTTTTACAAAAAGTAAGTTGTCTTATTCCTTTATTTAAACGTTTAGATATTAATGCTTTTTGTATTAATTAGTATAAGTCACGGAATTATTGATATAGACTCCGCGTCCGCAGAATAGGTTTACTGGTTTAATGAAATACCAACCATTGTTCTCTTAAAATGAGCGCAAGGGAAAATTTATTATAAAAAGTTAGGTAAAGAGAAATTGTACATAAGGGATCTGTTAATTTTCTGTTTTTGTTTTAGATTTGGCATTACAAAAATATGAACTTTTTGGTGCGTCATTAGAATAGGTTCACAGATAACATCTTCAGTTTTTTTCAGAGTTTCAGAAAGATCGATACTAAAATAAATAATAAAAAAGGTCTTACAGTATTTTGAGGCAGTATGGGACGCGGAAAAACTTTAAGTTCGAAGGAAAAAGTTAAAATTGAGGTGTAAAAAGAGCAAAACTAAGTACTCGTGAAATCGCTAGCAAAATCGGAAGAAGTCAAAACGTAGTATGCAATTTTTTGAAAAATAAGATCGGCTATGGAAAAAACATAAAAGGCTGTACATATTCTGCTGCATCAGATGCAGATAAGAGAGCAATTATTCGCAAAACCTCCAACTCTTGCCTTTCAGCATCAAAAACTAGACAAAAAGCTGGGGTAAGCGCCAGTCTTTCAACCGTATAGCACCTAACACGACGTAAGATTAAGAAAAAACAACCACTAAACCCTGAACTGAAGGAAAATCGGTTGAATTTTTGTAAGAATCACATGACTTGGAAGGGAGAATGGCAGTACATAGTTTTCTCAGACGAAAAGAAATTAAATTTGGATGAACCGGATGGTTATAACTACTATTTTCATGATCTAGGAAAAGAGGAACCTTTTTTAACTCGTCACCATAACCGTGAGGGAGGTGTAATGGTTTGGGGGGCTATAACATACCATTGAGTTGAAGTTTCCAAGTTGCATAATGACGGATAATTTGTATAGAGCGATGCTAAAACAAGCTTTTCCAAAGTCTCAGAATATTTTTAGACCCCTAAAATGGATTTGTCAACAGGATAACGCTCCTATTCATACGGCACGTATCGTTACAAGCTGGATTAGTGAACAAAAATGTTCAACTGTTGTCATGGCCTCCATATTTTCCGTATCTAAACATTATTAAAAATATATGGGGTTGATAAGTTCAGAAAGTGTATGACTGCAGTAGACAATTTGAAGACAAAGAGTCACAGAGTTTCTGCCATTAAAGTGGCTTGGAGTGAAATTTCTTTGAACTACTTGAAGCAACTTTATGATTCCATTCCAAATCGGATTTATGAAACTATCTTAAATACAGAAGGTAGCACTAATTGTTAAAAATTTGTGGAATAAGCAAAAAATAAAAAAAATAAATTAAGATAAAAAAATATTTTCGATTCCATTTCTTCAAATTAATGAGATGAACCTATTCTAATGACGCACCAAAAAGTGCATATTTTTGTATTGAAACACTTCAAACAACAACAGAAAATTAACGGCTCCTTTATGTACAATTTACCTAACTTTCTATTTTACCTAACTTTTAATTCTTTACCTAACTTTTTATAATAAAACACTTAAGAAAAAACAACAACAAAAAGTTTTCCCTTACGCTCATTTTAAGAGATGAAATGGTTTGTATTTCATTGAAGCAGTGAACCTATTCTGCTGACGCGGAGTGTATAGTGAAGATTAAACTGCTAAGTTGCCTATTGTTTTTTATTGCCAACACCTATTAACCAAAATTAAAACACAAGACATACTTATGTAATAGGAAGTAATAAGAATCTACGTGACTACGGATAAGACAAGTTTTGAAAGTTATGAAAAGTCTTACTATAGCTGTATATAAAAAAAAAAAATACAAAAGTATTGTTTAAAACCCTTATTAAAGAAGCTCTTAGCCTAGTCTTTACTAAGGTCTTCAAACGTCTGAGTTTTAAATTTAAATTTACAAAATTTTAACTGACAGTATGAGAGGATACCGGTAGTTTTGAAACGGAAGCTACTTTTTGCCTTCTTATAACTTCGATATAAGATAAGTTTTTGCGAAATTTGGTTTTTGTAATTTTTTGGAAAAAATAGCTCAAGATTATGACTTAGGCACCCGCGTCGTTGTTTTTTTATAGTTTGTATCAGGCTATTTTACGTAATCGCACAATTTTTTTGTGCCAATATTAATCATAGTTTTAGAAAATATTTTTTCTGCATTTATTGAAATACTGTCATATTCAGATTTTTGCAATTTTTTTTTTTAATAAAACCAGGAAAAATAACATATCTTTCGAAAAGGAAAAATAAGATTTTTTCGAAAAGTAACAAATAACATTTTTTGAAAGGTAAGAACTAAGAACTCGAAAAGATAAAAATAAGATTTTAAAAATAAGATTAGTTTTCTTCCAAATTTTATATATGATAAGTCATTTCAATTAAAAATTAAACTAAAAACGAATTGCATACCATATTTTCTAATAACTAGAACTTAAAAAATGTCATTAAAGAAATGCCATACAAGCTGCTCATATTCGTAGTTTATTTAAGTATTCACAAATATCTTGAACCTCTAGGTGAGTGATAACAAATTCAAAAAACACTATATTTGACTGTTAATATTCTAACACGACTGCACGTTTATTGTTCAATTGAAATTGTTGCTTTTTAATCGTTGTAATAGATGTAAGAAAACTTCTTAAGCGGCAGTTCAAATTCAATTCAAGTACGGGTCAGGTTTAAGCAAGTTTCGTTAAATGATGTAGAAGAACGATATAACGTAGAGTAGAGTGAAGGAGAAAGAGCACATTGATAAAACCACTATCGAAAATCCTGTGATTTGTTCATACAGCATCTGTACACACCGTACAAAAAAAAAACTTAGCACAGACACAAACATTACTATTCAAGACATTAAAGTGCATTAAAGTATTTAGTCTCTGTAATAACTCGTGTTAAATAATAAATAAATCACTTTAATTTACATTTATAAGAAACTTAGATTTTATTTCATTTTATTATCTTACACTTGTTTTTATTAGCGATTACAAAACTAGCATAGAGAAGAGTTAATAGATATCGATAAAGATCAGTGTTGCCACATCCCTTCCACCTTTTTTAGTTTTAGCTTCAACGGTCCTTGCTGTGGAAACGATGACGACTCCGGCGGTGAAACGTTGGGTGGATCGTTGGCGGATAATGAAGGTTGATTGTTGATGGGCGATGATACCAAGTCGTTGATAGGCAATGATGGTTCTATGCAAAGATGCTGTTTAGATGTTGTGTCCTCTGGAAATTTAGCGCCTGGATCTTTTTCAACATGCTTATGTTTCTTGTATATGTTTTCCCTCCTCCAACGACTCTTACTTCACTTCCATTTCTCTCAACAACTTCATATGTCGTTTTATCAAAGTATGGAGTGAGTTTATTAGGAAAAATAACGTTTTTCAACAACACCTTATCTCCTACTTCAATATAAGATTCTTTTACATTTCTTTTCAAGTCAGCCTTTTCCTTTCCTTTTTGTTTGTTTATCAAGTCATTATCTCTAGCAAACGAATCAATAACATTTTCGGTTATATCCTCGATGTCTGGAATCTTATCACGAATACGTCTGTTAAACATAAGCTCACTCGGAGCTGAGCCCGTTGTACCATGTGGTGTCACATTATACATTAGTTTAAACTTTTGAATCTCCTCTTTGTAATCGCTCTTATTTGCCGCAGCTATTTTCAACCTTTTTACCAAAGACCTGTTCATATTTTCTACTTCGCCGTTTGCCTGAGGCCAATAGGGAGGTGTTCTGATCAATAATATGTTATTCTCGGCACAAAAAGACTTGAACTCATCGCTGACGTACTGTCTTCCATTGTCGGTTCTTATTGTTTTGGGTAAACCAAGTTTAGAGAAAATGTTTTTCATCGCCTTGATTATGACATCAGAAGTAATGCGATTCAAGAAAACAACTTCTTGGTATCGAGAATAGTAATCAATTAGCACTAAAACATATTCGCCATTAGGCAACGGTCCTAGCAGATCGGTAGCCAAAAATTGCCAAGGCCCATTGGGAAATTGGTGTCTTTGCATTGGGGTTGGATTAGAAGGCTGTGAAACCAGGAGACAATCACGACACGCTTTTACGAAATTTTCAGCCTCCCTATCAATTAAAGGCCACCATACCTTAGAACGAAGACGACGCTTCATTGCCGACTCCCCAGGATGGCCCTCATGAGCCAACTCTAACACTTTTGGCCTTAATGATTTTGGTATTATGATACGGTTTCCCCGCAACAAAATTGAGCCAATAGCTGATATTTCAAACCGAAAAACATAATATGGATTCGTTATGTTCGAATCCCAACATTCATTCTCCATGCTGGAAATTGCATCGCAAATATCCACGTCCTTGCCACTTTCCTTGCTAATCAGGGAAATGGTTAAAGTGGCAGGAACTGAGTTTTCCACCACATGGAAAATTGACTCCTCGCAAGTTCCATCAAACGAGTCCTCATCAGAAATTTTATCTTTTCCGGAGCGATATATTACCTTGAACTTGAAAGCCTGCAATCTAAGTAACCACCTCTCGATTCTAGCAGGAGGTCTTGAAGTCGGTTTGAAGATAGCCTCCAGAGGCTTGTGGTCAGTTACTAGCTCAAAATCCAACCCAGCTAGATAATAATAAAATCTTTCTACCGACCAAACTAAAGCCAGGCTCTCCTTTTCAGTTTGAGAATATCTCTTCTCAATGTCAGATAAACTCTTACTTGCAAAAGAAATGATTCTGGGTTCACCACTACCATTGAATTGCAACAGGACTGCACCCAACGCCACAGGGCTTGCATCAGCTATTACTCGTGTTCTTAATTTTGGATCGAAGTATGAGAGATTTGGAATTTCGGATAGCATCGTCTTCAATTTACTAAAAGCTTGCTCTTGTCTGCGATCCCACACAAATTTAGCATCCTTCGTTAACAGTATCCTGAGAGGTTCGGTCATATCTGCTAAATCTGGTAAGAATTTTCCAATATATGTTACTAAGCCCAAAAAACTTCGTACTTCCTATTTTGGAGCTCGGAATTGTTGCATGACCTTAACCTTCTCAGGATCTGCAGTAAAACCGTCTGCCGAAAGTACGTGTCCCAGAAACTTGAGCTTTTTAGCTTTCCATACACATTTTTGCTGGTTAAGGGTAACATTGTTTTTCTTCAAAACATCTAAGACAGAATTCAACGCTTTGTCATGATCTTCGTCGCAGCTTCCAAATATAATAATATCATCGATGTAATTAAGCGCATTCGGGCATGTAGAAAGCATCCCTTCGATAATTTTCTGAAAAATTTCGGGAGCAGAGTTGACCCCAAACATCAATCGTTTGTATCTAAACAAACCTTTATGCGTAACAAAGGTTGTGATTTCACCACTTGACTCATCCAATTCCAATTGATGGTAAGCAGACTTGAGATCCAGTCTAGAGAAGATTTCCGCTGACCTCAATCTGCTCATAAATGAATCGAAGGTGGGCAAGGGGTAATTTTCGCGAAGAATAGCTCTATTAGCACATCTCATGTCAACACAAAGACGAATGTCGTCGTTACCTTTAAACGCAATAACTATTGGAGAAATCCATTTACTGGGGCCGAAAACTGGTTCTATAATATCAAGTCGCAATGCTTCATCTATTTTCTTGGTAACCATTTCCTCCAGCGCAACTGGAACACGGCGTACTGGTTGTTGGACAGGTTTCATAGTATGATCTATAGATAATGAAACCGTGATACCATGTATTTTCGGAAAGGGCTGTTGTTTTTCTTTCTCCTCAATGTGATTAACACCCACACCCAGTCTCAGTACATTTAGTTGGAGCGCTGTTTCCCTTCCTAGGAGGGATTGGTTCCCGTTTTTAATAACATAAAATGAAGTTATTACTTCATTTCTGTTGCCCACACATATAGGAGCGTCAAAGACCACAACAATTTCCAACGGATAACTGGCAGCATATGCTTTAAAATTGTTTGATGAATGTGACCGTATATTCCACATAACAGCCTCTGATTTGTTCAATAGATTCCAATCGTATTCGCTTATAAGATTAAAACGACACCCGGAGTCACTAATCATTGCAATTTCTTTTCCACCAATAATGCAGCTTATGTTTTCGTCATTATGCCCATCATTCCCAATCTTGAAACAACTGAATTCGCGAATTTCAGAGGTAAAGTTATCTTCGTCTTCAATGTTTCGGACATTAGCAGTAAGACGATTCCTTTTGTAGGTTCCGTTGCTGTTGTTATCAATTTTCCTTTTCTTAGTTCTACATCTTATTGCAAAATGTCCTAGCAACGAGCACTTATTGCATTTTGCATTCCTGGCTGGACATTCAGGAGAATTTGATAAGTGCCCTTTTCTTCCGCATCGGCTGCACTCATTTTGGGAATTTGATTGAACATTGAATTTAGAGGAAATTTTGTTTACCTGCTCCTTTTCAGTGCACAGCGAAAGGCTACGAGAAGTCTTATTTATCTGCTCATACACTTGGCATGAATCCACAATTTCTGTGAGACTCTGTTCCTTTTCCAGCAATCTCTTTCTCAAATCAAGGGGTGCCCATGAATCTATTATTTTATCCTTTATTGAAATTTCCTCAATTTCTTCCTCAGTGATGCCGAATGAACATTTTGCCACTTGCTGGCGCAACCGCAGCAAAAATTTGTTGAAATTCTCGCCCTCAATAGGAGTTATATTTCTAAACAAATGCCTCTCAAATGTAGTATTTCTTTTTGGAGAGAAATATTCGTTTAATTTCGCTACCAAAACATCATAAATCTTAACATTATCCTTACCGTCACTTTCCACAAGAGCCCCAGGAATGTTGAATATTACCTCTTGCAACTGGGGGCCACCTAAGTGCAAAAGTTTATTCTTCTTCTTGACATCATCAGTAATTTCTTCCGCAGCCAGATAAAGTGTAAAGGATCTCAACCATTTTTCCCATTCATGTCGAAGAAGCGACTTGTCAATTGTATCACAAAGGAAGGGTCTTATTACCTCCGCCATTTCACCAAACGAGCAACTGCAACAATAAATGTTAAAATTAGTATTATCTGGTCAAGCTGACCTACCAAATGCAACATGTGTCTACACCTCAGGTGTCAGTCCACATTTTACGTATTTCACATAATTCCGAATTTAATCGGTAACATACCAATACTATACATTCGTTTTGGTAATCCAATACACGCAATTTAATGCCCATTCACTAATCCAAAACTTTTAGTGAAAGTCTGCCGCAATTTAATGCAATTTGTGGTTTTCTACCAATTAAGAAAAAATCAGCCAATTTATCGCAATTTAATGCTAGATATCAAATTTTATAGTTTACCAATCGTCGCCAATGTTATAACTCGTGTTAAATAATAAATAAATCACTTTAATAAATCACTTTAATTTACTTTAATTTAAGAAACTTAGATTTTATTTCATTTTATTATCTTACACTTGTTTTTATTAGCGATTACAAAACTAGCACAGAGAAGAGTTAAAAGATATCGATAAAGATCAGTGTTGCCACAGTCTCTTTCCTACGCAATTATTAGCTGTGTAATGACAACAATGGCAACGATGTAAGCATATGTCGGTAAACTCGACGCGGTCTACTTTTTTCACTCTTTTCATCAATTTATGCATTTTTTAATACATAAACGGTTATTTTTTTTTTATGTTTCTATATATGATATATACGAGTATATGAAATTTTTTTTACATCTGTGATTTTTATATCGGCAAGCCCTCTTAAAGTGCCGCCCGGAGCGGAAGTGCGAGAGATTCATAGTTCTTGAGACTCTTTGCAAAAACTGGAAAAAGAGATAAAAACTGTTTTTTTTGCTGATATCTCGAAAACGCTTCTTTGGAAAAATATATTAATAACAGTTTTGTAATCACCGACCCCAAATTAGTCTTAAAAACACCTTCTGAGCCAAGAAATTTCTCGTGTAAGCTAGGATAGTTTTTTAAATAAAACATTTATTCGGATCTTGATATCAAATCTCACTTTTTGGGGCTGGTCTGTTAATTTAAAATTTTTTTTGTAAAATTAAAATACAATTCCAGCTCCGATACTACGATAAAAAGACATGCAATATCCTATTTTAAAAAATTTTTGCAGCTGAATTATTGTCTTCAAAATGTTGTTTGTTTTTTACTCATTTCAAAGAAGCCTTAAAATTAATTAACTATTTCTATCATTTAAAACAAAGGATCTTCTTTGATTTTTTGTCGAAATTAATTTCAAATGTTCAAAATGTTCTCTTCATATTTTTTACAAAATAGTCTAGCAGCAAAAATAATTAATTTGAAAAAATATCCCAATGTTACTTTCCAATCAAAAGTTATTACTAAAAATCTATTTTCATACCAGCTGAATCTGTATTTACAAAACTCATTTTCTGTTAATTGAAAAAAAAAAACGGAATGGCCATTTCATCCCTTGAAAGGACCGATCTTCTTATGATCAATTTGTGTTCTGAAATGTTTGAACACAAATGATCGAGAACTGGACCTAAATGTTTTATGCCAACTCTGAACGGCTTATGTTCTCAAGAAGCTTTTCATGGCAGTTATTTTACTCTCTGAGTTTTGTCATTGTTTGCAGGGAGGGGACGGTGAACAGACAAATTAATTCAATTGAAAAAACTTTCTGTATCAGGTGGGAATTGAACCAGGGTTCTCTGGCGTATGGGCCACAAGCTCTACCCACTGCGCCACACATTTTAAAAGAAACGAATATTTTTGCATAGTTTTTACATTTTTAATACTTTTATAAGCAACTGAAATACAGAAAAGTAAGTTGGTTCCAGTTTTTTTTCCAATTTGAGGCTTTACGGGCCTCACGGGTATAGGCCTAAATCCAGTACAGTCTACAGCTACAAAAGATATAAAGCCAACGCCAAAAGAAACAGCTCCGATTCCATCGACGGTAGCTTCAAATGCATCGAATATTTCACATGCATTGCCTGCTCGGCCACAAGCACAACAATCAATTTTGTCTAGTTTCGATAGTGTAAGTGAATTTGGTTCAAATTACTTCAGAACAAAAAGAATTAACAAAGCTATGCCATCAATAATTCGCGTTAGAATTCATTAGGGAAAACTCTTGATTGCAAGTTTTTTTTTAGCCTTTTTTATGATCATCCCCCACATTTTCTCCATATAAAATTAAATTGAGTTTTAAGTCATATCGAGCAAACATAATATCAAATGCAATGGACAACAGACCTGCAATCAAGAATTTTCTAAAACACCCTAGTTATTAAGTAAGAATATTTGATGAGTTAAAAATCTAAAATTTTTATGATTTCTATGGCTTCACGAAAAAGTTTTTGACCTGATTCAACAGTAAGATGGCCAAAAGTCCAATCCCTAAAAATGAATATTTTGTTGAATTGCTTATTTGTTTGGTTAGAGTACTTGTTGAGCATCATGTACACAACCGTTATTTTTTTTTAAGTTCTGCTTGTCGATGAACTGCTTAATTTATTCAGAGGATTTTTTTCAAGCGTTCAGTACGTTTTTTTTTTCTTCTTCTATTAGCCCAAGTTCAAAGCATCTTAAAGTGATTTTTGTTAGAAACCGTGAAAATATTAGTAATAGATCCCGATAAGCAAGATATTTCAGGAACAACAGCATAATTTGAATCAGTGTTATTTTATTATGTAAACATTTAACACACTTTTATTGGCATACTTCTAAATTTGTGTTTTGTTTTTTTTTTAAATATATAAAAGTGGTTTTGTTGTGTTTCCACGCATCGATTGTGCGTTTTCATAAAAGAGTTATTATATTATTACACATATGGGCATTTCCAAATTGGCGTTACTTACGATTTGTACGAAAAAAATAATAAAAAAATTAATGAAAAAGTCAAATTTTTAAAAATATTTTTTATATTAGCGTAGTAACTAAGTAGCACTATATTAAGTAAAAGGATTACAACAATCGATCCTAAGGATTTAAAAATATACCATAAGCAAAACTATGCTCTGGCGTGAGGTTACAAAAAACAGAAGTAGTTTTAGATATCTATTACAAAATTTGCAAAACTCTGCGAATTGGGCAAGACATTTTTTTTAGAAGGTTTTAAAATAATATAAGTTTGTTTTCCGAGTAATTTAATTAAAAAATCTTTTCCCGTTTTTTTTGTTACTAGGCTAAGTCATCTGACGTGACGTTAGTGGCGTTACGTTACTTAAATTTTCTTACTTAAAGTTAGGTAATTTAGTAATTATGTAATTTATTTATTGAAACACAAATTTAATCTATTCTGTCTCTCCTTGTCTCAACTATTTTCCATTATTTTTAGCCAATGCCGCCCATTTTTACTAAAACAAAAACGTCTACGAAGCATTTACTAAACATTTACTAAAAAGGAAAATTACATTTGTGAAACAGTGCAGACGATTTGATCATAATTTTAACTGAGTTCATGTTCAAATTGCTTCAATCAATAAAACATAAATATTTTTCTAAGGGAATATCATTAAACAATAAGTTTTTAATAGCTTTTAATTTTCGTGTCACGGTGGACTTTTTTCTGGAAATGCAAATATATGAAAAAATACATCACAGACAACCACAACTTTTTTTAATTAGTAAAACAAACATGAAAATATTCAGCTACTTGTAATAAGACTATAAATTTTCTTAATTTTTTCGACTTTAGGCTATTCAGGGCTAAGAATTGTTTCGCGAAAATATATTTACAACCTAACAAAAAAATATGCAGAGAAGGATTTTGCAAAAAAATTGGGTTTTGTTAAAAATGAGTTTATTTGGCTACCTCGTTTCCTAAAGAAAATAAATTGTTTAGAGAACATTTTTCCATATTAAATTTAAATTAAAAACACTATAACATGCTGCACATAATATAGAGAAAAATTTTCTAAAATAAAGTTAAAAAAATTGCTTCAGGTTGCTTTTGAAATTCCTACTAACATTTTTGGTTGTATCGGCTAAACTTTGCACGAAAGTTCCCAAGAGTACAGTGCTATTAATTGTGCTATTAAAAACATGTTATTAATTGCCTTTTGCTTATAACTTCAGATCCGTTGGTAAAAAACTTGCAACCAAAACAAAAACAATACGAAACAACCTTTAGCAAGTAATGCATAAATAAGCTGCTACAGGAGGATGTCGATACAAGCGGAGGTAATTAGGTCTTTCACAACTTGAAATACTACGTTGTATCCACCATGGTATCCACCTTGTTACCTTTGTTTTTTTTTTAAGTCATATCTTTTTAGCATTTCTGAATGACATATACAATAGGGAAATAAAACAGGGTGCTCACAAAAAATTAACAATTTTGTGCTATTTGAATATTAAATGGTGATATACGACAACTTGTAAAAAACTTTTTTGTGTTGTTAAAAGAGTATTATGCAGAAAATGTACCTAAAGTTGATAGCTGCGATGTACTTGAGGATGATGAAACTGAGTCGTATTCTGATGATGCCCGTATCAGAGATCTGCAGCAAGTCATTATAAACATAGTTGACTCGAGTATATACGCATTAATTTGGCTTCTACTTCATATTCAGACTTATCAAAAATGTTGAAGCATTCATAACACGCAACTTAAATCCAATGCTTCAAGAGTCATACTCTGACTCACAGTCGAACGTAGTCGGTATGATTCTAACTTCATTTCAATAAGTACAACATGTTGTGAACAACATGCACAAGCACTTCAAAGGAATGATGTGTTTTTCAGGGTTACCAGCTCTGGTATAAATTAAGAATAATAGAACATAACTAACAATTGAATCACTACACTCTGCTGATTTATCAATTGAGTCAGAACTGCTGATTTATCATATTTAAATAATGTATTTTCTTTTTTTTATGTGAATATACGTGAAGTTACTTATATAATTATTTTGCTGAATTTAAATAAACAAACTTTATTAAATTGAAATTTATTTTTATTATTTCTTTTGGAGAAGTTCCCTTTATATACAAGGTGTGTTATTTTACTTTTACACCATTTCGTGAAACGCACAGCGAAATTCTATAAAAAAGTGTTTACTGCATCTTAAAATCCAATTAAATGTATTTCGTTATAAAAAATTCTATGGTAACCCTGCTTCTCTTCTAACAGCGAGCGTAAGTTCAAAAACAGCCACTGCGTTTGACTAGAAAAATTCGCACGCATTCCTAATGAACTATGGGACTTTAGCTTGAGCTATGAGTACTTTGTTTGAGCTATGGGTTTTCGGTATGATTTATAACAAGTTCTTTGATGTTGCAGAGTATTTGGTAGACTTTGACGTTCGACTGACGAATCAAACATTGAACTATGATTTTCTTTCTGTAGCAAGAGTGCTTCGAGTAGTAGTGGTGGTTTTTGTTTGAAGTGCACGCACTACAACTCGGTTTTGCATGAATCACTATAAGTCGCAAAAACGTGACTCGATGCAGATCTCTGGCCCGTATGATACTTAATTTTTATACCCCAACGCGACTGCGTAAGGGGTATATAAACTTTGTCATTCCATTTGTATCGGCAAGAAGGAGGCGTGGCAGGTATAGAAAAATATATATTTTTTTTTTATCAGCATCATCTCCTGAGTCGATTTCCGTGTGTCCGTCTGTCTGTCCGCCTGTCGACACGATTACAGCCGCAATTTTTAAGCTATCGCGATGAAATTCAAAATATAAGTTTATTTTTAAAAAAGGAAGATCAAGTTCGAGAATGGGCCAAATCGGATGAAAACCACGCCTACTTCCCATACAAAGTGACTTTATTTTTATTAACCGTAAAATGTCTTTAAAATCCACAAAAATTAAAGAAATGCCTCGAAATTTGGCATGTAAGCTTTGCTCTTTGCTTCAGTCTGGCTATAAAATTTGGAAAAATCGGATGGAAACCACGCCTATCTCCCATACAACGTGGCTTTATTTTAAAAGTAAAATCTCTTAAAAATCTGCTCAAATTAAAGAAATGTCTTGAAATTTTGCATATAGGCTTTGATATATAATATAGACCATCACTATGATATTTGGCAAAGTCGAATGAAAACCACGCCTACCTCCCATACAAATTGGCTTAATTATAAACGTAAAATCTCTTAAAAATCCACAAAAATTAATGAAATGTCTTGAAATTTTGCACATTAGCTTTGATATATAATATCAACCATCCCTATGATATATGGCAAAATTGGATCAAAATCGCGCCTACCTCCCATACAAAGTGACGTCATCAAAATAACTTTCGTTAATATATAAAACAATATCATCGTGTATGTCGTGGCTAAAGACTTCGAATATACTTCAATATGGCCGCGGGGGGTATTTTACCCAGCGTCTACACCAGACAATTTGTCTTAACAATCCCAATACACTCACACATTTTTTACTAACACACTCACATTTTCTCAGTCGGCAGCTCAATTGTCTCAATTGTCAGGCAGACAATTGAGCTGACAACGATTTGACGTATGCTGACAATTTTTGACGTTTCCTTGGAAAAAATGCTGAGAAATGTTAAAAAACTAGAAAAAGCACTTCGAAACAGAACGCAGTGTGAAAGTTAAGTTTTCCGCACAAAATTTAATTTTATCGTTGGCCAACGATCTCCCGGTGCATTAGATAAATTTTATTTATTTTTTTTATTTTATTTATTTGTAGTAATAAAGGTATTAGCATGCAAGATAAGCTCTTTTAAATGCAACAACAGATAAAAGTGATAATAAAAGCAAAATATTATAAAGTTTACAATAAATTATAGTAACACTGATAAAATATAATTGAACGAATTGAATTTAATTTAAGAAATGGGTAACCATTGTGATAGAGAAAAGTAAAGTTTGGATAGTTTGTTTCAGAAAAGCGAAAATTATAAGAAGAGTCAAGAGAAGTGTTCATAGATTAGATGCTTAAATTTCGTTATGTTACTAACGCGTTTCATGTTGTTTGGTAGGGAATTCCAGAGTCTTATTGCGCTAATAAAAATCAGTCTACTAGATTCATTGTAACGAAAATGGGGAACTACGAGAGATAAATTTCTAGTTGATCTGCAGAATTGAAGTTTATCATACAAGTAGCTTGGACATTTCAGAGTTACAAGCCTATGCAAAAAAATACAGTTTCTTGCAATAAGCTGATTTGTAATGCTGCGACCTAGTATGCGATTGCTGAATGATGAGATATTGTCAAATCTTCGGATACCGTACACATATCTTGCTGCATTATTATAAGCTACTAAAAGCTTGTGGGATGACCTAGAATCCAGCTTGCTATAGACAACGTCAAAGAATGTAATAAGAGGTACAATTAATTGAATCACTAATTTACGCCTAGTTTCAGTAGAAACAAACGAAGCGGTTATCCTAAGGTTGCGTAAGGAATAATAAACTTTAAATTTAAATTTTTAAATTTTTCTCAAACATTTTTGTTAACATCCTCCAAGTGCCACCACCAGCAAGTGCAACGCAAATTTCTTGCTTCTTTCGCTGGCCAACGTCCTCCAAGTGCCATTTTATATTCATTATATTATTTTCTTACATATTTTGTAAGAAAAGGATAAACGTCGTTATTTTTTTATATCTGGCGTTTTTAAGAGCAGCTGCATTAAATAAATTAATATTAGCTACACACATCACTTGCAATTCAGCATACATTTATATTAAATAGTTTTGTTTACTCTAAAAATGTCAAATTAATTATTAACAGCACAGTAAATATTTCATCGAATCTTAATGAAGAACATATTGAAAGAAACGGCAAAAAAAATGCAAAGAAAATACAGTCCGTCCTACAAATTTTTCTCCAATTCGTACCATATGCGTACTCACTCACACCAATTGAATCCATGCATTTGTGCTATTTGAACTGCTCTAGTTATAATTTTCATTGATCAATTTAATTAAGTATCAGACAGGCTTGACGAAGACTGATACTTTTAATATGATTTAACTTTACATAGCTATATTTGAATTTGTATGTGTTTTTGACCGACTTCAAAAAGGAGGAGGTTCTCAAGTTCGTCGGTATCTCAGTTTTTTTTTTTAAATGTATGTACATCGATAACTCCTAAACTATATGCCTGATTGCCATAATTTTTGGTGAACAGATAGATATCATAAGCATGGAGGTGCCCGTAAAAAAGTGGGCGGTATTCGAGAACTGGGCGTGGCAATAATAGATCTTGCGATACTGGATACTACTGTATCTCGAATAATATTGATGCTAGGGTACTGTAATCTAGTGTAGGGGTAGGCAAAATTATTACAAATGGCCGGCAAGAAAACGGGCGTTATTCGACAAATGGGCGTGGCAATATTAGAAGAACAGTGTATCTTGAATAATTAAGAGACTAGAGTATTGCAATTTAGTATAGGGGTAGGCATTATTATTACAATTATGGTCAACAAAGTGGGCGTAATCCGACAAATGGGCGTGGCAATATTATAAAAACACTGTATCTCCAATAATATTAATACTAGTGTTCTGCAATTTAGTGTAGGGGTAGACACAGTTAATACAAAAAACGGTCAATAAAATGGGTGTTATTTGACAAATGGGCGTGACAATATTAGAAAAAGAATATATCTCGCATAATATTGATACTATGGTACTGCAATTTGGTATAGAGGTAGGCATTATTAGTACAAATTACGGTCAATAATTTAGGCATTGAAATTTATTATGGGTAGGCAGAATTATTAAAAAGTACGGCCAATAAAGTAGGCGTTATTCGATAAATAGGCGTGGCAATACTAGATAAACGCTATCTCAGTTAATATTGACGCTGGGGTACTGAAATTAAGTACAGAAGTAGGCACAATTATTGGAAATAACTCTCAAGAAAGTGGGCGCTTATTTAACAAAGGGGAGTGGAAATATTAGAAAAACACTATATCTCGAATAATATTGACACTAGGGTAATACAACTCGTTACAAGAATGGGTATAAAATTTTCAAAACACGTGGCATCTAATTTAAATTTAAAAGACAGATATTTGAAATAACCAACAAACTTTCAGAATTGAATAGAACAAATTTTTTCACAACAATTTTATTTATGTTGTTTATACACTTTTTTCGAAAATTTATCATATTCTCTAAAACGGAAGAAATAAAAACTTTTTAAAAAAAAAAACAACCGACTACAAAATCACTACAAAGTAAAAAATAATTTTAAAAATACTTTTTCTTTTAAATTCTTGGTCATATTTGATAATTTATTTAAACATATTATTATAAATGAAATCTTATTATTTTAATTTTTTTCTAATTTGTTTTATTATCATAAAAATATTCATTTCTTCATTAATACAAATGCTTTGAAGTTGGCGCTTCTGATAAAAAGTCTGATTATATTAGCGCCGACTTAAAAAGCTTTTGTAATCATAAAGAAATTCATATATTTGTGATAATAAAACAAATAAGAAAAAAATTAAGATTTTTTACGCTAAAAAAATGCACAAGACAAAAATTATGGGCCATATACATATAAACTTATAGAGATGTAACATCCAAAAAAAGAAAATATGGTAAGTAAAAAGTTTGTGAAATCTTACTTCCAGTCCAAGTCCAATATCAGCTATATAAGCTCCAAAGAAAATCCACACAAAGATTGTTTTTATCAGGACCATCACATCAAGCACAAAATCTATAAGAAATAACGTTAAAGCGATTACTTTTTAATCTTATTATCTATGAATAGAACTTAAATTGGCTTTTGTAGATTTATGTTGGAGGCGTATCAATTAAAAGTTATTTTTATTTACATGAAACCTTTTTGTGCACGTACAAACAGGTATGTATTTATTTATCTAATTTATTCATATTAGGATAGTATTTCGTTAAAAAGAAGAGGAAATGGAGGAGGGGAAGAGATCGCGTTAAGTTGTGAGCTTTATTGTTGAATCAGTGATAAGAATGGTGAACTTCAGCTATAAAGCAACAATTCTATGGATATTTAATTAAATATTCCAAGCTTGGTGAGACTGTTTCTCAGTACAGAGAAGATTTGGGAATAACAATTTGTAATGCATAATTTATCTAAAAGCAATGAAAAATCAACAGAATAGGTGATAAAATTGCTATCTTCAACGGATTTTCTTTAAAAAGTATTTAATGCATTAGATAAAAAGTTTCTCTAGAACACAAAACGATATCTTAAATTCTCAAATATTTTAGAGATTATTTGAACGTGCTGAGAAAAGGTGCTGCTGCTTGAAAAAACAAAAAGAAAAAATAATAAGGCGTAAAAAGTAATAAAACGACTATATTTTACATATTTTAACTTGTATCTCAAAAGTATCTGCCACTTGTTTATAGGAACTGATAGGAGTAATGAAGCTCTTGAGCGTACTAGTAATCCTTATGTCGATCTTTAGAATTGATTCCAATGCATGGAATTATAACACTCATCACCCCATGCAACCAAAGAAAATCGTTGAAGTAGGTTATATCAAAATATTAAATCTAAGTAAAGTACCATAATTGTGCGTTTTAATAGGTGGGAGAATGTTCTTCGGAAGTTGTAACTAATGCAGCAGGCGAAAAATATCATTGGAAATTTTCAAAAAATTCAGAACTTACATACTTTACAGCTAAAAAGCCCGTGTGCTGGGATGTCAATAAAAATGTGGTTATTCGCAAGTGTCAGCTTGAAACTGGCAACTGGATACCGGAAAACGAAAACATAAACTGTACACCAAGTCCAAAACTTAACCAATTTTGTCCTGAGGATTTAACCGAAATTCCAATTATAAACGGAAATGACAAATTCTTATGCATAAAACTATCAACTAAACCGCATAAATGGAATGAAAGCGCTTGTTACGGTTCCGATACACTTATAGATTCCAGCATGAGTCATAATTTACTTCAGTCTCTTAGTGTTTATTTAAAAGAAAAGAAATTCGAATTCTTTTGGATGCCCGTTACACGTCCAACTCACACCAAATACAATCCGTTCGTTTGGAGACTACCTGGAGAGCATTGGGGAGAGGTGTTTGACGTCAATAAAATGTTCACAAGAGAAGAATACAAAAAATCATTAAATGCAAATTGTTTGGTAGTAAACATAGCTAATGGAAGATTAAACAAAAAAGTGACTCACTGTGAAAGTGAATTCCATTCAGTGTGTGTCTTTAAAAAACATTTCGTTGCTAGATCGGGTTGTCCACAGAACTTCAAAGCATTAAGTTATCGACCTAACGAATGTTACGGCATTAATTGGCAAGAAGAACTCTTTCCCAATGAGTTGAAACCTTTGACCATGCCTGAATACTACAGCAAACGAAATATTTTACGCCTGGTATTCGACGCCATTGATATGAAAAGTGATTTGTTCTTCTTGTTAGGCGAAACCGAAGTGGATCAGATTGAGCTAAACGTGGAAATGAATGCAAATGAGGAATTCAGAATCATGCCACGCAATAAGAAGAAATCGGCACTGAGTGCAGAAATTTTAGGTGCAAGGAAGAATGTCGAAATGACTTTAAAAATAGATACTGAAAACGGCGGTCTGATATTGACTGTGTACAATCGCAACTACATTTGGAAAATTGAAGATGATGCGTACAATTATGGTATTAGATGTTTTACAAATGCCGACTACGAACTTCGCAGAGATGTGGATATAAAAGACATGATTTGGGAAAACGAAAGGCAAACTAAGTCAATGTTTGAGTTGAAACTGTCCGGCGACGGTCCAGGTCATTACTGGTGCGAAGCTCACACTATTTTTAATTTTGACTTGGTAAGTACCACAAAAGTTGTTGCTGCAAAAAAACAGAAGGGTCATCCTTTTGCCGCTCTCTTTGATGTGCCATGCATCGTTGAAACCTGCTTTTCACCCTATGGTTTGCTTAAAACATTTGCAAAAAAAATAAAAAAAACCCTCAACGAATGCAAAGATAAGAAAGAAAATAAAAATAGAATTCACAATCTTATTATACACAGCGTTCGCATTATGAACATTGAGTCCATCAACATCACCAGCTTAACCATGCGCGTTCTTTGCCACATTAGTGTCTGGAAAAAATCATCCAGTGTTGATAACAAAGATGAAAACTCCAGTGAAGAGGATGATAGCGAAGAAAACGAATTTGGTATTCGGCATGATACCGATGTAAGACTACAACTTCGAGATCTTTTGAAAGAGCTTTTGGCACTAGAAAACCCTCGATTTTCAGAAACTGTGAAAAGCACTCAATATTGCTTTCCTCAAAATTTTACAATGGGAAACGGAGAAACAAATCAGTGGTATTTGGCAGAATATGGCCAGACATCTACTACACTAAAGTTATGTTTGCAAAAAAATGGACTTCCTGCAACACGAGAATGCAAAGGAGATTTTTTATATGGTGCCTATTGGGAGCCCTTTTCAGCAAAGACAATGTTTTGCATTACAGACACTGTTGAAAGTATCATAACTAAAAATCTCTACGAACTGGACTCATCAAAGTTATTCAAAAAGGCCCCAAACGAAGTGGTCAATAGCCTCAAAGAGCTGCTAGAGCACAATATTAACCACTTGATACCTGCTGACTTTTACTATATGGGAAGAATAATGCAGAGTATATCTAAGAGCTTCTTTGAAAATACTTCAGATGGAGGCAAGTTTGAGGTAAATTGTAGGCTGGATGATAACACCACCGAAGTTATTATTGAAGTCGTCAGAATATTCAATTACTTAATGAAAGTCAATGAGAATATAATACAGCCTTCAATTAAGTTGAACTCTACGAACGTACTGCTAGACGCTTTCGAGAATTTCATCGACCAAACATCTATGCTTGTGCTAACAGAGCCACTTGATAACTCTTCTAAAACATCAGAAACACCAAAAACTGTGAAAAGCTTGGAAATAAATCAGGAAGAGATTACCTACAACATAATTGAAGACATTGATAAGTATGTCGAGACAATCGATTACGACGACGTGGGAGTTGTGGTCAAGATTATGTCAAAATTCGTTATATTTGTCATCAACCCTAATATAGCAAATATAACCGGCATTGCCATTTTCAGTTCCGACGAGTATAGCGCCGAAGAGTTTTCAGAGGTGGGTCTATTACGCGGTGCCTTTAAGGACGAGTTTTATAGGTTTGTTTTGGCCAATCAGTCGCTGAGTGATCTTTTGTATGAGCCTGGCCTACAGTTGGCAACTTATGTACCGGAGACCCTGTGGAATCGGCTCGATGAAATTGCTTTACTCTCAAATCACACAACTACGCCGAAAACAGCTGCAAGAATTGTTCTTAAGGTGTATTCCAATGATATATTATTCCAAGAGGAGCGTCAGGCTGCGCATAAAAAAGCATTTGGAAAGATCATATCTGTGTCTATGCCAGGACGTGATAAGGATCTACCTGAAATGCTGCCCTTAATTTTACGCATGAATGCGGACTCGGAAAGTAATGAAACTCAAAGAGGTTGTGGGTACTGGAATTATAAAACCTGGGTAAGTGATGGCTTGGTATTTTTAGGACGTTCCGAGGTAGATGAGAATTTGATTGTATGCGGCTGCACACATTTGACACCATTTGCTTATTTGATTGGCGCAAGTTTTAATTTTTCGATTGATTCGGAGGAGTCTGAAGTTGTCATCATAACAAAGATACATAAAGTAGCACTAGATATTATAACACTGCTGGGATGCTCGCTTTCTCTTTTTGGAATAGCTGGCATAACAATAACGGCGATTGCTTTCGAGACCTGGCGGAGAAAAGCTTCTTCAAAGGTGCTGCTTCAACTTTCAGCTGCTATTGCATTGCAAATGATTCTGTTTTGCTTTGTTAACACTGAAGAATTCTCACTTCACCTTATTGAGAATAGAATTTTCTCAAGTTGCATTGCTCTGGGCGCAGCTCTACAGTATTCCGTGCTTGTGCAATTTTGTTGGATGGCCATAATAGCATATTTACAATTTAAAAGATACGTGCAAATATTTGGAAACACGCGACCCAAACGATTTGTCATCAAGTCAACTTTAATAGGCTGGGGTCTACCACTCCTACCAGTTCTATGTGTGCTTTTGTTGGACCGAGAGACATATATACCTAGTTATAGTGTTGAGAATGGTTCAATTTGCTACCCATCGGGATATTCATTGTATTTTGGAGTCATTCTTCCGATTATATTTGTGATTGTCGCCAACTTGGGTATATTTTTAATAATCATCTATAACGTTCTAAGAGGACCGAATGGCTCTATTCGCCACACCGAAAAGAAACAAGTCTTGTCTCAAATAAGATTAACATTTTTGTTGTTCTTTCTGTTAGGATTTACTTGGATTTTTGGACTTTTAAACGTTATGAAGGCCGGAATATTGTTTTCATACTTGTTCTGTCTAACTGCGACTTTGCAAGGCTTTGTGCTGTTTATGTACTTTATAATCTTAGATCCGATTACAAGGCGTATGTGGTGTGGCTGCCTGCGAAGAGTTTTCAAACTGAACCGAGATTTTGAAAGTTCAAATAGCATGAAGGAAACAACAACAACTCATTAGCACTCACATAACTTAAAGGCTCACAACAAGCAATAACTATATTTATCCAAAAATTTTACAAAACATGTACTTGGTTCCGTGCCGTAAAAAAAAAAATCACTATTATATGTATTTAATTTTGCCAACCGTTCTTGATTTTAGCCTTTGGATTTTATTTCTGTTTAGATAAAGCGACTTAGCCGAATGCCTGTAGAATTAACACTAAGAATATTTTCTTCTGAATAAATCTCTTTACAGAAATTAATTTACATATTGTTGAAGTTAATTTAATATAAGGCAATTGTCCGTAAATGATTTAAATTAGAACATGATTTTCTAAATTAAGACTTCCTTATATGCCGTATTAATGCTATCATTGACAATTCTCAGAGTGGCCAGGCTTCGTCAGACAAGACCTGAATATTCACAAATTGCGTTTGTTTAACATCAATAAATTCAAATGTAGGTACATGTAAGTTCAAATGTAAAAATTTTTGGATTTACGAAAAAGTAAGTATCAATAATTCAAGATTTTTAACAACAAAATATAAAGTCACAATCAGTCAAGCATTATTAAGCAACTCAAGCATTAACTTATTTTTAGACACAACCCAAAGATTATTAAAATATTGGAACGATATTGATTAACGGTATTGAAACGATACTTGCAGGAATTCCCGGCACCGGCCGGGGGTGGTGTAGCATTTAGGGTGTGTTTTATGTATGGAACGTAATACAAAACCTAATGCACAACGATCAATGGGACCATAGCAGCCACGTATTTTTTGTCGTTATTACTGGTTATAAAATTTCTAATTTTAGGACAAAAGCTGCAGCCCTCATAAAAAAGTGCCTCTTAAGGCCTTAAAAAAGAGTGATATTGAGGTGATGGTTTTTATTAGAAAAAATTTGCTTAGAGTTTTAAAATTTGTATGTTTGGTAAAATATACATTTATGTTTAAATAAATATGTTTTTGTTTTTCAAAAACAAAGATGGCGCTGGCTACAACGATTGCTGCAAAATGCCCTCTTTTCGCACTGCGGGCATTCTGCTGGCTCCTAGGTTGACCCGAAAAAACATTTTTTTTAATTGTAAAACGTAATGAAAATATCTTCTATCTGAATGAGACAGAATTTTTAAAAAAGTCTCTTTTAAAAATTTATACATTCTTGGGAAAAGAAAATTGCATTTTTTACTTATTTTTTGTTTTAAATTTTGAATAAATAGATTTTTAAAGGCTATTTTAAAAATCAGTTTTATTCAGATAAAAGATATTTTCATTATGTCTAAAAATTAAAAAAAAATTTTTATCTGGTCAACCTAGGAGCCAGTAGAATGCCCGTAGTGCGAAAAGAGGTCTTTTTACAGCAATCGTTGTAGCCAGCGCCATCTTTGTTTTAAAAAAAAAAAATTTTTTTAAACATAAATGTATATTTTATCAAATTTGAAAATTTTAAAACTCTAAACAAATTTCTTCTTATAAAAGACTATCACCTCAATATCACTCTTTTTTACTCTTCTCTAAATGTATCGCCAGCCTTAATCTAATTCGAATTATCAAATAAGCCTTCTTTGTCACTTATGACATAGATATCAATTTCGCAAAGTTGTCGGGCCGAATTGTCTAGAATTAAAGACTTATATATCAATACCAGTGGCGTAGATAGCTTTTGGTTCTGGGGGACATCCGTAAAAAAAAACAATAACCTTAAAATTTTTCTTTTGAATACCTGTGTGTTATGTGACGCCGAATGTCATGTTTCATAGCCTAACATTCTTTAAACGTCAAAAAAAAGGCACAGTTTCGATAGTATCGTAAGTGAGGACGTAGAATTTTTTGTTTGATATATTTGTTGATGAATTTGTTGTTCTTGTTAATTTTTATGTTGATTTAAAATAAATATAATGCAATCTTTTCTTTAATAAATTGAATAAAATTTTTCGTAATAACATGACATTATCATTTTTCCTGCGGTACAGAGCTTATATATATTTAAAATAATAAATTTGAATATTCAAATTTGAACAAGCCAAATCTTATTTTTAATATCTATCTTCTATCTATAAAATAATAAAATAATATGAGCCCTAAGCTAACCTAACCAATTTTGAACAAAATGGGTATGATAAACTCATTCATTAGCAGTTAAGGAACCTTCATTGTTTTAGTAGGTATCATCGCATAACTTGGATGATATCTACATAAATGTTTCTTAACGATTCATACACTTGATGTAAACTCCATTACACATAATACTTTACAATAACAGAATTTTCCGAATTCATGCCATATACCATACATCAAATTGTCACAGACTCTAACCACCACCACAGCCCATTCGAATAGACAGTTTTTGAAGAATAACTACTCTGTGATGACATTAACTAGTTCTGGCTTATGCTCTTAAATACGTATAATAACTAGCCTAACGTATTAAAATACAAATTCCAAAGTCTATCATCCGTATTAAGAGTTTGGAAACATAGGCTCTGAAACGTTATTTAGTTGCTTTCCTTGGCGATGTAGCCAAAACGGAACTAGCAAAATCACCCACAAAAGCTGACTTCATTTTCTTCGGTTCAAAAATCAATAACTGTGAGGAGCAACCATCCAGTGAAGACACAAATTTAGTTCTGGCTTATGCTCTCAAATGCATAAAGAATCCAGCTGTGTATGTAACATTCACCCCCTTAATTCCTTACACATTAAGAGTTTGGAAACATAGGCTCTGAAACGTTATTTAGTTGCTTTCCTTGGCGATGTAACCAAAACGGAACTATAACCGAGTACTCCATAACATGGTTAACATCACAAGAAATTAGGCACTAAGGACAACCATCCCTATGAAAAATAATTGCCTAATTCTGGCTTGTGCTCTCAAATACAAAAAACACTATGCATAATACACATCAGCTAAGGTCTTATCATACTAAGAGTCTGGAAACATAGGCTCTGAAACGTTATTTAGTTGCGTTCCTTGGCGATGTAACCAAAACGGAATTATGAAGAAATTATTCCACAAACATAGTTAACTTCTCGCCAAAATTTTCGGCCGAAGACCGTCAAGAACATCAAACTGTGCAGCACATAATCAGAGTCCCAACAACCGATTTCTTAGAGGAAAAACACAATTATTTAACATAAACCTGTATTAAAGAATCTTTAACATATGTCAAAAGCACCATTACATAACTTGAATGATGACTTATCAAATATTCCTTAATACATATTCGGTCACAAATGTAGAGTCCATCAAGTAGTCAATCACTACCCCAACAATTAAAACTAAAAATCCCCACACAAAATCCCTAACGCGTAAAAGACGTAAAAGTCAGAAACTATCCTATTGTATGGCCTTTAACCTTGCTTAAAATCTTATGATATAAAAACCACCATAAAAAAGTTTATACACAAGATTATTGCAAGTCAGGGCATACCAGCTGATAGCCCTTCAACCCCACAATGAAAATCTTATACTTATCTAACCTTCTTTAGACGACATTACTTGAATACCTGCCTGATGGCCTCCGTTCTGTAATCAGTACCGTTAGTGTTGTGCAGAAAAGTATACAGAATACACTGACCTTATTCCATTAAAAATTAATGTGAAAGAGGCAATAATATTCACAAACCCATCCACATCAAGTTATCGTTGTAGACGTACGTTAAAAATCAGTTTTTGTCGAAAAAGTACTGTTGCCCATAAGTGCCTACACTGTCACATAATCCCCTTTCCACCCCTCATCTCATATAGAAATCCTAAAGTCTATCTATTATTTCGTCAGACTAACTAACAAGAAAAATGTACATAACAATAACTTAATTAACTAGACGTGCAAAAACTTGTACCAAAAAAACTGTATATATCTAACAATACACAGAGTTTTCGGTGCACGAATATATGAATATACACACACACATGCATATACATACACATATATATGTATAAATACATACATACATGCATACACACACACATACATATACATAACACTTATGCAAAATCAACTTATAATATAAAATATTTAATATATTCTACATGGGCCGTGTGCTTGGGATCATTGTCTTGGACAAACACAAATCCATCCTTTAAACCCATTTTTTGAGCAGATTCTACCAAATTATTCTTTAGAATATTCAAATAATCCGTTTTGTTCATGTTTCCCTCAACAAAAACTAGATTTCCCACGCCATTTGCACCCATTGCACCCCAGAACATCACATTGCCACCTCCGTGTTTAACTGTATTTGTGACATTACGTCGATTTAATGCTTCTCCTTTGCTTCTCCATACGTAACTTCGTCCGTCAGATGTAAATAAATTAAATTTTGACTCATCCGTAAACATAACTTTGTCCGAACGAATTGTCTTTGTGTATAAACTCGTAAGTATAGTCCAAGCGGTTTTTAATGTTTGTTTTAGACAAAAGTGGCTTTTTTCTAGGTGCGTGTGCATGCAGTCCTTCTGAATGCAAGAAATTTCTTACAGTCTGTGGATTGACATCAACTATGTTGCTGCTTTTAAGCTCTTTTGCGATCTGAACGGCGGAAATTAAAATTTACTTTGATATATAATAAATACATATTTACTTTATACTTTTCATAATATTTTTCAATTTATTTGATATCTTTTAGTGTACAACTTTTTTTTTGACTGACTGTATATATAAAAATGAATGTATGTCTGTATGTCTGTTTGTGCTTTATAGGAGGCCAAACCACTGGACCGATTTTCCTGAAATTTTCACAGCGTCTTAATATGACTCTGGAAGGAACATTAGGCTATATAAAGTTGTGCTTAGACAAAGGGGCGTGGCCCCGCCCATATAACCCAAAACTTAAATCGTCATATCTTCGGCATTTTTGGACCCACGGAAATGATATTTGGTACATATAGTATTGGCATGAATAGAAATACGTTCCACAAAAAAAAGTGGGCGGAACCAGGCCCATTTTTGGGAAAATTAAAAACTGTAATATCTTCTAAACTACTGGACCGGTCGACATAAAATTTTCACAATAGGACATTGTTACGAAATAATAAGTCCTTGGCTACATAATATTTTGATCAGACGAAGGGGTGGTGCCACACCTTCACAACCGAAAACTTAAAATCCTCATATCTCAGTCAATAATTGGCATAAAATGATGATATTTGCTACATATCATGTTTTCTTAAAAAGGATTATATGCCATGTAAATAGTGGGCGGGCCACGCCCCTTTCAATAATTTCGAATTTATTATATTTTAAAAATAAATTAATTTTATAATAGCATAACTACCATGCCAGTCTCCAATCTGCGAATATGTAAGCCTGCATTGCAGTAATATAATATTTTGTATTATGTATGTATTATTTATAGTATTAATATTGCTGAAGATTAACAAAAACAATAACAAACTAAAAAACGAAAGAAATATATACAGTTGGTCAAGAAAGTGTTTTTACATAGTGAAATTATTGTAATTTTCACTTTTGTCTTAAAAAAAACTACAGCTGAAATCATCGTTAAGGCGTTCGGGAATCCCCCAACTGGAATAGTTAAAAAAAAAAAAAACAAAAACGAAATATCCATTTCAGCCCTTGAAAAGACTTTGACCGATCTTCTTATGATGAATTGTGTTGTGGAATGTTTGAACACAAATGATCGAGAACTGGACCTACAAGTTTTATGCCGACTCCGAACGGCTTATGTTCTCAAGAAGCTTTTCATGGCAGTTTTTACTCTCTGAGGTTTGTCTGCATAGAGAGTCTACATAGAGATGACGGCCGAACAGAAAATTAATTCAATTGAAAAAAACTTTCTGCGTCAGATGGAATTCGAACCTGGGTTCTATGGCATACAAGCCACGCACCTCAACCAGTATGCAACGGAATGGTTTGAAATATGCTCTAAAAATCGAGTTTTTTGTAATAATATTTACTGGTGTGGTAGTTAAAAATAACAAACGGTCAGAAATAATAGTAATGAAAATGTTCTTCCAATCTGCACCAATAAATTTTTAATTTTTACAGTCGGACCACTAATTTTTTAACTTTTTTTTTATTATTTTCACTAAAATTCATATTAAATTTTTTTTTTTGCCTTGCCATGTTACTTTTAGTCAAATAAATTATCTATTGATGATAAAATATAGCGTAAGGTGAAGAATTGAATTAAATTAAATTACAAAAAAATGTACACATTTCTTACGTTTTACAATTTATTTCACTTAAAGTAGTAGGGGAAAAAATTCATTAGAATTTTAGTGAAAATAATATAAGAAAAGTTAAAACAATCGATAAAAATCCGCATTATCTTTGGTCCAACGGAAAAAATCTAAGAAGGGCTTAAAATGCTGTCGACTATTCCGCGTTTGCTTAACTGTCGTAAATGCAACAGCAACAGCAAAAGTAACAGCAATAAAAATAATTTGTAGCTTTTTATTTCATTTTGCTGTTATGTAACCGCTGCTTTTCATTTCATTTCATCTTGGTTTCGTTAACTGTTGCTGTTCATTTCATTTTGGTTTTGGTAACTGTTGCTTTTCATTGTTTATATGCCACACACTTTTCGGGAGGGTTACAATTTAAAAATATGTTTTAAATAGACAGACAGTACTTAAAAAGCGATCTTAAAAGGGGGGCACTTGCAATTATGTTGTTCCATGTCTCGAAGGGGAAGCAACATAGGTAAAATCTAGCCAATTTTTTGGGGTTACTGCGGGAGGAAGCATTTTTGAGACACATAAATAGAGGGGTCTATTAGCCCACGATTCGCCATTTCAACGTCCCCTCTAAAAATGTGGAAAATGGGGGAGTGATAGAGCCCCATATTTATGTGTCTCAGAAATGCTTTTTCAAATAGTAATCCCCAAAAATTGGTTAGATTTTACCTATTTTGCTTCCCCTTCGAGATATGGAACAACATAAAATCAAAAGATATCGAAAAATCCTGGAAAAGTTCTAGAAAATTTTGGAAAAATAGAAAATTGCCTCGAAAAAGAAATCTCGAAGAAGAAGAAAAATAGGTGAATATTAACCATTTTTTGGGGATTTCTAAGGGGTGAAGCATTTCTGAGACGCACAAATAGAGGGGTCTATCAGTCCCCCATTTTGCACATTTTTAGGGGAGGACGTCGAAACACGTGTTTAACTGTCCACTGTAAGTCAGATTGTAACTTTCCCCCTTTTAAGATTCCGTTTTAAGTCTATTTAAAACATATTTTTAAATGGTAACCCTAAAAGTGTATGGCATATAAACAATGAAAGGCAACAGTTACCAAAACCAAAATGAAATTAAAAGCAACAGCTACCAAAACCAAAATGAAATGAACAGCAACAGTTAACGAAACCAAGATGAAATGAAATAAAAGCAACAGTGTCATAACAACAGCAAAATGAAATGAAAAGCAAGAAATTATTTTTATTGTTGTTGCTTTTGCTGTTGCTGTTGCATTTACAATAATAACTATTAAGCAAAAGCAATTGAATTTTTGCTACTTTTTTAAACCCTGAATTTAAGATTTTTTCATGCAAAAGAACTTTTGCATTACTCTTATTTCTGACCGTTTGTTTTTTTTAACTACTATACCAGCCAATATTTTTAGTCGAAATATTTTGGGGATCAGATCATCGTAACATAAGCCAGGGATTATTTTGAAGAACCGGACTAAACAACTTTTTTTTTCTAAGGAGCGTGAGGCGACTTAACGTACGTAGGGTGCCTTTTATATTTCGGGATTTGGCAACCCTGGTGTTGCAATCTGTCAACTGAAAGCTCTATCGCAAAGTTTGACATTTGTTGGCTTATACGTACTCAGAACGTTTTGACATACGAGCGCTATTTGTGTTGTTTATAGTAACTTAAAAGATTCATCTCGGTTAAAAATGGAATTAAATCGTGAACATTTTCGTGCGATTATTTTTTACAACTTTCGACGTGAATTAACACAGCAACAGTGCATGGATGAACTTAATTCAATTTTTGGCGATGAAGCTCCATCAAGGACCAGTGTTTATCGATGGTATGGTGAATTCAATCGTGGTCGTAGTTCACTCCAAGACGAATTTCGTGAAGGTCGTCCGAAATCAGCTGTTGTTCCGAAAACCATTGATGCTGTGCGCGAAATGATATTGCAAGATCGTCATGTTACCTATCGTGAGATTGAGGCAACCTTAGGCATAAGTGGGACCAGCATACATTCAATATTGCATGAACATTTGACTGTCAAAAAAATTTGTTCGCGTTGGATCCCACACAATTTGTCAATCGCTCAAAAAAACGCTCGTGTCGATTGGTCGAAGGAAATGCTCAAAAAATACGATCGCGGTGCTTCGAAACACGTCTATGACATCGTGACAGGTGATGAATCGTAGATTTACGCGTATGAGCCCGAAAGTAAACAGCAGTCGACTGTATGGGTGTTTCAAGATGAGCCAAATCCAACAAAATTTGTTCGCGCACGAAGCACTTTCAAGCAAATGGTCGCCTGTTTTTTCGGAAAATATGGACATGTCGCAACCGTACCACTAGAACAACGCAGAACAGTCAACTCTGAGTGGTACACAACCATTTGTTTGCCAGTTGTCTTCCAAGAAATCAGGAAAACCAACCGCCAAAGACGGATCACTCTTAAACACGACAATGCGAGCTCTCACACATCGGCTCAAACAACTGCATTTTTGAGCACCCAAAACATCGATTTGATGGGTCATCCGCCGTATAGTCCTGACTTGGCACCGAATGACTTCTTTTTATTCCCAACCGTGAAGAATAAACTGCGTGGACAACGATTTTCGACGCCCGAAGAAGCGGTTGCGGCATTCAGAATGCATGTTTTGGAGATACCTCAATCAGAGTGGCAAAAGTGCTTCGACAATTGGTTCAAACGCATGCAAAAGTGTATAGATCTTAATGGAGAATATTTTGAAAAACAATAAAGTGATTTTCGATGATTAATATTTGTTTTTGTTCTCTAATCCCGAAATATAAAAGGCACCCCTCGTACATATATACATATGTGAGTATATGTTTATATCACGTAAAGACTCCGAAAACTAAGACAATTTGTATACCAAAGCCTTGAGAGGGTTCCTGTGAAGTCTGGTGCCGATCGTAAAAGGCACCTTAAATACGCCTACATTTTTCGATATCGAACCGCTTCGGAATTGTAGGTCGCACAGCCTTGGAATTCAGTAAGCGACCTCAATTTACACATGCCGTTCCACTGGTGACATTTTATGGGCGTTAGACGAGGGGCGTGGTACTTTTTCAGCACCCAAAATTTTCGGTATAGCTTTCGAAATAAGTCACACATTAATGAAACTCGGTACGAACTCACTATAAAAGCATGGCTTCACTAAAGCTACGCCCTCTTTTAGGGGATAAGCTTGTTCTTTATATAAATAATTTCCACTTATAATTTCCCTGCAGCGAGCTGGTAGACAATATTCACCGTGCACTATTTTTGTGCTAGTACTTAAAGGTTATATACGAACTAGTTATCTATCGTACCCTAGTAGACAAGAACGCGCTAGTAAATTCGATTAGAGAAAGTGAAACAAAGCTATTTAGCGAGCTGGCGTATAAACGTATATCCATGCCGGTTTGGCTTCAACTTGAATTTTGTTGTTTTCTTCTTTTTGCTGGCATTTCTTTTATTTTGTTAAAAAGTGTTAAATATACCAAAATATAATTGAATAAAATAAAGTTAGGCCAGAAAAACGAAAATAAAAAATTAAGTGGATGACTCAATGGAGATAAATGACTCAATGGAGATGGAGTGTGTGTTTAATTGCTAACTGCATGCAGACAACCTACTGCAGTCCCAAGAGTTTGTTGAGTTGTTTGTTATACTATAAATATGTAAATGTGTTTATATGTATATTTATATTAAAATAAATATTAAATATATTAATATATTAAATTAAATTTAAATTTTCTTAATGTGTTTGAAAAACAATATCGAATATCTATCCCGAGAGACCCAAATTTAGAACTGGTGTGATATCTGCCCCAAGGCACTAGTGCAATATATTTCCCAATGAACCAGTTCTTGCACTAGTACGCGTTGATGCAGTGGGTGAAAATTGACCCTTTTCGTAGGACAAGCCCATGTTAAATGCGACAGTCAAAAGCATTGCTTGGAGATAGGCGAGGTACTAGTAGCTGCCTTCTTAGTACTAGTGAATTCACTATTTTTGTACCAGTTCTTGACGCTGCAGGGTTGTTCAAGATTTTCATATGAATAAGTTCTCGGTAGCAAATTGCTTTTTGTTGTTTTGGCGACTCGTTAACGAATTGCTTATTATAGATTTGGTGACTCGTTAACGATTGCTTTTTACAGTTTTTGACGACTCGTTAACGAATTGCTTTTTTTAGTTTTGGCGACTCGTTAACGAATTGCTTTTTCATAGTTTTGGCGACTCGTTAACGAATGGCTTTTTTCGGTTTTGGCGAATGTATAACAAAGTCGAAAAAAAGTTGGTCAACAAATGATAAAAAAAAAATTTTTCGAGCTTTTGAAAAGCCAAATCTTTAAAAAAATACCTAAATGATAAAACAAAAAACCAAAAAAAAAAAATTGTTCGGACCAAGTTGGGGTTCGAACCCATGTCCGCGAATGCTGGCTTTTATTATCAAGTAACTTAAGCAGGATATATATAAATAGCCGAGTGGGTAAGGTGCCGGACTAGTATTCAGATGACGTGGTTTCAATTCTTGAAATTAGCTTGTAAGCTTGAAATTATTTTTTATTTTTTTTTTTTTTGTATATATCGTCCCTTATCTCACGTAGTATCGTAACCCACATTTTGTCGAAATTGAGATTATAATGAATTTGTATTAATCCAATGCTGTTGCATCTTTCCACAAAATTTTATACCTATATTTTAAGTATAAGGTCAACATTTTGTGTACTGCACACCTATCGTAACTGCATTTTGCATAAAAAAAGTTCTCACGTACTATCGTAAACGACGCAGTGTGTATTTTCAAAAAAACAAAATTTCGGTTTTTATTTTTATAGACGCATCTGTAAAGTAACGGTAACATAAGTTTGATCTTCTACATTTTTCTTCTGTTTTGTTTTACTTCTTCTCCTCTTTCGTTTTATTTTAAAGCAGAAAGTAATCTTTCTAAGTGCAAATTTGACTGGTGTGCCAAATAATTTAAAAATTGTGTTTTTGAATATTCTATACTAACTAAATCATCTTATTTTTATTAAAAAAAAATTGGTAAGAGCAAATTTATTAAATATTAACTGCAAATGTCAATCTTCACATAAATCTTAGGAATGACCGACGGAGAGACAGAGCCATGTTTATTTGATGATTCTTGGCACTCGTCCGATATTATTCCACTTGCCGACTTTTGTGAAAAATTTTGCGAAGATTTTTCTGATTCGGAAACGATCAGAGTTATACGCAGACGTGCGAAATAAACGGATGCAAGCGCGAAGTTTTTAGTGCATGTGGAAGGTGCCAAATATTGGTTTGCTTTACCCATTTCGAATTGTGGGACACATGCCAATACCACATTTCGGAATACGCGAATGAGGGTTTCTTAAATTTTTGCCTTAATAACAGACGACAAAGCTCTGGTAGAAAAACACTCAGAAAAATACAATCTGCAAGGTATTCAATCTGCGCTGATGAGCCAGAAAACTTTCAAGTAGAAGGCGGCCCTAGTGAGCCCCTTAGGAGTAAGCAGAAACTCGCTAAAAAGCTAAGAAACTCAGGCAAGGAATATGTAAGTGTTAATACTAAAAAAGTAGTTCCTGCAAGAAAAATAGGTCCTTCATGTGGTTTAGAATACTGCAAAAAAATAGGTAAACAGTGTTACCTCTTTACTGAGGAGCGCAAGAGTGCAATTTTTTCAAACTATTATTCACTAGCTGATCTATGAAAACAAAGGAGCTTCATTGCTCTTCATGTTGAAACTGCGGACGTTAAGAGAACATCTTCTCAAACCGAATTGCAAAGGCGCATGGTCACCAACACCTACTACTTGACCCATAAAGAAGTTAAGGTGAAAGTATGTAAAAAAACGTTTCTAAATACGTTAGGTATATCAGAACAGATTGTGAAAACAGCACTTAAAAAACAAAATCCAACTGGTTTTCTTGAAGAAGAAAAACGTGGTGGCCGGCAACTGTCTTCAGTGAAATCTTTAAATGAAAAAGAAGTTAGGTTTGCCATTGAAAATCATATAAAACGATTTCCATCCGTTGAGTCTCACTACTGCCGTGCAAAAACTACAAGAGAGTACCTGCATCCAGATCTTACATTGCGCAAAATGTACAATATGTATATTGAAGAAAGCGGAAATAATTTATTTGCAAGTTTAACAACATATCGGCGAATCTTTAAAACAAAAAATCTGTCATTTTTGCGGCCAAAAAAAGATCAGTGTTCTTTGTGCATGGCATATCGGCAAGGGGACGTAGAAACTAAAAATAAATTGGAATCCAGGTTCCAAGCTCATATAATATCTAAAGAAGAGGTACGAAAATTAAAATCCGAAATTAAAGAAAAGGCTGAGGATGATCAATCAATTTTGGCAGCTGTATTTGACTTACAGCAGGTGATGAGTATACCTATTTGCAAAGAAAATGCTCTGTTTTATAAAAGACGTCTTTCAGTGTACAATTTTACAGTCTATAATCTCGCGGATAAAGAAGTTTTTTGTTATTCTTGGCACGAGGGCCAAAGCAAGAGAGGATCATCTGAAATAGCTTCAGCTATATATAAAACTCTACAGTACTATGACGAAAATATAGTTAAAGAAGTTGCATTTTTTTCTGATGGCTGCGCTGGTCAAAATCACAACTCAATCATGCCAGCCATGATGATATATTTCTTAAATACCTCTAAAAGCATTCGAGAAATTTCTCTTCGATTTTTTGAAGCCAATCATGGGCAAAGCGAAGGTGATTCTGCTCATAGTGCCATTGCTCATGCCATTTCAAAAGCTGGCGACGTTATAGTTCCCAGTCAACTTCATACAGCTTTTCAATTCGCAAGGATAAGGCATCCCTACAAAGTTTATTCATTACTTCATTCGGACTTTTTTGATTTTAAATCCATATCAAAAGATCTAAGAATTCCAAATGTGAGAAAAGATGATCAAGGGGATGTGGTGAATTGGCCACGAATGGTAGAATTTAAACTTTTTAAAGAAAATCCTTCGAAAATATTTTTTAAATATAAACACATAGACGAAGAGTATCGCTCAATATCTCTGATGCGCCAAATCGGCAAGGTCACTTTGAAACGACTTAACGAAACATCTTTGAAAATTCCAAAAGGAAAATATGATGATCTGTTGTCACTTTGTTCTGGTGATACTCCAATAATAAGGAGTGCGGAACACCAACTATTTTATAGGTCACTTGATTCAGAGTAATGTATTTTAATTTTGTTTTACTTTTTCGTTGCATTTTCAATGTATTTTATTCATTAATAATTGATCTTGGATTTGGTTATGCTTTTTTGTTGCAAAAATTAAATAAAATAAATCAAGTTTTTGTGATTTTCTTCTAACTTTTAATAGCTTTTCTCTGTTTCGTAAAATTAGAACCATAAAAAAATCTCACGTACTATCTTATCAGATTTAAGTATTTTTTACAAATTCCATGATATCAAAATTTAAGAAAATTAATATTAATATATAAAAAACAAATGTTTGTTCTATACAAAAATACTTTTAGATAAATATAATTGTCAAATTTAACAGAAAAAAAGTCATTTAAAATCGCTCAAATTCTTAAAATTGCTCCCCTGTAAAATGAAGTAAAATCAGATACGATACTTCGTGAGATAAGGGACGATATGATTTATATGATTCGTTATCAAATTGCTTTTTTTTTTGTAAACTGGTTAAAGAATTGCTTTTTATAGTTTTGGCGACTCGTTAACGAATTGCTTTTTTCGGTTTTGACGATTTATTAACGAAGGAGGAATTTCTTCCGCTCTCGATTTTATAAATGAATCGCTACTAATAATTGCTAATGAAATGTACGAGAATGCGATTCGTAAACGATAACATTAGTGAACCATTTTGTTTGTTGGGCAGTTACTGAAAAATATTCTCAAATTGATTCTTGATTTATATAATGGTTTATATGTAGTAGCGCTGCGTCTCCAATTGTAGTAATATAATTTGTTGTATTATGTATGTATTATTTATTGTATTAGTCTTGCTGAAGATTACCAAAAACAATAAACTAAAAAACGAAAGAAATATATATATACAAATATTTCATACACACGTATTGCAACAACACAAGCAGTTACTGAAAAATATTCGTAAAACGATTCTTGATTAACCAAGAATGATTGATTGATCAATTTGATACAATTTCTGTCTTTCAAGTTGAATAAAAAAAAAACTGCCCGATGGAAAGAACCGGTTTTTGGGAAAATAGCATGATTTTGCCTGAAGAATCGGGCTAATGAGTTTTTAATGTTCGGGCATTTCTGGTTTTACCTCAGACGAAATAGTTACGAATCGGTCCCTCGTATCAACTTGATACAATACACCTGCCGATGGTTATTGCAGTTGTTTTTTGGAATAGGCTCGTTTTATTTAATTTTTTTGTTTTAAGTATGTTCTTCAACACACACGGGTGAAGATTGAATTGAATTTGTTTGAACTGATAAGTGATTTTAGTGAATTTTGAAGTGATTTTTATCTGCCGCATACTTTCATTGCGTTATACATACATTCAATTCATTTAAAAAAAATGGAAAAAAATCTACGTGAAAACCGTCAAGGAGACGAATATGATATGGATTCCGAATCTGGAAGTGAAGCAGAAGAATCTTCAGTAGATAGTGACGATGATTTCACAATGGAGGAAGAATGCGTTGCAGAAATGAGTGAGCATTCTGATGAGTACGATGTTGAGCCACTGGAACAAAATATGGCAGAAGAAATTGCCAGAAATGCAACAGCAAAATATTTGTCTAAAAATAAAAAAATTCAATATTCAACGGAGCCATTTGAAAATAACCGAAGAAATTCATATAGGCGCGCTGATAATATTGTTTCAGGTAAAAAACCTACCCTTCTTGTTTTGTGCTTCAAATTCAGTGTTGGTTCTTTTTGTTGTTGTTGTTGTAGGACCAAAACTACCCTGTAGAAAAATCAACTAATTTAAAAGTAGTTGATAAAGTAGTTTTTTGTCAACCACACTAGTTGAAATTCTGACGTTTTTCCATAGAACGAACTAACATATTTTGTATGGTGATGTCCGCTAAATAAGTCAATTGACTTTCGTCTGCATATATTATCAACTACTTGTTAAATTAGTTATATTTAAATTATTTTTTTAAATAACTTTAAAATAACCAATTGGAAACTATTACTGATGGCCTAAAGTTAATAATATTTGATGAAATAACATGGTTAAATATATATGGGCACGGCTACCGTCTTATAACGTGACGATCGTACGACTTTTTTAATCAAAACTTGAAGAATATTGCACAAAGCAACTTTTATTTTTTTATGAGTGGAATGGGTTGACCTAGGGTTATATTTTGTCCAAATAAAGTTTGTTGATATATTTTGTGGTTTTTTAATTATTCCAATTTAAAGTCGTCTTATACCGTGACGAAATTTGGAAGTTTGTTTAGAGGTTGTTGTACATATTTCCAGAAATGTGCGAACATGTTACTTCAACTTTTTTTCGTCTTTCTACAAAATTTACATAAAGGTTACGGCTTACACATAGGACTTTCATTACTATAAAAAAGCATTGCTTTCATAAAATTATGATCTAAAAACCTGATCTTATAACGTGACGATGCGAATTTTGTATTAAAATTTCACAAATACGTGCAAAAGTAATTTATCTTTTATTTGTTTGCCCATAATTAAGCCTTACAAAACAAATTTCGTTCCTTGCACGTTTCGGAACCCTGTATCATGTACCCTGTATCCTAAATTGTACCTATTATAACTTGAGTAATCCTAAACCGAATTGGATGATTTAAAAACCAAAATGCAAGTTTTGACAAGAAGTACGCAGGTATTGTAAACGAGCTCGGTCGATCCACTCCTTCAGCTTTTGCCTTCGGGTGTGCTCGGCACTATGCAAGGAAGCTATGTATATTTCTTAGCCAATTGGAATAAAATTCGGTATGTGCACGTTGTTTGACGAAAAAACAACTCCTGGAAGAAAGGTTTTTTTTTACGAGGTACCTAATTTTTAATTTAATTTTATTTTTTAAGTTGTTTTTTTTTCAACAGTTTCAGTTGACCTGTTATAATAAAAATAAAAACAAATTATTCAGCTTTGTGTTTTTTTTATCTTTATTTTTAATTTGCACACATTTCAGATGCAACTTCCATAACTTGGAAATTTTAGAGAAAACCCAGGCTAGAAAACTTGTTTAAACATATTTCAATATAAAAAACAAAACGTAAATCAGACATAACTCGGATAGAAAACATAAATAAACTCAGATGTAACTTCTTAAAGAAATAAAATGACATAGACATGTTTCAATTTTTGTACGAAAACAAAATATTGAAATTTGATACGATTTTTAGTTGTATGCAAGCTTCGACATTTCGAAGGTTTTGATTTCGCCATCAATAAAATGAATGTGATGGGAAGATGAAATATGGCGAACATCCTTGGCGTTCGAAAATACAGAGGTTGCTTTTAATTTTAAATTAATATCAACAATTTCGCTGTCAGTCATTTCCTCAACTGCAATTTTGGATTGCGTCCGTTTAAATGCGTTTGCGAAATCAAAGGCACTATTGACGGTGCAATCGCGAGCCCTCACGTGCTTTCTAACCACGGTTTTTGCGATGGCTCCAATACCGTCAACACAGCCTTTTCCATGGCATGCTGCAAAGTAATTCCAATAAATTTTTAAGCGAAAAGTTGCTTCTAAAACCGGGATTACAGCAGCAATAAATTTATTTTTAAACTGCGACGAGGGTCGCTCCAAATTTTTAATACTTTCAGTGTGCTCGGAAAGGCTGATATTAATTTATACAAATAGGGCACAATTGTTTCCTTGGTGTGCGTCAAGTTATTTGAAACCAACACTTTTGACTCGAAAATTTCGTTGAACGTGAAAGCCGAGGTAAATAGAGTGAGCTGTCTCTGATTCCAATGTGCGCTCTGAACTTCATCCTGGCTTTCGCACACAAAATTTTCCGCAAAGTCTATTTGTAACAGGCCCTCAACGCATAATTGGTCACTTTTAGCTCGTTGACAGTCGATATTAAAAGTATCCGCTTGTTCGCGCTTCACGTAAGAATGTTTGAAAAAATGTGGTGTCAAAGCAATTATGTGGACAATAAGATCCGATAAGGTTCCTTTTTTATCGTGAAGCTCCACGCGCTTATTATCAAGGTTCTTTTTCCAAATTTTCCATGATACATTTTTAGTAAGTGAGGTTTCTCCAAACAGCGAATTAAGTTTTTCAATTGAAATAGCAGGACATGAACCACATTTTGAAAACCAGCAATCGATCGTCGGTTCAGCACAGAGGAATTGACGCACGAACCCATTATCATAATTTGGTACACTTGGTACGACTTTATGCAGAGCATCGACAGCTTCAATGTAATTTGAATGATATGAGCACAAGCAGACATTATGAGGGAGATCGTTTATTTTCCAAATGTTCTCTGGCCGTAGTTTTTTGAAGTGAGCAAGACTGCAGATACCTGAAAGTAAAAGATAAAAGGGCAACGATTTGTATATTAATGCATAATTTTTAAATGGTTTTAGATACCTTTGTTTGCATTTTTTCTCTCTTCGACAAAAACGGAAAACTCTTCTCGCAATGACAAGACCATGTGCCTCTTCGGTACAATTACTTGACTTGCAGTTGCCGGATCAGTAAGGAATCGAACATCACGCGCTTTAGGTGAAACTCTTGAAATATCATCTCTTTCGAAAAACTCTCGGACAGCGCCGTTGATTTCAACAATTAATTCATTTGAACACACCTTTTTTTGTGGAGATGATGTTAAAATATTGACTAATCCATTTTTTCAGCATCATCCAGCTTCGAAAACATTTGTTTGTTACAAAACTGCCTGCTTTCGCTTAGGAGTGTTAGGGAGTGCCTTGGAAACTTTTCTAATAGCTTTTCCAATAGTTTGCGGGCAACTGTAAGACTTTGAAACAATGTCGTTCAAGCTCGTTGTTTTGCAATTATTATCGGCTGCGCATTGACATTTTTTTTTTCATTTTAACACGTTCTCTGTATGCTTTGGCTCGAGCGCGGTCAGCTTCACGACGACTTTTGATGATGTTTTCACGTTCTTCGAGAGGCAATTTACTTTCCTTTTGTTTCTTTCGCATTCTATATTCCTTCTGAGCAGCCGCTTGCTTTTTTTTTACATTTTCGTATTTATCAGTCGTTTTCAATTTTAAAAAGTAATTTTTATTGACTTCGGCTTTTGCCTTTTGTTTCTATGTAAGAGAAAACGAAATTAGAAAAAGTGCGGTAGAATGTCTTATAACGTGACGCATGTTTGATCATCCTTATTTTCACAGAAATATCATTTTTTATAAAATTTTATTAATGTAGCCTAGAAATAGACCAAAAGCACTAAGAAAAATTATGCAAATATAATTGATAAGATTCTTGAGAAACTTGAAAAAAAAAAAAATATTTTTTGATCTTATAACGTGACGCCTAAATAAGGATTTTTTTCTCACAAATATCAACCAACTGCGATAAAGCTATTTTATATTAATTACTATACTATGCTATGCTTATGCATAAACGACAATGCCTTTTACCGAATTAAATTAAAATAACACAATAATATATCAATTAATCAATAATATTAACCTTTTTTGAACACGGACAAGTTTTTGCCATTTTGGACTGTTGGATCGAAACTTAAAAAAATATCAATTGTCAAGCTATTGGCGTTTACTTTTGTTTGACATTCGTTTTTTCCAACACGTCATATTCTATTCTTCCATTTGATAACCATGTGAACACTTACTTCAGGAAAAAAAATTTTTTTGCTTGGTTTCATTTCCCATAGCCGCGACCATATAAACTTGTAATCTAATAAAAATTTGCAATTAATACATGTCAAAATCAGAGTAGTTGCCGCCTTAATATAATTCAAAGTAGCTTATCAATCACTTGTTTTTAAGTAGTATTTCAACTACTTCATATATAATTCAATAAAAACTATTTAGAATTGAAGTGGATGCCGCCTTAATATTATTCAAAGTAGTTCATATACTGGTTTATTTTAAATTAGTTTTTTTATTAGTTGTTTTTAAAAACAAGTTAGCTTGTTCCTATAGGGTAGTTGCAGCTGCCCATGTTGTAGATGTTTTCTCTGCATTTGATTTGTTTCTGCGACCGATAGAAAAAACTATTTTGAATATGACGAATTTATATGGTTTGCGGAAATACAAAGAAGAATGGGAACAAATAGATATGGATACTCTACATGCGTACTTCGGATTGATACTACTTGCTGATGTGTATCGTTCGTATGGTGAATGTGTTACACAACTCTGGAATGAGAAAACCGGTCGACCAATATTTCGAGACACAATGTCACTGAAAATGTTAAAAAAATTCATGGATGTATCAGATTTGACGATAAAGAAGAACTTAATGCCAATACTGCTTCTGTCCGTGATAAATTGGCACCGATACGCACCATATATGAAAAATGGAACCATAATTTGCATCTTGTATACATTCTAGGTAAAAAAAAAATAAAGATTTGGATTTTGGCCTATTCAGCTACCTGTAGCGGGATTCCCAAACATCTTAACTTCGATTACGTTAACGTTAACTGGCCTTAGCTACAAAAATTGTTAACTCGTATTCCCAAACTCAACCTTAGATATTTTTGTAGATAGCTTTGACAGTTCGTTAACAATATCTTAACGTATCTGTAGCTAGCTTAACAACGTATTTTAAGACGTTGTTAACCATACAAATGCCAACGTTAAGCGTAAAACAAGGTTTTTTTTGTGAAGTTTTGACTTAATATTTTTAATAAAGATCCAAATATTTATGTCAGCATGTTCCTTCGCTGCTTCGGCTTGCATCTTTAAGCAAAAACAAACATTAAAACACATCTTGTTGCAAAAAACTGTGTACTCATCGATATAGCTTTCGCTTGTTAAGTTGCTATAGTTGCAAACTGTATGCACCGTTGGATTGGAGAGCAAAACGTTGGGCACCGTTGAAGTGGAGAGCAAAACGTCATTTTCGTCTGACTCCAAAGCGATTTGCAAATGCTATACCAAAAATAACTTATGAAGAATACTTCTAATAAATTGTTATATAATATAGCTACCTCTTCTTCCGGAATGCTGTCAGCGCAGGTGCTGCTCCCTTCCACATATTGCGGCCCAAGGATGCCCAACACCCGCATATCCAACTCTGTGAGCGACGATAGGGACAAGGGCTTCCCACCCGTCGAGGCCATTTGCTTCCTGCGCTCTCGCGCCTTTACCGACGTCCGGCATTTGAGATCACGCCATGCCTATAATGAAAAAATTACTTTTTAAAATAGATATTAGACTTGCATACTATTTTGCTTACCATACAGTGCCACAAATTTCCCTTCTGCCAAACCAGTATTGGCCACGAAGAAGCCCAGCATCAGCTTATATTGCTTAGCTGTTGCACGGCTGCTTCTTTTTTTTGCTGCTTTCATTTTTATTTTTGTTTGATTGTTTTGCTTTGTTTTTTTATTTATTTTACCCTTCTTGAAATTTTCGCAAATTTAAGCTGTCAAATGCCAATACTGTCATATTTTCAATATTTGTTAACAATGATTACGCTAACTTTATTAATGCAACTCTTAGCAAATATTGTAGCTAAGCATAGGTTTGGGAATACGGCAGTTGTTACTGCAAGCTATAAACGTTGTTCGTTAACTTTAGCGATTGTAGCACGTTAACATTTTGGGAATCCCGCTACTGGTATGTTTACAACACGCAAATTTATATTGGTCGCAATCGCAACGCCGCTCCAGAGCTCAATATTGGACGGCGTGTTGTTTTGGATTTGATAAATGGGCTGTTGGAGAGGAATATCACGTGCGACCACTTCTTCACATCTTATGAACTGGCTGAAGAGTTACATAAACGCCGAATGACTATTCTGGGCAATATATGGAAAAATAGGACCGAAAATATGAGGAAAGAACCTGTGTATTCGAGCGTTATTGTATATGACCACAAATTACAAGCCATTTTACTGTCGTATGTGCCTCGGCGTTATAGATATGTTTCACTGCTCAGTACATGGCACAATGCCGTCGTTATAAGTGAAAATGCTGAGAAGAAACCGAATCTAATTCAGGATTATAACAAAACCAAGAGTGGCGTGGACACTATGGACCAGATGGTGGCTACCTTCACCTGCAAAAGGAAAATAAATCGGTAGCCAATGACAGTATTTTGCAACATGTTGGACGTGAGTGCACTGAATGCATATATAATGTATATTTCGCTATTTCCGGCTTGGAAAACAACAAAACCAATAAAAATATACGTCGTCGAATATTTATTGAGGAGCTTTTAATGGCTGCTGTTCAAAAACACATAGAAAGCGGAAATCTCAGCCTTGAAGGCTCAATATTGAAGCACTACCGGCGATTACCTATTTGCCAAAAACTACGAAACGCGGCCGTTGCTGCATATGTACATATAAAAGCAACAAAAATTTGTATTAAAATCGTTGTGATAATTGTAAGAATTATGTTTGTAATGATCATCATTATGATATTTGCGAAAAATGCGCTAATAAAGGCACATAGCCACAAAAATTAGCATTTTTGACATTTTTCTCTTTCAAATTTTCATTACTTATAAATGTATTTTTAAAATTTAAATTTATGAAAACAATAAAATAGAACTACAAAAATATAAAACAATCATTTTTTTTTATTTTTAAAAAGATTTTCTTAACTTTTTTTTTAATGTGTATCAAATTGATACAATAGGACCGATTCGATGCATTTCCTCGGGGACCGATGAGGGTTAATATAATGGTTTATATGTAGTAGCGCTGCGTTTTTTAAATACCAAATATAAACTAATATAATGAACTACGTATCACTTCTTCCAACCACAACTGATTGGAGCCTGCCAGCAGACTTAAAACTTTTTTAGCGGTTCAAGCATTTGTATACGTATGCACTGCTTGTAAAGCTCTGAGAAATTCATAAAACGATTCTATTCAACAAACAACACAATGTTGCATTCAAGGTTTCGGCACGAACTAAAGCCACAAGCATAAAAACGTCAGCAGTAACTGAATCATCAATGCATTTTTCTCATACAAAAATGTGAATTTTTCTTCTTTTCTTTTGCTATCTTTTGTGGCTTTAATAAAGAAGTGGCTAAATCCAAAGTTGGATATTCCTTTTATGCACAATATAACTGATATTTTGGAATACATTTTATCTTTGTACGATGAATATTAATGGCTGTATTATACTCTAAAGTGTCCCTCAAAAAACGTTAGCCTTGACCTTGAAAAAATTTGTGAAAATACCAACATACAAACCGCGCTGTAAGACCTTATTCTACGTCAAAGTATTGGAATTGAGTCATAGAAACATTTGACAGAAAATGAGCTAAATTGTGCGTCATCTTGGTAAAGATATCTTTATAACTTTGCACGTAAGAGAAGAAATTTTTAAGTTGTGTTAGGCTACAACTATTTCAAAATTGTTGGCATATTGCTTGTTTTGACGAGACTTTAAAAGAAGTGGAGCAATTCCATATGCATGTTAAATTCTTAAAATGTTCCAAGCTTACAACACAAAAAGACGATATTTTTTCTTAGAAAATATTTGTTATTTTAATTATAACACTGTGCGACAAATTTTTCAGGATGAAATGATTTAATCACCCAGCAAAAGAAGACATATGAAGTTACTCAAAATCACAACAAGTTTGGTGAAGTTAGCCAAACATTTTTTAAGTTCAAGTGATTTTTTTTAAGATTTATTTAAAAATTCTATTACTTTTGTACTGATTGTAACTTGAAAGAGGTTGAAAATTTGTTCATACTTCCTACAGCAAAGATGTTCTTATCTTTATCTATTACTTTTCAAAACAAACTATGGTTAGAACCACATTGACAACTTTTTTGTATTTTTCGTATATGTAGCACTGAAAATTTTGTATTTAGTTCCAAATTTAGAACTGTTATTTTCATAAAAATTTACAGTGCAAGAACTGTTAGTGTTGGTGGTTCGTATCCAAATTCATCACTATCATCAAAAATGTGACGAACATTTTAGTTTCAATACTATTCAACGTAATCAAACAACACCTCAATAAATTTTCACTTATGTCAAGTAAATAATAACAGTAGTCTTATACGGGAAAAATTTGTTACACGTTTCTGTGTTAACGCTACAAGTGTTTTTCAAGTGTGAAAAATTATATAAAAATTCTAAATAAGTTCAAAGAAAGCCTTATTTGTATAGTATGCCCAGCAAAGTTGTAGAGCAAGTCAATTAGAACTACTTTTCTAATACTTCATACTTCTTCCCAAGGAAGTATGAACCAGTAACAACCAGTACAAAAATAATAGAACCTCCAAAAATTTTGAAAATTTTACTGAACCTCAGTTAATTGAACCTAAAAAATTGAGCCTATAAAAATAATGTTTAGCTTACTTCAATAAACCTTTCGTCGATTTAAGTACCAACATATGTCTGCTTTAGCTGGGTGCTTAAATCATTCCATCCTGAGACAATGGCCCGGAATTTGTCACATAGTGTAATTGGTAAGAAATAAAAATCTGTACAAATTTTTATGTATATCTTAGACTTTGTCCGGTAAAAAAAAAATCGCCACTTTTAAATTTGACATTTAAATTTTTATTTTGCAAATTTAAATTTCATGCGAATAGTTTACAGAAATTTTTTTTGCTTTCTAACAAAAAACCTAGAATTTATGATTCAATAACCTTATTATAGTACCATGGTAGTGCTTTTAAAAACCACAAAAAAAAAGAACACTTGAAGCACGTCATAATAAAAAACTGCCGACTATTTTGAAATCGAAATATCTGCATTAAAATTAGAAAATTGCCGCCAAAAATTAATTTCCGTTTAATTTTAACAAACAGTATATTACATGATACAACAATTAACAAAGGAGCCTTGATAACTACCTATTTTCTCAAACCGTAGACAAACACATCCAAAATCAACACAACGTTTAATTATTCATCGGGTTTGCTGCTAATTCGTTTTCTCTTTTTTTCTATGCATTTTTGACAAATGCTGGTCGACAAAAAAACTGTCACTCCTACCTTGTAAATTATTATATCATGGTATATTATTAAAAAGAGGAAAAGAAGGAAAGAAGAAAACAACTGTCATATGTTATGTCATAACAAAAATATTTAAATGTCATAATTTTTTTCAGATTTTTTGCTATATAAAATCGAGTGTATATAAAGACGATCTAAAGACGATCTAATATATCTACGTATTAACGTAGATTAACGTATTACGTAGATACGTATTAACGACACTCAGGGAAAAAACTGTCTAAAATCAAGAAAAACGGTAATAAATCAAGCCCATCCGTTGATGAAAGTCTGTTAAGTACGGAAAATCTTAAGCCAAGAACAAATTCTTATTTTTATACCAATAATGACGTTTTGTTTTAAGACCGTTTTGGTATATTTTTTAGAACATATATTCTAAAATGTAGCCCTTCCGTTCTTAGTTCAAGCTTTAGAGAAGCCTTTTTAAGAATGTTTTGTTCTTATTTTAAGAATGTTCTGAGATAGATTTAAGAACATATAATCTTGATTTAAGATTTAGTAATACTTACTTTTTAATTTTCGAAATTCGAAATTCGAAATACTTTTTCACCCTACAAACGAAGTAAGAACAGTGCAAGTTATGTTAATGTTTATAAAAATATTTAATTTTATTATAAAATAAATAAATAAAGGAATAACATTCATTAAATATATTTCATTCTTACATACGTTTTTCCATTATTTATACAATATAAATGTAAAGGGGGACTTGTGAATTCGGAAATATTTTTGATATATAAGATGTCACTATTGAAACCTACTTCATAGGACTGAAAATGTTTACAAAAATTGTTTACAAAAATTTTGTAGCACAACACATAAATACTGTTATTTTGATACAATAAGTTTTTTATTTTGAAAAGTTCAAAGATAGAAGTCTTAATGGCTAGGTAGAAGCTTTTTTTATAAAGCGTTCCTTTGAACATTACTTCATTTAATATTTCCAAGTTTTTGAAATTAATACCGTCTTCTTGCACTAATTTAGGAAAATAATTTTCTTTCGTTAAGTCAACTTTTTGAGAAGAATTAATATGAAAAATTGGTTCAACAGAGCTTTCATGGTCAAGTAAAAATTTTGAAAACTTTATCCCAGACTTAATAGCTAGTGAATAAGGTGGATTCACTCTTGAGGTAATATTGTTGAAATACATTTTAGCCTCTTTATGCTTCGCTTCAAAACGCATACTCCAAAGGTATCTGAGTGGTCCAATTTTTTTTATAGCGGTGGCATAATGTACGAGAAAATGGTGTTTAGGCTTTAATGGACAATACAGTTGAGAGTACATTGAATGATGCTTTTCTATTAAAGATTTTAAGGTAATCAGTTCGTCAACTAAATATTTGGGCCTTAACAGAAATCTATGATTTCTAATAAAACAGCTAAAAGATTCCAGTGTGGATTATTAAGTGGGATAAGATCTCCAATAATCAACGGTAAAAAATGGACAAAGCAACCAACTTCACTTGCCGTCATTTTTAAGTTAAATCTTTTTAGCCTTCCAATATCCAATGCAATAGAATTATTTCCAATTTCTCATTCTCCAAATTGAAATAATTGTTTTCTGCTGTTAATATTTCTCAACGTTAAAATTTTATCATTTATCAACCCGAGTAGTACAATGCATACATCATATATGCAAACTCCCTCATATACGTCGTGCATAAAGCCGAAAGAGAAGTTTTCCGTTACTTGGAAACTGCTTAAATTTTCAAAAATACAAAAACTTTTTACTCCTGTTTCACGGTAGTCATTTTTTATTAAGTCGTTTCGATAGTTACTCTGGGTTCTTAAATGCTCCTTATTTTCTGAAAAATCACACTGCATTTGATCCTTTGTTCTTATGCAAGAACGACAATATTTTTTCGAATTGAATGATTGTAGAAAACCTAATATGCTATTCACAGCTAAATTGTCTCCTACAACTACGCCTAAAACAAAATGGACTTTTCGTTTTAAAGTGTCGGTTACAATTTCGAATCCATTCTCTAATTGTTTTAACTCTTCCACTAGGTGAAAAAAAGCCTTTTCGTTTCCATTACTCTTTAAATTGGTGCTCGATATAAAGGCTGCGTGGAAAATGTATTCCAACTTTGACAGCAAATGCTGTGGCATGGTAGGAAAATTGAAATAACAGCCACAAATTGAATATGTTTGGCTTCCAAGTGGATTGTTTATTTGGAAGTCATCAAAATAGAGGGTATACGGAATCACAAAATCGGACTGAAACTGTTTCTTTTTGATTTTAAAAACTTCTCCACTTGCAAAATTGCATAAAATGTTGTCTTTTGAGTATTTTTCTGTATTTTGTAAAGTTTCGTCTAAAAGATTAGGTATTTCAAAAAGCGATTGGCATAATGGCATAATGTAAATATTTTCGGATTTTGGGCCTAAGGTTGGATTACCATGATGAGTCATTTCGGAAATTGAATTATTGATTGTTATGCATTTTGGATCTTCGTACAAATTCAAATCTTTTAGTATTTTAAACAGTCTGTATTCAGATCTTATATCTTGAAATGGGTCTTTACAAAAATTTAATAAACATTGTAAATCATCATGTATTTCGTGAGCATTCAATAAACATTCTAGTGCATTAGATATTGATAGAATGAGAGATGAAATCATATTTTGAATTTCGATTACTTGTTTTCTAGGCATGAAATTTTGTTGATGTAAGCTTAAAGATAATCTTACGGCTTTTCTTTTTAAACTTATAACTGATTGCAAATCAGCCTTGTTTTTAGTTAAAACACAATCCATAGATAATTTCGGTTTAGTTTGCAAGTCAACAATATTTTCAATATCAGTTGAAGATATTTCAGTTGGACGAACACAATTTGAAGATGAAATGGATTCATTAGGTGTTTTAACAAGTTTGTGTTGTTTTTCTAAATGTAATCGAAAATATGTAAAATTAGAAAATGTCATATAACAATTATCTTCAACGCAGCGTAGCTTAAGAAGTTTGGTTGATATTAAGTTGATATTAATTAGCTTCTGAAAATTTTTGTAGGCAACGAAAACATGTATACATATTGCGAACTAATTATTATTTAAATAATCAATAAGGGAAACAATATTAGCCGATTTTGAATCATAAACGGTATTAATTTCATAAAAAAAAATTTGTATAAAAACCCAAGGCAAATGACATGTTTGTGGATATTTTAAAGAAAGCGTTTGTAAAATTTTATAACATATATCTAACCTTTCAATAAATGAGCTAAATTTGTATAAAACGTTATTGAAATAAATGCAAAAACCTTTTATAATATCATCGGAAACTCCTTCAACAATGAGAAATGGCTGCACGGTTAACCCAGCTGAATAATATCTGTTGATAACATCATCAATTTGCTTCTGATAGTCATTAATTGATACCAATCTCAAAACGAAACTTTCTTGTGCATCAATTATCGTTGCCTTCTTATTGCGTTTTCCAAAATTGTTTTTAAACCGAGCTGAAGACGGTAGAACTGCATTGAGAAGTGTAATAAAAATGTAGTCATAGACATCTGAAAAGCAACAGTTGCATCAAATAAGATGAAAATCCTTAAAAATTGCTGAAACTTTATTACCTCTATTTGATGACGATTTTTCTATGGATAAAAGCTGTTTGCAGTACTCATTATGAATTTTAATTGAATAGTATTGCTGAATTTTTTCTTTAAATTTTTCCCATTTGGAATACAGCAAATGCTCCTTTGATGGGAACATTAAACAGAAGTCAATATTTATCTGAAATTTTAAATATAATTTGTTACATAATAAAGGGACAAAATTTCAAAACTGTTACCAATTTTGGGGCCCTGGAATCTAATAGTTTTGGCCAAGACCGTAAAAATTCGTAGCTTTCCATTTCTTTTAAATCCTTTTGTCGCATGCTAAAAGATTTCTTCCATTTTTCGCAAACTTCTATCCAATCTGAGCTATCCCTACTTAAAGAAGTTTTTAGTGCTACAGCAATGGATTTGTCAACTTCTGCTGCATGCATGAAATTCGACGAAGATGTGTCGCCAGTTTCTTCAATTTGGTTATTCTGTACCGGAGAAAGCCCTGCACCTGATATGCTTTTATTGCCGACTGAGCTGTCCAATTTTTTTCGTTTGCTTCGCTTGTTTTTATATTTTGCAAAAAGCTTGCCACCGGGATTGTTTCTTACCTTTCTTGCTATAAAGTAATACTCCTATGAAATAATTAACTTAAAATTTAAAATATCTAATATTAAATTTGAATATTATTATACCTGGACATCTCTTTCGGTTGGGAAAACTGAACATATCTCGTTAACCAGATATGGAAAGTCATGTGCCTTAAGCGTGATGTTATTTAAAACTATTTCTTCAACAATAATGTTAATAATATCATCCCTTAAACTGCTTGTCAGGGCTTTATTCTGCTTATAATGCTCCAAAATACTTACTCCTCTGGATGTCTGCATCAACAAAGCAGCCAAATCCTTTAGTTGTTATAAAAACATTGGTTAAAAAATGTTGATATAAAAGAATTAATTCTCACCTTATTGAGGAACTTTCCCAAATGTGAAGGGTTTGTTGACAATGAGTCAGGGGAAGGGCTTGATGAAGTCTTGCAATTTTTTAGCCAATCCTCGACCTTAGACGGCATCGAAATCGTTTCGTCATCAATCCCGAACTTCAAAATTATATTATTATTAAAATTGGTTATGTTTTTTTCTATATGACAGTACCTTCAATTTCTTCCACGCAAACAATTTTTCACGAAACTCCACGCGAAGTCCAAGGGGTGGGATTGCTTCTCTTAAATCATCATTTTTCAAATATTTCAAGCTTCTATACGAAACTTTAGCAGCTAAAATATACTTTTACCATAGAAGCAAAGGATTTCAATAGTTTTGTATAACAAATACTTACCCTTTAAATAATCAAAAACGCCATCCAAATCAAATTCTTTCAGCAAATCTTTAAGATTTGCCTCATCCATGTCCACAGAGGCTTCATTTTGTAGCGATCTTTGCACCTCTCCTTCAGAGCATTCAAATGCTGATGTTTCAGCATAGATCTCTTCCTGCGCAGGCGCTTCGTTTCCACTGTTTTCAATCATTTCCACGATAGGATTTGGATTGTCTTCAATTATTTCCAGGTTAGGATTTTCATCCACGTTTGGTACATCCTGGTTTGAGGTAGTCGTAATTAGCACCCAATTACTCACAAGACCACTATCATCAATTAAGTCATTATTTGTTAAGTTGAAATCTTCCATTTTTTACTTTTATTTTATTTATTCACTTTTATTTTAAAAAGGCGTGCGCACATCACGAAAGAAAATCACAATTGAAAAAATGTACAGCGCGTTCTTATGATTAAGATTTTATGGGCTTAGTTTAAGAATTTTTTCTTGTATTAAGATTGGTTCGGTATAAAATCAAGAATGCATTCTCAATATAAGACCGAAAAATTTCAAAATAAGATTTCATAATCTTTAAACAAGAATTTCGATTTGATTTAAGACTGTCAGTATTATAATAAGATTTTTTGGTCTTAAATTGAGACCGCGCTGGTCAAGAATCTACCAAGGTTAAAACAAGTACACCTAAGCTTAATTTTAGAACGCGATTTTTCCCTTAGTGTACGTTTTGAACTAACAAAAAGATTTTTGTTGAATTGTTATATTTATTACTGTGGACAATAAAACTCAAAAACGGCAAAGTTAAACGACGACAAGTGAAAAGAGCGATTCTGAGATTGCTCAAGAAAGTTGTTTCTGTTGGCAAGAGTAAGGCTATGTACGTAAAAATTAAGCACAAAACTAAATCAGAGTTTTTCAAATTGAGCAAATAGTGGAACATTTTAAATTTCAGTAGTACCACTGTTCATAAATAGTAGTACAATTAAAATTTCTATAGTACGGAAGACATTAGAGTAGTTCACGTACTAATATACTGGTTTCGTATTTATTGATAAAATAAAACGTCCGCGGACCACTGGGTCCTGCTTGTTATATATAAAACAGGAGAGATCAAAAAGTTTGAAACTGCTAGTTCATTTAGCCTGCAAAAAAAAAGTAAAGTTTTTGTTCTATTCTATTTGTTCTATCTATTGAAAAACTAATGAAACAGAAGTGTTGCCACATGGATATAATAAAATATGTCAAGGCTTTTCACATGACCCCAACAATTTGTTAAAAGGTCAATTCAAGAGTAGATTAAAACCGATCTATGAGTAATTAGATCTATGAATATTAGAGCACCCATATGTTACTTTTTCTGATTTTCTTCGCTCCCCGTCCATTTTCCGTTAGATTGAAGCTAAAAAATAAGATTTGCAAAAAAAAACTGGACACCGATAGTGGAAAAAAACCAAGCCCATTGGGATTTTATCCCCAAAAACGGTCCAAAAATGGTACATGGCTTAATTACTCTATAACTCTTTAAATAATAGTTTTACGCTATTATATTATATAAACATTTTAATGCACAAGAAAAAGACAATTTTTTTTTCATAAACAATGTTGACCTTGGAATGACTCTTCATGGTGTTTTAAGTGATCCAAGTCACAATTTGGAGGTAACTTATTTTTTGAACGACCCTGCTAAATTTTTGGAGTGTGATATTTCTGTAAAATTAACATCACGCTATGAAGTATTAAATTAAGTTTATTCCAAAGCTTACCGTTTTTGAAAATATTGATCTTTAGGGGAGTGAGAGTGTTTCAAAGGTTTTTTCATGTCTGATTTTCTTTTCTCCAAGCAAATTTTTACAGAGATTGGAGCACAATTATAACATTTTCAAAAAAACTGTATGCCGTTAGTGGAAAAACCCAGTGCCCCGTAGTTTAAGGCCTAAAAAGATGAATTGAATTTGATACTATACTGCTAGAGTGCAATGTACCTGGTTGTGAACACTATATTGCTGCGTAGTTATGGAAACACAAAACTCTTAGAAAACAAAATGGAAGAAAGAGAAACATCATGTTATGGTGTTATTAGTAATTTAATATAAGATCATTTTTCCAGATTTAATTTTAATGGGCGTTATATTATTTAAAATATTTTAATAATTGTGATTTTGAAAATATTTTTGCTGGCAGATCCTTGTAATGCTGCTCCAATGAAGGATAAACTGTTTTTGCTCCTCCTGATGCGTTAAGACAGCATTAAATCTTGTTATTAGCACAATTCCACGTTCCGCAATATCATTCACAACTAATAATTTTTTAACAGTTGCTTTTGAAGCAACGTAGCTTGCATTTTCCTCCCATGTAGTCGGATCAGTCTTAAAAAAGTGTTTAGTTTCGGTTGTAATTTTTTCATTTAAATTAGCATTAATAAACAAGTAAGTGTTGTGTAACGAACCTCCTTGCGTTACAACCTTATTTGCTGAGGTATCCTCAGCGGCTGTCCAGGGTCCGTATACAAGAATTTGTATTTTGGAGGTATATTCGTCGGCCCTTGCTGGAGGATTCCGACGAAGAAGCAATGGCCGTAGGGCCGTCTTTTGCTGGTGAAGCCTTGGTGGCTGTCGATGAATTTCGGTGGCGATTTGCCTAGTGGTGGCAGAATCGGCTGGCAACCATTTGGTGGGTTGCTTGGTGTTCTTCGCTTGTTGTTGGGCCCTTCACGGGAGGGCAGTCTGGCTAGGAACAAAGCTAGTACTATTGGCGTTGGTCACTACGTGATGGCGTGACTGAACCCTCCTCAGCCTCATTGTCGTACCCCTTGGTGGTACGATTTTACCGTCTTCTCTTCCTATGCGAGTGTGTGCTTGTTGCTGTGCACTCGTTGCGTGTGGCTCTCTGTCTGTCTGTTTGTCGGATACTCCGGGGTGAGTATGGCTTGTGTGAAGCGAGGATGAGAGTGACGACGATATAGAGAAAGATGGTGAGAATGGCGATGGTGAGAATGATATGGTTACCGACATGGTGTAAGAAAACCAGGTGGAAGCGAATTTTTCACCACACTTTAAATTGCCCCTGGTCTGTCAAAAATTCTGACAGGGAGAGAGCAAGTGTTGATTAGTGTCAAATTTTATTGGCTGCGTTCAGCAGGTACAACTTTTGTGCAATCGGTTAGTGTGTGTCTGCTGAACGAAAAAATATCAGTGTCTTATCACAACATGTAAAAATGTCTGTCTTTCGCCGCACTTTATATTTTTGATACATTTGCTCAACGTATTGAGTATTTCCAGTTAAAAATTTGGCTTTTTTAGAGTAAGTGTGCTTTTATAACAAATGAAATAAATAACGCAAAATACAACGAGAAAACACAATTTTCCCACATTTGATCACTTTTAAAACAATCGTGTTCACAGAAATAAAAAAGGAACGTAAACTGATGCCTGATCAGAGACACAACATGTTGTACCCATTATACAATTATTATTTGGTTGTTCAGATTTTTGACGCCAACTTACAAGAATAATAGCTTAAACACATTAACACATAACACCATTGCCACATGATTCAATTATTATAAGGTTGCCCAGATATTTGACGTCTACTCACAAGAATGTATACTCTTATTTGAAGAGGAGAGCAAAAGAGCAATTTTGTAAGGACATAGAAATCACGCAGTTGCCGGAATATCATACTTTTTCATAGTACAAACCAATAAAGATACATTTGACTACTACTTTTTGAAATACTTGCTTGTGTTGAACCAAAATATTATGAGCATTAATAATGTTATGGTCACATTTTAGACGTAAAATAATATTGGAAAAATAAAACTTCTGAATGTTGTACGCATTTCATACAGAGTTTGTATGAATATTTTTATTACATATATGTTTTTTTTTATATTTGAGTAAAAATAAGTAAAAATAAGTAAGTAAGGGGAACAGGGGGCGAACCTTCACATGGCAACGTGTCTGACCGCCTCAACCTGGCGAGGCCAGCATTATCCATGTCGAAATCGTCTCAAGTCGACTCAAACCTCCAAGTGGTGTTCCCTGGGCAACGGCGAACTGGCATCCGTCAGTTTGACGGCTAATTTGAGCGGCGGGTCGATCCATAGACCTTAAACATGGAATGTGCGCAGGGTTTGGGTCCCGCCACATTACTACTGCCCAATGAAAACTAAACCAGCCTCGGATAAGAACCCCAATTACGTTGACGACCACCGCAAACGAAAAACGGACAATGATTTACGGATATGCACCTGGAATGTCCGGACCCTTTATAGGGAAGGTGCCATTATCCAACTGGCGGAAGCCCTCAAAACAATACAATCTGACATCACCGCCATCCAGGAAATGCGATGGAAAGGGCAAGGCTGCTCTAAACAAGCACACTGCGATATCTACTACAGCTGCCATGCGGAGAAGCGCGAATTCGGATGTGGATTCGTCGTTAGCCGGAAACTACGCCACCTTGTTTCCCGGTTCACACCTGTGAACGAAAGATTGGCCACGATCCGCATCAAGGCAAAATTTTTCTACATAAGCCTTATTTGCGCGCACGCCCCGACGGAGGAAAAGGACGAAGCCGTCAAGGACGCTTTCTACGCTAGTCTTGAGGACGTATATGACCACCTTCCGGTCCATGACGTGAAAATAGTCCTCGGCGATTTTAATGCGAAAGTCGGAAGGGAAGGCATCTTTGGCCCCACTGTCGGTCAGTTCAGTCTTCACGAGACCTCCACAAACAACGGTCTAAGACTGATCGACTTCGCCGCGGCACGAAACATGGTAGTTAGTAGCACCAGATTTAAGCACCTCGACATCCACAAGGCCACCTGGCTGTCCCCGGATCAAAAAACGCGAAACCAAATTGATCATGTTGTAATCGACGGAAGGCATGCCTCTAGTGTTCTAGATGTGCGTACATTTCGGGGGGTCAACATTGACTCCGACCATTATCTTGTTACAGCCAAGATCCGCATGCGATTATGCAATGCCAAGAACATACGCACAGGAATGCAACGAAAGCTAGATGTCGCTAAGCTGCAATTACAACGGACTGCCGAAGCCTACTCCGCTCAACTCTCGGTTAAGCTCAACCAACCAACCTCTGGACTCGACGACGCCGGCGGACTTTGGGCGCATATATCCCACTCCATGCGCGCTGCCGCTGAAGAAGTCATTGGTTTCCGGCGCCCGCAACCTCGGAACCAATGGTACGATCAGGAGTGTCGCATCGCGACTGCAGTAAAAAACGCCGCATACAGAAAAACGCTGCAGTCAGCTGCAACGCGAGCCGTGCGAGAAAACTACCGCGAAAAGAGGAAGGAAGAGAGGCGCCTTTTCAGACGCAAGAAAAGAGAGCAGGAAAAGCGTGAGCGTGAGGAACTAGAGGTATACCAGGGCAAGAAGGATGCACGAAAATTCTATCAACAGGTTAAGCGTCTAACCCAAGGTTTCAAGCCCGGAGCATCCACTTGTAGAGACGAAAATGGAGATCTGAATACGGATACACAGTGTGTGCTTAGATTGTGGAGACAGCACTTCTCCAATTTACTTAATGGCGACGATTCCACCAATGCCGCCCATCGAGAGCACAGTGCAGTGCCACCAATCGACGATGACGGAGTGGAAGTATCACCACCTAGCCATGAAGAGGTTCGAGTTGCTATCCAACGACTCAAAAACAATAAAGCAGCGGGTGCTGACGGCCTGTCAGCTGAATTGTTTAAAACCGGCGGCGATGAATTGATAAGGCGCATGCATCAGCTCATCAGCAAAATATGGCTAGCAGAAAGCATGCCCGACGATTGGAACCTCAGTGTACTGTGCCCTATACTTAAGAAAGGAGACCCTACAATCTGCGCAAGTTATAGAGGTATCAGTCTTATTTCCATCGCATATAAGGTTCTCTCAAGCGTACTGTGTGAAAGATTAAAGCCAATTACAAAAACACTGATTGGACCTTATCAGTGTGGCTTTCGACCTGGTAAGTCCACCATAGACCAGATTTTCACGCTACGACAAATCCTGGAGAAAACCCACGAAAATCAAATTGACACACACCATCTCTTTGTCGACTTTAAAGCTGCGTTCGATAGCCCGAGAAGGGATTGCCTATACGCAACAATGTCTGAGTTCGGTATACCTGCAAAGTTGATTAGACTTTGCAGAATGACGTTGAGCAACACACGCAGCTCCGTCAAGGTAGGAAATGACCTCTCCGAAACCTTCAATACCGAAAGAGGTTTCAGGCAAGGCGATCCACTGTCTTGCGATCTCTTCAACATCATCATGGAGGGGATCGTACGAAAGGCCGGTGTGCATCGTAATGGCACCATTTTCTATAAAGGTGTCCAGCTCCTTGCTTACGCTGATGATATTGATATTGTTGGCAGAACCAAGAGAGATGTTACCGCTGCTTTCGCCGCTATCGAAAAGGGATCAGCCAAAGTGGGTTTGACGATAAATGAGGGTAAAACAAAGTATATGCTGTCTACAAACAAGGGAGCTCGGCGTTTAGACTCCCACGTTTCATCCGGCAGCTATAACTTTGAAGTAGTCAAGGAGTTTGTATACCTTGGCACCGCCATTAATACTAACAACGAAATCAGCCTGGAGATAAAGCGAAGAACAATAATTGCTAATAGGTGCTACTACGGGCTCAGTAAGCAACTAAGTTCCAGAGCCCTCTCTCGATCGACAAAACTAACACTCTACAAGACGCTCGTTCTACCAGTGCTGCTTTATGGCGCTGAGGCATGGGTAGTTTCGCAAACTGACGCAGCCGCTCTGGGGGTGTTCGAGAGAAAAGTTCTTCGCAAAATCTTCGGTCCTGTTCGAGTCGGCGATGACTATCGCATCCGAATGAACCACGAGCTGTATGAGCTCTACGGAGACATTGACGTAGTTCGGCGTATAACTGTTCAGCGACTACGCTGGCTGGGTCATGTCCATCGTATGGACGACGAAGCTCCAGCGAAAAAGGTGCTCGAAGCGAGGGTCGCTGGTCAACGACGACGAGGGAGACCATGCCTCCGATGGATGGACCAGGCTGAGGAAGCCCTAACCGCACTTGGTGTATCCGATTGGAGAAGGCGCGCGCAAAGCAGAGGCGCCTGGCGAGAGCTGATGAGGTCGGTCGAAATCCGGACACGGGTTGTCACGGCCACCTAAGTAAGTAAGTAAGTAACCAAAAGTATAAAAATAGTGCTTTTTACATTTGTGTTTGGGAAAATCAAAAATTTTTACTTTTTTCCTCTTTTGACAAACGAGTTAAGTCAACGCAGAACTTTTTTTTTATATTATATATAAAACTATATTTTATAGTTAATGGTTGTGTTAATATGTGTTCTAAGTGTTTCGTGATATAACCATTGTCATTTTTTCAAGAACGTAAAAATATTTTTGACGTAGAATTACGTCTTACAGGACGTTTGTCATTTTTGGGGGTCTTTTCCACAAAATTTTTTCAAGCACATCCTAACGTTTTTGCAGGACACTTTGGAATATACTTACAGCCTTTAATATTCATCTTACAAAGATAAGATATATGTCAAAAATCAGTTATATCTTATATCTATATAATAAGAAAAATCATGCATTGATGCTTCAGTTGCTGCTGACGTTCTTATCGTTGTTGCTTTTGTTCGTGCCGAAATCACGAACGCAACATCGTGTTGTTTCTTGGAATGAATTGTTTTACAAATATTTCTCAGTAACGGCTTGTATTGTTGTTGTTATTTATACGAATGTAAAATTTACATTTATGTTATATATGCATATCAGCTGTTTTAATTTTTATCGTTTGTTATTGTTTTTGTTTATCTTCAGCGAGATAAATACAATAAACAATTCAGATGTATTATAGAGATGTGCCGTAGAGCCAGAATGTAGCTACAAAAATGTGTATTACTACTACGCAGGTTTACATATACAGAGAATGCGCATGGTCATTGTGCTATCTAAACTCTATTGATTCTTTAAATATCATAGTAAATTCGAATTATTTATTGAATTTATTTTATACTTATTACACATTACAAATATATTTTGTTTGTTAATATTTTAAATTTTCAAATAAATTTAAGGTATATAAGCTCTTTACTTGGGAAAAATAAAAAATTTTGACAGGTTTTTTTTGCCAATTTAAGAATTCTTTCACATTTTAAAGTTGTTATTACACTGCTTTAATAATATTTTCACTCAAACTATCACAAATTTAACACACGCGACCGCACTACTTGCAACTTGGAAACATAAAAACTTTTCTTAATTTGCAATTCCTTGTAAATTCGTCGTTTTGACGACTTACCAACCTTTTCATTATCCAATATTCGTTGACGCGTGAGGACACTGAGCCAACCGGCCCTACCTTATAATTCTGTCATGCATAAAGTGATACTTTCTGCTGAACTAATTTTTTCGAAACGTCAAACGGCAAACAGCTGTTCGACAATAAATGCTTTTTGTCTCAAATTTATTTTTTTTAGGTTCTGTGAGCACACGTTTCAAGCAAATAGTTTTAATTAAAAGCACTACTAAGCAATTTAATAATTTAGTAATTAATAAATTTATTATTTGGTATATTTATCTGTCAAAATAAAGTAAGCGTAAGCCGCTCAACTGAAGTAGCATAAAATATTTTCGCTACCTAAGATGGCGACCGCTCAGGGAACATGTTGTGCGAGCACTTTATGCAACATTCCATTCAGCCCGAAAGTTGTTCAACAGCTACGTAGCAAATTTTCCACTGAATGCAGCCAATGATTGAAACACGATTGTACCTGCTGAACGCAGCCATTTATTTCTGCTGTTTTTGACAGATACAATTTTTGTGAGAGAGGTGAAAAAAACGCTTTCACCTGGTTTTCTTACACCATGGTTACCGAGTATAAAAAGCTCAGCAACCAATCATGCTCAAGTGGTGGAATACTCGAAGAGAGTGGAACTCGTGTAGAGTACGGTGTGAGACAGGCAGAGAGGAGTGTAAAAAGCTCAACTCTGTGTCTATCACGAAGCGAGGAGGAAAGATATAGGATTGGGACTGGCACCAGAGATAAAGAGATAGGAAACTTCGATTTTGGACTGTGCGAAAGGGATAGCCTTATGTACTTTTTTATGTCATATTGAGCTCAATACTAACACAAAAGGCTCAATACCTCTGCTCAATACTATCACAAACCGCAATTGGAAATCATCTGGGCTGGGCTGTCAGCTGATTTGCGGTTGCACTCACCACAGCGCCATTAAGTTCGATACTGTCAAATTGAGATTCTTTCGTATGAGATTTGTAGCAAAAGTAAATTTACGTATTCGTAAATTCGCCAAAATTGCTCTCAATTGCTCTCAATTGCTTCAATTGTCACCACAGCTACAATTGCGTTTCCAAGAATCTAATCAGAAATTTTTCTGGTTTTTCTGAACAAGATAAGTTTATAAAAGTTTTTTTTAAAACTGTTGTAATTATATTCAATATATTAATACTTCTTTTCTTTTTTAGTTGTCTTCAAATTCATGGATACTCCCAAAAGAAGAGAGTGGAGGAAATGCGTGGCTGGATGCCAAAAATCAGTGGACGGAACTTTCTTTAGGATTCCAAATGGATTAGTAATATAGTTATTATAAGAGTTGCTTTGCTGTGGGCGGTTTTAGTGGCGGTGGAGCCAAAAACAATTCTGGGGCACAGTGGATACCTGCACCTATCTGCTGCCCAAAGAGAAGCCTCGCTACTTAATAGGTGTGGGTTTTGCTGCTGACTTGGTATGGAATATGTGCAAGTCGACCCAAATTGGGGGACATCAGAATTCGTTTTAGAGGTATGGTTCCTTCGGCAAAGTTTCTTATTTTGATCCCTAGAATACGATTTTCACAGAGCATTGAGCGATTTTTAAATCGACCCGCCCTAATATATACATACATGTAGTATATAGTATAATGGTGATATAGGCCTACAGGGGAACCGAACACCAAAAAAAATCGGTAACGCGCCACAATGCATACCTCAAAGGTGGCGTGGAAATGCATATATATCGATGCCTGAATATAAAAGGGCCCTATCTCAATTTTTTTTTCACTTTATAGGAGAATAAAAAGCTTGATATCATACTACTTATAGTTTTAAATAAAAAAATGCGTTTGAAAAAAAAATTTTAAACTATAGAACTTCACTTTTTTCCTTCTCTTATTGAAATAGCGCCTTTTGAGATACGCCCTTTCTATATTAAGGCATCGATATTTAATAATAACAGTGTTTTATGAAAAGCCCCTTCATATTCCATTAAATAAAAAACAAAATTAATACTAAATGGAAATTGGAATTGGATGAAAAATGTTAAAACAACTAGCAACATCATGTTTTATTTAAGCGAGTATGAAGCGACTTTTCATACAAAAGCATTCTTTTTTACAAATCGCTTGGAAAAACACACAGCTATTATTTAATTTATTTATTAATAATAATAAATAATATAAATAAATAATATGACAATATTAATATTTAATTTTACTACATCACAGGTACTCGCACAGGTCTTATGGTGTGACGCCGAATATCGAAGCCTATAAAGAAGTGACACAAAAAGAGAAATTTCTCAATAGGCTCGAAAGTAGTGACAGGTATGTTTCTTATTTTAATATATCCAACACATTTCGTATTCTTATTTTCATTCATCTTATTTTTTTCTAGATTACGCAAACCAACAACAATATTTAATCAACTATATCCAGTTACTCCACTACTAAGAAACATTATTTTTACAAATATATTTTAAAATGCTGTTTATTAAATTTTTATTTAAAAACGCTATTTTTGTAATTTAGATTTAATTATTATTTATCCCAATCATAAAACATTTTCTCCTAGGTGTTGTAAAAGGAACTTTCCGTTTTTAAGATACCTATGAAGACATCTCTTTTTTTTTTATTTTACACTCATGAATATTGACGGTTGATGAACAAATTTGCAAAAAGTTTTTGCACTTTCTCTTAAAAACAGAAACTCTCTTTTACAATTCCCTGGAGAAAATTATTGATCTGATTAAGTTTGAGTTAAGTTTATAATTTATTTCGTTTAATCTTTATCATATTCAAACACAAAATAAACTAGACAAATAAAACTGTAAAAAATACATTTAAAAAATAATTAAGTTTCCAATCATTTCTATAAATTTGAAAGAAAAACCTTCGCCTTTTGAAATATTGAATGTTTTCTCAAAAAGTTACATAAAACTTGCTTTCATTGTAGAAATAATTTATATAAAAAAATGCGTTTTGACCCCCTTTCTAATAGCTTAAAATTTATTTGCAAAAACTGTTTCAGTTTTACACAAAAATTAATTAACTGTTTCTTTCATTAATAAAAGAAGGGTTCTTCATTTTATATTTTTAACAAAATAGTCTAGCTTTAAATAGTTTATAGATTACTAAAAAACTATTTTCATACCATGTCAATCTATATTAACAGAACTCATTTTTTTTAATTATTAAATTTGTATAATTCATACTTCCCTTGTTTATTTTTAGAATAACCGTGCTCATTTTTAAAATTTTAAAAGAAACAAATATTTTTGCATTGATTTGTTTTTTTATACTTATGCCATGGACAATTTCACCCTACTTTGTGGAACATATAAATTTTTTCAACTGCATCGGAAATTTTGCTTTTGTATTCAATCTTTGTAACTTTCTCTTTACACTTTGGAGCTATACCACAAACTGGAAAAATCTCTAAAGATATTGTAACTAACATACTTTTCTGTTTTTCAGTTGCCTAATAAAAGTATTAAAAAATAAAATGAGCAAGGGAAATTTAATAATTAACAGGAACAAGTTTTGCTAATACAGACATGTCATGAAAATGAAAGGAATATTGGGATATTTTTTTTTTAAATAAATAATTTTGCAGCTGGACTATTTTGTTAAAAATATAAAAACATTTTTAAAAAAATTAATTTCGACAAAAAATACCGTTTATTAATATATTAATTTTTTGAACGACTGATATTGCCACAAAAGATATCATGGAATATATGTTTAGTAATTAGTCGCGTTATATTTAAAGTTATTAGCATAAATTTGCAATCGACCTAAACCACTCAACGCACTAAAGTGCCAAATAGTGCCAATAGATATTTCGCGACCGAAGGTAACGAGCCATTGAGTAGTCAAACTCGTTTCTCATCACCTTCACTCCCGAATTTCTGTTAACATTTTGTAAGCCTCTTATTTTGCTTTTGGAATAACCAAGGATAAACACCGATTAGTTTAAATTTAATAGTTAATTTTTTTTTTTTAATGTCATTAAATAAAAATTTAAATTTCTAATGGTATGGTAACAACTTAAATTAAAACGAAAAACATTTTTATGCTTCAACTTTAACCGGCTCTGGTGTTTTAAAAATTTTATCGCCTTACTTAATTAATTACTCATTTAGCACCTCATTTAGCGTGAATACTTCGTTGATTTTCTTGGCCAGAGGAATGAATTCCATGTTGTTTCTACAGAGTATTGCAAAGAAGTTACAGCCTGGCTCGGAGCCTTGTTGGAAATGCATGCAAAAATTTTTCGAATGTATACGATTTGTGTTCTTAAATGAAAAAAAGAAATTAAATGCACTTGCAGAAATATACGTTATAATAATGGCTTGGGTACGAAATATCCACGACAAATTATCCAAACCAAAATATCCAAAGCTAAAATCTCCAAAGCACAAAATATTCAAAATCTCAAAAACTTAATCGCCAAACCCAAAATAGCCGAGGACAACACCTCCAATAAACTCAATTCATAAATGGTGCAATTTACATTTTTTTAGATTTAGTTAATTTTTTTAAGTTAAAAGTTTAAAATTAAAACTAAATTAATCTAAGCCTAAGTTTACGGCAATGTCAATGTCATAGTTTGTTTGATCCATACAATTTTGTATTCTTTTACAACGATAAAACATCAATTTCAAAGCAATGAAATTATTATGAAAAAAATTCCAAAGCATTTTTGATTGATTTAAAAATTACAAAAAATATGTAAATGTTTGGATTATAATTAAAAAAAAAAAAAAATTTGCTGATTTTGGCTTGGATATTATGATTTTGGATATTTTGTCTTTGGAGATTTTCTAATTTCAAAGAGATATTTCAAATTTTTATATTTTGTAACTTGGAGATTTTTTCTATGGTGGAGATTTTGGCTCTTGAGATTTCGATGCAAGTGATGGGCTGTTGATGAGCGAAACGTACACATTTCCAGGGTGCATTTCATTTCCTCTCTTGTGGTTTTTTATGCATCGGTTGCAAGTTGTTGTTGTTGACGCATAAGGCCAATGCTACCAGTAGAACCACTACGCAAATAAGCTGAGCAAGTGTAGTTGAAGTTTTAATTATTTACACAAATCACTAATTTAATATATTTAATTCTTACTTCTTCTATAAGCAGATGTGAAGCCCCAGTCGATTTGTTTACCTTTGTAATACGTTTATAGAAATCCAAAAGATCACAAAGCCGCGCTGCTATGACACGATGTCCATTTAGATGAATATGTGTTATACCTTGACTTCGTTTGGTCTCTTCTTGGAAAGCGCACTAAATGAAAAACAGTTGTAAATGTTATATTGGGGGTTTTAATTGAAATTATAGAGAACTGAATAAATAAAATAACCCACATTGGGACACAGTTGTTGCTGCGCCATTTGTTGCAATAAATCATTGCACAGATCCCAGCGTTGATCGGTACTTTCCTTGAGTAGGTGTGTAATAGCAATAATGGAAATAAATGTTTGCGTGTCCAACACAAGTTGCTTTTCTGTTGCATTTTGCAGCAAAGCATAGGCACGTTCAGCCTGTAAAACTGATATTGTGTCAAAATTTATCACTTTAGCTTTTTTAACAAAATTACCTGGTAATATTTGGCCATTCCTCGTATGATAGCTGCATAGCTGCTTGATGTTTTCAATTCGATTTCTGGAAACAAATTTTGCGCCAGTTCACCATCTTTCCAGCTTGAAGATTGACTTTTACGACCTGCAGTGCTCAGCTTAAAAAAACGTTCTTCAATTAGCTCTTCGGAAAGCGGTTCACAGTTATAATAGAAACACACTAGTTCCAGCAGACTCTGTTTAATTTCACTGCTAACTTCGATGCCTTTCTGTTTCATCAGGTTGTAGTCGAATACAGCGTTGGTGATTTCTGATTGCATAATAAGATCACGTAAAGCAGTTTCATCAACTTTGTTAAAATCTACACGTGGAGTAAATGCTTTAATTGGTGGCTGTCCCTCAGAGTGCTATAAAAATAACCCTTGAAAGTTTGAAGACTCGGTTTAAATAAAAAAATAACTTACTAAAAATAAATCTTTGCGCTCCTCCATGTTCTACTTGGCAGCTTTGAGTCAAATAGTGCCCAGTTAAAGTGGCATGTGACCAAAATAGATGTAGCATAATAGCGCTTTAAAAGCTTCTAAAGGGGCCTTTAGCTGAATTTCACGTTGTGTGGATTCGGCTAATCCGCCAAAAAATAGCCAATATAACGCGTTGTGCAGGCAAACGTTGACTCTCTACCAAGAACTCCACGTCCGAGTAGTCATTGTTCATGCACAGATAAGCCATTTGCTCCGAGAATCGTTCTACACGGAAATAGAAGGATAATTATTTGCTGTTATTGTTGGTTGAGTGCCAGTGCTCCAGCCGCTTACCAGTCAAATCAACTTCTTTCGAACGCTGCTGCTTCTTCAGTGGTATTCCAGGCAATTTATGATGAGCTTGACTGCTCATTGTACCAAACAATCAATGCACAATATATTTCTAATTAAATTATAATAAATGTTTCCACGAGCAGCCAAAATAAAATTAAGCTAAATTGTAAATTGCACCAAAAATAAACTTGACAGATATGAGGTGAACTCACGTACACAATATGTGAGTTTCACCACTATGCATAAAAAGTGAGGTAAAAAATCAAAAGAGCACAAATGGCCTTGAAAAAATCGAAGTTTCCTATCTCTGCTGGCACGTTCGGCTGGCCACGGTCATGATACAATTATAAGGTAGGCTCACATTTAAATGGCTGCTCAAACAACAAGTTTTGTAACAACAAAGCTGTGAGAACGCTAAACGTCAAATGATAAAGGCAACAACAACAATAAGAAAACTAAAATTCGACCAGCCGATTTTGACATACAGCTTCCATTTTGCTCCAACTTGAGCCTACCTCATAATTCTACCATGGCCACGGTCATGATTCAATTATTATAAGGTTATCCAGATATTTGACGTCTTCTCACAAGAATAAGTATGTATACCCTTATTTAAAGAGGAGAGCAAAAGAGCAATTTTTTAATGACATAAATATCCCGCAGTTGCATGAATATCATACTTTTTCGTAGTACAAAATATTAAATATACATTTGAGTACTACGTTTTCTACTACCTGCTTGTTTTGAACAAAACTTATATTATGGGCTTTTAAAAGTGTAATGGATGCATTTTTGATGTAAAACAATATTGAAAAAATTTGATTTGTGTATGCAAAACACATTTTGCAACGAATTTGTATGAATATTTTTATTATGTTTTTGAGCTTTGAGCTAAAGTAAGTAATAAACAATAGTCAGCTTAGAGGTAAAATTTATTAAAAATATGTTTTTAAATCTGTGATACAGAGTTTTGAAATCGTTTGCTTAACCAAAAGGATGATTATTGTTATTTCTACATTTATATTAGGGATAATCAAACATACTTTTTTTCATCTTTTGACAAAAGATATTTAGTTTTGGTCACACAACGCAGAGAATAATACCGAAAAAAAAACAATATAAAATGAAAAATAACAACGTTAAATTAAAATTCCACAGTGACAAAAGTAGGATTAAGTTTGAAATTTTTGAATCAAAAATGGTATTTTTTAACTTGAACATTAATATCCTTTTCATTCTGAAATTGGTCATTGTTAGAATAAAGTCGTTTTATTTTTCAATACGGAAATCCAACGGCACTGCGAACTTCTGCACATGCTCACTGCCGAACACATACGACGTCTTAAATATCCTACATGTTGAAGGTTTTTTATTTTAAATTATTTAACACTAGTTCGAATTTAAAAATATCACATACTAAGACACAAAGTAATTTGTGATAAATGACTCTTCAATTTTTGAAACAAATTTCCACAAATTATTTTAATGTTAATAAATTTAACTAAAATATTGCACACTTGATTTTTTTAACATAACTACAAGCATGTGGAAAAAGTACTTTAAAAAAAAAACAGCAGAACACTGAAACATACTTTTTTTGGGACGACCACACAACCCTGGCTGTCATTTTTTCAAGAGAGTAAAAACATTTTTGTTTACATAAAATAAGGGTATGTCAAATATCTGGATAACCTTATAATGATTGAATCATGGCCACGGTATGACTGCTCTCTGCTAATGTGACGACTGCTGCTGGCTGCTGCAAATAGTAAAGTCGATGTTGGGGAGCGAAAATAAAAAGAATGACTGTTCGGCTTGGCTGCTTCCACGAGACTGTTTATTGAAACTCAAACTTAAAACTACCTAAAGCCCCATTTCCAATAACGCGTGAGATGCGTTGCGTAAATTGACGCAAATAATCAATGCATGAAAACATACGTAACAGGTTCCAATAACCAGCATGCGTGTGCACGCAGCGTGAAATATTCGAAAAATTGAATATTTCACGCGCGTGAAAATTTGACAGCTATTGAAATCAAAACAGCTGTTCACATTTACACACTTTTAAACAGTGTTGTATAAACTGTTGACTACTTATTATAAGGTAATTGGTACTAGTGCGAATACTTTTTAATCAGAATTGACAAAATGACCTGAAATTATTTTTTTTTTAAATATAAGTGTATAGTTGCGTAATTTGTGTCATATCTTGATTGTTAAAATTTTACGTTCAGTCGAACTCAAACAAAACATCGCAAACAAAATGCTATTTACAAAATTGACTGAGCCGGGTACTGTTCAAAATTATGCTTCGCTAAGCAGAAGTGCGGGCAATCATATGTTCACGCACACGCTCTATTGGAAATTGATTTTTTCACGCAGCTTCCGCAGCGTAAAACGGAACGCATCTCACGCATTATTGGAAATGGGGCTTAAGTGGTGACTGACACCAGAGATGTATCAATACATACAAAGTTATTGATAATACTATTTGTATTAGTACTAAGTACATATTGTGTGTAAGTAGGTATAAGCGTATGTTAACTTATAAGTATGTGAATACTCTAACTATTATACATTTGTTTTCTTATGATATGTATACGATATAGATATGTATATTAGTTCTTCATAAAATTTATACGATTGTAAATATTAGAATTATATATAATGAACATGATAATAGAAATTATAAAAATAAAATATTTGTTGTAACATATTTGTTGTGTTATATTTAATTAATGTTTTAGCATGTTATTCTGCTGTACTAATTAAGTTGAGCTGCGTCATCAGCTGCTTGGTTGTTGTTGTTGGGTGTGGAATATGTATATGCATGTCAATATGCTGACACTAGTTATTTCCACTTGTTGTGTTGTTGTTGTTAGCAGCTTTCAAATCGCCTAATGTTCGACGTTGATTTTGTGCTGCTGTTGCCAAGTTGGCAGTACATGATAATTTATGTATATTCTCATAAATTGTTTGATTTATTGTGGGGGTCTATTTTACCAAAATAGGTCATCACACCCCCCTTTAGTTTGCCGGAAAAACCTTTACTCCGGTGTTTCCTGTTCGGCTAATGCTGACGCGGTACCAGAAGTTTTCGATGCGTACTCGGAACCTCACCTGTTGTCCACGCTTGCGGGATATGGCATCGTCGATGCGCTGCTGTAGCAGTGGTGGCCTTGGTTTGTCGCTGGACTTTGATGTGGTGGGTCTTGCACCTCTGTTCCGATATTTGCAGGATTTGGCTCTTCGTATTCGATCAGCCAGCCGATGCACATCTCAGGTGCATCACTGTCGCTGTGGTAGCTGTGATCGTCATTGTTGATGTCGCAGTGGGCGTAATTATTGGTAGCGGCACTGTTGCTGCTATCGTCGCTGTCATCCCTTGGTCTCTTGTCGGACGCCGGATGAAATGCGAGGCAATTGGTGCTGCCTGCTGGGCTGCAAGTATGTCACTTGCTTGTGTACATGCTGGTGAAAATGTTGCTGCTGGTAAATGTTCATATGGCGTGTCACATGTCCCTTGTGCTCGAATGGTCACAAATGAAGCTGCTGGTGGCACGTCAAATGTTGGTGACGTAGATGAATTCGGTGGTGCCTCATTGAGTGGGATGACCTGTTGTGAGCTCGGGGCATGGCTCGTTGGTTCGCTGGTGACCGCTGGTAGCGGTATAGTTGGTAGAGTTTGACCTGCCAACTCTTGAAGCAATTCGCTGATTTGTCGTCGCTTTTGTTGCATCTGGTCTCTTGTGAATCAGTCGCTACAATCGATTGGCGTTCGAAAATCCTGAATTTGGTCGGTTATAAAGCTCTCTATGAATTGCAGAGCGTAGAGTCCACAATCCGTCAGGTTATCCTGTTGTGGGACTGTCACTCGGTGGCCTGGTAGAGTTTCCTCTGTGAAAATGTATGGCATCTGGCTTGGACGCTTGGCCTGGAACTCGTTCGTTAGGTAGCTGCGTATTGGCTCGAATACGTGGGACCTATCGGTGGTGGCAAGAGAATCCATCAAAAGGATGAGTGGCTGCGCTATTGGGTGTAGCTGGCCTGGTGTTGTCATCTTTACGGACCCGTAGAAATGTGGTCCTCGTAACGTCGGAAAACATACTATGGCGATGAACCAATGTTTTGCTTGGTTGATCGGTATGACAATAAATTTACATTCCGTGATGTCGTGCTTGCGCGTCCATGCTGACATCTGCGTGGCGGCGTTGCCCTCAGGTGCGTCGTGTCTCACCTGGTGCTGCAGTGGCGTGTGTCAATCGTTCGTAGAAAAATAGACTGAATATGAAAATCTCGTCAACTTGGTGTCTAGGTATGTACACCCGCTCGATCCATTTAATATAGAATTCCATGATTCTGTCGTTAAGAAAGCGTCCAGTTGCAAGACAGCCATAGTCGTGGATGTGCACATTGATGCCTCCCGGCCCTGGCGGGAATGTAAAGCCACTTCGTCATCGTCATCGCTTGACAACTCAATTGTTGCTGGTACAGCTGGCGTGGATGGCGTGTGTTCATTGGTAATATCGCCTGCTTGCATGAGGCTGCTATGGGTGTCGGTGGTGACGCATGCTGGAGTCTGTTGCGCATGCTCAGAATGCATGCGGCTTTGTGCTGGGCTATTGCTGGTACTAGTAGTAACGCATACCTGTATCGCCTGCTGTGACGTAGCGTTTGTGTTGGCCACCGTTGCACTGTAGGATGCATGCGGTGGTGTCTGCACAAATCGAGCTTGCTGAACTTGTGTGGTGGTACTGGCTTTGCGTTTTGCGCCTCGGCGTTGCTGCCTTGTCGGTGGTGGCGGTGGTAGCTGATCTGGCAAGTAGATGATGAGAGTGCGTGAATTATTATATTCGCGGAGTCGCTTGCTAAACGCTTCTTTGGTGCGTTCAAACTTATCCATGATCGCGTTGGTGAGTACTTCTCGCTGTACGTTGCAAAGTGTTTTAAAAAAAAAACAGTTTAGCGAGGTTGCTGATGAGATACAAAACTTGTTGATCAAAATAAACTGCGTAGTTAGACGGCGTTGAATAATTATGCGAGGATTCGCACTATTTTGCCCACACTTGTAACGACGCTGGGTTTTATTGTGTTAAATTGAATTTAACTAGATCAAGAAAATGCGCAGTTTAATTAGCTATGCTTCGAAATTTAAAAACACGATGTTATCACTCTGATGATAGAAAATACAGTAAGCGTTGCAATTTCAAATTTATGTTTGAAAGCTTTCAATTTCCGTTGATTTTGGCGTTGCCACTTTATTGTCGTTTAGCCTATGAGGTGCTGTTGAATATTGCTGTCATCGTGTGGGGAATTTGTTGCTACTCAGGATATTTTGGTGTTACTTCTCCTCTTTCTTGTAATGAGCCGCTTGTGTTGATCGTGTTTTGCACTTCGCTTGCATATTTCTGCTTTAAATTTGGAGGTTATGTTACTTTTATTTTCAGACTCGGTGATGGCTGTATGCTTTCTGTTAGTTGAACTTTTATTTGAGTGGATGATGTTACGATGGTGGCGCTATCATTTGGTAGGATGACTATTTGATGTGATAATGAGATGCCATAGTTGTTGTAGGTGTTTTGGTGAATTTTTGTTAGAGAGAACGTAGTTGCTTATGCAGGTACTGCTGCAGGTCCCAGATTTTTGTCGCAGGTGGTGCTGCGGATCTCAGTTGGCGACGCGGGTGATGCCGCGGATCTCAGTTGATGACGCGGGTGATACCGCGGATCTCAGTTGCTGACGCGGGTGATGCCGCGGTTCTCAGTTGTTGACGCGGGTGATGCCGCGGTATGAAAACAAACGACGCATTATTTAGATGCTTCGACTCTGCTGCTAGAGTGAAACGGTTTGATCTCGCTGAGGTGCGCTGTGTGACGTCGAGAGTTTTCTTGTTTAACTAGATGATTCCTGGATCCCATACGTCGCGATGTGCTCGAATTGCAGCACTAGTCCTCACGCTGTTGGCTAGGTCAGGTCTTAATGTGGCAAGAGAGTCCTGTGTTGTATTTTCATCTTCTGCTCTATTGAATCCTCGAAATTGGCTTGCAACTATTTGGATTCTACCGATTCGTACGTACTTGGAGTTTGGTGATGTGTCATCTGCTGAATTCGAAACGTTGTTGAGATCTGTGGTACCTGTTGGATGGTCTAGTGTGATCTTCGGCTGTATGATGCTGCTTTCTGCAGATCCTTCGATGTCAGGCGGTTCTGGTGGCCTGATATTATGCTCCTGTGAAAGCTTCGGTGGCACTGGAGGGTTTGCATGAGATTGCTCACGTTGTGAACATGGTGCTAGAGGTACTGTATGGCGTGATTGTTGGCACGCGTGTGGTGCTGGCGAGTGTGTTGGAAGCGTTTGATCGCATGCGGATATTTCCTCGGTATGAAGCGTATTTTCGTTTAATTTTTCCGTTGTTGGCTCGACGGGAGGCTCTATGTCGCCTAGTGCTGGCGCTACTGGCTCAGTGTATTGCGGCTGTTGGCATGCGACTGACGCGGCTGGCCCAGGGGGTTGGTGTTGGCACGCGCATGGCTCTGGTGGCCGGAAATGCAGGTGTTGCTGTTGCTTTTGGAGCACTGGTTGCTCTGCATGACGTTGTAGAATGTATGAGGGTCCTGTTGATGAATTATCTCTGTGAAGTGGTGTATGATACTCGCTCGGTACTGACGGCTGTGTGTGGTTTTGTTGATTTTGAGTTTGAGGCACTGATGGTATTACATGTCTGTCACCTGTTGCTGTTCCTTTTGTTGGAGGCAGTACCTCGCTGGGCGTGAACGTGTAGTTGCTGACGGTTGGTGCGTCTGGTTGAAGGCGTGATTTTTGACCGAATGCTTCATGGACACCCTTTAACCGTCTTGTTGTAGCTACGTAGTTTGATACTGCTTGTTGTTGTTGTCGTTGTTGAGGGCCTGCGTGTAGTATGGCTTGACCTTGGTATTGTCGGACCATATTAAATATTGACTGTACTCGTCTGGTCATATCATTTGGGGCTTGGGACGAATGATGCTCTTGTGCAGCTGGTCGTTCTGTGTGACGTTGGCGATGACGCGTCGCAGTGGGGCTGTGAGAATTGCTGACCATGCTTGCCCCTATTCTCGGCATGGTCCGTTGTAGTTTCCGATCTGTTGCGGCAGCACTCAATAGTTCGTCGATTTCGCCGACCACATTCCCAGCAGAAAAGAACCTGTGGGTTCCTGCAATTTTCTGTGTGATGTCCTTCTCGTGCACATCGTCGGCAGGCTCGTGCACTGACTCTGTTACTATCATCTTGCATGACTTGATGATATCGTTCTTCATGTTGTCGTGGCGCAGTATATCGAGGCGTGCGTTGGTTGATTGGAGGCACGCGATCTGGTGACGGGTGAGCTTGCTTACTGTTAAGACGCTTGTATTCCGCTGCTAGGCACGTCAGTTCCTCTAGCGTGTTGAAATCTCGACGGCGAATGTACAACTGGTAGTTGTGCATATTTTGATAGATGCGTTCCAGTTCTTCGGACTTGCTATAGTTCGCGTGACGCATCATGTTTTGGAGAGCCAATAAATAGTCTTTGAACTTCTCCCGTGGATGTTGGTCGCGTCGCCTGATGTCATCTTCAAGTCGCTCTACGTAGCGTGACGGGAGGAAAAACCTCAGGAAATCAGATTTGAATGATTCCCAGTTGGTCCACTGGCGATTGTTGTTTCGGAACCACATGGCTGCTCGGTCTGTCAATAATTCGGGCATGGTTCTTGGCAAGGTTTATTTGGATACCATAGACTCTGCCAGCTCCTCGATGCGCTCCACGAATGCGATGGGATCTGTGTCGCCTTCATATTTCAGTGACCACTTTCGAACGTAGTCAATGATAGTTTTGTAGTGGGGTGTTGGTGTCGGGCCAGTTTTAAATGATGGCACTTCCGATGTAGTGCATCGGTTGTTCAGCAGCTGGTGCTCTCAAATCTGCGGTATCGTTGGATAATTCATTGTTGGTGGGGACCGTTGGTGATACGGCTCGTGTGAACTTTGTTTCTAGTTCCAGGAGTCGTTTCTTCGCCTCATCTTTAAATTTACCTTCGTTGGCGAATGCTGCCAGCCGTTTGCGTAGCTCGTCTACGGTGCCTGTGTCGTCGAGATTAAATTCTTTCAGGAATGTGAGTAGTTCATCCTTCCTGAGGCTGTAGATCCATGACGTCTTCATCATGGCGTTGAGTGATGGTCTGTAGCTTCGATGTGTCGTTGGGCAGTTATGACTTTGCTGCCGTTGATTGATGATTTTTTTTCTTTTGATGTTTTTTTTTTTTTTTTGGTTGTTTGATAAAATGCTCCTGCTTGTGTTACATTTGACGCTTTATAGAAATGTATTTATTTCGTTTGTTTTAGGATTTTATTTTTGTTATATTTGATTTGTTTTTGTTATGCTTGTTTAATTTGATTATATTAGATTCGTAGGTTTAGATTGCTGCTGGAGCCTTGTGTTGCGATGTGTAGTTGGCTGCTGGAGCCGTGTCTACTAGTTGCTGCTGGAGCGATTAAGTGAGACTTAATTTTCGATTAGTTTGCTGCTGGAGCATGTTGAATTAGATAGCTTTGTATTTTGTTATATTATTTATGTTGTTTGCTGCTGGAGCGTTAGGTATTAAAGCGTTTTGTAGTTTGTTATAGGAGCATTTTATGCGTGTGTTTTTTTTTATGTTTGCTGTGTTCCCAAATAAAACAGTCAAAATTGTTATTTTTGATTAATTTTTATGCTTTCATTTTTTTCCGTGTACATTAAAAAGTCGTAGTTATAGTTTAAACAACAGTGTTGGAGTGTTTAGTTGGGATATTGTTGTTGTTGTTGCTTTTGTTGCTTATAACAACTACATCACAATGCTTATTCAGGCAGGGCAAGATTCCCGTTCGTGCCAAGCTGTCTTCAGCACCGTCTTTAGGAAGTTACTTAAATGCTAGTTAAACGTTACTTAAAACTGCCCGACATGCTTTTATATTTTATGTTTTTTTTTCTTGTAAGGATTGCGTGCAGCTGTTACTACTTTTTACAGATCTTACATTATCAAGATTTTTCAACAAGAGTCCCCTGTTTCTGCTACAGGGTCCCTGCTCGGGCGCCACTTGTAACGAACCTCCTTGCGTTACAACCTTATTTGCTGAGGTATCCTCAGCGGCTGTCCAGGGTCCGTATACAAGAATTTGTATTTTGGAGGTATATTCGTCGGCCCTTGCTGGAGGATTCCGACGAAGAAGCAATGGCCGTGGGGCCGTCTTTTGCTGGTGAAGCCTTGGTGGCTGTCGATGAATTTCGGTGGCGATTTGCCTAGTGGTGGCAGAATCGGCTGGCAACCATTTGGTGGGTTGCTTGGTGTTCTTCGCTTGTTGTTTGGCCCATCACGCGAGGGCAGTCTGGCTAGGAACAAAGCTAGTCCTATTGGCGTTGGTCACTACATGATGGCGTGACTGAACCCTCCTCAGCCTCGTTGTCGTACCCCTTGGTGGTACGATTTTACCGTCTTCTCTTCCTATGCGAGTGTATATGCGTGTGTGTGCTTGTTGCTGTGCACTCGTTGCGTGTGGCTCTCTGTCTGTCTGTTTGTCGGATACTCCGAGGTGAGTATGGCTTGTGTGAAGCGAGGATGAGAGTGACGACTGGGTGGAGCGTGGGCTCTACACCTCAGTGTCGACTCAAAGGGGAAGATACTCAAGGGTGAGTACAGCGCGGTGGAGCGCAGGAGAGAGAGAGAGCTGCTGGATCGAATTTAAAAAGCTCAACTCAGTGTCTACTCGAAATAGGAAGGTTCTCACATGGTGTAAGAAAACCAGGTGGAAGCGAATTTTTCACCACACTTTAAATTGCCCCTGGTCTGTCAAAAAATTCTAACAGGGAGAGAGCAAGTGTTGATTAGTGTCAAATTTTATTGGCTGCGTTCAGCAGGTACAACTTTTGTGCAATCGGTTAGTGTGTGTCTGCTGAACGAAAAAATATCAGTGTCTAATCACAACATGTAAAAATGTCTGTCTTTCGCCGCACTTTATATTTTTGATACATTTGCTCAACGTATTGAGTATTTCCAGTTAAAAATTTGGCTTTTTTAGAATAAGTGTGCTTTTATAACAAATGAAATAAATAACGCAAAATATAACGAGAAAACACAATTTTCCCACATTTGATCACTTTTAAAACAATCGTGTTCACAGAAATAAAAAAGGAACGTAAACTGATGCCTGATCAGAGACACAACATGTTGTACCCATTATACAATTATTATTAGGTTGTTCAGATTTTTGACGTCAACTTACAAGAATAATAGCTTAAACACATTAACACATAACAACATTGCCGCATGATTCAATTATTATAAGGTTGCCCAGATATTTGACGTCTACTCACAAGAATGTATACTCTTATTTGAAGAGGAGAGCAAAAGAGCAATTTTGTAAGGACATAAAAATCACGCAGTTGCCGGAATATCATACTTTTTCATAGTACAAACCAATAAAGATACATTTGACTACTACTTTTTGAAATACTTCCTTGTGTTGAACCAAAATGTTATGACCATTAATAATTTTACGGTCACATTTTATACGTAAAATAATATTGGAAAAATAAAACTTCTGATATTGTACGCATTTCATACAGAGTTTGTATGAATATTTTTATTACATATATGTTTTTTTTTATATTTGAGTAAAAATAAGTAAAAATTATATAGTCAGTTTATATGTAAAAATTATTGCAATAATGTTTTCAAAATAGTTTAAAATAGTTTCTTTAACCAAAAGTATAAAAATAGTGCTTTTTACATTTGTGTTTGGGAAAATCAAAAATTTTTACTTTTTTCCTCTTTTGACAAACAAGTTCAGTCAACGCAGAACTTTTTTTTTATATTATATATAAAACTATATTTTATAGTTAATGGTTGTGTTAATATGTGTTCTAAGTGTTTCGTGATATAACCATTGTCATTTTTTCAAAAACGTACAAATATTTTTGACGTAGAATTACGTCTTACAGGACGTTTGTCATTTTTGGGGGTCTTTTCCACAAAATTTTTCAAGCACATCCTAACGTTTTTGCAGGACACTTGGGAATATACTTACAGCCTTTAATATTCATCTTACAAAGATAAGATATATGTCAAAAATAAGTTATATCTTATATCTATATAATAAGAAAAATCATGCATTGATGCATCAGTTGCTGCTGACGTTCTTATGGTTGTTGCTTTTGTTCGTGCCGAAATCACGAACGCAACATCGTGTTGTTTCTTGGAATGAATTGTTTTACAAATATTTCTCAGTAACGGCTTGTATTGTTGTTGTTATTTATACGAATGTAAAATTTACATTTATGTTATATATGCATATCAGCTGTTTTAATTTTTATCGTTTGTTATTGTTTTTGTTTATCTTCAGCGAGATAAATACAATAAACAATTCAGATGTATTATAAAGATGTGCCGTAGAGCCAGAATGTAGCTACAAAAATGTGTATTACTACTACGCAGGTTTACATATACAGAGAATGCGCATGGTCATTGTGCTATCTAAACTCTATTGATTCTTTAAATATCATAGTAAATTCGAATTATTTATTGAATTTATTTTATACTTATTACACATTACAAATATATTTTGTTTGTTAATATTTTAAATTTTCAAATTAATTTAAGATACATAAGCTCTTTACTTGGGAAAAATAAAAAATTTTGACAGGTTTTTTTTGCCAATTTAAGAATTCTTTCACATTTTAAAGTTGTTATTACACTGCTTTAATAATATTTTCATTCAAACTATCACAAATTTAACACACGCGACCGCACTACTTGCAACTTGGAAACATAAAAACTTTTCTTAATTTGCAATTCCTTGTAAATTCGTCGTTTTGACGACTTACCAACCTTTTCATTATCCAATATTCGTTGACGCGTGAGGACACTGAGCCAACCGGCCCTACCTTATAATTCTGTCATGCATAAAGTGATACTTTCTGCTGAACTATTTTTTTTTCGAAACGTCAAACGGCAAACAGCTGTTCGACAATAAATGCTTTTTGTCTCAAATTTATTTTTTTTAGGTTCTGTGTGCACACGTTTCAAGCAAATAGTTTTAATTAAAAGCACTACTAAGCAATTTAATAATTTAGTAATTAATAAATTCTATATTTGGTATATTTATCTGTCAAAATAAAGTAAGCGTAAGCCGCTCAACTGAAGTAGCATAAAATATTTTCGCTACCTAAGATGGCGACCGCTCAGGGAACATGTTGTGCGAGCACTTTATGCAACATTCCATTCAGCCCGAAAATTGTTCAACAGCTACGTAGCAAATTTTTCACTGAATGAAGCCAATGATTGAAACACGATTGTACCTGCTGAACGCAGCCATTTATTTCTGCTGTTTTTGACAGATACAATTTTTGTGAGAGAGGTGAAAAAAACGCTTTCACCTGGTTTTCTTACACCATGGGTTCTCAGTGGTGGGTATGGCTCGTGTGGAGCTTGTGAGAATGATACAGCTACCGAGCATAAAAAGCTCAGCAGCCCATGGTGTAAGAAAACCAGGTGGAAGCGAATTTTTCACCACACTTTAAATTGCCCCGGGTCTGTCAAAAAAGTCTGACAGGGAGAGAGCAACTGTTGATTAGTGCCAAATTTTATTGGCTGCGTTCAGCAGGTACAACTTTTGTGCAACCGGTTAGTGTGTGTCTGCTGTACGAAAAAATATCAGTGTCTAATCACAACATGGGAAAATGTCTGTCTTTCGCCGCACTTTATATTTTTGATACATTTGCTCAACGTATTGAGTATTTCCAGTTAAAAATTTGGCTTTTTTAGAATAAGTGTGCTTTAATAACAAATTAAATAAATAACGCAAAATACTTTTTCACAGAAATAAAAAAGGAACGTAAACTGATACCTCACATCAGAAACACAACATGTTGTTCCCATTATTCAATTATTATTAGGTTGTTCAGATATTTGACGTCAACTCACAAGAATAATAGCTTAAACACATTAACGACGACAACAACATTGCCGCATGATTCAATTATTATAAGGTTGTAAAGATATTTGACGTCTACTCACAAGAATGTATACTTTTATTTGAAGGGGAGAGCAAAAGAGCAATTTTGTAAGGACACAAAAATCACGCCAGAATATCATACTTTTTCATAGTACAAACTACTTCTTTTTAAAATACTTGCTTTTGTTGAACCAGAGTATTATTTGAGTAAAAATAATTAAAAATTATATAGTCAGATTATATGTAGGGGAGAGTGGGGAATAGTGGGTCACGTTTTTATATTGGTCTATAACTCGCTTAAAAATACACATTTTTCAAAATTTAAAAATGTATAGTATAGTACGTACTTTTTGCATTTATTGTTTGTTAATATTGTAAGTAGTTAAAAAGTTTTGGTATGTCATCCGGAAACATGTTTTTTCGACATTTTCAAAAATGGTGGGGAATAGTGGGTCACAAAAAAAATTAAGAATTGAAACGCATAATGTTTATTAAACAGTGGAAACTAACAAAAGAATGCAATTCAATTAACAAAAATAGATAATTAAAGTCAATTTTAATCAGAATAACAATTGCTGCATGTGAAGAAGACGGTAGTTAGATTCGCGCAGTTTATATGCACAGCTCGATCGCACTTGTTGCAATTGACCGAATTATTATTGTTCAATGTCATTGGCATGTCTTTTTTGCATATTATGCAGAAGTCTACATCTTCATCTTCCGAACTTTAAATTTAGCAAAATATTGCCGTGTTTTGTTAATTATGTGATTCAGCTTTGATTAATGGGAATTCACCTTGTTAAATAATAAAATTTACTTGACCCACTATTCCCCAAAACAACTGACCCACATTTCCCCATATGATAATTTTTTAATTCAGCTTATCCTGTGCGCGGAACTGCGCGCTTATGAAAAATTCCACTTGCGGATCAAAATTTTCATAGCAAAGGAGAGATAATTGCATATTTACCTTCGTTTATTTCCGTTTAAATGTTGTAAAAACAACTAAAGTATGAGTATTAAATAAAACCTTTTGTTGATAAATTATCAAGAAGGTGCTGCAAGAGAGATCGCGATGCAAGTCGACGAGTCTATTGCTTATCAAAACTTATTTTATACGAACACCAAACAATTCCAATTGTTAGAAATTCTTAAACTTGTTTAATGATCGCGCAATAGCCGTGACCCACTATTCCCCCATGACCCACTATTCCCCACTTTCCCCTAAAATTTATTGGAATAATGTTTTCAAAATAGTTGAAAATAGTTTTAGGAAAATCAAAAATGTTTACTTTTTTCCTCTTTTGACAAAAGATAACTAGTTTTGTTCAGTCAACGCAGAACTTTTTTCTTATATTATATATAAAACTATATTTTATAGTTAATGGTTGTGTAAATATGTCTTCTAAATGTTTCGTGATAGAACCATTGTCATTTTTTCAAGAACGTAAAAATATTTTTGACGTAGAATTACGTCTTACAGCACGTTTGTCATTTTTGGGAGTCTTTTCCACAAATTTTTTCAAGCACATCCTAACGTTTTTGAAGGACACTTTGGAATATACTTACAGCCTTTAATATTCATCTTACAAAGATAAAATATGTGTCAAAAATCAGTTTTATCTTATATCTATATAATAAGAAAAAATCATGCATTGATGCTTCAGTTGCTGCTGACGTTCTTATGGTTTTTGCTTTTGTTCGTGCCGAAATCACGAACGCAATATCGTGTTGTTTCTTGGAATGAATTATTTTACGAATATTTCTCAGTAACGGCTTGTGTTGTTGTTGTTATTAATACGTATGTAAAATTCACATTTATGTTATATATGCATATCAGCTGCTTTCATTTTTATCGTTTGTTATTGTTTTTGTTTATCTTCAGCGAGATAAATACAATAAACAATACAGATGTATTATAGATAAGTGCTGTAGAGCCAGAATGTAGCTACACAAATGTGTATTACTATTACGAAGTGTTGCGGACCCAATCTTAATAAAACATGAATACCCGTATTACTTTTATAAATTAATTTGCGTAGCATCCCTGTTAATAAATGTGAAGTAAATTCAACACATCCCTAGATTTAAACGAAGGCGTTCGTCCAAATTTTTAAATTTATTGTCGTTTTTTCATTACACGAACGCTGCCTAGGATTGAAACAAATAAGTATGTAAAATATGATTGAAATGTAATTTTATTAACTCTAACTTCTTAATGTAGATAATAAAACCTCCCTTTCATGTACGACTTGTTAACTGGAGTTTAACCAATATTAAAAACAATAAGCTATTGCAAAAGCTTGCGTTTTATTATATTTGTTTCTTGCCAACCCGCTGCGCATGCCGCAGCAAACACGCAGGTTTACATACACAGAGAATGCGCATGGTCATTGTGCTTTGAAAACTCTATTGATTCTTTAAATATAATTTTTCTTTTTGCCAATTTAAGAATTCTTTCACATTTTAAAGTTGTTATTACACTGTTTTAATAATATTTTCACTCAAACTTTCACAAATTTAACACATGCGACCGCACTACTTGCAACTTGGAAACATAAAAATTTTTCTTAATTTGCAATTCCTTGTAAATTCGTCGTTTTGACAACTTTCCAACCTTTTCATTATCCACTATTCGTTGACGCGTGAGGACTCTGAGCCAACCGGCCCTACCTTATAATTCTGCCATGCATAAATTGATACTTTCTGCTGTTTTTTTTTTCAAAACGTCAAACAGCTGTTCGACAAAAAATGCCTCATGTCTCAAATTTATTTTTTTATGTTCTGTGTGCACACGTTTCAAACAAATAGTTTTAATTAAAAGCACTACTTAGCAATTTAATAATTTAGTAATTAATAAATTTAATATTTGGTATATTTATCTGTCAAAATAAAGTAAGCTTAAGCCGCTTAACTGAAGTAGCATAAAATATTTTCGCTACCTAAGATGGCGACCGCTCAGGGAACGTGTTGTGCGAGCACTTTATGCAACATACCACTTAGCCCGAAAGCTGTTCAACAGCTACGTAGCAAATGTTCCGCTGAATGCAGCCAGTGATTGAAACATGATTGTACCTGCTGAACGCAGCCATTTATTCCTGCTGTTTTTGACAGATGCGGGTACAATTTTTGTGAGAGAGGTGAAAAAAACGCTTTCACCTGGTTTTCTTACACCATGCAGCAGCCAATATCAGGCTCGGGTGGTGAAATACTCAAAGAGGGTGACGCTCGTGTAGAGTATGGAGAGCGACAGCCAGAGAGGAGTGTAAGAAGCTCAACCCTGTGTCTACTCAAAGCGTGGAGGCACGCAGTGGTGAGGATACTCGTGTGGAGCGATGGTGAGAATGATATAGTTACCGGGTATAAAAAGCTCAGCAACCAATCCTGCTCAAGTGGTGGAATACTCGAAGAGAGTGGAACTCGTGTAGAGTACGGTGTGAGACAGGTGGCAGAGAGGGGTGTAAAAAGCTCAACTCTGTGTCTAGCACGAAGCGAGGAGGAAAGAGATAGGATTGGGACTGGCACGTCCGCTCGGTCGGCTGGCCACGGTATGACTGCTCTCTGCTAATGTGACGACTGCTGCTGGCTGCTGCAAATAGTAAAGTCGATGTTGAGGAGCGAAAATAAAAGGAATGACTGTTCGGCTTGGCTGCTTCCACGAGACTGTTTATTGAAACTCAAACTTAAAACTACCTAAAAGTCAAACCTAAATCAGCGCGTATTGAGCGTATAATTTTTACGCTGAGCTTTAACGCCGAAGTACCATCCCTAAATGAAAGCAGTTAGGGGCAAGCAAATGTCAAAAATAAAACGAACGAATTAGATGTACTAGAGAATATTTTATTTTTACATCTAATTTCAAGTGACCACAGCATTTAAAATTATTCTTAAGCTATAATATCAACAAAATTCTTACCTCCATATTGTTAATTTAAGAGCGTGTTAAAAATAATAATATTAAGAATTGTCACATCAAAATTTTTTGCCTTCTGCAACCAACTTTAATTCCTAACGCTCTGTCAAAATTGGATTTACCAACCGCTCAGCGTTGCAGCCGCGTTATTATGGTTTGCTGCATATAAATCGTATGGGCATGAGAAATTTTTGACAGATAAAAAACGCTTCCGCGCTGATTTAGGTTTGACTGTAAGTGGTGACTGGCACCAGAGATGTATCAATACATACAAAGTTATTGATAATACTATTTGTATTAGTACTAAGTACATATTGTGTGTAAGTAGGTATAAGCGTATGTTAACTTATAAGTATGTGAATACTCTAACTATTATACATTTGTTTTCTTATGATATGTTTATGATATAGATATGTATATTAGTTCTTCATAAAATTTATACGATTGTTAATATTAGAATTATATATAATGAACATGATAATAGAAATTATAAAAATAAAATATTTGTTGTAACATATTTGATGTGTTATATTTAATTAATGTTTTAGCATGTTATTCTGCTGTACTAATTAAGTTGAGCTGCGTCATCAGCTGCTTGGTTGTTGTTGTTGGGTGTGGAATATGTATATGCATGTCAATATGCTGACACTAGTTATTTCCACTTGTTGTGTTGTTGTTGGTAGCGGCTTTCAAATCGCCTGATGTTCGACGTTGATTTCGTGCTGCTGTTGCCAAATTGGCATTACATGTTAATTTATGTATTTTCTCATAAATTGTTTGATTTATTGTGGGGGCCTATTTTACCAAAATAGGGTCATCACAGTTGTTTCTAACAAAGTTACATAATTCGACAGACATGACTTTCTCACAAGGCCACTGAGCTCGGTTTGGTCTATCAGAATGACCTTCTTTGTTCAAATTAGATATCATTTTTCTTTTCCTTTTGACATCTACTTCATCATCGAAGAAGGTCAATGCAACGTTGGCTTCATTCAAGTACCACAGATGTCTACCTAGTTTATTTTGTACTGCTTCTCCTATATCTTTGTCAATTTTTTTTAAATTATCTAGTTCGTAATAAAGTTTAAAATCATTATTTTGTGCTTTTGGTGCCACTTGACATAAAAGCCAATTCCTTAAATATATTCGAGCCACAAATATATTGAATCTCCGAATATTGTTCAAAAGTTGAGCTGAAATTTACAATTTTATTAGAAAGTGAGCAAAATAAAATTATTAAATGTTATAATACTTAATTACTCAATAACTCTTTAAATAATAGTTTTAAGCTATTATATTGCATAAACATTTTATTGCACAAAAACAAAGGCAACTAATTTTCCATAAGTAATTTTGACCTTGAAATGACCTTTTGTTTCGGTGTTTTAAGAATTCAGTCACAATTTAGAAGTAGTTTCTACCAGAAGAATATACTTACATGAAATAATGAATTGTTTTCTAAAAAGAAATTTTTTTAAGGAGTAAATGATTTTCGCCATCCATTTAGCATGACTGATAGCACCAGGCTGAGGTATTTTATAGTTTGGTATTTCGGCTCCAAGGAAAAGTAAAGTTAATTTTAACATTTCTATGTAGTCATGTCGAGTACTATCCACGTTATTCTGAATTTGGTTTAAAATCATTTCGAATGTCATAAGGAATATGTTTAGCAACATCTGGATCTGAACTACCAGGCTCGAAATTGTCATGGTTTAGTGTTGCCCATGACTTACGAAACAGCTACTTTGAATGCAGCGCCTGTCAGCAATTCTATAATTGCAATTTGCTGTGTTTTTTACCAAGCGAGCTGTAAAAAAACGCCCGCTTATCATAGAAATACTCGCTTAAATAACACAGGAAACTAATAGTGGCTTAAAGTTTAGCGAGCAAACGAAAAAAAGTGCTTCCAAGTCATTTCTCAATTATTGTGTACTTTTTCTATGAGGGTGGCAACTGTGACTTCGGATTTGTTTTGTTTATATTTTTTGTTTACATTTTTGACAAATCAGACAATGCTTCCAAGTTTTAAGAAACATTCTTAAACAACTTAGCAGTCGTTTTTTGACTACTCGCTTGGTAAAAAACACAGCAAATATGGTGTCTACAAGCTAAGTGTAACAGGCGCCGGTTTAATTTCTGTTCTAAAATAACGCAAGCTCCAATAGAAGTACTGGTATTGCTTGCTGTTGTATCAAAGCATATTGCCATTACATTTTTTCCGACATTCCAATTCAATAATGCTGAATGAACTGCAGCACCTTCGATCGCACCTGTTTGTTTTGTGACTTTTGGAATTCCTAGAACTTTTGAATTGCCATACGAAGACGAAATAATAGCTTCTGTTGCATGTTAAATAATGAAGTTTTGTGCAATCCTTCAATATTTTACCGTCCCAGTGCACGGTAAAAACGGCGTTTGAAGGAAACTGATCCTATATGTTTTTGAAAATGATTTCTCTGTACTTAAGACGTTGCAATCTGATGTGCTCTGGAGAAATGTTTAAAGACATAACATCGTGTCCTAAATTGTGTCCAGTTTGACCAATAATTACAGATGCTCCAATTTTGCTTATTTGGTATCTATCCAAAGCTTGTGTTAAGCCGGCTTGTGTTTCTTTTTAAAATTTTTCTTGGAGGCAAATACGTCGATTCACCTGACTCAGAATTTGTCTCAGTTTCGCTGTCTTCGCCGTCTGCGTCGGAATGAACGTTAGTGTCCATGCATGATGATCTTTGAGTAGATTCACAGCGTTTAGGGACAACTTTTTACGCATTTTCGCCATTGGTTCACGATGCTCACTCAAAAAATCTATCGCTTGATGTTTCTTTTCTCTCCTTAACAATTTCATAGCATTCATATGTGATACATCTAAGAGTACATCCAAGGAATCTAGAAATGGTCTTGCGCGACATAGATTTTTTTTCTATCGAATTTTGTTGTACTTGTTAAAATTTCGTGAAATCATTTTTTCAATGCCATCAATTCTTTTTGTTGGAATTTCGAATGTGCTATAGATTTCTTTTATTTCTATTGCAACAATAGAAATACTTTTTTTAACACTTTTTTTTTGTCTTGTACCAAATATAGAATTCTAGCAAAAACGTCTTTTTTACTTGGAAGCATCTGTTGGTTGAAACAACTTTTTTTCTGCCTGCAAGAAGGTAATTTACGTGCATTGGAAAATATATAATAAGAATTATTTCTTAACACTTACCAACCAAGTAAGCAGATTTGGTTGCACATTTATCTTCCATGATTAATATTTAATTTAGCAAGAAAAACACTTTTTTAACTTCTTTTTTTCACGATACTATTGGAAGAACAAACTTTGAGTTTTTCAATGAACTCATTTATTTGAGAACTCGACAAAATTGATGAAAATTTTCATGACAAAAATACATTATAGTGGAGTATAATATCAGAATATTAAGCTCAAAACCAACAGGTTTATAGAAGCAAGGTTGTAGTGAACATTTAATCATTAAAATTAACAGAAATTTAATTAAAAAATGGCAAAGAAAAATTGGAAAAAATTATCAGCGGCTAGGCTGAAGCATTAATACCTCCCATACTAATTAAGAAAAGATTAACAAGGGATGTAAATTTCAAAACAATTGCTTTAATGTTGTCGCCTTTATGCTTACTTTCCTTTTACTATCATATTTTAGCCTCAATTTGTCTAAAATTGTGATTGGAGCGAAAAAAATCAGACATTTGATTTGAAAAATACTTTGAGCAACATTTTTAAACGCTTTCACGTCCCTAAAATCAAAATTTCCAAAAACGGTAAGCTTTGGAATAAACTTATTTTAATGCTTCATAACGTGATGTTAATTGTTCAGAAATATCTCACTCCAAAAGTTTACGAGGGTCGTTCAAAAAATAAGTTACCTCCAAATTGTGACTTTGATCACTTAAAACACCATGAAGAGTCATTCCAAGGTCAACATTGTTTATGGAAAAAAAATTGTCTTTTTCTTGTGCATAAAAATGTTTATATAATATAATAGCGTAAGACTGTTATTTAAATAGTTATAGAACCATTTATAAGAGTTATAGAACGGTACCATTTTTGGACCGTTTTTGGGGATAAAAGCCCAGGGGGCCTGACTTTTGTCCACTACCGGCGTCCAGTTTTTTTTTTGCAAATCTTATTTTATAGCTTCAATCTAACGGGAAATGGACGGGGAGCGAAGAAAATCAGAAAAAGGCACATTCCATATATCTCGTGGGTGCTCTAATGTATATGCATGGTTAGTTGTTACGTCTTGTGTTGTTTCTGGGCCCAACTCATTGATTGGTGGGTTAATTTTCCCCACATTAACTATTTTGGGGTCACTGGCATCCAGAAAATTGATATTGTTCAATGATTTTGGGGTCGTGGCTTTGAATTGGTTAATGCTGAGGAAGTGCGAAAAAGCTGTAGTGGCTGAACTTTTTTGTTATTGCATGTTTAGCTCTCTTCTCAAAAATTGTTCAAACCATGACAATCATAAGGTAGGTAAGGTTGCTCAATGGCCAAGTTTTCCAACAACAAAGCTGTGAGGGCAAGTTCGGTTTAGTTGTATGTTAGTGTATGTATGAAATTCTGTATACAAAATTCTGCATTTACATAAAACTGGTTAAAAAATCCTTTTTGCTAAATTCTACGTTTTTAAAATACTGATTGATAAAATTGTGGTTCTACAAAGTTCTGCAAATGGCGCAATCTTAATCATTTAATGCAGTTCATTAAAAGCAGAATTTTAAAAATAACATTCTGAAAAAACAGCACATTGGAATACAGTTTTTTAAACAGTATTTTACAAAACAGAATTTCAAGCGTACAGAATTTTGAAAATACTGTACGAAATTACAGCATTTCTGCAATACATACTTTTGACAAACAGAAAACTGACCCGCTCTTTGACATCTTTGCTAACTTTATCCTAGTTTTTCTCCAAGCTAAGCTTACCTTATGTTGTGTCATGATTTCAAACTTTGGAAGAGTTAAATTCTTCAGCCTGGCAATACTGAAAACCTTCATATTAAACCAGTTAACTATTTTGATTATATTATTTGTTAATTTGTTTATTTGTCATGTTGTCAATAAAAAAATCGCCTATTGCCTTCGAACGCTACAAATTTAGTTTTCATTCGCCATAATCTACCTCATCATAATTTTGATTATTTATTTTAATCATTTTACTAATTGAACGTTTTTCTAAATTTTTAATTAATATACAGTAATTTTTGGATATAAGCCCCCCGGATAATGGATTTCCGCTCTTATAAGTTCACAAAATTAGGTCAAGAAAAATCACCTTAACCAATATACAGGAAAATTCCCGTTTAAAGTATTTCCCGCTTAAAAAATCGACCCGCTTATTTCGTTGAAAATTCGTGAACCATTTGAAAAAATTCATACAAAAATCCCCGGATAGAAAAAGTTAGAAAGTTGGCAGCGTTGTGATGACTTTTTTTTTGTAGCATGGCTTGTATTGCATACCTGTAAAAAAATATGTTTAAGTTACAGCAAGTGGCAAGTGGTCAAGTGCGACAAAAACATAAGTAAAATAGTTTTTCATGTTTTTTCAAAGCGTAAACGGTGTTTTTTGTTTAGAGCATGTTTGAAAATAAAATTAGAACTCTTTCAAAAAAGGAAAAGAACAAAATTATAGGTGAGTGTAAAACTGTAACCAAAGCTGAATTAAATTCAAATTATATTCATCAAATCTATGATGGATATGAATTTATGCATAAATATGAATTCACATTTTTTTACTTTTTTGTAAAACGAGTAGGGTGTGTATGCAATTTTCTATAAGACCGGATTTCTTATATAAGTCCCAAAAAGTTCGTTAAGCGGGTTTTTCGTATAAGCTCCAAAACTGCTTTTAACCGAGATTTTAATAAAAAACTTTCCCGGATAAAGTATTTAAATTTTGAGCATTTTGCTCGGCTCTTATATTCGAAAATTACTGTATATGAATTTATCATTAAAGTGAATACTATAAATTGGAATCTAAGTTTTTTGGAAGATACCTTGTAAATTTTTTGTTACTTTTTTACCATTTACCAAAAAAAGCCGTTGTAATAAGTACCTAATTACTTAATTATTTAAATAAAATAATTTTAAAAAACTATTCGGACGTTCGGATGCCGGATACTGAGTTACTATCCGGCATCTAGCCGAATAGTAAATAAAGGCCGGATATCCGGCAAACCGTCTAGTTGCCGGATGTCCGTTGCATCTCTGATATGAATTCAGTTAATATTTTTGTTTTAAATGAATCTGTAGAAAGAAAGTTTTTTGGCTGTCAGTCTACTTCGGATTTTCGAAAATAGCTTTAGAAAATAGGCGTTCCGTGGGTACTGATGTACCAATCAAATGCGAATATTTGTTACGCAGCAAGTAAAGTTTCGGATAAACCGCCTTCATTTCTTCCCATGCTTCAATGATGTTCCGTTTCAAGTCTAATACTTGACAATTAAAATTAAAGCTCAGCTCGTCTTGGGGAAATGTATCATCATTCTTCTTTCGTCTTTTGTTATGAACTAAGGATTTATGAAGCGACCATAAGTCAAATTCAATTTACGAAGATTCCTTGTGTATCATGCGTTAAAAAGAGTAATCTCGAAATAAATCAATTGCAATTAATCGATTAATTGCTCGATTAATCGGAAGAGAATATTCGAGACAGTTAAATCGATTATTCTTTGAAGACTTTTGTTTAAAAAAGTCACTCATAAAAGTCATTTGAGAATTTTATATTTTAAAAGTCTTTATAGAAGTCTGTATTAAAGCAATCTCTTAATTTATTTAATTTTATTTAAATCCCTTTCAAAACTTTTTTCTATAAAGACTTTTATTGAAACTTTTAAGTATAAAAGTCTCAAGTAACTCTTGATAAAATAAAAAGTTTTAAAGGTAAAACTATAAATTTTTTTTTAAGAATTAAAGTCTCAGAAGGCTCTTATATTTTAACTTTTTTGAATAAAAGTTAAAACTGAGGAATAAATCTTATTCTTAAAAGTAAAAGTTTACCCTTAACTTATATTTTCATATAAATAAATTAAAGGTAAATTTTAACCAAAAATTTTTTTATATTAAAACTCAAAGTTTTAATTATAAAATTTATTCGTCAATATTTCGATTACCATCGGCAATCATCTTCAGGACAAATATTACAAATTAAAACATTTTGAAATTAACAAAGAATTTTTTCCATTAAGCACAAACTTTACAAATTTTTCGTAAAGTTTTTGAAAAATTTGTACAGTTTGTGTATTTGTAAAGCCCGCAAAGCAAAAATTTTAATTTAAAAACAGGTTGATAAATGAACATTTATTTATTTAATTAAATGAAAAATTTAACAGTCAGACTTACTAGTAAATTAAAAAAACTATTTTTTAGAGTTATTTCCAAGCCCTGTTGAGAACCTACTCCTTTTTGAAGTCGATTAGAAATGCATGCACATTTATTTCTTTTATTTCAACTACAGATACATGCAAATAAAACTGTTTCGACTTCTTGATATATGTCGTTAGGTTTTGATATTAAAATCTTTGCTGAGTATCGAATTGTTACTTTTCACTGTTCGTTGTTGGCTACTCGCCTGTCCTCTCGAATGTTTCTTTAACAACTTACAATCCACATTACCCCTGTCTTAAGCAAGGTCTTGATATATAAGTCTTACGCGTCCGTTCTCTCGAATGTTTCTTCAACAACTTACAATTCACATTACCCTTGTTTTAACCCATTTTCTACCGCTGGTCGTTTATCGACCAGTGAAATGACTCATCTTTATTATTATTACGCAAGCGCATTTTTTGTGATGACTTTCAAATCTATACTGCAGAAGCGATTTTTATAAATAGGGTAGCAATTGAAAGGTATGCCACTGTAGATGTGCAATGTCTTTTTTTTCTTCAATATTGTGTATTTTTTTAAAAAAAGCTTAAGCATTTTTTTATGAAAGAAACAAAATTTCTTTGAGATGCCTTAAAGTATGTGATTGATTTTTATTATAATGCTATGAAAAGTAATAACTGGGCTACTTAACAATTCTACAGAAACATATGAAGTTGCTATGAAATTCTTGGTTCAAATGTTAAAATAGTTCTTAATATAAAAACAAAATGACCTATCACTAAATATTTTTAATTTTGGCGTTTTATCGCCACACGGGAATACAAGTTATACTTACTTTCATATCTCAGTTTCTTTACATGGAATTTGATATTTTTTTTTTTTTTAAACATAGTTTAAATGTAGTACTTTCGAAATGGTCTATTGAAAAATTGTTCAAAGTTTTTCAACTAAATCGTTAGGGGCTAGGAAAAAGTCGTGATTTTTAGACCTTTTTCGGATGTATGAGAAAATTTTTTAAAAAACCATAAAAGGCGAATGTAATGACGATAGAATAGTAAAAAAACTTAATATTTTCCAATAAAATAATTAATTTAGTGTTTATTGCAAATTTTGTGCATATCACATATGCAGAAAATTTAATTGTTGGAAATCCGACCACCAGCAGAAAAGATGATAAAAAGTATGATTTTTCCAAAAATCATGCAAAATATTGAAATTCATTCAGTCAAGTGTTTATTTACATAGCTATGCAACAAAAAAAAATATATGTACTTAAGGTGTGATTTAACAATTAATTAAAGAAAATTATTAAATATTCCAGTAATTTCATCGTTGGCTGGCGGGGCCATAGTATTAAAAAATTAAATATATATGCACTTCCGTGGTGATTTTATGTCTTTTTGCAATAACCTTTTCTCATTTTCAAACAGAACCTCTAACACAGTCTCTCGAGAATACAAAGTTTTGACAGGTTTGCGCTATTTTTGAATGCTAAATTTACTCAGTGGTTTGTGGGCCTTGGCAATTGAACTGCTCACAGTGCTCGTTCTTGGATCATATTTCTTCTATTCCTTTGTCGCAGATCAGCGTCCACACCAGAACGGTTTTCAACTTTATAATTGCCTAACACTTCGACCGATATAAGATTGATTTGCCGGTCATTTGGCATTTCGTCGTCATCAAGTATTTCTTCTTCACTCATTTCACTCATTTGAATCTCGGGTGGAATCTGAACAACATCTGTGGGATGAGCATCGCTTTCGTCATCACTCCAACCATCGATGATAACCTGCAACTCAAACATTTTCAGGCACTCACGTGCCATTTTGCGACCAATTATTTACATTTTTTAACATACAAATTAATTACTTTTCTGCACCCACTAAAATGCACCTATCACAACTGACTTGCCGAGAATTTTGATTACATCGGCATATTTTTGTGTAAACTTACTAGCAGTCGTTCTTAGTTATTGGTTCTTCACCAAAAACCTTACAAACTCTGTCGTTTATGAGTTTTTTCTTAATTTTTTGAGTAGACTGAGCTTTTTTCCAATGCGTAGCGTTTTTAGAGGTTGTGATAGGAAATTAAAATTAGAAAATCCTTCTGATGAGTTCACTTGGCGTAAAGCAATAAAACGTTTTCAAGGAAGCCCTCGTGCATTTACGGCTAGGCTTAGGTATTTGGCTGTATTTCACTTTTAACATCGGTATGAATATCTTTTAACTTTTCTTCAAATTTTTCTGCATTTTTCGACTTTTTTCAGGTTTTTCAGCATTTTTTCAGGTTTGAATTTTTTGGCTTATTGTCTTAGCATTTTTTTTATGTTTTTATTTTTGACTCATTTCCTCAATTCAACTCAAGACATACGAACACGGGGAAAACAATCCATCCAACATATAGTTCGACAAAATAACGGCACTTTTTTTCGTTGGTCCCAAATGGTCGCACATGTCGGATGGACAAAGAGTGCACATCGAGCGCATTAGATATTTTTTAGCGTAAAAATGACGAATGCATAGTTTTCAACAATTATTTTTTTACTCCTTACTATTTATTTTCTATGTCTCTACTTCTTAATTACTTTAATTCTCTTAATTCTTTCCAAAATTCAACATTTCTTATGTTAGTAATTTTTTTGCGCGAGATGTGCTTCGCTGAAAAATTTTAATCGAATGAGAAAATGTACCAAGTTGCACACCAAGATGGACCGACAGAAAAGCCAAAAATGTTTGTCTTTCATCGGACATGTCTATCCAACTTGATTTTTTGAACACAAACGATTACATGTGCGATGACATGACAGGTCGGATGGACATGTAGTATCGTTCGGGCGGCTCTAATGGAGAGAAAAGGTTTTTCTTTGTTTTGCAGAAATTTTGAATCCGTCTCAAAGGATTTTTTGGATAAAAGAACCACGATTAAAACCACCGGACTGAACAGAGTAGCTGTTAGAATAAATCCAGACTTCAGCGTTATTGTAAAAAGCAAAGTATCCACTTTGCGAAAACACTTTATCGAAAACATCATCATGAAAATGTTGTTTTCGATAAAATTTTAATTAAGTTTAGTGATGAAAAATTGATTGAAGGAAATTTTTTTACGATAAGTGATCACCTTTTACGCTGCTGGTCGGAAAAACGACCACATTTTTTCTTGTAACGGAAAAATTTTCAACTCAATAAGCAACCTGAGCATTTGTAACTTATTTTTAGATCTTGATTGATGATTTTTAGAAGTTTGACACATATTTTCGAAAAAATAGGGAGCCCGGTAAAAAATGGGTTAAACAAGGTACCACCTTTAAGAACCATCTTTAGTTATATCGGTTTTAAGCAATGTCATAATGAACAAGCTATCTGCAAGGCTGCTTGTGCTCTCTCCCTTGCATCTACCTGGTTCATTATATCGTGGTTGAAGGTTTCTAAAAGATTTATATCGAATATATTATTGCTTCAGAAACTTTTTTGTAAAGTCAAAACCTACCGCATTTAGTAAAAAATGTATGTCAATTTGGTAGAACTGACAGAAGCACGGCTATTTTAGTTATGAAGCACCTTGTGTGAGTAAAATAAACGACGTCAACTGAGACTTTGAGTTATAATTTGACAATTTTTTTTTATTTTTGTTCGATATGGAATAGAATATACTGGCCAAAATCTTAAAGTCTGTAAGTAAGAATATTTATTTTAGCACAATCTTTATTGTCTCGTGCCGTAGAATGTTTTCTTCCGCATCTGTTTTTATGCGTTCCTTAGCTCGACAACTGCCACAAATAGGAAATTCAGTGTTCAGAAACCTGCAATCAAATCACGCAGTTCCACTTCAAGTTGTGAGAAGATCTCAAAGGATATCAACTCAAACTCTTCTTGCAAAATTGAACAGGTTTTCTTCGTCCAATCGAAGAAGTAGAAACACAGTTACAGTTGTGCTGAACGAAGATAATTTTTCCGCAGTTGTTGAAGGTAAAGTCCAGGCAGTTTTGAATTTCGAACAGGATGGTCGTTTGATAAAGCTGTTATACACAGAAGTTCCAGAAGAATTTAAAGGACGTGGGTTGGGAAAGATTTTGGCTAAGGTCAGTGACGTTTACATAAATAACAATTATGAGTAGTTTTTCAGTATGGTTTTACGTAATCAAATACATATGAGCCGATGTATTTCAAAGTCGCCTTAAGACACGTAAGTTGCTTAATGGTCTAATTATGTTCGCGTAACGCGACGCAACGTTGCCGAAGCAAATAGCGTGTTGATTATGCAAACGTACATATACTTGATAAAACTTATAATCAGCTGTTAATGCAAATTATGTTAATGCAATATATTTTATTAATATGCTAAAAAATTTACAAAAAGCTTTTTTAAGTTTTTTTAAAAAATAGAACCAACTTGTCACTCGCGAAATAGTGGTGTCACTTGAAATCGTACAGCTGATAAGTTTGTTTCAATTTCGGCGAAAAACTTGTTTTTCGTCATAACGTGGGATAGATACCGTTATACAGATTGTTTTCTATGATTTCCGAAGACTTTTTTGAAATTTTCTTGCGATAACTTAAATCATTAAGCAAACACCTATTGAAGATCGTAAATTGGCGATTTGTCATCATAAAATAGGAAAAAGTTTCGCAAAAATTTCAGTAATACTTAACATGAGTCGCATCACCATTCAGTATATTATAAAAGTCATGAAAGAATTAATCGCATTTCAAATAAAGTCATAACTCGGCCCAACAAGAAGCTAACTGTCGGCGATGAAAGGTAAATAATACGGAAACTTAATAAAACCCCTCGAATATCGGCATCAAAAATCAACAATGAATTCAAAATATGCTTGCAGAAAAACGTTAGTGGTTCAACTAACAGTTATTAATAATATTTTTTTTGACTTAGCAATCTTTTTCGATTAAAGTCATATTAAAAACATTGAAAGTCATGGTATCAAATTTGCATAAAAAAATTAACAATAAAATTATTAACTTTCAACACATTTGTGTGAATGTTTTCAATATGACTTTAATTGAAAAGACTGCTAAGCCGAAAAAAATATTTTTAACAACTGTCCGTTAAACCACTAACGTTTTTTTGCAAGCATATTTTGAAGTCGTTGTTGATTTGCCGATATTCGAGGGTTTCATTAAGTTTTCGTATTATTCACCTTTCGTCGCCGGCAGTTAACTTCTTGTTGGGCCGAGTTATGACTTTATTTCAAATGCGCTTAATTAATCGCATTGAAACAAATTTATCAGCTATACGATTTTAAGTGAAACCACTCTTTCGCGCGAGTCAAGTTGCTGCTATTCTTTAAAAAAAAACACAAAGAGCTTTTTGTAGATTTTTTAACATATTCATAAAATATATTGATTTGCAATACTTTACCATAAAATTTTGCATAAAAACAATTTTTTGTTTAGGAAAATAATAAATACAGTATCCTTAATAGAAAATTATCTTAATGGTAGGATGCAGAGGGTTAAGGTTGGGGGCTTGTTTTCTGCCTACAAGGTAACTAAAATGGGTGTTCCACAAGGATCGATTCTAGGTCTTCTGTTATTAAGTATTTTTATAAATGACATTTTTTTAGTTTGCAATGACGTAACTAAACATGCTTATGCATATGATATCTAATTATATTCCTCTAACCGCATTGGTCTAGTTGAGGATTTATGTTACAGGCTAAATGATGACCTTAGAGCTATATCCAAGTGGGCATTCGATAATGATCTTTGTCTAAATGATAATAAATCGTATGTTCTTCCAATTTATAATGATAAAATTGACCACCTAGAAATCCCACCAATATTTTTAAACGATAATAGTCTACAAATTGTAAAGGTCAAAAACTTAGGTTTTTATGTAAATTGTAAGCTCTCTAGTTCTGACCATATTAATAATGTTATAAAACGCGTTTCTTACACACTAAGATGCCTGCGGTTGTCTTCACATTTTGTTCCTATTGAGACTAAAAAAGACTTTTAGTAAATAAAGACAATTAAGTAAATGTATAAATAAAGTCACGTAACCTGTGAGTAAAGTGAGACATTTTTTGAGAAAATCGATGAATAAATTTATTTTAATTCCAATAGTGTTATGAATGAATATACACAAAACTTAAAATAAAAATTCCGATTTGTATTGCAGCTATTCTTATACAGAAAATGTGGAATTTATGGAATCTATGCATAAAAACAAAATTTAGAACATTTTCAATTATAATTATTGTCAATATCTATTCTCGTTGAAGTTGACGCTTGTGGTTCTGATGATCTTCTTTTCTTCGTAGGTTGTTGAAAATCAGCTTGGCGTTGTCTGTATGATGTTGCGCTGATATTTTGCTGTGTGAGTTTTCTGCTCTTCAAAAATGATGTCAACCATTTGGAGTTTTGTTGTGATAGTCCCAGCTTGGCCACAACGTAATCCATTTCGATTTCTGTTATCGGTTGTGGTGCATTATTTTCAATATTGGGTGTCCAATCTGCATCATTCACATTGGTCGGATTGGTGAAAACGGTTTCGGCTTGCAGGGACACAGTATCCATACTCGGAGGTTTAGGTGCATCGATATCAACAGGGCGGTTAACTGGAAGTGTGGCAGTAAATGCAGCAGTGTATGCTTTTGTTTTCAATTGTTGTCTGTTTAATCCAGGACGAAAATTAATGCATGCGTAGCACCTGGATTCTTCATGTCCAGTTGTGTCTTTCACCCAAATTACTGGCTTCATAAAAGACAACGCTGCACCTCTTCCAGGTATCCAATTTACAAGGGTATTATAACACATTTTGCATACAGTGTTCGGCGTAAAATTTGAACCACTTAAATCTGCTTCATCAAAAAAATCACAATACGCTTTTTTGAGTTCCCCAGTAAACAAATTTTTTCGATAGTGTTTGTTTTTTTTAGGACGATATGACCACAAACGTAACAAAAATTATCCAATTTTGGGCACTTGTTATTTTCCATTATTCTCCAAAAACTGGAGAAAAATCACTTTTACTGTTCGCGTTCTACGGTACTGGCTGAATGACAAAAAATCGATCAATGCACACATATAAATACTACATATTTTTCAATATTTTACTGGCAGGTACTTATAAATGGGCGCATATTTTAAGGGTACCTGGCTATATACCTGATTCACCACTTGTACGTTTCAAATTGTGCAAAACTTTCGAAATAATGACCACCTTTAAATGCGGGTGCAATTTCTGTAAAAAAATCATACAGGTAGTTATCATACATTTATTAGCGTTTATTGCTTCGCAATCATAAAAATCAAATAACCTTTGTTTATTCCTTTTTTTTAATTTTCAGAATCATTAGCGTTTATTGCTTCGCAATCATAAAAATCAAATAACCTTTTGTTTATTCCTTTTTTTTTTAATTCTCAGAATCATTAAAAAGGGGTCAATGTTTTCTCCAAATAATGTTGTGCATATCTCGAGCAAATTTTTGAAATTCATACATTTACTTAATTGCGAATAAAATCGAAACGCGTGCATCGATTTTCATGATCTATGCCTTATTTTGCTCATAGGTTATGTGACTTTACGCGAAAGTAATTAGATTTGACACTTTTTTCCATTTTGGATTTTTTAAGAATTAAAAAAAAAAAAATTTTAATTTTTAGGCAAAAAATACTATTTTCCCTTCATACATTCAATTACTCGTATAACTTCGAAAGTGTTGCACACATAGGAAAACGGTATAAGAACAGATTAGAGGAATTGTAATTCTTAATTTTTCTAAATTTGTTTCAGCTAAATCGGACTAGTGGTTCTCGAGTTATGTCAAACAAAAGAGCCTAAAACGTGAAAAATTCCCCTATACGATAGTTACTATCTTCAAATCGATATTAAAAATATTTTGGCAGGGAAGAAGACAAAACGAATGATGCACAAGTTCTTCATTTTGGGCCTACTTTCACGTGCAATTGTCAGAATTGAGTCCTAAAATTATGTGTTGTACTGTGTATGTCAATAAGAAGTAAAGAAATTTTCGGATGTACCATTATCAACAATTTAAACGCAAGAAATGGTTTATTTTTGCATAAATTAATATATAATCGGACTCCATCTTACCTCTATAATAAATTACGTTTTTGTGTCTCAAATAGAATTGGCAACCTTATAACACCTTAATTTAAAACTTTGCACTCTAAATGGTTATTTTTCGTCAACACCATTAAATTATGGAATTTGTTACCTTGTGAAATAAAATCAATCATTAATTCGAATAACTTTAAGCATTCTCTTATGTCCTATTACTCAAACATCTAACTATCACTTACTTTTCCTTTTACACTTTTTATTCTTAATCTCACTTTAATTCTCGCACTATTATTTTTTTTTATTATTTCTATATGTTAAAACCTTTTTTTCTTTTTTTTATATTCTTAAATTAAATTAAAACAAAAAAAATTAAGTTTTTATTGTTACTTAGCTTTTTTTTCTTTTAAATTTTTTCTTTTAAGTTCAAAAATATATTGAATATGTAAATAGTTGATTATAATTTTTTATTATCTGTTGTACTCTTAACAGATCTCATTGGATCTTACTGTACTAAAATTCTTTAAATAAATGAAATGAAATTAAATGACTAATTAAATAAACTAGTAATCCCGTCTGGCGTTAAAATGCCAAAATAAAAATATCTAAGGATATCTAATTTTCTCTTTATATTAAGAGCTATTTTTTCGCTTGAACCAAGGATTCCATAGAAACTTTTCATGTTTCTGCTGAATTGTTAAGTAGCCCAGTTATTACTTATCATAGCATTATAATAAAAACATATCACATACTTTTAGGCATCTTAAAACAATTTGGTTTGTTTCATTGAATATTACAGCTTTTAAAAAAAAAAAAATATATATATTAATAATTGAAAAATTATGGGATCTAAATAAAAAAACACATAACTTAAAAAAAAAAAATTTAAGAAAAAATAAGACCTTATTGCACATCTACAGAGTAAGACCTTTCAATTGCTACCCTTTTTATGAAAATCACGTCTACAGTATAGATTTGATAGTCATCACAAAAAATGCGCTTGCGTAATAATAATATAGATTGTCATTTGTAAGTGACACTCACTGTACAAAAAGTAAAACATTCGTAATTGCTGGCAAAATTAAAAAACGAATGAAGCAAAAATTCTTGCATAAGTTTTGTTTTCTTGGATTCGATTAATTTCGTTATGAATCAAGGACAATTCGAGCGCCATGAGCTATTGGATTGGAATAGGAAAAATATGACTGCTTCAAATGAAGCTTTGAACAATCACGTGGAAATTGCAAACCGGCGGAATCTTTACCTGCTGACCGCATTGCATTAGGCAGTGGAGTGGACGTATGCTGTGGCCGTGCACCATTGCGATAGCCTTTTTCCATTTGCATGGACCAGCAGCTCCGCGATTTTCACGTGCTTGTGCGATCATTCTTTTAATCATCCACTTGCAATATTTTCATGACACTCGGATTGCCCTTGATTCTTATTCACTTAAAACAAAAGGAAGAATACTTTTAACGCACAAGTTATCTTATAATATTATATTTATATACGCAAACAAAAGAAAGAACATACGAATCCAGCGTTAAAATTTATAATTTATAATCAAATTTACCGCACATAAACTAACCACAGAAATAAACTACACACATAAACAATCACAATGCAGCTGTCATAAAAACGCAGAGTTACGAAGAGTTCAAAATGCAATTGAACTTTTTATTATTTCTACGTTTATCTTAAGACTGCCAGATAAAATCCTCTTTTTATCTACATTTCTCTAAGCTACGTTGCGTGAAGTATAACCAGATACACACAAGGCCCATATAACAGAAATTCAAGTGGCATTTGCTACGGCCACGTTGCGTCGCGTTACGCGAACATAATTGGACCATAAGCTTGGGTAATATTTGACAACCGCTGTTTTGATTGTCGTTTTTGGAAACGACACCTAAATAGCTGTCATATGATCTCAATAGGAAAAAAGTGATTAACAATTTGATAATCACCTTACATGGAGCAAAAGCAATGATTTTGATTATCAATTATCACTTTAGCCGGTTCCACCCCTGGTTTTCACTGTAATTTTCAATAGTCTGTTGTGGTCAGTCATGAAAAATTAAATTACATTGGCATTTTTTTTTCGTCTGAAAAAACAGATTATTGACATGTGTTATGTTAAAAAAATATCTGTGTGGCCGCCACGCATGGTAGCAGTGAAAATTTTACCCAAAAATGAAATTTCTGTGAAGATTGCTAGTTTATTTTATGAACATTTCCTCCTTCAGTGCAACCAAATGGTTAAAAAGTGGTCTGCATTCAGTTCAGACTTGTGCTTTCGAAAAATCAAACAGTCGCAGCATAAGCAGAAGCATAAAACTAGTTTCAATAGTTTGCAAAGTGCTTCGGCAGTCGACAATTTCGGCAGTCGTCGTTTTGATTGACTGAAACTGTTAAAAAAAACGAAAGTCGAAGCAGTAGCAGTTGTTGAACTTTTGTAAGTTGAAATAGATTAAGTTTTTAAACAGTCGTTTTGCGCTTATAATATCTGCTTAGTCTTTCTAACTTTTGTACAATTATAATAATAATGCAATCATAATCATTCAACAAAATTAAAAAAAAATTATTAAAGCGAGCAATTAAACAAATGTTAGAAATAATAAGCAAAAATCATAAGCGCGAAACAGTCTGCTACGACTGTTGACAAACTGATGATGCTTCGACTTACGAAAGTCGAACAACTGCTGCTGCTTCGACTTCCGATTTTGCGAACAGTTGCAGTCAATCAAAACGACGACTGCCGAAACACTTTGCAAACTATGGAAACTAGTTTTCTGCTTGTGCTTATGCTGCGACTGTTTGATTGTTCGAAAGTACAAGTTAAAGCAGTGGCAGGAGAATTAAAAAAAACTGAAAGCTTTTAAACGCTGCTCATAGCACAGACGACAGATTTTGTTGTTTTATTTTTATTTATAAATATTAATAACTATATCTTTATTTATAAATATTAAAAAGAAAAAATGTATCGAAAAACCTGTGTCGCGAATAATGCACTTTCCGCTTTCCGTACTTGCATCGAGCCGCGTAAAATTCGACTGCAAGTTTAACGTGCTACCATCGCACCATTGTATCGCTTGCATCAAATCGAACAAAATAAGAACAAACCTGAAAGCAAGCATAGTATGCATCTTTCAATTTATTCCATAGGATTGATGCCAAAAAGAATTGATTGTTTATCTAAAATAATCATCAGTCGATAATAAAACTTGGGCTTTATTTATATAATTTATTTTAAATTTTTCTTTAAAAAACACAAAAATTGCCAGTATGATTTAAAATATTTTTTATTTAAAAAAGAACAAAATTTCAACACCGAGAAAAAAGCTTATGTTAAATTGAAAAAAAGCCTAGCATAATTTATAAGATGGCTTTGGCAGTTTGCAGCCACCCAAGTACTTTATCAAAACGTCTAGGTTTAACATGTTGACTTGCCAATTTTTATTGGGTAGTAAATTAACCAAGTAATTGGTAATTTTCTATGTTTACTTACTTACTTAGGTGGCCGTAACAACCCGTGTTCGGGTTTCGGCCGACCTCATCAGCTCTCGCCAGGCGCCTCTGCTTTGCGAGCGCCTTCTCCAATCGGATACACCAAGTGCGGTTAGGACTTCCTCAGCCTGGTCCATCCATCGGAGGGATAGTCTCTCTCGTCATCGTTGACCAGCGACCCTTGCCTCGAGCACCTTTTTCGATGGAGCTTCGTCGTCCATACGATGGACATGCCCCAGCCAGCGTAGTCGCTGCACAGTTATACGCCGAACTACGTCAATGTCTTCGTAGAGCTCATACAGCTCGTGGTTCATTCGGATGCGATAGTCATCGCCGACTCGAACAGGACAGAAGATTTTGCGAAGAACTTTTCTCTCGAACACCCCCAGAGCGGCTGCGCCAGTTTGCGAAACTACCCATGCATCAGCGCTATAAAGCAGCACAGGTAGAACGAGCGTATTCTAGAGTGTTAGTTTTGTAGATCGAGAGAGGGCTCTGGAACTTAGTTGCTTACTGAGCCCGTAGTAGCACCTATTAGCAATTATTGTTCTGCACTTTATCTCCAGGCTGATTTCGTTGTTGTTATTAATGGCGGTGCCAAGGTATACGAACTCCTTGACTACTTCAAAGTTATAGCTGCCGGATGAAACGTGGGAGTCTAAACGCCGCGCTCCCTTGTTTGTAGACAGCATATACTTTGTTTTGCCGTCATTTATTATCAAACCCACTTTGGCTGATTCCTTTTCGATAGCGGTGAAAGCAGCGGTAACATCTCTTTTGGTTCTGCCGACATTATCAATCATCTCTATTGGTTCTGCCGACTGATATCTCTATAACTGCCGAAGATTGTTGGGTCTCCTTTCTTAAGTATAGGACACAGTACGCTGAGGTTCCAATCGTCGGGCATGCTTTCTTCTAGCCATATTTTGCTGATGAGCTGATGCATGCGCCTTATCAATTCATCGCCGCCGGTTTTAACCAATTCAGCTGACAGGCCGTCAGCACCCACTGCTTTATTGTTTTTGAGTCGTTGGATAGCAACTCGAACCTCTTCATGGCTAGGTGGTGATACTTCCACTCCGTCATCGTTGATTGGTGGCACTGAACTGCGCTCTCCATGGGCAGCATTGGGGGAATCATCACCAGTAAGTAAATTGGAGAAGTGCTGTCTTCACAATCTCAGCGCACACTACGTATCTGTAACCAAATCTCCATTTTGATCTCTACAAGTGGATGCTCCGGGCTTGAAACCTTTGGTTAGACGCTTAACCTGTTGATAGAATTTTCGTGCATCCTTCTTGCCCTGGTAAACCTTTTAGTTCCTCACGCTCACGCTTTTTCTGCTCTCTTTTCTTGCGTCTGAAAAGGCGCCTCTCATTCTTCCTCTTTTCGAGGTAGTTTTCTCGCACGGCTCGCGTTGCAGCTGACTGCAGCGTTTTTCTATAAGCAGCGCTTTTTACTGCTGTCGCGATGCGACACTCCTGATCGTATCATTGGACTTCTTCAGCAGCAGCGCGCATCGAGTGGGATATATGCGCCCAAAGTCCGCCGGCGTCGTCGGGTCCAGAGGTTGGGTGGTTGAGCTTAACCGAGAGTTGAGTGGAGTAGGCCTCGGCAGTCCATTGTAATTGCAGCTTAGTGACATCAAGCTTTCGTTGCATTCCTGTGTGCATGTTGCAGAAATGTACGCGAATTTAGAACACTACAGGCGGGGACAGCCAGGTGGCCTTGTGGATGTAGAGGTTCTTAAATCTGGTGCTACTAACTGCCATGTTTCACGCCGCGGCGAAGTCGATCAATCTTAGACCGTTGTTCGTGGAGGTCTCATGAAGACTGAACTGGCCGACAGTGGGGCCAAAGATGCCTTCCCTTCCGACTTTCGCATTAAAATCGCCGAGGACTATTTTCACGTCATGGACCGGAAGGTGGTCGTATACGTCCTCAAGACTAGCGTAGAAAGCGTCCTTGACGGCTTCGTCCTTTTCCTCCGGCGGGGCGTGCGCGCAAATAAGGCTGATGAAAAAAAAGTTTGCCTTGATGCGGATCGTGGCCAATCTTTCGTTCACAGGTGTGAACCAGGAAACAAGGTGGTGTAGTTTCCGGCTAACGACGAATCCACATTTCGAATTCGCGCCTCTCCGCATGGCAGCTTTAGTAGATATCGCAGTGTGCTTGTTTAGAGCAACCTTGGCTTTTCCATCACATTTTCTGGATAGCGGTGATGTCAGCTTTTATTGTTTTGAGGGCTTCCGCCAGTTGCATAATGGCCTCCATAATTCCATAATTCCCTATAAAGGGTCCGGACATTCCAGGTGCATATCCGTAAATCATTGTCCGTTTTTCATTTTCGGTGGTCGTCAACGTAATTGGGGTTCTTAGCCGAGGCTGGTTTAGTTTTCATTGGGCAGTAGTAATGTGGCGGGACCCAAACCCTGCGCACATTCCATGTTTAAGGTCCACGGAGCGACCTGCCGCTCTCTCGCTTCCGCTAATGTATATCAGGATGTTATTGCTCTAGAAAATGATGCCACCTCTCACCCTTTCTCCACAGAATGGAAAACCGTGAACAAAAAGGAACTAAGAAATAAGAGTACAAATATTGTTATGGGTAATAACACACAGCACAGAGCTTGATGTGGTAGTTAATAAAAAGTGGGTGCATCTGTCCTCTTTCAAGCCTAATGTCACGAGTGAAAAGATAATAAATTATGTTCATAAACATGCTAGCATCGATGCCCATGAAATGCAGTGCCATAGCCTAGTAAAAAAAGTTTCTGACATTGAGAAACTTAAACGCATCAACTTTAAGCTGGGTACAGTTTTTAGCCTTTATGAGAGCTACTTGACCCCACATTGTGGCCAGTAAATATAAAAGTTCGACCATTTGAATTTTTTCACATCAAAAGCGGACAGTGCAAAAATGTTCATCTTACGAATTCAATCGCACTCTTTATAAATCAATGCTACTTCTCTTTCTCTAACATCGCCTATATTTTCTACTTTCTCACCGCCCGCTGCAGACACTCTTATGCGAATGTAGTAGCACAATCTCACAATTCAAAGTGTTTTCTCTATTCATTATCAAAATGTTGGTGTAATTCGTACAAAGACAACCGCAATCTACCTTGCTATGTCTCTCCGTGAGTATGACGTTATATTACTGACTGAGTCTTGGCTTCATGATGGAATATCGTCGGCTGATCTGTTTGATAATTTCTACTGTGTTTATCGCTTGGATCACTGTTCGCTTTCTTCGGGACTCGAAAGAGGGGGTGGTGTATTGATTGAAGTGAGATCAGAACTTTCTAGTAAAATAATTCAGCTACCCGAACATGATGGCTGCATTGACTGTGTACACTTGTGTACAAATTAGCATTTTCAACAACTATTCAATATTTGTTTTTGCATCTTGTGTTCCACCAAATAGTACATTAGATTTATATAACAAGCATTTACAAAATATCAGCTCTGTAACAAATTTTTTAGATACAAATTGTCATTGCTTTGTACTAGGTGATTTTCATTTGGGAAATGTTACTTGGGCGCTTGATGAAAATATTCTATTTCTTTTTAATATCACAACTCAGGTTGAACCAACTATAATTGATTTCTTTCTGTGTAACGACTTTCAGCAATTAAATTTCATAAAAAATGATTTAAATATAATATTAGATCTAATATTTGTAACAAATGGGTTAAGAGCGACTTGTGATAAAAACTTGGCGCCAATTTCGAAAAATAGTATACATCATAAGGTTTTAACAATGAATTTTGAATTTTATGAATTTGATAAATCCATTAATGACTTTTTTGAAGAGTTCGACTTTCCGAACGGAAATTTTATTGGAATGAATGATGTTTTAAGAAACGTAGATTGGTCTGTATTAACTTCTTTATCTTCTTTTATATATAACGACGCATATGATTTTAGTTGCGCTAAGTTTTCAAATGCTATAATCCAGTTTGTTCCTAAAAAAGAAAAAATATTAAATTGATAATCCTCTATGGTTCAATTCTCGCTTAGCACATTTTAAAAACCTTAAAAAATAAATGGGTTAAGAAATTTAAAATGAATAATTCACTATATAATCACTCAAATTTCATACAAGCTCGAAATGAATTCAATAATTTGCATAAATTTTTATATAATAAATACATTTTTTAACCCCATATTTTTGGCAATACCTTAATTCGGAACGTAAAACCAATGGTTTCCCTTCTAGCATGGAGTTGGATGGTATAAAATCCAATAATACACGTGAGTCTTTCAATCTATTTGCAGATTTTTTTTCAAAAAGTGTTTGAAAACTATGATAATTTAGCAAATTATGATAGCTCACAGAACTTTGTCGACCCGAATCTGACTAATATCAGCAATTTTGAAGTCTCAGCCGGGAATGTTTCCTTATCTATTTCAAATCTGAAATCAAGTTTTAAATTTGAACGTGGTGGTTTTCCACCAATATTTTTTAAACTTTGTAAAGATTATATTTCTGAACCAATTGCTGTTCTATTAAATATTTGCCTTAAAACTGGAATTTTCTTAAACTCCTGGAAGATATGTATCGTAATTCCAATATTTAAATTTGGAGATCGAAGGAATATCAATAACTATAGAGCTATTATAAAACAATGCACTTTTGCAAAATCTTTGATCGGATAATTAAAAATAACCTACCTAAACAGCATGGTTTAATACCTGGTAGATCCACTTGTTCAAATTTGGCACTTATTTTGGCTGAAATAGTGGACGCTTTGGAGTGTTCTTAAGATGTAGTTTATGCTGATTTTGCGAAAGCCTTCGATAAAGTTGACCACAACATTCTACTCTTTAATTAAAAAAAATTTGGCTTAGCAGAAGGTCTCATCAAATTTTTTAGTAGTTTTTTAAAGGATATAGTAAACTTTTTGTCAAGATTGGTGAAATATCTTCTGATACTCCTAAAAGAGCTTTCTCGGGCATTCCACAAAGTACACATTGCGGTCCATTATTGTTTTTAATTTTCATAAATGATTTGCCTCAGTGCCTTGAATTTTCCAAATGCTTAATGTTCACAGAAGACGTTAAGCTTTTTCATAAAATATCACAAAATTCTGATTGTTTTAAACTTCAGTGTGATCTGATTCGTTTTCACAATTGGAGTACTGTAAACAACTTTAATTTGAATATAAGCAAATGTTGTGTGGTTACCTATCCCAAAAACATTTTTTTACTTTTCATGTTTCAGTAATAATTACTCCATAAATAATATAGTTTTGAGACGAAGATTGGAAATAAAAGACTTTGGTGTATTATTCAATTCCAAATACAACTTTAACTCTCACTATGACTTTATCGTAGCGTTGTATGTGTAACTTGTGCGCAGTATTATTGAATTTTTTTCGATTTTTTGGAACAATTTCCATGTCGAACATTCAAATCGCATTGAAAGAATCCAAAGGAATATAACAAGCTATGCGCTCAAAAAGATGCAATGGGCGGATGGTCTTCCATCTTACAATGTTCGACGTAAGTTTCTTGGGCTACATTCTTTAAAGGATAGAAGATTATGTTCTTCAATTTTATTCGTTTACAACATTTTAGTCGGTAAAACTTCATCTATCGAATTATCGAAATATTTTTTCAGGAACAAACCGTTCCTTCAAGGAATCTTAGAAATACAAGATTATTAGAGGCAAGCTTTTATAGAACCAATTATGCTCAGAATGAACCTATTAACAGGTGTATTAGTCTATGTAATAGCTTTTCTCATGTACTAGATTTTAATTTACCGGAAAACCGCTTTAAGCTTAATCTATTTATGTTGATTAACTAAAGCACTTAGCTATGTTATGTATAATTATATTGATTTTGATGAATTGTATAGTCTGTAAGATTTCAATATCAGTACACGGAACGGGAAATGTGCATACAATTAATGATTTTGTGCGTTGCTTTAACGAAAATATTCGTTCTTTTTGAACCAATGCATACGTCCATTAAAGTTTAATGAATGGTATTCATAAACTTGGAAATTAATGAATAAAATTAATGATAACGTATAATAATTAAAGAAAAAATCATTAAAAAGAATTTATTCATAAAATTGGCAAAAAAATTTAATGAACAGCTTTTATTAAAAGGTTATGAATTATATTTTTCCGTGTAGACTGAAATAAATAAATAAATAAATAAATTAGCCGTCAAACTAACGGATGCCAGTTTGTCGTTGCCCAGGGAACATCACGAGGAGGTTTGAGTCGACTTGGGACGATTTCGACATGGATAATGCTGGCCCCGCCAGGTTGAGGTAGTCAGACACTTTGCCATGTGAAGGTTCGCCCCCTGATCTGAAGTCTGTCATACCTATTTTACAAACATATCAGTGGTAAAATTTTTTCGCCACAATGGAAGCTGTCATACCATTTTTAAAGGTTATAAATTAAAGAGTACGAATCCAAAAAAAAAATCTAACAATAAAACGCCCAAGAGATCTTTACTAAACCGAAATTTTCTTTTTTCAGATGAACCAGTCTGCAGATATCTTGCTCATCGCAAATTTTTAATCTCTTTTGCGGCATTGCTCTTTTCTTCCTTATCGACGAATATTTTAAGACCAAAATTTCAGGGATAAATCTTCAATAGTAATACTTTAATAATGTAAAACAAATTTCGGTCTAATATGAAATACAGCTTAAAAAAAACTTTTAAAATGGCGTCTTTTTTTTTCTTCGAAAAAGTCCCGGGGGCCCTTAAAGTGTCCAAATACACAAGCACTAACTCTTTTTAAATTTTTCAACAATAAAAACACTGGTTCAAATTAATATTTATCAAATTCCTCAAGTCAAATATAAAAATACGTAAAATTCGTTTGTTATTTAAACTTGCCACCTGTTCAGTGAACGGCAACAATTTTGGTGAGAGTCGAAACCGAAAAAGCTCTTTTCATTTACGCAGAATAGCAATTGGTGTAAATTATTAGTTTCAGTTTCAATTGTTACTGTAGTGACATTTGTTACTGTTTCAGAATAGGGCTGTAAATAAAAAAGTACGTACTTCCACTGACAATTTTATTGTTATTTGCTGTCAAAATTCAAATACATTAGTATGGATAAATGAATAAAATTAGGCCTAAGTGTTAAAAAATTATAGCATTTTTCGACTTCTGGGGATTTTTCCGTAAAAATATCTTAAGCCAACCTAAAAAAAAAACGGAATGGAAAATAGTATATTTTCAACACTAAATTCAAAAATTTTTCGAATGAAAATCATGTTTTTCGATTCTTTATGTGATCGAAATGCTAGAAAGGGCACAATAAATATTTTTTTAAAAAAAGCCAAGTTTCAGCAGTTATTACTTTTATTCGAATTTTGGTTATTTTCAGAAAATAACACAGGACTATGCTTAAACTCTCTATCCACGGTATTTTTTAAAAAAATTTTCTATTTTTAAATACTTGGTAAAAATACTTGAACTCGAAAATTTCATATAGGTAGATACATTTCTTGCAAAATATTCATAACGATCAGGTTATTCAACAGAACTGCAGACATATTTGGCATCTGCATTATATATAGTTTAAGAAAGTATTTCCACAACATTTCGTTTACATTTTTTCTACTTTTGAATTTTTCTAATTTCTTTTTAATACAATAAAAACTTTCGAAAAGTAAAAAAATCACTACCCTGGTAGCTTTCATCCAATTTGATAGCTTATTTTAAAGAACTGCGTACCCGCTTTTTGGAAATTTACACTTATACAAAAGTAATTAGGGCCTTTTGAAAAAAATAGCATTTTTTCCCATATCGTCAAGTGGTGACATGTTTCGATGAAGTCGGCACAGGTTCCCGTGTTCCTAGGTACACGTAATTTTATATGCATTTATTTCAACATCATACGAAAAAAATTAAGAGAGTATGCCGTAAAAAAACAACTTCAATTTTCTTGGGACACCCTAATATGTATGTTTATATATTCTGTTTGCGATTTATCTTACTAAAAAAGCACCGATTTTGTATGCTGTTCGTTAAAATGAGTACAGCTATATTTCTTTTGTTTGTTATATAAGGTACTCAATGAAATCAATTTCCTTGTTCGTTACTTGCGGTTTTCGTAGAATCGAATGTTCGTTATATCGGAAAACTACTGTAATATCAATTTCAATTAAAAAAACCCAGTTTGAAAAAGTTGTTTTAAGAAAAACGCGTTTAAAGTTTTACGAGCATTTAAGCCCTTGACATTTTTTATTTCGCCTCAAATCTGCAAAGCCTGCACCATGCAGTTGACCATCCATATTGATGCTCCCCTCCTCCTCTTCGTTCCACAACGATGATTTTAAGGACAATCGGGCATTAAGGACAATCCAAAATCCTAGTGGAGCTTTACCCCTCAATGGCTAATGTTTATGTATTAAATTTACTTGTTTAGCTTTAATAAAATTTTAATACTATTGAGAACCTATGCTTTATAATATCAACAACTCATTAAAAAAAGTTTTATTAAACATCGCATCGATTTTCAATACAAATGTTTCGCCTGCGGAGCCCATTCTTTATTTATTTTTTTTTTTTCAAAATGGTTTATGAATATAACTTATCATGAAAATAAATGTGTTTGGCAAGTCTTTGTATATTAACCTTTTTTAAAACCTTATTTACCTTACATTTTAAAAATTATTGCTCTTGGTACTTTTTAAACTTTTTCATTACAAAACACTTTAATTTTATTGAAGAATCAAAGTAAAATCTTTATTGGCACCAATTTTAATCAAAAAGTGCTAATTTGAGAGCACTTGATGAATATGGCATTTAATCGATCACAGTTTACCATGTTAGTTTGTATAAGAGATCTTCAACAAGTTACTTGAAAATTAAAAAAAGTATTGAAAAAGTATTGAATTGAAAAAAATCAAATTTCGACTTGACTTGTAGAAACTTGATTTGTTTCTACCCTACATGTCACGGCTTGCTTCTGAAAAACGAATCAAAAGTCTGACTTGATTCTATGTTGTTTCTTCCCTACATGAGTTGGCAGAAAAAATCAAGTTTTCTACTTTTCAAGTCTGTTTTCAAGTCTATGCGAGTGCGCTGCACCGAAAGCGACTTGAGAGCGTTTGTTTGTTTGTTCGTTTCATATAAAAAAAAAAAAGGTGAAAAAGTTATTGCGTTGTAGACGTTTGTTTTTATACACCAACGCGTAATGCGTAAGGGGTATACTAACTTTGTCATTCCGTTTGTAACGCCAATAAGGAGGTATAGAAAAGGAGGTATACAGGTGGCAGGTATAGAAAAGTATATATATTTTTGATCAGCATCACCACCTGATTCGATTTCCTTGTGTCCGTCTGTCTGTCCGTCTGTCCATCTGTGATCACGATTACAGCCGTAATTTTAAAGCTATCGCGATGAAATTCAAACTATATATGCTTCTCTCTAAAAAATCAAGTTCGAGAATTAGCCAAATCGGATGAAAACCACGCCTACCCCTCATACAAAGTGACTTTATTTTAACAGTAAAGTCTCTTAAAAACCCAAATAAATTAATGAAATGCCTTGAAATTTTGCACTTGGACTTTGATCTGAAAATCGGATGCAAACCACGCCTACCTCCTATGCAAAGTGGCTTTATACTAACAGTAAAATCTCTAAAAATCTGCTCAATTACACAAATGTCTTGGAATTTTGCACATAGGCTTTGATATATAATATAGACCATCACTGTGATAATTGGAAAATCGGATAAAATCCACGCCAACTTCCCGTACAAATTGGATTTATTTAAAAAGTAAAATGTGTTAAAAATTTCCAAAAATTAAAGAAATATCTTGAAATTTTGTACATAAGCTTTGATATTTAACATCAACTATCTCTATGATATTTGGCAAAATCGGATGAAAACCACTCCTACTTCCCATGCAAAGTGGCTTTATTCTAATCGTAAAATCTTATAAAAATCCACAAAAATTAAAGAAATATCTTAAAATTTTGCACATAAGCTTTGATATATAACATCTATGATATTTGGCAAAATCGGATGAAAACCACGCCTACCTCCCACACAAAACGACGTCATTAATATATAAAAACTTTCGTAAATATATAAAACTGAATGACATCGTGCCTGTATGTACACAAACTCCGCCCAAATCTTTTAACCAACCCATACATATATTCTTTGTTATAATGTGGAGTCTTTAGACTAGAAAAGTGGATGTGGCATTTTACTTTTAAGCGAACTTCTGTTACACCGTGTGTATGACTTCAACCAAATCTTGCACACATTATATTTGGTAATTTAGCAATCTTCAGTTTATAAAATTGGGCGGTACTAGACGGGGGCGTGGCATTTTATTTTTAAACTAGCTCCATCTACACCGTTTGTCCGATTTAAACCAAATTTCTTACATATATTCTTTAGCATAACGAGAAGTTTTAAGCCTACAAAAGTGGGTGGGATTGGACAAGGGGCGTGTCAATTTAATTCTTATCGAACTTCCTCTACACCGTTTGTCTGACTTAAACCAAGTTTTGAACACATATTATTTGGCATAAGGATCAGTCTGTAGTTTATAAAAATGGGCGGTACTACACGGGGGGCACTTCATTTTTATTATATTTCCATCTACACCGTTTCTTCGATTTCCACCAAATTTCACACATATGTTATTTAGATCAGGGGGCGAACCTTCACATGGCAACGTGTCTGACTGCCTCAACCTGGCGAGGCCAGCATTATCCATGTGGAAATCGTCCCAAGTCGACTCAAACCTCCTTGTTTGCAAAAAAGCAAAAAACTTACTAAAAAATTTAATGAGTTGTTAGCATTAATAGTGAAATCTTCTAATATTTAAAAATCTTGTGTAGCGGTGTTTGTGGCCGAACTCCTACGTAACGGCTCGACCGATTTTAATGAAATTTGTTTGAATATGTAGTAGGTATGAGAAAAGGTCGTAAAGTATTTTTCACCCTCTTATGCAAAATGGGCATGGCTTCGCCCATACAAATCACATTTTTGATCCAGAATAGTTATGTAAGTAAAAGTCACAGAAGATTGAAACTCAGAATGAAGTTACCACTTGGTGGTGATGTCTTCTAATAAAAAACTTGGACGGGCATTGGGCAAGGGGGCATGAACATTGATACACAGAGAAAAGTTCAGCAATCAAAAAAAATCATTATGATGCATATTTGATTTCGTTTTACATGGTTTCATATAAATTAAATAAATTTGTCGGAAGTGAAGCATTACTTGAAAAGTAAGTACAAATTATAAATAAGGCTGAGTTCCAAAATGCATTTTTACAAAGCATCAGTATGTTTTTTTTTAATGGATTGGTGCATACTAGATTCACCAAAAATTCGCAACTAAAGCGTGCTTAATAATAACAATCCAGTTGCGTAGTTTTGGTGAATCCACGAAGCACCAATTTAAAGAACAACTCACTGATGCTTTGTAAAAATGCATTTTGGAACTTAGGCTTATTTATAATTCGTACTTTTTTCAAGTAATGCTTCACTTCCGACAAATTTGCCAGCTCTAAAAAGATTTTTAGCATAAGCTTAGCAGAGGCTACAGCTGCTACTAAATTTAAAAGCTATCGCTAAAATTTAATATCAGTTTTTTATCTGTCAGCGTTTTTTATCTGTCAAAAATGTCTCATGCCCATACGATTTATATGTAGCAAACCATAATAACAGCGGCGGTAACGCTGAGCGGTTGGTAAATAAAATTTTGACAGAGCGTTAGAAATTAAAGTTGGTTGCAGAAGACAAGAACATTTTGATGTGACAATTCTTAAAACTATTCAGCCTTACCAAAGAACTAATTTAGTGCTGGCTGTAATTAGTGCCAGCTCTAAAAAGATTTTTTAGCATAAGCTTAACAGAGGCTACAGCTGCTACTGAATTAAAAAGCTGTCGCTAAAATTTATTATCAGTTTTTTAGTAAGGCTGATTATTTTTAGCACTCTCCTGAATTAACAATATGAAGGTAAGAATTTTGTTGATATTATAGTTTAAGAATAGTTTTAATTGCGGTGGTCACTTAAAATTAGATTTAAAAATAAAATATGCTCTAGTACATCTAATTCATTCATGTTTATTTTTGACATTTGCCCGCGGCTAACCGCTTTCATTTAGGGATGGTACTTCAGCGTTAAAGATCAGCGTAAAAATGTTGATTTAGGTTTGACTGTAAGGCTGAATGTTTTTGAATGAATTGGAAAGGTGATTTCATACGGCATGACATGTCGGATTATTCGTTAGGTTATCCGACAGTCGGTCCGACATAGGTGAATCAAAATCGTGCGAATGCATGTAGTTCGAACTTGGTGCATTTTTCATTTCATTCAAATCATCAGTGAATGATTTAACAACCAAGCGAAAAAAATTAAAATATCACAAGTGTTTAAGAAACTGAATTTTAGATAGATTTCATAAAAATTTCCTGAAATACGGAAAATTAAAATTGAAGCTTACAAAAATAAATTAAAAATATTGGTCAATTATAAGATCAGCTAAAAATTGTTTAGCCATTTTCTCAAGGTGATCTTTCTGAGAGACTGTAAAAAATTATAAAGTCGCACATGTTGGATCGTTCGAAAGCTCAAAATTGTTCCGCTTGTTTATCGTCTAATATTGGTCGCATTCAGCGTACTCAACAGTTGGCAACAGTTGTGTAAAAATTCGCTAAATGGAACAATTATTTAAGCGCTCACTAAAACTGAACAGGTAGCGGACGCCATTTAATCGAGCGAAAAAATCGTATGCTACCTGAACTCTACTGTTGAGTGCTTTAACCTTTAACAGGTACACCTCAATAAATGTAGTTACAAGTATATGTTTTTTTTAAAGAAAGCCTTGAATAACAACACGACTGATCAATGCGAAAGCATGCACTCACCTGAAAGTTTGAAATGTACTGAGCGTTAGAGAATGAATGGTGAAATAATGAGATAAATATCTTTTCTTTTTTTTAGGAAAGTCAGGGTTAAACTTTGACTCTAAATTCATAACTTTGACAACTTTTCTGACGCTTAGAGTAACAACACATTCAGAGAAAAACATCGCTCACTAAAGTATCGCTACCATAATAATTCACAGCAGTTGACTGCGCTGCATGCGCACATTGTTGAAAGATAAGTTGGTCCCTTTTATAGCTTGAACACATTGACGACGACAGCCACGACAAGCTGCCAAATCAGGATTTGTTCTATATCGCCTATAGAACGACAATGCCGCATTAGACCAAATTTTCTTCATGAGAAATACATGTAAAAAAGTAAAGTTGCTGTCGTCGTCAATGTGTTCACGCTATTAACCCTTTTTTTACCACTGTTTCTATAAAGAAACACTTAGGCTATTCACAGTTTAAGTACGCAGCCTGTATTTAAAACGGCAAACACATACTGAGGTGCTCAAAGTTTCAAAAATAACTTACATATTTACTTACTTAGGTGGCCGTAACAACCCGTGTCCGGGTTTCAGCCGACATCATCAGCTCTCGCCAGGCGCCTCTGCTTTGCGCGCGCCTTCTCCAATCGGATACACCAAGTGCGGTTAGGGCTTTCTCAGCCTGGTCCATCCATCGGAGGTATGGTTTTCCTCGTCGTCGTTGACCAGCGACCCTCGCCTCGAGCACCTTTTTCACTGGAGCTTCGTCGTCCATACGATGGACATGACCCAGCCAGCGTAGTCGCTGCACAGTTATACGCTAAACTACGTCAATGTCTTCGTAGAGGTCATACAGCTCGTGGTTCATTCGGATGCGATAGTCATCGCCGACTCGAACAGGACCGAAGATTTTGCGAAGAACTTTTCTCTCGAACACCCCCAGAGCGGCTGCGTCAGTTTGCGAAACTACCCATGCCTCAGCGCCATAAAGCAGCACAGGTAGAACGAGCGTCTTGTAGAGTGTTAGTTTTGTCGATCGAGAGAGGGCTCTGGAACTTAGTTGCTTACTGAGCCCGTAGTAGCACCTATTAGCAATTATTGTTCTTCACTTTATCTCCAGGCTGATTTCGTTGTTGGAATTAATGGCGGTGCCAAGGTTTACGAACTCCTTGACTACTTCAAAGTTATAGCCCCCAGATGAAACGTGGGAGTCTAAACGCCACGCTCCCTTGTTTGTAGACAGCATATACTTTATTTTACCCTCATTTATCGTGAAACCCACTTTGGCTGATTCTTTTTCGATAGCGGTGAAAGCAGCGGAAACATCTCTCTTGGTTCTGCAGACAATATAAATATCATCAGCGTACGCAAGGAGCTGGACACCTTTATAGAAAATGGTGCCATTACGATGCACACCGGCCTTTCGTACGATCCCCTCCATGATGATGTTGGAGAGATCGCAAGACAGTGGATCGCCTTGCATGAAACCTTTTTCCGTATTGAAGGTTTCGGAGAGGTCACTTCCTACCTTGGCGGAGTTGCGTGTGTTGCTCAACGTCATTCTGCAAAGTCTAATCAACAAAATCTGGTCTGTGGTGGACTTTCCAGGTCGAAAGCCACACTGATAAGGTCCAATCAATGTTTTGTAATCGGCTTTAATCTTTCACACAGTACGCTTGAGAGAACCTTATATGCGATGGAAATAAGACTGATACCTCTATAACTGGCGCAGATTGTAGGGTCTCCTTTCTAAAGTATAGGGCACAGTACACTGAGGTTCCAATCGTCGGGCATGCTTTCTGCTAGCCATATTTTGCTGACGAGTTGATGCATGCGCCTTATCAATTCATCGCCGCCGGTTTCAAACAATTCAGCTGACAGGCCGTCAGTACCCGCTGCTTTATTGTTTTTGAGTCGTTGAATAGAAACTCGAACCTCTTCATGGCTAGGTGATGATACTTCCACTCCGTCATCGTCGATTGGTGGCACTGAACTGCGCTCTCGAGGGGCGGCATTGGTGGAATCGTCGCCAGTAAGTAAATTGGATAAGTGCTGACTCCACAATCTAAGCACATACTGTGTATCCGTATTCAGATCTCCATTTTCGTCTCTGCAAGTGGATGCTCCGGGCTTGAAACCTTGGGTTAGACGCTTAACCTGTTGATAGAATTTTCGTGCATCCTTCTTGCCCTGGTATACCTCTAGTTCCTCACGCTCACGCTTTTCCTGCTCTCTTTTCCCGGTAGTTTTCTCGCACGGCTCGCGTTGCAGTTGACTGCAGCGTTTTTTACTGCTGTCGCGATGCGACACTCCTAATCGTGCCATTGGTTCCGAGGTTGCGGGCGCCGGAAACCAATGACTTCTTCAGTGGCAGCGCGCATTGCGTGGGATATATGTGCCCAAAGTCCGCCGGCGTCGTCGGGTCCAGAGGTTGGTTGGTTGAGCTTAACCGAGAGTTGAGCGGATTAGGCGTCGGCAGTCCGTTGTAATTGCAGCTTAGCGACATCTAGCTTTCGTTGCATTCCTGTGCGTATGTTCTTCGCATTGCATAATCGCATGCGAATCTTGGCTGCAACAAGATAATGGTCGGAGTCAATGTTGACCCCCCGAAATGTACGCATATCTAGAACACTAGAGACATGCCTTCCGTCGATTACAACATGATCAATTTGGTTTCGCGGTTTTTGGTTTTTTGATCCGGGGACAGCCAGGTTGCCTTGTGGATGTCGAGGTGCTTAAATCTGGTGCTAATAACTCCCATGTTTCACGCCGCGGCGAAGTCGATCAGTCTTAGACCGTTGCTCGTGGAGGTCTCATGAAGACTGAACTGACTGAACCGACAGTGGGGTCAAAGATGCCTTCTCTTCCGACTTTTGCATTAAAATCGCCGAGGACTATTTTCACGTCATGGACCGGAAGGTAGTCGTTTACGTCCTCAAGACTAGCGTAGAAAGCGTCCTTGACGGCTTCGTCCTTTTCCTCCGGCGGGGCGTGCGCGCAAATAAGGCTGATGAAAAAAATTTTGCCTTGATGCGGATCGTGACCAATCTTTCGTTCACAGGTGTGAACCGGGAAACAAGGTGGTGTAGTTTCCGGCTAACGACGAATCCACATCCGAATTCGCGCTTCTCCGCATGGCAGCTGTAGTAGATATCGCAATGTGCTTGTTTAGAGCAGCCTTGCCCTTTCCATCGCATTTCCTGGATGGCGGTGATGTTCCCTATAAAGGGTCCATTCCAGTTTCATATCCGTAAATCATTATCCGTTTTTCGTTTGAGGTGGTCGTCAACGTTTCTTATCCGAGGCTGGTTTAGTTTTCATTGGGAAGTTGTAATGTGGCGGGACCCAAACCCTGCGCACATTCCATGTTTAAGGTCTATGGAGCGACCCGCCGCTCAAATTAGCCGTCTAACTGACGAATGCCAGTTTGCCGTTGCCCAGGGAGCACCACGTGGATGTTTGAGTCGACTTAAGACGATTTCGACATGGATAATGCTGGCCTCGCCAGATTGAGGCGGTCAGACACGTTGCCATGTGAAGATTCGCCTCCTGTTCCACTGTTTCAAAAATAACAAATGCTATAAATACGCTTTGTTAATATACGTTTAAACTGTGAATAGCCTAATTTTAAAAATTATTTAAAAATAAAACAGTAAACGATATTTGTACACTAAGAATAGTGATAAAATTAAAAATGTATAGGCTTCAAAATTGTCCTTAAATGCTTCACAATTTGATCAGCCTTACTAGAACAGGGTCCTGGACCGTAGGTACACCTTTTTTAGACACTTTTAAAAAAAATCGAAAAAATACAAAAAATAATATTATTACAATTTGAAGCGCGATTTTTTTAGATAATGTATCACATTTAAGCCATTAGTCAAGAAATCATAAGTAAGGGTACAATTTATATATGTCAGTGCATGTAGATTTTTGGTGTTTCTTTAAAGCAACGCTGGCTAAAACCCTATAAAAAATCGGTCATATTTTGCAATTATTTCTAATTCTCTTGGCACACTTTTTACTGGTAATGGCAATTTTTTTTGCTACGTTATGCTTTCTAAATAAGGAAATATTAAATTAGTAAAATTGTAAAAATTACATGGGCTTATTACATGGGCTTACAGCCAATAAGTACAAGAATTATAATACTTATCTATTTCTCATGTCAAATCAGTCGCTAATTCCGAAAATATCACTCTTTTTGTCTGTCACTCCGTTTTGGAGATATTGCTCACTGTAGTTATTTTCTATAAAAAAAGTTCACTTAATTGCATATGGTATATCTCCAGAACCAACAATAATCAAAAAAATGATATATCAAATCAAAGCTAATAAAATTAATTTTTTGACTGAACTGTTAGTTTTAGCAACGTAAATGATTAAAAGTACAGCAAAAATTAAAAATAAAAAAATTGTTACAACAACCTTTAGTTGTTATTTATTCATATGACAATAAAATAAGTCGAAATGCATAAATAGGCAATCACACAATTTGGGTGCTTTCGTTCAATTAAACACAACTTTTCTATTTCTCAATAGATTTTATTCAGCAATAGCTTATTTGTTTGTTTAAAATTGCAGGCTTTTAGCAAAAAATATGAAATTATTTTAGTTTCTTAACCAACTTCGTATTTTTTTTTTTTTTTTTTGTAAATTTTTCTGAAAAACAAGAAATATCCCCGAAAATTTAATTTACTCCGTCATACTAACAGTTCAATAAAAAAATAATGTATGCATTGCATCTGTAGGATATTTTATAAGCTTTTATTTGATATATCATTTGTTTCATTACTGTTATTGATTGTGGAGATATACATATGTAATTAAGTGCAACCAAATTTTTTTTTTTGTAGACAAAATTACAGTGGGCAATGTCTCGAAAACAGAGTGACAGAAAAAAAGAAAAACTATTTTCCGAATAAGCGACCAATTTTACATGAGAAATAAATAGTGGCATTCATTGCACAAACAACTTTGCGTAGTTGGTAATGACCGTATGATACTAAATTTTTTTTTCCAATTTTAAAATCTGAAAACAAGTAGCGCGTGGGCAGGACAGACATATTTTGTAAGAAAAGGATACACGTTGTTACTTTTTTTTATCTGGTGTTTTTAAGAGCAGCTGCATTAAATAAATTTATATTAGCTACACACATCACTTTCAATTCAGCATACATTTATATTAAATAGTTTTGTTTACTCTAAAAATGTCAAATTAATTATTAACAGCACAGTAAATATTTGATCGAAACTTAACGAAGAACGAATTGAAAGAAACGGCAAAAAAAATGCAAAACAAATACAGTCCGTCCTACAAATTTTTCTGCAATTCGTACCATATGCGTACTCACTCACACCAATTGAATCCATGCATTCGTGCTATTTGAACTGCTTTAGTTATAATTTTCAATGATCAATTTAATTAAGTATCATACAGGCTTAAACCAGTGTTATTTTTGAAAAATCATAGGATGTGCCAGCATATGTAGTTTGTCAGAAAGGGCTCCCTACATGCTTCCTACTTGGGAGGGGCTAACTTTGCCATCAGGACAAATTTTTCTACTCTAATTTATTCACAATAGCTTACGGGACAACTTTATTTTCAGCAAAGCGTATATAAAGGAAATTACATACAATTTGTTCACAGTTAATCTCAGAAATGAATGAAAGTCACAAAATTTTGTATATGTTATTAGCCAGCGTTTACTTAAATGAACACCTCGTAGCAGCTAAAAAAAAGATCGGAAAAATTTTTTCTTACAGAAATGCCATATTTAAGTTCAAAATAGGCTATTATGTAAAAATTCTCAAAATCGGTTCACGGATTCTGGTTGCGGTAAAAGATGGGTTAAGGAACACAACTATTTTCTAGTTATGAACACCCTGTGCTAGTAGAACACTTATCAACTAGCATCAATAGGGGGGTTCAGGCCAAAGATAACAAGATAGGAAACTTCAAAAACATAACCTCAAAGAAGGTTTGCATGTATTTGTAAACCGAAAAATGCAACCCTGAACGCCACTCTTGTTCTTCATCGGCCGCAAGCTCTAAAAGAAATCACTTTGCAACCCCTTAAAATAATGCATATCATCTATTTTTCATTGCATAAATATTTAAGTTGGGTTGCAAGTACCTGTTTGCAACCAAAAATGATTAGTGCATCCCCTTATTTTGGTTAATATATGCTTTCAAAGTTTGCCAATTTCTTCAGTTGTTGTATTTGTCAATATTTTTGAAAAATTTAATTTTTCACAAACCCCCGTTAGTTTACACAAGCCCCCGCTATTCGAGGTGAGATAAGAAAAAAGAACGCTCTTCTTTTTCTGCATTTTTCTGCTGAAACTTCGTTTTCAAAGAAGAAAAATAGTGCATGGATTGAGTACATTAATGTTTTAATCTTTAAGTTGTGTTACGGGAATCTGTTTAACACCCAAATAATTACATGCATGCTCTTATTTTACTTTTTATCGCCAAACAAAGTTTGCATATTTCACATAATAAATTGATTTTTATTTTCATCACTACCGATTTGTGAAGGTTTCATGCCATCAGAGTTGCCAACTCTGATTGTTTTCTTAAGAATTCTCTTGGATAGCATAAATATTGCGCTGGTACGAAATGGCATATGTTTATCTCTAATCTTTATAAAATTGCATTGATCATGTATTTGCGTAAAATATTAAGTTGGATTTAATGGAACTACTTAAAACTGTAAATATTATTTCTACTTTAAAGTGCATATGGGCATTTCCAGCGAAAGGTCCACCCTGCCCGAAAAATTAAAAGTAAACCAACAGTTTTTTCTTACTTGTATTATGAAAGAGAAATATTCAAAATTAATTAAATAATTGAGTTCCTAGCTTTATTTAGTTCAGATAGCGAGTTATCGGGCTACAGTACATGTTCATGTTTTGTTCATTTTTTTTTTATTTCTAAGAGCATTTTCTCTTTACAATTTACATTTCTAGGAGAATTTGTGCAATTGAACTCTTATCAAAAAACTCTTCCTAAAACAACAACTAAACGTAAAAAAAATGCAAAAGAGAAAACATATATCAATTAACGTCAAAATTTTGATTTGCTTTTAATGACATTCTAAAATAACGTCACGTCAGAAAAAAATTATTTATTCTCAGTACCTCCACGCTTATGATCGTAAGTGCGTGAATTTTTGCATTTTAACAAAGGTTAATAAAGTAAACTTATATAAATAAAATACTCGGTTGCTAAACAAATAGTTAATTTTATATTAAATTTCAAAAGTGTGTAACGTCACGCCATATTGTGAGTAAATTGCTTGCACGGTATTTTGTATATTTTAAACTTAAATTCAATTATTCTCTTATGGTTTATGCAGATGGAATCTTCAACTGAAAGTAAAAATTACGCAAAGCGCTATAGGCAAAAATTAAAATCAGATTCACTTAGGCTGGAGATAAGCCGTGAAAGGGCAAGAGAAAGAGCAGCGAGATATAGAAAAAAGTTGGTGCAATCAAAGGAGAATAAAATGGACAAAGTAAAGAAAAGAATGGACAAAGTAAAGGAACAAAACCGTAAAAGGCAACAACAATTTCGTTTGAAAAAGAATAATGAAGCTAAAAATAAGGTCAGTCCGCCAGTTAATCAGCCCTACAAATGCAAACAAACTTTAGGAAAAGCAGTATGTAAAGCCAAAAGAGCTTTGCCGGTCGACCCGGAGAAAAGGGCACATATCGTTGACATCCTTTATGGAAAATATGGTACATCATCTTCGAAACAACAGAGTGAATCGGCAACAACAGATAAAAAGCAATTTATTAAGGACTTTTATTTGCGAGATGATATAAGTATCCAAGCTCCAGGTAAAAAGGATACATTAATCGTCAATGGGGAAATAGTGCCCAAGCGTTTTATGTTACTGACTGTTTCTGAGTCGTATGAATTATACAAAACGGAGAGAAGCATTGACTATGTTGGAAAGTCGGTATTTTATGAATTGCGACCAAAATACGTACAACTATCATGCAAGATACCACATAATATGTGCGTGTGTCAGTATCACGCGAATTTTGCATTTATTTTGACAAGCATTGCAGAGGTGATTACATCATTTTCCCCCAATTTTGAAACTTTTCTTAAATCTGTCTGTTGCAACATTGAGAACGAACAATGTATGACGAGTAATTGCAGAAATTGTGTAAAGGATGTGAAAAATGATTTAGTGCCCCTAAAATATTTTTCATTAATGGATAAAAGCATGGAATGGAAACATTGGCGCAAAGTGGAAGATCGGATTGCGTTGACGCACACCGAAGGTTCTCTATCTGATCTCTTGTACGAATTAGATGCACAGTTGCCCTTTTTTAAACGCCACTTTTTTGTTAAAAGGTCCCAACAATATTATTTTGAAATGAAAAAAAGAAATATTATGGCAGAAGATTTGGTCCTGCAAATTGATTTCGCAGAGAATTACAGGTTAATTTTTCAAAATGAGGTGCAGAGCGCACACTTCACCTACCGGCAAGTGACCATTTTTACTTGCGTCGCTTGGCTGATTGGCGGAGTAAAATCCTATGCGATAATCAGTGACAAACTCACCCACAACAAGTTCGATCTTTGCTGCTTTTTGACAAAACTTGTGAAGATGATTAAAAAAGCGCATGGGCAATTTCAAAATACTTATGTTTTTTCCGATGGATGCAGCTTCCAATTTAAAAATAAGTTCATTGCTCGAAGTTTACCTGATTTTGTTTCTGAATTTGGTTGCAAGGTTTTTGAGTGGAATTATTTTGCCACTTCTCACGGCAAAGGTGCGGTTGATGGGGTAGGAGCAACCATAAAACGAAAAGTTTGGCAGCTGACAAAAACCAAAAATTTAATTTTAGAAAATGCGTTTTCATTTTATGAATGTGCTCGAAGTAACATTATTGGAGTCAATTTAATATACATTTCCTCAGAGGAAGTAGACAAGTTTTCTACTTTGTTAACTGAAAAGTGGAAGGAGTTGCCGCAAATACGTGGTATACATCAAATTCATTTTTTGTCAAGCAGCGAAGACATGCAAATAAAAGTAGCTCGAACTGCATTTTCAAGTAGAACTATAATATAAAACATTTATATAATTTTTTATAACTATCTACTTTCTAATATTGTTCAAATGTCTTTTCAACAAGGGAAATATATCTTACGAGTTCAAATATACATATAATAGCTAAAAGTGATGTTTTATTTGCGTTAAGTTATTATTAAATAACAATCTTAACTGAAAACTTACTAGCGGAAATTTTAGTAACGTAACGTCAGGTAACGTCACGTCAGATACTAAGGTTAAATATAGAAAAAACGAGAAAACATTTTTAAATTTTATAACTTGGAAAATAAACGTGTACTGATTTAAATTCATCTAAAAAAAGTTTCATACAAAAATTATTGCAAAATTCGCAGAGTTTTTCAATTTTGTCATCGAAGTCAAAAATCCACTTCTCTTTTTTGTAACGTAACGTCAGAGCATATTTTTGCTTTTTTAGTTAAATCCTCAGGGTCAATTGTTCTCGTTTTCTTTAATGAATAAAGTGCTACTTAAACACTACGCAAATATAAAAAAAACTTTTCAAAAATATGACTCTTTCATATTTTTTGTTTACATTTTTTCGTACAAATGTAACATCACGTCAAAATGGAAATGCCCATATTTAGAGGAAGTAGAAGCAGGGTTCGTATTGGCTCTCATGAAGTTTCATGAATATGAGGCAATTTTTAGTTAAAAAAAAACCTGCTCATATTCATTTTCGTGAAGAGCTGACTACATTCTTTTGTTCATGAACTGTAGAAGTAACCGCATAGTCACAGAATGCTTTGGTATTGTATTTTTATTGCCACGCTGCTGAACATAAATACACACAAAAAATTTAAGACATTTCGATGCCGTGAAGTGAGGGTTAGGAAAAACTCTCAAGTGAAGAGCATGATTACACTCCTCCTCATCAATATTATTCAATTCACGAACGGCTCACTTTGCTTTCTTTGTTCGTGAAGAAAAAAAACATGAACGCTTTTTCATTATATCTTGATTCATTTCTCTTTAACAGTTTTCGTCCATAAATTGCGCTCCTCAAAAAAACTGACTTTCATTCATTCATTTAATGTTTCTCGTTCAAGTTTTGGCAATTCCAAATTCAATTTATTACAATTTTTGCACTAGCTCAAAAAAGGTCCTAAATAGGGGAAAAAAGCTCCCCGGGGTGCACCATAGAGGGGTAAAATGTATGACCAGGTCCTATTATATTTTCACCACCAATATTTCTTCTCAACGTCCCCACCTTTCTCTGTCACCTTCTTGGGGATCCTCCTACAAAAACACAAAAGAGATAAATGTCGAAAATGGCTTATTAGTCCGTAACTGAACGCCTAGACTGGTCAAATGTTATAGCTGGTCCTATTATTTTTTGGTCCAAAATATTTCTTTTGAACACACCTACCCCCTATCTGCCAACCATTATGTACTTATAGATCAACTTAAATTTTGCATCAAATAAAAACAAGTGATTTAAAAATTCACGAACGATAATAAATCCAGCACATCGCACATAGGGGCCGCTTGTATGAGAGGCTTCGCCAAATTGATTTTAAAAAAAAAAGGATATTTAAAAAAAATGTTGATGCATTTGTAATAAAGAGGATATTACTAAACGGATCAGATTTCCCGTTTAGTAAATACAGTGGTTGTAACTTACCCCTTTTTGGATATTTGAAGTCTATTTTTATGCAGTGCAAAAATTAAGCCACTTCAAAAGTAACTATTTTTAGTTTAGGAATGTGCTATTGGAAAAAGGGTATACTTTTCGTAAAAAATACAGTTTTATCATTATATTAATTTTTTTTTTATATAGATTTTACATTTCTGCTTGGTTTTTAGAAGTACAAAATCAAGAAGAACTTTTAAATTTCCAAAAAAAATTTTAAAGCAATTTTTTTTTAATTTGTGCAAAGCGCAAGCATAGTTTTTATATGATAAGTTAAATATTGTTTATTGTGTAATGGTGTCAAGGTACCACTTAAAAAACAACATAAGAATTTTAAATAAATTTTTTCACATAATGTTTCATAAAAACTGCTTCAAAATAAAAAATAGTAAAGCTCATCTGAAAAAAATAAAATTTTTTAAAATATAATGTGAAAAAAAAATGTTTAGAAATTATTAAAAATAAAAATGGAAATATTAGCAACATAGTTTAAACTCAATTTAGGCGAAAAAGAAACACATCCATGATAGTTTAAGTCAACTTGACTTATACGAATGGTAAAATATCTAGTTAAACCGAGCTTAAACGTCCAATTTTGGTGAGATAAGCTCTGTTTAATTTGACTAAAGTTTAAACTCGAACTTAAAAACTGGCCCTAAGTATTTTATTGTATAATTTTCATATATACATATATAAATATATATATATATATATATACATATATATTAAATATAATATATATACATATATATTATATATATTACATATATAAATATATTTCGAACACTATTTTGTCTCATAGAGAATAAGAACATATGAGCAATAATGAATATATACTTGGGCAAGTAATAACAAAATATTTTTTCTACGTGATTTTATAATTTTCAACATGTTTTTTGACGTCCCGTAGACCCAATTGATCTTCTATGATCATCGTTGAGGATTAATAAAAGATATCCAAAATTATAATTTAGTGGCTAAACAGACCGCTATAACACCTTATCGATATCTTAAGTTGCTTTTTTTTCATATTAAAAGCTAGCCTGAAAAAAGTGAAATTGGCAACTCTACTACTGACAATGAAATGGAAAAAAAATTTATTTCATTCAAAATTTGAACAGCTGATATTTTTAACCCGAACCCTCCATGTAAAAGTTGCTTACTTTTTGGAAGAAAATAATGTGTTTTTTATGTATAAAAGTACATTTAACATGAAGCTACAATACAACAATAAATATATTTAGCCTATTTGATAATAATTAATGCACTTTACAGATCACTCTTAAGTAGCATAATTAGCAACTGACATATTCACCTCACTATTTTTGCAAATTGACAATTGAGCAAAAACAAAGTCAGATGAGTGTTAAGAAATTCGTGGTGAACGAATTTTCCGTGTACGTGTGTTTTACTTCAGGTGAACAAGGATTCCCCACAGAAGTTTCCTATCTTGTTATCTTTGGTTCAGGCTATACTACATGTTGTCACGCATGGTAGGACAAATGAGTGGTTATTTGAGTATAATGCCGCGTTTCCATGTGATCTTTCAGTATCTTATCTTATCCCATATCACAAAACACATGCTATAAAGAGCGAGATGCATATATGTACTTTTTCCTATAAAAATTTTACATTTGCAAAATATGTAAACAAATCAATTTCAGCAAGTTTACTGATTGCAAGACGTGCTTATTGAAATAACTTCTTGTCTACGTACCCTAAATTGTTTTATATAATTATTATTGTGCAGACAGCATCAGGTGTTACAGGTAATTCAATTCGTGTGCCACAACTGCCGCAGCATCAGTGAAATACACACGAAAAACAAATATAAAAAAAGTTTTTAAAAAAGTTTTGGTGAATCTACCAAGCACCAAATTAAAGAAAAAAAAATCACTGATGCTTTCCATAAATGCGCTTAGGAACTCTCTGGCCAACTCTACATTGCGATGGTTAAAAAAACCAAGAATGTTTATTTATTTTAAATCATACCCCTTGACCTGATTTGATTTTCTTTCTTTTCCAATTTGTATTCGTTATTCTGTACTATTTCAAGACAATTAATATTGGCGCAAATAAAATTTACAGCTTAACAGCACAAAAACTACAACTATAAAAATGAATGTCATATTTATAGCATGTGATCAACTTTTATAGCAAAAGTTCAAGAAGTTGAACTTTTTCGATCTCCTAGCATCACAGGGGATATCACATGCTATAAAAATGAAAAAGGTATACCTGTTTCACACTCCCATTCATCAATGCCATAAAGTAGGGCTCACATGCTATTTCTTTCTTACAAAAAATGTGATACTGGAAGATAATAGAAGATCACATGGAAACGCGGCATAAGTTTCTTAAACACATATTACTTGTATCTTGTGTTATAAATTAAACTATAAAGATTTTAATAAATATTTTTTTTTCTCTCTATTTAATGTAAGGTTTCAAAGACTAATTTTTATATCATAACTAATGTTTATTTGTAATAAATATAATAAGAACTTTGTTTTTATTAATTTTTGCTTAATATCGACTTTGCTATTCTTCTTATATTATATTCTTATATTGCTATTCTTCTTATATATTATTTTTTAAACTCAAACATATATTTTGGAAATAGTTTATAAAACATTTTTATACAATATTAAAAGAACTTTGTGCTTATTAATTTAAACTTACTATAAACTTTGATATTCTTTTTATAAATTATTTTTGATTCTCAAACATATCTTTTGTTAATGACTTTTAATACATTTTATTACAAATATAAAAAACTTTGCGTATTAATTTTTACTTATTACAAGCTTTGATATTCTTCTTACATATTATTTTTTAAACTCAAACATATCTCTTGTTAGTGAGTTATAATACATTTTATTACAAATAGTCCCAAGGAATATTATTTTGCCAATTATAAGCATAATCAAGAATAAATATTTTTGCAAAATTTTGTTTCGAAGCATACAAATTTACAGTTTCTCACACATTTTCTAATTGGGGTCTTTGACGGATTGTATTTTCTGATTTAGTTTTTACGAATGATTTGCATAAAGTCCATGCAACACATTCAGCATACTCGTGTTCTAATGTTTCAAGTCCAGGAAAATAAAATTTGATCGTCGGATTACTGAGAACTTTTTACAAATACTAATATATAATGGTCAGTCCTGAAGTCATTTTGTTGCGTTTCAACACTTGTCCATACTTATGGTAAAATAAGAGAAGGTGGATGCATTGCTGATCATGCTCTCTTTCACAGTGTGAGAATTGCCAAAATCAATGCAAATGATTTTCTGTCACTTAGCAAATTTATTCTCCGCTCAGAGTTGTTTTGCGTTTTTTTGACAGTTCTGATTCTCGGGTCTCAGCCTTACATCTAGCTCCTATTATTAAACCATGTCCATACTCGAATTATTTTAGCAATTTTTTTCACAAACGCCACTATCGCGATTTTTTTAATATAGCATTAGCGGTATGTGAATTAATCGATTGACTTGTTTATTTTTATATTAATCTTTTACTCAAAAAAGTTTATATTTCGGAGAACTTTAGCCAAAATCTAAGTCTAACTTCCTTAAACCTAGATTTTTTGTGAATAAATTTAAACTTTCCTTACCAAGTTAAACAAAGATTTTTCAAGATGAGTTTCTGATTTATCAAGGTGAGGAATTTAAACTTTGCTCAAGTAAAACAATGTTTAAAATTGAAATGAGGTAGTGGATATTAATAGTTAAAAAGTTATTAGAGTTATTTATAAAGAACATTTAATTTATATGAAAGCTGTATCTCTTCCGTCCCAAGAAATTTCAAAACGGGTGTTAATAAAATTTTCAGTATATAATTTGTCCTAAAAAAACATAAAAATGTTTTTTTATGTTTTTTAACAGTCAAAACTCAAAATTTACAAATTTTTTTTTAAAGTAAAACTATTTATTGATCATACACTTTGACTGTAATACAGCAAATACATTTTGTACGCATCTTCTTTCTCTATCGTTTAAAAAAGGTTCTTGTCTCATTGCTTTGTATGGAGTTCCTTCAAAAATAAAATTGTTTTTTGCTTCACCTAGAAATTTAAAAATTTTAAGTTGCGACTGTTTTGTATTTAGTGTGCGATATGTATATCTTGGGATTTTACTTTGTCAAAATACAAAGATTTGTTTTAAATAGTAAAAAACGTAAAATTTTTATTTTAGTAAAAAAAGCGGCTTTATACAGCCATAAAAATATAACAAAAACATAAAAACAAAAATAATTCAATGGGATCGATTCTTTAAACTAGCTTCGCCTTACTTATAACATTATATCAACGTATGAAACACCTTAAAACAATTTTTATCGGAACAAAGGCACAAATATAAACCACATTTTTTGCACCGAGTTCAAGCATGGCTTTTACATTGGTTTTACCGACACGCTCGAGTTGTCTTCAATTTGTCGACCACTGGCCAATGATCCCCTCCATCCAACCGTTTGCTACTTCCGGGTAAAGGAGATCATTTGGAATTTATTCTTATTTGTTCTTCTTTAATGCTTCTGCTTGATGTATCTAACTCATGCAATTTCCTTTTGGGTGAGCATAGAAGAGCTTCTGCAATTTCCCATCAAAATGAGAGTAGGTCCTTGACGGATTTCCGTAGCATATTTTTTGACCGATAATCAAGCTGGTACTCCATCCAAGCATTCACTACTGATAAATCTATAGAATGGAGTGGTACTTTTAATGTCCATTTCTTTGACTTGAGCCAGGTTCTGTAGCACTCCATAATTTTGTCGCAAATGTCCACTCCTCCCATGTTCTGATTATACTCCATTACGATGGCAGGACAAGGCACTTCCATCCGGCATCTTACCTTCTTATTCCACCTTTTCACTCTATACACTGGATCCTGCCCACTTGCTGTGGAAGCAAGTGTAACGTATTTGTTATCCCTCCATTTAACTACAACAATTTTTTCATCTGATCTAAAAATCTGATCAGACTCTACCCTTTTCATTAGCTTATCATCTTTTAAATTAACTTTGCGCACACGGTTTGTTTGAATCGTGCCTGTACATCGTGCATGATCATTGGTTTCCGCCAACTGCTCCAAAAGAGGTAACGTGGTGAAATACCTGTCAAAAAATACTGACGAATTATTTGGCAGAGTCCTTACCAAACGAAGGACAACAAACAAACAAACAATCTTGGACCTAAACCCAGAGATCGATCTCCTAATGGAGTTTTTGAAACTTGGTAAGCTTCAAAATCTACAAACAATACATGAAAAATTAAACAATATATGTATATATAAAAACGGGGTTCATTGGCTGATGGAAATTTTCATGAAGTGGACTTACAAAAGAGTTAAATGTTCCTCTTTTCCATAATAATGGTCTATTAGTCTTCTGCAATGGTTCAACAACGATATTAGCATCGATGGTATTTGTGTCGACTAAGTCAGCATCTGTACTGCCTTCATTATCAAGATCGGAGTGCGGAGACTGAGTACCCAAGATATCCTCGAATATAAATTCGTTTGATGAACTGTCAGATTCAACGTCAGATACACCACAAAGTAATTTGACGAGTTCTTCCCCATCCGCTTCATTTTCTAAATCATATTTCTTTGCTGTACCGAAGATGGATTGTGCTACTAAAGTCCCAAACTACACATATATGTGGACACATATTCTGTTTACAATAACAAAACAGTTCTTTGCACATATTAACATATTTTGCACATAATTTAAGCATTTGAAGCGTCGACGCGAATAACGACGCGAATAACGTTGCGCGTTGTCGCCTAGGCGACAAATTATAAGTTCCTAGGAATTGAAAAGAACGTTTGATGGCGCACTTAGAGTCATTTGATTTCTATTTCCAATTTTTTGGTGTGAGAGTTTTAAATAAATTTGCTTGTATATATACGCCAGAGTATTTTTAACGATAGTATGCAAAAATAAAACATTTTTGATTAATTTGTCGCTTACGTTATTCGCGTCGACGCGTCATTTAATGCTTTTATTACAAAATAATAACAAAATCTTCATATATTTAGTCTAATTTATACAAAATAATAGCATTTACAATTGTTGCCTCCCGCACTGCGAAGCATGTTGACCTACGCACGTTTACAAACTCATAATATCATAATCTGCGCAAAACCATATGAGAGAACGAAAAAGAGGCAACAAATAATATTGAGACACTTAAAACAGTAAGAAAAATAAGACAGTAATACACAAATTTTGCTTGATCGCACTCTCTTCTCAGTACCCATAATTGTCAAAACCAGCCAATTTTGCGAATGACTACTAAAGAAAAATGGATGATAAAAAAGAGCACTTGCAGATTTTCTATGAGCTGTCAACTTCGATTTGGCAATTATTGGTACTTGCTTTCTCCCTTGCGACAACCTTATAAATCAACCTTGGTCGTATGTGTAAATTTGCGTGTTTTGAGTTAATAATACCATCCTACATTTATAAAAGTTTTATAATGATGCTATCCCACATTTATAAAAGTTTTCGAGATATTCAGTAAAACATTGTCGTATGTGACACTTAGTTATCTTTTGAATAAAATATTGTCTTATGTGCGACATACGACAATTTTTCATAAAAATTTAGGATTTTTTTTGTTGAGTAAAATAATGTCGTATGTGTTCGTTGTAAGAATGCAAGTTCAAAATTACATTTTAAACTATTATTTTAGCTGATAAATTAAATTCGAGGTCCTTTATAAAATCCAGACGTTAGAAAAAAATACGTGGTCCTTTAAATATACTTGACTTCAAGTTATGCGTACTTTTTCCATTTTTTCCATGAATGAAAATTAATATTGCATAGCCGTTGTAAGATCTCAATTGTTCCTTAATATTTAATTACCGAATTGAATTTGGATAAATTTATATTTCTGCTTTCATTTTATAAATTTTATTTTACTATTATATTAAAATATTTGCATAATTACTAGTCGTGTGTCATACAAAATATTAGGCTTAACATATAAACATAGTCCAAATGACACATACGACAAAATTTTATAAAAGAAAATTCTCTGTATTTTGTTTAATACAGTTTAATAACAGTTGTTTAATAACCAAAACCTGTGAAATGTAACATACGACCTTATTTTATTCAGGCGACGATATGTGAAGGCAGGTACGAAAAGGGTAATATAAACGTGTGGAAAAAGTCGCTCATGAATAAAAAAAAAGTAATGCTGAATTAAAAAACTTCATGGAAACTTACACATCTGACGGAAATTAATCTGGCAGGTATCATCAATAATCAAAGAATCTGGCAGCTCTATACTTTAGTTTATAATTTGACAAACAATTACTCTTCGATATTGCTTCGATATAGAATACAATATGTAAGTACGAATACATAAATAGCACAATCTTAATTATTGTCTCGCACCGTAGAATGTATCATAGTGCACATTTGTTCTTATGCGTACCTTAGCTCGGCATTTGACGATATTCGGAAAATCTGCCAAGCCATGAGAAGATCTCCGAGGATATCAGCTCTAACTATTGCAAAATCAAACAGGTTTTATTCGTCCAATAGAAGCAGTGGAAATGCAGTTAAAGTTGTGACGAATGCAGATTCATTTTCTGCCATTGTTGATGGTAAAGGCCAGGGAGTTTTGCATTACGAGCAGAAAGGTCGTATGATGAAGCTGTTACATACAGAAGTGCCAGAAGAATTAGAAGGACGTGGGTTGGGAAAGATTTTGGCTAAGGTCAGTTCCGATTACATAGAGTACATGCTTTATTAGTGGTTTTAGATATCCAAATATATCTTCTATGAGGATTCGCAATAGAGATAAAAGATCTTAGTTCTATGGGACTAGCTAAGACTAGCTTGTCGATGTGTTGAAGTAATTTTACACGTTCAACATAGACATCCTATTTGAATTGGATTGAACAAAATATTAGAAAAATTAAAACTTCGTGGGTAAAAAATTGAAAACGCTCTACATAGTTGTTTGGATTATCTGTAATTTGTACTTTCTCAGCAAACTAAACATTGTTGAAATTCCGACTAATTCGAAAATATTTTGAGCTGACTTAAAAAATTCGTTGCAGTATTTTTCGAAACAGTTTTGATTTTTTTACGAATTTATATCGAGTCATGATACAATGATAAGGTAGGGCCGTGCTGAGTGCTCTCACGCGTCAACGAAGAGTAGATAATGAGAAGCAAGGTTCATTAATATAGGTTAAGTCATGGCAGAATTATAAGGTATGGTCATCACGGAGAGGAATGGAGTAGAAAGCAGAATAAAGCTACATTGATGTCAAAATCAGCTGTTCATCGCGAATTTCTTTATGCTCACGTTTCGCAGTTGTTTTTAGGTTAAAACTGTTACAGGTTTTTTTTGCAATTTTAAGACTTCTTTCACATTTTATAGTTTTTATTACACTTTTAATATAATATTTTCACTCAAATTAGCACAAATTTAATACCCGCGACCGCACTGTTTGCAACTTGGAAACATAAAATATTTTCTTCATTTGCAATTTCTACGAAATTCGTCGTTTTGACATGTAATGTTGCTTCTCATTATCCACTCTTCGTTGACGCGTGAGAGCACTTAGTATCATGGGCCTACCTTATCATTGTATCATGGGTTAAGTCAATTGAGAGAAAATCACTCTTTTCCGCCTTTGCTCGAACTCATGGTTGCCACTCTCGAAAATTTATTTCTACCAAATTACCTCCAAAAATTTACCAAAATTAAAAAAAGTTTACCAAACACCAGTAATTTTCTTATGTAAAAGTATATATACATCAATTATTTATTAATTTTTATTTAACTCTAATATCACTTCATTAATAAAACAAAATATTTAAAACAAAGCAAAAATCGCAAAATTATACAGTACTATAGAATACATCGAAATATTAAAAATAAAATTTTATTAATACATATTAGGTTAATATGACTTTGTTTTTCAAACAGAACATAAAATAATAAAAAAAATTATAATATTTTATTATTAAAAATTATAATAATAAAAAAAATACTTTTGTTCTGTCCTATGAACCAAACATATCTTTTCGAAAAGGGGGGAAAAATAAAATTACGCGTATAGTCGTTTTCATATACACGTCAGAATTTTTATTTTTTTACGTTTTAAGTTCTGTGATACCGCACAGTGAGATGGTTCAATACCTTTGTTGGAAAAAATTGGAGTTGACTTCATTTCTTAAAGTATAATGGCATACTGGTTTCAAATATCGGTTTTGTCACCTTTTTCGGTTGGTTAAAAACCCAATATTTTTTATTGATTAATTTTAATCAATACTTAATGCTGCGATTTCAGAAATGCATTTGGTATTTTTTTACACCGGTTACGTTTTTTTTTTATTTTTATACCCCAACGCTTACTGCGTAGGAGTATATTAACATTGTCATTCCGTTTGTAACGCCAATAAGGAGGCGTGGCAGGTTTAGAAAAGTATATATATTTTTAATCAGCATCACCTCCTGAGTCGATTTCTGTGTGCCCGTCTGTCTGCCGTAATTTTAAAGCTATAGCGATGAAATGCAAAATATGAGATCGCTTTAAAAAAATTAAAATCAAGTTTAAAAATGAGCCAAATCGAATGAAAACCACGCCTACCACCCATACAGAGTGACTTTATTTTTACAGTAAAATCTCTTAAAAATCCAAAAAAAAAAATAATAAAATGCCTTGAAATTTTGCTTGTAAGATCTTCAATATAAATCCTGACAAAAAAAAAAATTAAAAACTTCAGATGAAAATCACGCCTGCCTCCCATACAAAGTGGCCTTTTTATGAACGTTAAATCTCTTAAAAATCCACAAAAATTAAGGAAATAATTTTAATCAATACTTAATGCTGCGATTTCAGAAATGCATTTGGTATTTTTTTACACCGGTTACGTTTTTTTTCTATTTTTATACCCCAACGCTTACTGCGTAGGAGTATATTAACATTGTCATTCCGTTTGTAACGCCAATAAGGAGGCGTGGCAGGTATAGAAAAGTATATATATTTTTAATCAGCATCACCTCCTGAGTCGATTTCTGTGTGTCCGTCTGTCTGCCGTAATTTTAAAGCTATAGCGATGAAATGCAAAATATGAGATCGCTTTAAAAAAATTAAAATCAAGTTTAAAAATGAGCCAAATCGAATGAAAACCACGCCTACCACCCATACAGAGTGACTTTATTTTTACAGTAAAATCTCTTAAAAATCCAAAAAAAAAAATAATAAAATGCCTTGAAATTTTGCTTGTAAGATCTTCAATATAAATCCTGACAAAAAAAAAAATTAAAAACTTCAGATGAAAATCACGCCTGCCTCCCATACAAAGTGGCCTTTTTATGAACGTTAAATCTCTTAAAAATCCACAAAAATTAAGGAAATGTCTTGAAATTTTGCACATGAGCTTTTATAATTAATATAAGCCATCTCTATAATATGTACCAAAATCTGATGAAAACCTCGCCTACTCATACAAAGTGGCTTTATTTTAAACTAAAATCTCTTAAAAATCCACAAAAATTAAAGAAATGCCTTGAAATTTGCACATTGAACATGAGCTTTGATATATAATATGAACCATATCTATGATATTCGGCAAAATCGAATGAAAACTACGCTAACCCCCCTCATACAAAGCGACGTCATCAACATAGGAAAACTTTCGTAAATATATAAAACTGAATGTCATCGTGCCTGTCGTGGCTTCGGATATTCTTGAATTTGGCTGCGGTGGGAGGGGTATTTTAGCTTCGGTACCCTGCCGAAGCTCCATTCCTTACTAGTTTTCATTCATTTTTTACAAAAAAATTTTCACAATATTAAAAATTCACAATATAAGTATGAACCATTATGAACCAAATTTATTTTGAGTTACTTTGATTTATTGTTTCTAATGTTTCGTTGGCGGAAAAAGCAGAAAAATACAGAAAACATAAAAAGGATTGCTTTGCTACGATTAACAAATTAACTAATGATTTTTAATATGAATACTCGTACTTATTGTGAATTTTGAATATTGAGAAAAAAATTTGTAAAAAAATAAATAAAAAACCGTAACTGATACAAAAAATTAAATTAATTTCTGAAATCACCCCCTAAAGAGTTGAACTATATAAGGAATTAAGTTATTAACAAAATTACGTCAATAAAATAAAAAAATCTGTTTTTAACCAACTGAAACCGGTATGAAAACGATAGCAATTTTAGAACCATCTTACCATTATACATTTTGAAATTAAGTTTCATACTACTCCTACTAGTTGTGTCCAAAAATTTTACGAGTAATCTCACCGTGAGGCACCACAGTAATTACAACTAAAAAAAATTAAATATACTGACGTGTACATGAAAAACGACGATAAACGTGTATTTTTATATTCCCCCACTTTCCGAAAAGTTATATTTGGTTCATAGGACAGAATGCGTGAAACGCAAGGTAATAACATTATAATTACATTTATTTTTTTTTTGTTCTTAAAAAGCTGCCGCTCTTTTATTGAAGATTAATAGGAGCTAGAAAAGTAAAATTAATAATTAATCAGTACTAATTGTCTAAAATTGCAGTAAATCCAAATTATTTGCATAAAATTTTTAAGACGTGTCTAATCATTTGAAAGAGTATTTACAATGACAAAGGTGATACTGAAATCAAATAATGACTGCTCTAATTTGAAAACAATTATTTTTTCTAAATTTTGAGGTTTTTTAGTTTTTTTTTAAGCTTTAAAAATATTACCAAAACGATAAAAAATTTACCATTTTACCAAGTCAAAAAATTTTTACCAAAGTTGGTAATATTTTACCAAAACGGCAACGCTGCTTGAACTGTCAAAGTAGCTGTTAGCTAAAAATTGTACAGATTCAGGTTTTTTTTTCTTGATTTCCTTTTATCCATTCTGACAGTTCGACCGAGCTTCTCTCAAGTGACTTAACATATATTAATGAACCTTGATGAGAAGCAACATATATGTCAAAACGACGAATTTCGTAGAAATTGCAAATGAAGAAAATATTTTATGTTTCCAAATTGCAAACAGTGCGGTCGCGGGTGTTAAATTTGTGCTAATTTGAGTAAACTATAAAATGTGAAAGAAGTCTTAATGTTGCAAAAAAACCTGTAACAGTTTTAACCTAAAAACAACTGCGAAACGTGGGCATAAAAAAATTCAGCTGATTTTGACATCAATGTAGCTTTATTCTGCTTTCTACTCCATTCCTCTCCGTGATGACCTTACCTTATAATTCTGCCATGTATCGAATTTACGATATGTTCCGGTTTGTACGATTCATTGAAGTACGAACAGAGAGAAATATTTCTTTATTTCTTTCAAATTGTCTTAACCATGGTAAAATAAGAGAAGGTAGGTGCATTTCGGAGAGGCAGACTGCCATAACTGTCAAAACGAATTTGATAGCTCGTTGCAAATATGAAAGCGACGAGAAAGCTTTCATTGGAAAAATGTAAACAAAAATGTGATTTGTATTGATTTTGACAATTTTGGCTATGAGAAAGAGAGCGCAGTTCTAAATGCATATACCTTTAATTCTACCATGGTCTTAACAAAATCGTAACTTTTTCGTGGCTGAACGAATGACATTTTTTTTTATAACAGAAGGCTCTCCAAGTCTCTAAATGCAATAAGAGTTAACGTGATGTATGGTGCTTTATTGCAAAAATCAAGTTATCTGGGGACAGAAGATCCCAATTAGATTTTTGCTGACAGTTGCATCATTGGTACATAAAAACCTTTGTTAAAAAAAAAAAACACGTTGAGAGCCGTTACTATACGTCGTAATATTGTTTTTTTAGATTCCTTTATCCATTTCGTAAAAATGCATTAGACCAATAGAGAAAGTCGCAATAAAGCATCTGGGAGCTGGCAAAATCTTATCCAAATCCTTTGTCCCCAAAATTTCGCTTATAAATTCGCTTATAAAAACCTTAATCCTTTCCAGTTTAATGATTGGATTCTTGAACTTTAATAATTGGAAATAACATTTTTTAGTTCCCCCTTGAATTTCGCGAGTTCAAACATGAAAAACAAAACTGCGAAAAATATGCACCTTTTCAAAAATTTCTTAACAAATGGCATAAAAATCTGAAAACATCTTATATTTGATTATAAAAATATAAAATTTTGAATTGGTTTCAGAGGGAACCAATAAAGATAGATATTTTTGTTCAATTTCAGACTTTAACACAAATTTTCTCAGAAGTCATTACAAATTTAAATTTTTTACAACTTCAAATTTGTTATAAAAAGCCCTTCACAAAATCGTCCAAAAAAAGATTGCAAAAAAATCTTTTTTGGGTGATCTTTCGTTTTCAATATTTGACAAAAAACGTCAATCATTTCTTAAAGATGACGGTATTTAAAGTAAAAGCAGCGTTCTTCTTTAGTTTTTCTTGTTATTTCTTGTAATATTGGAGTGATTTTGCCCTTGTACGAAATGTTTTTATGGCTGTGCCCAAGGGATAATCGCCCAAGGGAAAATCGCCCTAAGTGCCAAAATGAACAACCGCCCAAAAATTTGGCTAAGAATTTTGGGCGACTGTACATTTCGATTTGGGCAATTTGAAGCAATATAATTTTGGGCGATTATTCATAATGAACATCTGCCCAAAATTTGGAGAATGAATAATCACCCAACGTTAATTTTTGGACGATTTTTAATTTTATTAAATTAGTCTGAAAATGTATGTTTATGCAAAAAGTTTACTGTTGAAGTGTTGGTATAATAACACTTTACAAATTATGCACTCTTGACGGTTCACCCTTTTACGAAATAACTAAAACTTAAGTATAAATATTTATTTACCATCAAAATTCATTTTGAACTTTTGAAGATATTACTGTTTTTGTACTCATTTGAGGTATTACCAATTTCGTAGGTCACTTTGAAATATTTGTCTTCGAAATTGAATAATTAATGATGTCAGAAGTGTGTGTAAATATATTCTTTTGATTAAGAAAAAGTGGGTGTATATAAAAAATTATTCAGACTTACCAAAAAAATAATTTAGTGCTGGCTCTAATTAGTGCCAGCTCTAAAAAGATTTTTACCATAAGCTTAGCAGAGGCTACAACTGCTACTAAATTAAAAAGCTGACGCTAAAATGTAATATCAGTTTTTTAGTAAAGCTGATTCTTTATATTATACTTTCGTTTTGATTATTTCGTAAAAGGGTGAACTGTCAAGTCTACATAACATGTAAAGTGTTATATATAGGTTAAAAGCTTGTTAAATATACGATGAGTGAAGGGAGAAGTAAAATTCCTTCTATATTTTTCAGTATATGAGTGATTGTTCGTTGTGTTTGTGCAAATATTCATTATGAATAAATACCCAATATTTTGGACTATTGTTCATTTCAAGTTTAGGTGATTATTCATAATTTGGGCAATTTTTCATCCTCTTTTTGGGCGATTTTTTATTATGAACAAAAGCCTAAATTTTTAAGTGTTTTTCATTTTGGCACTTTGGGCAATTTTCTCTTGGGTGATTATTTGCACAGCCTGTTTTTACAGATTTTTAAGCATAAGATTATTAAAAATTAAAATTAATTAAATTTTTAAGTGTAAATGATTGAATTAAAATGAACTTAAAGGATTGAATTAAAAAACAAAAAAATAAAAAATGAGCCTTGAAAATGCTCATTTCGTACAAGGGAATTTCGTATCTCGCGTGGGAACACAATGCACAAAATTGGGCGATTTTTCATTGTTTTTTTTTGTCAATTTTCGTTTATTTTTTTTTTTTGGGAACCTTTTTTACGTTTTTTTTTTTTTTGGGTGAAATTTCGTTTTGGGCGATTTTTCATTAATTTTTGGGGTATTTTTCATTTGGTGATTTTTAATTTTTTTTTAGAGCCATTATAAAAGTATTCTTAAAAAAATGTTAGGAAATGTATGAAAAGCTATGCATGTTTCCAATAGACTGCAAGATGAACAATATTAATTCCAGCAATAAAATGTTTGCTTATGCCTCTCGATGGTATTAAAGACAGGAAGAATTTGGGAGAATACCAAATGATCATGGCGACGATTAGGAAAACTTCACAGGGTTTGCTATAATTAAGCAAAGTGCTCCAAAAAACTTCTGCGAATTTAGATATTAATGTGCTTAAATATTGTGGTGCAGTGGGTAGAGTGCGTGGCCCATACGCCAGAGAACCCTAGTTCAATTCCCACCTGACACAGAAAGGTTTTTCAATTGCATTAATTTTTCTGTTCGGCCGTCACCTCTGCAGACAATGGCAAACCTCAGAGAGTAAAAACTGCAATGAAAAGCTTCTTGAGAACATAAGTCGGCATAAAACTTGAAGGCCATTTTCTTTTTTTTTTTCGTTGTGCTTAAAATGAAAGAGTGTGTTTGCTCGAAGAGGTCGTACAACAAATTCAAGGGTTCCTGCAACCTTAATGTCCGTAGAGCAGGCTTTCTCTGCACTCATAATTATTTAACCTTCCGTCTGACAGACGGATCTGGCCAGACATTCCGTTGTTCGACGTCAATTGAATATATTCGTATTTTATCTCCCTCCTAAAATTTTATTCCTAAAATTTCCACTATGATAATTTGAAAATAGTCCTTTAAAAGGACGAAAAAAGGATTTACAAAAATTTCACTTTCGGACCGAAGAATGCTGCCTGGCTAGACCCTATGTATTTTTTATGGAAACATGGAAACATTTTACTACAGCGGTAATTGCTACTTTTTTTGAGGCAGATAGATAATATCTTACAATAATTCATTGTTATTTAATTATATGGCGGTTTTCTAGTCTTCCCAAAAATCAACCTACAAAGAAAAAAAGTTAACAAATGTTATTATGAGGCATTACAGTCTGCATTACTTAAAAAAAAAGTAATATCATTTTGTGCTTTAAAAATTATGTAATGCATTAAATAAGCGAATATTAAGTAAAGGCATTACAGAATTTTAAAAATGTTTTGCTGGGATACGATTTAGCACACACATACGTGTGTATCTTCACTGACGCAATGTTTCTTTTTCTGCGAATTTTTCGATACGATATATCCGTTTTGATGATGGTTGCACACGTGAATTTCGAAAAAGACTCGATAAAGCTGCTCCTATTCGAGACATATGGAACTTTATGAATGAAAACCTCGCAAAAAACTATGAACCGCATGAAAATATAACTGTTGATGAGCAGCTGTTTCCATATCGCGGCAATACTGAATTCACCCAATTTATTCCATCGAAACCAGCGAAATACGGCATCAAAGTTTGGTGGGCATGTGATTCAAATACAAAATATCCATTGCAAGGCCAATTATACACGGACAGAAATAAAGCAGATGAGCGTAAAGTGAACTAAGGCGAAAATGTATTGTTACAACTTGCAAGCCGGTTTAATAACAGCGGGTATACAATTGTGGCTGACAATTTTTTTGTACACCACTGGAAGGAGCCAAGCGCCTGTCTCAAATAAGTCTCGCATACGTTGGCATTTTTCGGGCAAACAAAAGATGTTTGCCTGAAGAAATGAAGAAGAATCATACACGCCCTGTGCTTTCATCTCTTTTTGGCTTTCATGAAAACCTCGCTTCACTGTGTAGCTATGTGCCGAAAAGGAACAAAGCTGTCAATTGACTTTCAACGGTGCATTATTCGAATATTGTGAAGGTGAAGCACGCAAACCAGGAGCAATTTTGTTTTATAATGCAAATACGGAAGGCATTGATTGCATGGACCAAATAGTCACACATTTTTCAACAAAACCGACAACCAGACGATGAACGTTTGCTTTCTTATGCAATATATTAGATGTCATGGGTCTAGCTGCTTTTGTCATTTGCAAGGAAGTCGATCGTCTCAATAAAAGTTATGCTAGACGCAATTTTTTGTATACGCTTGCCAAAACATTGGTTCTACCAAACGTCGAAAATCGGATGAATAATCCCAACATCATCAAGATTCTAACTTGGCGTTTGGCTTTTGAATCGTTTTTTGCAATAACTGTTCCAGCAAATACTTTCAATGCAATTACCAGCGGTGCTGATACACTCAAAGGAAAGAGAGACTGCAAACTTTGTAAAACTCGTTTTTGTTTTGTTCAAAATGGACAAATCCTGTATTTCAACAGTACAACATTGAAAAATTGAGTATATCGGGCAGGCTCTGCATTTCACTTCCGAGTGAAAGTGAAATGAAACCACTTGGAAGTCGACGTTTGATGTAACTTTTTATGTTTTGATTTAATTTTTTTTATTCGTAATTCGATTCAAGTTCAAATAAAAATTAAATAAGAGCGTAAAAAGTGATACCAACTATAGAGTTCATAGTGATTTGATTTCACTTTTAGTCGAAAGTGAAATGTATAACCTGTCCGTATATGTTTTGCTTGCATTTCTCAGAACGATTAAAGAAATTCGTATTATAACAATTTTTATATGATTCACTATACAGAACAAAAACACACGAAACAAAAACATGTTTTTTCTTCGATTTAGAAAAGGTTTTGGATTTATTTTCCTCACACAGGTAGTTCATTATATGCCAAAACGAATAATAAAGGTAAGGATGGAAAAATATACCTGCTTGGTATAAAAAGGTGTCTAAGTAGAATCTATTCACGTATAAATGCATGCAAGTGTATAGGGGTCTGGCCAGGCACCATCCGTCGGTGCGAAGGTAATCGGAACGTCAAATGACGTTCAAACCTTAATGAATGGAAAATATTTTTATGTATTATGCATTAACATTTTATAGACGGCTAAAGACTTTGAATATACCCAGCAGAAAATGTCGTGCCTGATCAGGCAAGAATTCAGGCATGACCGAAGGCTGACCTTTGCTTGAAAACAGCCCTGATTTTTTCATACAAGTGTCCGGCACTTCAGACCTGAAATTTGGTATTACTTTTGTTAAAAATTTGTCTATGATTTCTGGTCTTAATATCAATTTTTATTTCAAATTCATATATGAATTCTGGCCTGAAATAAAAGAGGACTGAGTTTTTGTTTAATTTCAGGTTAGAATACAGGTCTGTTAAAAGGAAGCCTGAACTATACTTTAATTTCAGCCTTGAAATCGGAACTGAATAATGGAAGCATGATTATGTTTAGAAATCCAATCCTGAATTCCTTACTGACAATTAGAGACCTGAGTGAGTTTTCTGCTGGGTACATAAATACGGGGACCCTTTATAGGGAAGTTGCCATTATCCAACTGGCGGAAGCCCTCAAAACAATAAAATCTGACATCACCGCCATCCAGGAAATGCGATGGAAATGGCAAGGCTGCTCTAAACAAGCACACTGCTATATCTACTACAGCTGCCATGCGGAGAAGCGCGAATTCGGATGTGGATTCGTCGTTTGCCGGAAACTACGCCACCTAGTTTCCCGGTTCACACCTGTGAACGAAAGATTGGCCACGATCCGCATCAAGGCAAAATTTTTGTACATTAGCCTTATTTGCGCGCACGCCCCGACGGAGGAAAAGGACGAAGCCGTCAAGGACGCTTTCTACGCTAGTCTTGAGGACGTATATGACCACCTTTCGGTCCATGACGTGAAAATAGTCCTCGGCGATTTTAATGCGAAAGTCGGAAGGGAAGGCATCTTTGGCCCCACTGTCGGTCAGTTCAGTCTTCATGAGACCTCCACGAACAACGGTCTAAGACTGATCGACTTCGCCGCGGCGCGAAACATGGTAGTTAGTAGCACCAGATTTAAGCATCTCGACATCCACAAGGCCACCTGGCTGTCCCCGGATCAAAAAACGCGAAACCAAATTGATCATGTTGTAATCGACGGAAGGCATGCCTCTAGTGTTCTAGATGTGCGTACATTTCGGGGGGTCAACATTGATTTCGACCATTATCTTGTTGCAGCCAAGATCCGCATGCGATTATGCAATGTGAAGAACATACGCACAGGAATGCAACGAAAGATAGATGTCGCTAAGCTGCAATTACAACGGACTGCCAAAGCCTACTCCGCTCAACTCTCGGTTAAGCTCAACCAACCAACCTCTGGGCTCGACGACGCCGGCGGACTTTGGGCGCATATATCCCACTCCATGCGCGCTGCCGCTGAAGAAGTCATTGGTTTCCGGCGCCCGCAACCTCGGAACCAATGGTACGATCAGGAGTGTCGCATCGCGACAGCAGTAAAAAACGCCGCATTCAGAAAAACGCTGCAGTCAGCTGCAACGCGAGCCGTGCGAGAAAACTACCGTGAAAAGAGGAAGGAAGAGAGGCGCCTTTTCAGACGCAAGAAAAGAGAGCAGGAAAAGCGTGAGCGTGAGGAACTAGAGGTATACCAGGGCAAGAAGGATGCACGAACATTCTATCAACAGGATAAGCGTCTAACCCTAGGTTTCAAGCCCGGAGCATGCACTTGTAGAGACGAAAATGGAGATCTGAATACGGATACACAGTGTGTGCTAAGATTGTGGAGACGGCACTTCTCCAATTTACTTACTGGCGACGATTCCACCAATGCCGCCCATGGAGAGCGCAGTTCAGTGTCACCACTCAACGATGACGGAGTGGAAGTATCACCACCTAGCCATAAAGAGATTCGAGTTTCTATCCAACCACTCAAAAACAATAAAACAGCGAGTACTGACGGCCTGTCAGCTGAATTGCTTAAAACCGGCGGCGATGAATTGATAAGGCGCATGCATCAGCTCATCGACGGAACCTCGATGGAACCTCAGCGTACTGTGCCCTATACAACTCCGCCAGGTTAGCAACTTAGTTGCGCCTGCCTGTCCACAGCCAGGATAAAGGAGGATGGTTGTTTGTAGGATACGTCCTGCAAACGTTAAAACTGATAGGGCCAACCAAGAGCTCGGGGTGGCGCCCATCTTGGTATCAGGTCATATTCGGCATATCGATATGAAACAAGCCTGGTATAGCAATTGCCCTTAAAACTTGTAAGTACGGGGACAGTCTTAACCCGTCAAATGCGGTAGACCCTATCTATCCACCGCTATGAGACCTTAATTCGGCTGGTTTAAACTGATGCGAAGTGTTTTGGCATGCGTGCGTAAAAGTCTCGACGCTTCGGCTTTCCAAAAAGGATTGCTTGTCGACTTGTTTGACTCGCACCTTCAAACTGGCACGGCAGTCACTGAGGCAAGTGTTGTAATGGTTGAAAAACTAAGGGTTCTCATACTGAGCATGGCAGTCCCTGAGAACAGTAGCGAATACTCTATGTCTGGATGTTGAAATCCGAACGGCCAGAGTAAGAGTGGCAATTGCAAAGGTCCTCCAGAGTAGGTACCAGACATGCGCAATAGTTTGCAGTTGAGTCGGCAACTGGAAATTGTTAACCTAGCCCTTTAAGTGCTCATTGAGCACGGTCATGAATAAGAATGCACTTTTTCATAATTGCATTTGTGTATTCTTGGTCTTTTTGCTGGGATGTTGTGGATCCTCATTGACTGGATCGAGTTGCCCAGATGACTGTCGTGGGTTGGCCCTTCGGGGAGTCTCGTACTGGTTGTGGTTGTGTGATGCTACACTTACACTTAATAAGCAAGAGATTGAGTAGGTCTCATCTTCACCAGTAGATAGTGGTACATCACTGGATGGATTGTAAGTACATCACTACTGAAGTCTAAACTGGTACTGCTATAAGAGGAAGTATGTAATTTATTGCATAATGCTCCTAATCAGCAGGGCACTGGGTGATGCTTTGAGTTTGTGAAACAGCTCCATGTTCGTGTTGCCACACCGGATGCTCCGTATGTTTTACTAGTTAAAACATAAACGGGTCCGTGTTGTGGTACAACACATAAGTTCTGGTTGTCTGTTCCATGAACTATTACCCTAGGTCTGGCGACCCAATTACTTAAGCCTTGCGGCAGGCGTAATTGTTAATCCAGTAACCTTCTGTGCCCTATACTTAAGAAAGGAGACCCAACAATCTGCGCAAGTTATAGAGGTATCAGTCTTATTTCCATCGCATATAAGGTTCTCTCAAGCGTACTGTGTGAAAGATTAAAGCCGATTATAAAAATAATGATTGGACCTTATCCACCACAGACCAGATTTTCACGCTACGACAAATCCTGGAGAAAACCCACGAAAATCAAATTGACACACACCATCTCTTTGTCGATTTTAAAGCTGCGTTCGATAGCCCCAGAAGGGATTACCTGTACGCAACAATGTCTGAGTTCGGTATACCTGCAAAGTTGATTAGACTTTGCAGAATGACATTGAGCAACACACGCAGCTCCGTCAAGGTAGGAAATGACCTCTCCGAAACCTTCAATATGGAAAGATGTTTTAGGCAAGGCGATCCACTGTCTTGCGATCTCTTCAACATCATCATGGAGGGGATCGTACGAAAGGCCGGTGTGCATCGTAATGGCACCATTTTCTATAAAGGTGTTCAGCTCCTTGCGTACGCTGATGATATTGATATTGTCGGCAGAACCAAGAGAGATGTTTCCGCTGCTTTCGCCGCTATCGAAAAGGAATCAGCCAAAGTGGGTTTGGCGATAAATGAGGGTAAAACAAGTATATGCTGTCTACAAACAAGGGAGCGTGGCGTTTAGACTCCCACGTTTCATCCGGCGGCTATAACTTTAAAGTAGTCAAGGAGTTCGTATGCCTTGGCACCGCCATTAATACCAACAACGAAATCAGCCTGGAGATAAAGCGAAGAACAATAATTGCTAATATGTGCTACTACGAGCTCAGTAAGCAACTAAGTTCCAGAGCCCTCTATCGATCGACAAAACTAACACTCTACAAGACGCTCGTTCTACCTGTGTTGCTTTATGGCGCTGAGGCATGGGTAGTTTCGCAAACTGACACAGCCGCTCTGGGGGTGTTCGAGGGAACAGTTCTTCGCAAAATCTTCGGTCCTGTTCGAGTCGGCGATGACTATCGCATCCGAATGAACCATGAGCTGTATGAGCTCTACGAAGACATTGACGTAGTTCGGCGTATAACTGTGCAGCAACTACGCTGACTGGGTCATGTCCATCGTATGGACGACGAAGCTCCAGCGAAAAAGGTGCTCGAGGCGAGGGTCGCTGGTCAACGACTTCGAGGAAGGCGAGGAAGACCAAAGCCTTAACCACACTTGGTGTATCCGATTGGAGAAGGCGCGCGCAAAGCAGAGGCGCCTGGCGAGAGCTGATGATGTCGGCCGAAACCCGGACACGGGTTGTTACGTCCACCTAAGTAAGTAAGTAAGTAACTTAAATACGTCCGCGGGGGTCGAAGATCCATTCCTTACAAGTTATAAATAAAAGTTAAAAGTAATTTTAATTCCTTATAAATAAATTAAAAAGTTAACACAGTCGGACTTAACGTACAAATAATATTTTGAAGAGTTATTTTGTTGCCCTGATTTCAACTTTTTTGAAAAACTCCATTATTTTTGCATGAAATTGAAGGCTTTATTGAGCGTTGTTAGAGTCATCCGATTTAGTTCGAATATGCATCGTTTTGTTCGATAACTTCTTGCCATTTTGTTGCTTTTCTCATAGAAACTTTCGTGCCTATTGGTTAAAAACTGAGACAGTCGATTTTCACAAGCTTCTTTTGAGGCGAATGATTTTCCTGGTAAGACTGGCAGGAACAGGTGGTAATCACGTGGTGGCAGGTAAGAACCTCCCAACCAAACTCTCTGAGCTTATGGCGAGACACTATCAATGTGTGGCCTGGCCTATCAACACAGATAAACATAATTCCTCTCCTTTAGACGGTCCAGTTGTTTATTACAGTACAGGTTAGGATTTTAGCGTTTGGCCGTAGGGGAGCAGCCCGTTTTCGCTTTACGTTGTCAAAAGTGACCCACTTTTCATCACCAGTCACCATCCACTTTACAAATGGGTCGATTTTTTTACGATTCAGCGATTCGCAGATGGAAATTCATTCCAAAAGGTTTTTTGCTTGAACTCGCGTGGCAGCCATACATCGAGCTTTTTTTTTACATCCAGCGGTTTTTTGTACAATGTTTAGTTCCTGGACAATCAAAACAATGCTTACATGATAGTCGGACTCGACGATTTCCAAGATGTAATCGATATTTTCGACAATTACCTTCAAAAGCGTGGTGCATGAAAATTACCGGAATGAATCGACGAAACCAAAATTGAGCGTGATTAGCAGTTACAGTATCAGGACCATATACACTATTCACATTTTCAGCCGCCTAGCTTATGTTTTCCCCTTTGTATTCATCGATTAAAAAAAATGTAAAATATTGTGTATTTTCTCTTTGCACCATTGGTGTACATCTTTGACGCGCTCTCAAATAAAATTGAGTAAAGTAATCACAAAACCTTCTTCGAAGATTTTTTAGTACGAAATATAATCTTTCTTATCTAGCGTAACCCGATCGCACTTATACAACGCGAGATATAAAAATAAAAAAATAATGCATTTTTTTTACCACACCTGTAACACTTGCGACGATGCCGAAGATAGTTGTCGAGATGTCGCACGCCGTTGAATCCGCGTCAAGAAGCTACAAATATAATTTTGAAGCCCATGCCCAAAAGTGCGAATTTTATTCTTTCGGTCTAATATTTGAGGTATGAGGATCAAACAAAAATCAAACGGAGTGAAGTAGTTCTTACACTTCTTTAAGAAACCAAGACACATGTGTCTTTTGACACATTAAAAATGTCATCATTCTAACGAAGATCTGATTGTATCGATATGCTTAGAACGTCAAGGGCTTCTGACTCCACAAAATTTACACCGTTTACATATATTGAGGAGAGCTAAGGGGCAATTGATTCGCTTGTGGGTCAACTGGGTATATCTAGCATTTAATTGGATTCTATTAGCAAGGCCCCACTCTGAGATTTTCATGTCATTGTGAAGTGTGTCATTCATATATTGCCCCTTCCTCTCAATCTCCAAAGAGCTCGGGTGTTTTTTTAACGAATTTGAATGGCAAATGCTGTTTTCGTTCGCAACCGAATGAATTGGGTTGTGAGTCAACGACAGAAGGTCGTAGATAAAAATTAGAAACAAAGTTGGTAATAGGACAGGCCTGACAAAATGGCATTGGTGAATGTCAAATTTCCACGCCAATTACATAAGCGGACATATAATGCCAGCGACTCTCCATTTTAACTCTCCACACATGGTTGTGAACTTGGCTGCACTGAACAAATTTTTTCCTTCAACAGCGTACTACCTAGCGAAAAAATCTGTCGAAAATTTTTAAGATTTCACTCCAAGCAAATCACAGAACGAGGATAAATATATATGTTAAATATATATTAAAGAACACACACGAAACAAAATTTAACAAACATTTTAGATACCTTGCCGATGTCATGCATGCGTTTGTTAATTCCATATATATTGATATCTTCTATTTTTTTGACACTTAAAAACGCACTTGTCAACGCACTTGTGGGCATTGCTAATTTTCTTTGTGCCAACAACACCACAAACGCATTCACAATACAAACACACCGATGCTGGAGACACCTTGTGGCAAATTAAAGCAAATTTTTGTCAGTTGTAGCATAGCAAATACACAATCCTCTATCTATTGATGTGGGCATTGCTAATTTTCTTTGTGCCAACAACACCACAAACGCATTCACAATACAAACACACCGATGCTGAAGACACCTTGTGGCAAATTAAAGCAAATTTTTGTCAGTTGTAGCATAGCAAATACACAATCCTCTATCTATTGATAGATGGTGACGATCAACTGCAGCATAGCTTCTGTTATAATTAATATTGAATTAACAACAGTTTATATCAAGTCTTTGTGGCCTGCTGGATAGTGTGTTGGACTCTCGTTTACGAAGACACGGGCATAGAGTGTAAATTATTATCACTGAGCATATAATACATTTAAATTAGATCTTTAACCGTTATTTAGTCCTCGTAGCACACATTTAAATTTTATACATAAATGGATTCAAGTTCTCATTAATCAAATTCTCTAAATTAAAAAATTATTAAATCAAATATCTAAGTATAACTTATGAATTGTAAAATTATTTTTGATTTATTATTTATAGTTTATTTTTTTATATTTATTCGTTATCAAACATCCATTTACTATTATTAATTAAAAAATGATTTCATTATTTATAATTAATTACTTATTATTATAGCAAAGATTCTCAGGTCAATGCTTTTTTTTGTTGACATCTTTTAAAAGAATGTCCTTAATAACTTTATGAATAAAAAATAAATTGTCTTAAGACGTCATTTATATGTGCACACATTTTTTTTTATAAATTAATGCTTTGTACTAATTTAGAAAAAAATCTATTTTAAAATAAAAAATCACCAGGATTGCTGCAGTTCTGCAACAAAAAACAGTAGAGGGTTAAGACATTTTTTGTTTCTAAAATACTCCTTTTTGTTTCATAAATAATTTTCATTTTTCTTTCAAAGATATAGACATCTACATAAAAAAACCTTCTTTGCCGATAAAACAAGTAGTTTCTTTAAAACTTAGTCAATTTTCTTTCATTTTAGGATGTTTTTTTCTGAGTGTATATATTTTGCTTTATTTATTAATGAGTTTTAATTATTTAATATTGATTATGTAATATAATATACATTATTGATTATTTATCGTTTATTTAATATCTTTTTAATTTGTTTTATAATAATGAACTGTTATATATTAACTATACTAACTGTTCTATATTAACTATATTAACTGTTATATATTAACTATAAAATATTTATTTTAAATTATTAATAATCATATATTTTTTTTATGTCTTATTATTTATTTGAAATTCTTAAATTCATTATTAAACCTTTTGTATTTTTTATTTGTGATTGATTTTTCTATTACCAGTTATATGTTGTTATAATAATAAATTATTTATTATTTTTTGAAAATGTATTTAATGTTGTAAAATTTTAAGTTTGTGTTTGGTATGGAGCTTGTCAGATTTGCCGCATAGCTTTTCAGCTAGCCAGATACTATTTTTTCTTATAAGTGTCATTAAAAAATAGTCAAGGAGATATTTTCTGTGCTCTGCGTATTTATGTTCTTCTGAAAACCAAGATTTAAAATTGTCTGATTGATTAGTTTTAAAAATGCACATATCGAATATGGTTTTTTTATGTGTCTTTGATAAGGATGTTTTTCAAAAATGGTACGAAAAACTTCATTATGTATTTGAATTAAAGCAAAAAATTCATCATTAGGAGCTCTTAATTTAAATCTACCGTTAAAATAATTAAAGTTTTTATTAAATAATATAGACTTTTATTCTTGTAATTATAAATCGATTTAATTAGTTGTTCAATTGAAATGTTTTGCTTAATGTTCAATCAAAATGTAGATATTACATACGATAGGAACCGAATGTTGAATGTTATTAAATTAATATGTAAGAATTGATATAAAATGGAATCGTCGTTTCTCGTCGTAGGTACGTCTTTCTACTTTCGCGTCTTCTTCGAAACTATTTTGCTTGCCGCGTTGCACTTGTTGCAGAGAGCTAAAAGTGCACAGGGTTGCCATCTTTGTGCGATCCCACAACTCGGTCATCCTGCATAGTATTCGACCCGAATACCTCATCGTCGTCGTCGTCTGGTTCAGGACCCTTAGGCCATGGTTTCATATACTCTGCGCAGGTTGTAGTTCGCTTCGGACCCTCATCATATCCGACTTTGACTACGTCATAGGTGTTGCGTGGTTTTATTTTGCTGACTTGGTAAGGACCCAAATATTTGGCCTTTAACTTTAACCCTCCGCCGAACTGCGTCCTCTTAATGGCGACAAGATCACCTATTTTGTAACAATTTGGTTTTTTACGTCGGAGATTGTAAGTTCTCCGGTTTTCGTCTTGCAATTTTAAAATTTGCTGCTTAGCTTGCTGCCTTTTCTCGTCTCTCTGTTCGTCAAATTTAGCTGCAATCTCTTCATCAATCAAACCTTGAATTCTGATGTCGTCTTTGGTTTTCATTTTTACGCCTACCAATAGCTCGAAAGGTGTCAAATGAGTACTGCGGCTGAAAGTCGAATTGATTACTTGCTGGACTTTTGGCACATGCTGGTACCATTTCGTCGGAGCATCGACACTTAATTTTGACAGCTCTCCAATAATGATACTGTTGAGTCGCTCGACCTGTCCATTCGCACGGGGAAGACCAGTAGTTATTTTATGAAGCTTTATGTTTTCGTCGTCGCAATATTGCTGGAAGTCATCTGATGTGAATGCAGAACCCCTGTCCGAAACAATTTGAGTTGGGTTCCCAAATACAGCAGCTTGAATTTGCAGCTTGCTAATGGCTTCTCTAGCTGTCGTCGATTTAGTGGGGTAGAGCCAACAAAACTTTGTAAACGAGTCTATTACTGCGAATATGTGTTTGAACTGTTTGCTCGTCGATTCAAGTGGTCCTAAGAATTCAACATGGTACGTTTGTAGTGGAACGTCTCAAGCCTTCCAATTATCCTTCCTGTTTTCCCATTTTCCGGTTGTTAACGACGCACGGAACACAATTTGTTATACATTTTTGAATTTTCTCATCTAATTTTGGAATAATTAATAATTAAAATTAAATTCTTATTTAATTCTTAAATTAATTAAAATCAATTCTTTAGTCTTTTTCGTCGCGAAATGGCCTCTCTCATGCGCTTTTCGGATAATCTCTCGTTGCATGCCTCTAGGAATCACCAGCAGCTCGTTACCATTGACCAATCTGTACAAAATATCTCCTTCTTGGTAATACCCGTCGTATGTTGAGTTTTGTTCAAGAACAGCTTTAATGGTTTTTATTTCGTCGTCTTGCATCTGCGCTTGCTTGATGTTAGCTAATAAATTGTCTTCTTTAATCGTCATGATTGGGTACCGACTTAGAGCGTCAACGTGCTTCATTTGGGTTCCGGATCTATGTTCTACTATTTAATTATATTCTTCAAGGAACAATACCTATCTGGCTACTCGGGTACACAGGTCTTTCTTCTCCAACGTCTTCGTAAACGCGTTACAGTCCGTGATTAATTTAAAATTTAACCCCAAAAGATAAACTCTAAATTTCTTCAAGGCCTCTATAACTGCTAATATCTCGAGTTCATAACTAGTATATTTTCTTTCGGCATCCGTCGTCTTCTTACTCATGAAATATACTGAGTGAAGCTGACCATCGTCCGGTGATTTTTGTAATAAAATAGCTCCATAGCCATCCATTGATGCGTCCGTGTGAACCTCAGTCTCGTAGCGTTGATTAAATATATTTAGAACTGGTTTTTCGCTTAACATCTTCTTAAGAGCGTTAAAAGCAGCTACGTGTTCGTCTGTGATTATGAATTTTTTATTTTGCTTTTTTAGATCGGTCAGCGGCTTTGCTATTAATGAAAAATTAAAGATGAATTTTCTAAAGTAACTGGCTAAGCCAAGGAAACTTTCTAATTATTTTATGTTTTGCGGCAGTGGATATCTTAACAAAGCGACTTTAGCTGGTGATGGAAAAACCTGACCATTACAAATAACATGCCCAAGGAATTCCACTTTTTGTTTAAGGAAATGACTCTTTTTAAAATTTATTTGTAATCCGTAGATACTACAAAGGTTAACAACTTCTTCTAAATACTGCAATGCTTTTTCTTCGTTGTTTGCTGGTATTATAACGTCATCAATATACGGTAAAGCTATACCTCGTTGTGTTAAATTACGAAAAATTGAGTTAACATACCTCTGGAAGACTGCAGGCGAATTTGACAATCCAAATGGTACCCTTCGAAATTGGAACTGTCCATTATGCGTAACAAAGGACGTGTATTTACGACTGGATTCCGTGACATCAAAGTGAAAAAACCCGTTCTTTAAGTCAATTGTGCTAAATATTTTCGCGTTTTGTAAACGATCTAGTTGATCTTCAATCAAAGGCAGAGGAAATCGGTCTTTTAAAATCACTTTGCTTATTTTTCTAAAGTCAACACACAATCTTGGAGAACCGTCGCGTTTTTTAACTAAGACAACCGGACTACTAAATTCACTCTCTGACTCTTCAATTATACCGTCATTTAGCCATTGTTCTATTTGTTCATCAACAATTTGTCTTCCATAGTTGGTAGTCTTCGCGGTCGCGAGCATATTGGAGTTTCGTCTGATAAAACTATTGACATTTCGACGTTTGCTGATTTTGTTTTAACCGGCTTATAATTTTGTAATTTTTTTATTAAATTTTCTTTTACGTGTTCACTTGCAGTTTCGCTTATGTTGTAATCATCATTTTTAGATATAACGTCGATTTTCATTATTTTTTCCGTTTCATCATTATCATCTTTTATGTCTTCAATGTGTTTTATGAAAACACCGGATGGATTTATTATAATTTCCGATTGAAAACAAATATCTTCTCCGATTACAATGTCCTCTTCCATACTATTTTCCGGCACGACATGAAAAGACAAATTAAAATTACCACCGTCTATTTCAATTATTTTTTCGATTCGTCCAAATGGTTTAATTCGGTTTTCAATTTTATTTGCGCCGAAACCGATAAGGTAAACATTAGATTCAAATAATTTGGTTGTATTTAACGCTTTCAACACTTTATCGGACATTATATTAAATTTACTTCCAGTATCGAATAAAGCCACAAATGTTTGATTCTCTATTGCTACATTTTTGTTCATAAAATTAATTGGTTTTAAGCATTTCGTATTAGGCACACAGTTTTTACTTTTATTCACTTGACAATTATTTGCAATGTCTCCGAACCCGTTGCACTCGAAACACTTCATGCCCTTTTCCTTATTTTTGTAGTCAATAGACTTGTGTCCTTTACCGCCACAATTATAACACATCACTTCCTTTGTTCGTTTTTGCTTAAGTTCTTTTTGTCAACATTTTTATAATCATTTGTTTGTTTGCAATTTTCCTTTATTTTTTCGTAGCACTTAATCTTCTCTTTAAACTCCTTAATATTTACCGCACCGTATAAAATTGTTTTATTTAAGCTGAAATCTTTGATGCCGTCGATGACATACTGTATAAGCGAGCCAGTGTCAAAGCAAATCTCGGTGCTTGTATGTTTCTGACTGGGCTATGGAAACCCTCATTGCCATCCAAAGAAGCAAAACAATCACTCCACCGCACGCCTCTGGTTATCACTTTGTTGTTTGTTGTGATCGCTTGTTCGCTCAAAGCCTTCAAAATCACTCATGTCACTTTCGTTGTCGTCTTCGTTATTACCATTTTCTTTTTCGCCGTTTTCTTGCAACGACTTTCCTTTCGTTAGGTTTCGGAAAATATGCAATTTTAAATCAGCAACCTTGTAGCTAATATTTAAAATGTTACTTATTGCTACCAGATCGGAAGCTGTCAACTGTTCATTTACATACTCTACTTTTCGTGTGTACGCTTCGTCACTTTCGTCAAATACAAAGCCCGCATACTCTCTTAAGCGCTTTCTGTTATTTCTGTCCCCTTCGACTTCGAACACAAATTTGTGGAGAGCTACAACACTCTCTCTTTTCGCTTGCTTTAAATTCTTTTTTACACTCTCGAACGATTGTAAGTTTGCCATTTTGAATATAACGGTCGCGTCTCTTTATTGTTTTTTTTTTTTATGGGAAGAAAAAAACTTTCGCGTTCGGCGCGTCTTGCGTGTACAGCTGCGATTGGCAACAACAACTAAAATGTAAAAATGGCGAATGTTAAAATGCACACTTTTATGATTTATTGCAAAATTCACTGCAAACCAATTGTTCCAGGCACTTTAAATTAAATTAATTTGGTTTACTTGCGATTAATTAAACGTTATTTCTTAATCGGTCTCACAACATCCTGGGTTGAGCCTCCAATATTTATAGACTTTTATTCTTGTAATTATAAATCGATTTAATTAGTTGTTCAATTGAAATGTTTTACTTTAATGTTCAAAAAAAATGTAGATATTACTTCAAACGATAGGAACCGAATGTTGAATGTTATTAAATTAATATGTAAGAATTGATATAAAATGGAATCGTCGTTTCTCGTCGTAGGTACGTCTTCGCGTCTTCTTCGAAACTATTTTGCTTGCCGCGTTGCACTTGTTGCAGAGAGCTAAAAGTGCACAGGGTTGCCATCTTTGTGCGATCCCACGATAAGAACACTTCAGAATGCGACAAATTGGATAAATCTTCTTTTACAAATTTTTCACAATCGATGCATTTATGTTGTTGCAATAATTTAAACAATATAAATCTAGCAAAGTATCGAAGTGAATTTTCACTTGAAATAGTGTTTGAAGTACTTGGTAAGTCACTGCATTCATTTGTTTCAATATCATTAGGTAAAACATCAATATCAGCATTTTTGGATGTACTTAATTCATCACTTAAATTAATATTACTTGATGGCTCTATATTTTCTTCGACGTTTATTACATTAATTACTTTGCTTAGCATGCGATCGTCATCAGGTTCACAATTACAAGAAGTTGTACTTGAATTGATTATTTTCATTGACAACATTTTGGCAATTATTAAATTGAATTCGAAAAGCGTTGGATTGCTATTAGTAGCACCTCTACTCCGTATAAGATAAAATAAATTTTCTATGGGATCCTGATTCAATCTAGAGGATATGAAGAAGAAGAGATCTGGATTTCCTTTCCAAATATCGTTAGTCAGAGACAATATTGAAGTTATTGAAAGCACCGTACCATCAATGAAATAAACGTTTTTGGGATATTTTATTTGTTGGAAGTATTATTTCATTTTCATCAAGTAATCTACGTTAATAGAATTTTTTGTTAATGCAGATTTGAAAGGGTTCTTATCAATTAAAACATTGCTATTCAAACAGTCAAATAGTTTATTAATTTTATCAATAAATGCTGCCGTTGATAATGCTAAGTCCATGCAATCACTATAATAACCACCTTCAATCAGTGACCGTATTGCTGCAGCAACTGTGTGGCTAAAAATTTGTGTAGAATATTTTACTTTCATTTTTTCGAACGAATTTGGGTATATGTGTTTGAAGGACAATTTGGGGCATAAACGAGTCATATTTTTTTTATCAATTTCAAAAAGCCTGACAACTATCTTCCAAGAAACTTTCCCATCAGGTGAATCAATGTCATTTTTAGTAAGAATGTTTCTCAATGACTTCATTAAATGTGGAGCGTCATATAATCCGTAAATTTTTTTCTCATTTAATATAAAATAAGGTGTTTTTGATGTTATTCCAAATTTTGCAAAAGTTCCTCTGTTATTTGGTCCTTGGTCGCAAACCACTAGTTTTATATTCAGTCCTACAGCAGCTGCAACGTTCTTAACCATAGTCTTCATGCAACTTGAAGTCAACCCGTTGTCTGATGCACAGATGCACAAGACAAGTTTCCAGTTTGAGTACAAACCTCTTAACATAAAAACGCAAATTTGTTTAGAAAGATTTATACATTTTTTATTGCCATCATCAACAAAACCTTCTATTTCATCTTTGTAGGAGTTATACTGTAAACCTCTTTTAATAGAAATTTCGTCAAACAACAAAACCGCATCCTTTTCTTTGTCAGTGAACTTTGAAATTATTTGAGATAATGCATTTATCAAATTTACGTTTAACCCCGGACTTAAAAATTTAACTGGAGCCCATCTTGCTAATGATGCTTTTGAGGGCAGATTTATTTTTAATTTATTTCGAATAAATTCATAAGTTTTTGCAGAATAAAAATTAATGCTCAGCAATACCTTTTTCATCCTCTTTCCATGATTTCTTTTTTTTTACCAACATTTTGCAGAGAGTTTTTGTATTTTTTGAAAAGTAACCATCGTTATCTATGATTTTGCATACGTTACTTTTTTGTTTTATTTATTTTAAATGTTGTTAATTTTTTTTTTTCGTTCTCTTCTTAAAGAACTTTTTAAGAGCAAAATTTTTTTCTGACGAATTTTGTTTTAAAATTTCCGTGTATTTTCGACGGTAATAAAGCTCGTTTCTTTCTTTCAAGAGACAATTGTCACAGAACTCATTATTATAATCCGTTCTGTTTGTAGCAACGGTGACTGGAGCGGTGTTTTGAGTATTAAGATCAGACCATATTTGATTTTTTGTTTTATCTTTAAAAAATAATAATTCTTCAACTTGAATCTTGAATCTTCTTTAGAGTCAGAATGTTCTTTATCTATAGACTGTTCAAAGTCAATGTCAACAGTATTAATCACTTCTTTCTATTTTTCTTATGTGTTAAAATTTTGGAATATCAGCACTAAAGTCTTCTTGAATGAACATATATGGATCACCCTCAATTCTGATTTCTTTATTTTGACCGGTATCAAAAAGTCGAAGTTTTGGAATAGCATTCGCTGTAAGATATTTTTTCCAAGAACTTTTTTTCCTGAAATGTATAATACACCTGTCACCGCTTCTTCTTGTGTCTGTTCGTTTTAATTTTTTAATAGATTCCATTATATCGAAAAAATGTTTTTTTTTTAAATAAAATGAAAATTAAAAAGAAAAATCGTAGTCCTATTAAAAGCTTAAGTCGTCAACGAAGTTTTACCAAACAAACGTTTATTCGATATTTATTTAAAACCCAAAATTATATACACCAATGTTTTCATAAATTAATCTCAAAATCGTAGTCCCTGTGAATGTTCTATATGTCATCAAATCGGTTACGTTATCAAATTGTTCTCATTATCAAATCGTTATATCAAAAATCATTTGTAAGTTAAAAGTCATAAGTCGTCAACGGAATATCTTTTAATCAACGTCAAATCAAAAATTGTAAATTCATAAATCAATGTCCCAAAAATTAGCAAAAAGTCGTCAAGTTTTCAAAATATTTTTTGCATATAAATTATCAATATCAATCATATAACCTTGAAAAAATTCGCAACTGCGCATAAAATATTGCTTCTACCTCGCAAGGAATCTAAGATCGCAATAAACTCGGCTGCTTTTTCATTAACACTCAAAAGCGCGAACGCAAAATAAAAATAAACGATGCTTGCAACAACAAAGCGCATGCGTCGTAGCTGATGGTAGCCATAATAACAAAACAAAGTATTATATGCTCTATGTATTATATGTATATGTATATGTATATGTATATGTATATGTATATGTATATGTATATGTATATGTATATGTATATGTATATGTATATGTATATGTATATGTATTATATGCTCAGTGTTATTATCTAGAGCATGATACAGTGATAAGGTAGGCCCATGATACTAAGTGCTCTCACGCGTCAACGAAGAGTGGATAATGAGAAGCAACATTAATGTCAAAACGACGAATTTCGTAGAAATTGCAAATGAAGAAAATATTTTATGTTTTCAAGTTTCAAACAGTGCGGTCGCGGGTATTAAATTTGTGCTAATTTGAGTGAAAATATTATATAAAAAGTGTAATAAAAACTATAAAATGTGAAAGAAGTCTTAAAATTGCAAAAAAAAAACCTGTAAAAGTTTTTACCTAAAAACAACTGCGGAACATGAGCATTAAGAAATTCGCGATGAACAGCTGATTTTGACATCAATGTAGCTTTATTCTGCTTTCTACTCCATTCCTCTCCGTGATGACCTTACCTTATAATTCTGCCATGATCTAGAGATTGCATCAACTCTGCTAAATCTCTGGCATGTGTTACCAGAGTTATTTCACTTAAAAACATGAAGAAAAAAAACTCTGTTAACCTCTGTTAACACATGCCAGAGATTTAGCAGAGTTGATGCAATCTCTAGATAATAATTTAAACTCTATGACACGGGTTCGATCCCCACGGGCGGGCCAAAAAATATTTTTAGTATTTAATATTAAAGTATTAAATTTTCTTGTTGTAATAAGCGCTAGCAACAAAGAACCATTAAATTTCCAAGAAAAAATCTGTCGAAAATTTTTCAGATTTCACTCCAAGCAAACCACAGAACGAGGAGTAAAAAGCTTCGCTTCAATAATATTTTACACGTTGGTCTCGCAACAGCTTACCTTTATTAAAATTTGAACTATTACACTAGTTTACAAAAAATTGACTGATATCTCATAGTCTTTGTGTATTTTGCGGCGTGGATTACAAAAATACCAACATTTTTTGGTCCGTTTTTAGTTATTGGCCCATATCTTTATCAATTTTCATGCGACCTGCAGAAATTGTACATATTTTGAAGGGTAATTTATTCTTCATTTCAACAATGTACCGTATAAAGCGATTAGATTTGATGATGGATTTGATGGACTGAAAGGAGATCACAGTTAAAAATGTGATTTTTTCGGTCACTAAATTTCAATTGCTCACAATTTACAGTTAATAAATATATTTATAAACTAATTAAATTTATAAACTAAATTTTATTGTAATTTAATGTTTTATGGTTAATAAATTGTACGCTATTGGGAGTACAATTCCTGCAAATCCAATGAAAATTGATGAAGATATAGGCGAATAACTAAAAAAAGACCAAAAACCGTGTTTTTTAAGCATATCTCGAAATATTCATAAGGAAAAAAAATGGTTGGCATTATGAAAAACCAGTTCTCGAGGTAAGACCCAAGTTTATAAACTAGTGTTATACACACATGATTTTGTTTTGTTTGTTTTAAAAAATCTTCAGTAGGGAGGGCCCGTACAATGGAGAGCTGGCCTGATTATAATGGATAAAATAAAACTTTTTTGAGCTTTATTAATTTAATTAGTCAATTTTTATTTTGAGTTATTGCATACTTTTATAAAAATATTAATAATGCACACATTTTTTTTTTTATTTCTGCAGGCTTCTTTGGATTACGTTGCGAAGAATGATTTGCAAATGGAAATACATTGTGACTTCGTACGGAGCTATGTAGAAAATTATGAACCGAAATATTTAAAATATTTGAGAAAGTAAAAAAAAATCTTAAAATTGCTTAGTTTAACATTATTCTTTTCAATAAAAAGACTCTAATTTGTATAAATAATGGACAAGCAAGACTTCATTAGTTTAGTTCTGTACTATGGTAGGTCTAAGTTTTTTCATTCAATGCAAAAAGCTGCTCTAGATGGACTAGCGAAGTATCCTGCTCAAGTCGAATTTCGTCTTTTTAATGGTATTGCGCTAGCTCTTGGCTTACGGGTTCAGGAAGCGATACGAGAACTCAATCCTCTTAAGAATGAACAAGATCTCAGCTTAGCTGCAATATTGGCCTTAATTTATTCGCATAGACGTTGTAACGTTATCGACAAAGATGCACTAGCTAGCCTCGAATTGAAACTAAAAGACGAACGTCGCAACTTGAACGCAAACTCTGCGTATTACGCTGCGATTCTTCTATTTTTGACAGACAAGCTAGATAAAGCTCGAGACTATGCTGATAAAGCTTTGAAAATAAACGATAACTTTGAGGAGGTCATTGTTCTAAAAGCTTGGACTGAGCTCTTACAAAATGTAAAAGTTAACCGTAATATAAATATTGCACTCGAAAAGGTTTTAAGTAAAGGTAAAAACATTGATGCATCTTTGGGCCTGGTCAAATATTTTCAGATCCATTATGATTTTGAAAGTGCTATTTCGGTGCTCAATAAAATATCAGTGCGATTTCCCGATCTTAATATTCCTCTGATTGAAAAGATGGAAACTTTGTTAGCTGCTTGGGATTGGGATCAGGCCTTTGAAACCGCTCTTAGAATAATTAATCTAGAGCCAACAAATATAGCGGCATTGCGTGTAAAGGGTCTTATACTTCTATGTCGAGATGGTAATGTCAAGGCTGCAGCCGCCGTATTGCAGCTATTGCTTGGAGCAGCTGAACGAGTGGAGATGGGAAACTCCGGAATTATAATGCAAATTTGTATGCTATTTTCACGCGTGTGCTCAAGGAATAAAAATATATTGGAAATCACCCATAAATACATTGAGAAGTTAACACGTCTGAGCAATGGCAATGTCGAGTATATAACGGAACTTGGCTATCAAAATATCTTGATTGGTTGTAACAAGGACGCGGTAAAATTCTTTCGCTCCGCTACCAAGGTGGATAATAATTTTTTTCTCGCTCTGTGCGGTCTCACTCTCTGCCAGGTAATGGAAAATGGCAGCACAGAGCAGGCTCGCCAACAAATAGAATTTCTGGGCGATCTCAAAGGTATGAACAGATCACCGTTGTTGCTGTTTTTGATCTCGAAAATAACGGAAAAGGCTGATCGCGCCTTGGGTCTTTTGATCGAAGCTACCGAATTGCATTTCAACAAATTTTCAACTTACTCTTTTGGAGCAGAGTATTTATTAAACTTAGACCCAGATTTTTTGATGCAAATAACAGTCGATTTGGTGAGCTATTCACCAGTGCAAATATACTCAAAGTTAGCACTAAAAGGATTTAAAGATGCGCTTCTAGTGCACTTTAAGCACAGCTTACATATTCTAGAAGCTGTTATTAAGGCGTGCCCGGGACACTTGCACGCGATCTACATAAAAGCAAAGATTGAATTACTTTGTGGTGAATTTTCGATGGCAACGTTTTCAATAAGCCGTATTCTGGACGGCATTGATGAAACATTCACAGATGCTTACATACTGCTGTCTCAGATTCAAATTGAACAGAAACAGTTCACAAAAGCTATGCAATCACTTGAAATATGTTTATCCCATAATTTTTCGGTCCGCGAAAACCCCCTATATCGACTATTGGTGGGTATCGTGCAGAAAAATCAGCAACAGTATGCTGAGGCCCAAAAGAATTTTCTGTGTGCTATGCAGTTAATAGGAAGTCCTTTCGGAAGTGAGGATTTTGATCCAAAAATGCTCAAAACATCTGAAAAGCGTTTAAAACTGAACTCTTTAGATGCGCTTAGTGAGTTTTCCCAAGCGGATAAGGCCACACTTTATTTGGAACTTATTGATGTGCTAAGTCGGCTAGGTCAAAATCATGAGACGGAATGTGAAAGTGAACGCTTACTTGAGGTAGCATTGTTGGAATTTGGCAATACACCACAAGAAGGTAGACTTATATTGGCTCATGCAGACATCATCGTACAAAAAGGAAACATCACTAAAGCAATTGACCTTCTTGCAGGCATTCAGCCAAATCAGTTTTATTATTTACAGGTAAAACATATACTATTAAACGAATAAGCACGTTTTAATGAATTTTATTTCTGATTTTATTAAGGCTAAAACACAATTGGCCAATATATATCTCTATCACAAAAAGGATCGAGTTGCATTTGCAAGATGTTTTAGGCAGCTTGTGGAAAACTGTCCGGAAACAGAAAGCTACTTAATGCTAGGTGAAGCCTATATGAGTATACAAGGTTTGTATTTTGTACATTATCAAAGAGTAGACAAATTGATATAGTGTTCTGGCGAATTCGTATGTAAACCTTCCTTTAAAAATTGCAATTTCATCCAGAAGGAGCTATCTGTAAAAAGCTTTTTTTTTTGTAGCTATCAAGTCCAATAAAAAAAAAAAATATGGAATCCATGTCGCAGACGTCCCCTTTGAAGAGTATGGATTCATTTATTTTTCAAATTAAGATTATGCATGTTTTCTGTAAAAACTTCGAAAGAACTGGAGCTTAAACTTAAAGATATTCTTTAAAGGGTTAATTGCTTGCAAAACAAAATCACTGGAGTTTCAGAAAAAATGTTATTCAGAAATAATTACACAAATGCTGATTTATTTATTTATGAATATTTTTTTGGAAAATTCCTGCAGTAAATGGCACAAGTACAGAACTACTGATTTCACTAGCCCTTTGTTAACCAGTACTAGTTCCACTTTAATCTACTTTCTTTGCATTCAACTGGCGAATTTAACGTGAACAACTTTCAATATAAACAAAGCTTCTGGCCCTGATGGCATACCACTAATTATGCTTAAAGCGTGTGCTTCTACACTGGCTCGGTCTTTGTGCAACCTTTTCAACATCTCTTACAGGACAGGAGTATTTCCATCTTGTTGGAAGGTCGCAAATGTCCAGCCAATAACAAAAAAGGGCGATGCCACGAACCCTACAAACTACCGGCCCATAGCGATATGCTCCACGCTCGCCAAAGTTATGGAGAGCATAATTAACTTCAACCTAATGAACTATCTGGAGCACAACGAATTGCTTAGTGATCGCCAGTATGGTTTTTGTAGGGCCCGCTCTACTGGTGACGTGATGGCTTCCTCACCGAAAAATGGAACCAAAGCATTCACTTATTTGGTGAGAGCAAGGTTGTTGCTCTGGATATTTCAAAGACATTTGACTGAGTTTGGCATAAAGCGCTCGTCTCAAACTAATTGCATATGGGGTCGGTGGATCACGTGTTTCCTTAAGGACCGAAGTATCCGTGTTGTCGACGGAATTTCGTCAAATGAGCACGCTATCAACGCAGGAGTACCGCAGGGTTTTGTCCTATCTCCAACTTTGTTCTTGGTTTTTACCAATGACCTTCTGTCGTTGACCTACAACCCAATTCATTCTTTTGCGGACGACAGCAGCATTTGTCATTCATATTCTTTCAAAAAACGTCCTGACTCTTTGGGGATTGAGAGAAAAAGGCAAATTATGAATGACACATTTAACAATGACTTGAAAAAAATCTCCGAGTGGGGTCTTGCTAATAGAGTAGAATTTAATACTAGCAAGATCCAGTATGAACGGTGTAGATCTTGTGGAGTCAGATGCTCTTGACGTTCTATCAGATCTCATATCATATCGATACAATCAGATCTCCGATGGAATGATCACATTTTCCATGTGTCGAAAGAAGCGGCCAAGTGCCTACGTTTTTAAAACGGTGCAAGAAATACTTCAAATCATCTGATTTTCGCGTGATCTATACCTCATATATTAGGCCGAAAATGGAGAAATTCAACGTCGTGTGATATATTTGATAGGAGATGAAAATATTTCATCCTCTCTGAGCTCTCTTGGGCATCGACGGAATGTTGGTTGCCTAAGCCTTCTGTACAGGTACTACCATGGGAAGTTTTCAAAGGAGATACATAGCCTGACGTCACCAGCCGTGTGTTTCCTAGGTCCACTCGAGCAGCTTTCCAAGCCCATCGAAAAAATATATAAATGTAATGCACAATAAAACTATTTACATAAGCAGGTAGCCAAAAGACTAAAATATGTGAATCAGTTGGTTTTGGACAACACAGGTAAATTTAACTAAGTGTTACCTTTGTGATAAAACACAGGTTGTCGATTTTTCGACCAATGGCCCTATATGTATACTTTTATTATAATAAGGGTTTTCACTTCACTGCTGAAATTTCAGAAATCGGAAATTTCCGACGAGTTGAAGTGAGCGACCGTTTTTAATGTTTCGTTTTTTTCACATGCATCTGTCAACCTTAAAATCGCCATCGCTTCATTTCGTTAGTCATGCGATGCATGTCAGCAGATAAAGAAACTCTTTGTCGCATGTACATATACCATATATGTACTTTATACTTCAATAATTTTTATAAGCGGCCATCAAAACTATAAATCAATTAAAAAAAAATTAATTGAATTGCAATTTCGTTCTAAATTGCAGACATTTCATTAGCATGTAGGCGAGATTTGACAGAATGCTCTTCTTCTTTTAGAAATTATCATATTCACAATGACTCACACTCATTAAACAGATTCGCTTATGATTACTGAACACAGCTTTTTTTCGCAAATTTCCGACGATTATTTTTCATCAACTCAATAGATGATTAAATTTAAGCAAACTTCGGAAAACCAAAACAACAACAATTGCACTGAAGTTTTCGTAAATTTCAGCATTTCTGAAATTTCAGCGTTGAAGTGAATACCATTAATATTTTCACATGTTACTTAGGTGGCGCTTACAACCGTAAGACGGTTTTGGCCTGTTGTAAGAAAATCCGAAAGCCATTTCCATTTTGCGCTTGCTGGCGCCAGTTGGAAACTCCAAGTTTCGTCAGGTTGTCCTCTACTTGGTCCTTCCAACGGAGATTCGGTCGCCCTCTTCTGCGTTGACCGCCACTGGGTACCGAATCGAATATTTTCTTCCCTAGAGCGTCGTCTTCCATCCGCCCAACATGACCTATTCAGCGAAGCCGCTCGATTTTTATGCGCTTTACTATATCGATGTCGGCGTATAGCTCATACAACTCGTCGTCCCATCGTATGACTCGCCATTGACGCAGATTGGTCCGTAGATCTTGCGAAGGATCTTTCTCTCGAAAGCTCCCAAAGTATTTTCATCAGAGCTGCTCAACGTTCAGGTTTGTGCTGCATATAACAGGACGGGCATGATAAGTGGCTTATAGAGCGTGACTTTTGTTCGTCGAGAGAGGTCTCTGCTTCTCAATTGCCTACTGAGCCCAAAGTAACACCTGTTGGCAAGAGTTATCCTTCGTTTTATCTCTCTACTGATATCGTTGGTGCGCAATCCGAGGTAGACGATGTCCTTCACAACTTCGAAGGAGGTGTTGTCAACAGTGACGTGGGTGCCAATATGCTGGGACTGTTTCTTTGTTGACACCAGATATTTCGTCTTATCTGCGTTTACTGCAAGACCCTTGCGACTCGACTCTTTTTTCTAATTTGGAGAATGCTGCACTGACTTCGTGTGTTATTTTTTTTTTTTTATTATTATATAAGTCAATGAACAGAAGTTCTGTAGTCTGTAAGAAATACAATATTTTTTATTTATATAGAAAAATAAGACAAATTCTTTTAAATTGAAATTCAATTACAAAGCATTTAAAAACAAAATAAATTTTAATAATAATTATTAAGAGAGTGCTTTAGTGATCCTTTCTTATTCGCAAAATCTATATTACAGTATAGCATACAATTATTATGGGAACAGGGGGCGAACCTTCACATGGCAACGTGTCTGACCGCCTCAACCTGGCGAGGGTTTGCGTCCCTTGAATGTGCGCAGGGTTTGGGTCCCGCCACATTACTACTGCCCAATGAAAACTAAACCAGCCTCGGATAAGAACCCCAATTACGTTGACGACCACCGCAAACGAAAAACGGACAATGATTTACGGATATGCACCTGGAATGTCCGGACCCTTTATAGGGAAGGTGCCATTATCCAACTGGCGGAAGCCCTCAAAACACTAAAATCTGACATCACCGCCATCCAGGAAATGCAATGGAAAGGGCAAGGCTGCTCTAAACAAGCACACTGCTATATCTACTACAGCTGCCATGCGGAGAAGCGCGAATTCGGATGTGGATTCGTCGTTAGACGGAAACTACGCCACCTTGTTTCCCGGTTCACACCTGTGAACGAAAGATTCGCCACAATCCGCATCAAGGCAAAATTTTTCTACATTAGCCTTATTTGCGCGCACGTCCCGACGGAGGAAAAGGACGAAGCCGTCAAGGACGCTTTCTACGCTAGTCTTGATGACGTATTCGACCACCTTCCGGGCCATGACGTGAAAATAGTCCTCGGCGATTTTAATGCGAAAGTCGGAAGGAAAGGCATCTTTGGCCCAACTGACGGTCAGTTCAGTCTTCACGAGACCTCCACGAACAACGGACTAAGACTGATCGACTTCGCCGAGGCACGAAACATGGTAGTTAGTAGCACCAGATTTAAGCACCTCGACATCCACAAGGCCACCTGGCTGTCCCCGTATCAAAAAACGCGAAACCAAATTGATCATGTTGTAATCGACGGAAGGTATGCCTCTAGTGTTCTAGATGTGCGTACATTTCGGGGGGTCAACATTGACTCCGACCATTATCTTGTTGCAGCCAAGATCCGCATGCGATTATGCAATGCGAAGAACATACGTACAGGAATGCAACGAAAGCTAGATGTCGCTAAGCTGCAATTACAACGGACTGCCGAAGCCTACTCCGCTCCACTCTCGGTTAAGCTCAACCAACCAACCTCTGGACCCGACGACGCCGGCGGACTTTGGGCACATATATCCCACGCCATGCGCGCTGCCACTGAAGAAGTCATTGGTTTCCGGTGCCCGGAACCTCGGAACCAATGGCACGATTAGGAGTGTCGCATCGCGACAGCAGTAAAAAACGCTGCAGTCAGCTGCAACGCGAGCCGTGCGAGAAAACTACCGTGAAAAGATTAAGGAAGAGAGGCGCCCTTTCAGACGCAAGAAAAGAGAGCAGGAAAAGCGTGAGCGTGAGGAACTAGAGGTATACCAGGGAAAGAAGGATGCACGAAAATTCTATCAACAGGTTAAGCGTCTAACCCAAGGTTTCAAGCCCGGAGCATCCACTTGCAGAGACGAAAATGGAGATCTGAATACGGATACACAGTGTGTGCTTAGATTGTGTAGTCGGCACTTATCCAATTTACTTACTGGCGACGATTCCACCAATGCCGCCCCTCGAGAGCGCAGTTCAGTGCCACCAATCGACGATGACGGAGTGGAAGTATCATCACCTAGCCATGAAGAGGTTCGAGTTTCTATTCAACGACTCAAAAACAATAAAGCAGCGGGTACTGACGGCCTGTCAGCTGAATTGTTTGAAACCGGCGGCGATGAATTGATAAGGCGCATGCATCAACTCATCAGCAAAATATGGCTAGCAGAAAGCATGCCCGACGATTGGAACCTCAGTGTACTGTGCCCTATACTTTAGAAAGGAGACCCTACAATCTGCGCCAGTTATAGAGGTATCAGTCTTATTTCCATCGCATATAAGGTTCTCTCAAGCGTACTGTGTGAAAGATTAAAGCCGATTACAAAACATTGATTGGACCTTATCAGTGTGGCTTTCGACCTGGAAAGTCCACCACAGACCAGATTTTGTTGATTAGACTTTGCAGAATGACGTTGAGCAACACACGCAACTCCGCCAAGGTAGGAAGTGACCTCTCCGAAACCTTCAATACGGAAAAAGGTTTCATGCAAGGCGATCCACTGTCTTGCGATCTCTCCAACATCATCATGGAGGGGATCGTACGAAAGGCCGGTGTGCATCGTAATGGCACCATTTTCTATAAAGGTGTCCAGCTCCTTGCGTACGCTGATGATATTTATATTGTCTGCAGAACCAAGAGAGATGTTTCCGCTGCTTTCACCGCTATCGAAAAAGAATCAGCCAAAGTGGGTTTCACGATAAATGAGGGTAAAATAAAGTATATGCTGTCTACAAACAAGGGAGCGTGGCGTTTAGACTCCCACGTTTCATCTGGGGCTATAACTTTGAAGTAGTCAAGGAGTTCGTAAACCTTGGCACCGCCATTAATTCCAACAACGAAATCAGCCTGTAGATAAAGTGAAGAACAATAATTGCTAATAGGTGCTACTACGGGCTCAGTAAGCAACTAAGTTCCAGAGCCCTCTCTCGATCGACAAAACTAACACTCTACAAGACGCTCGTTCTACCTGTGCTGCTTTATGGCGCTGAGGCATGGGTAGTTTCGCAAACTGACGCAGCCGCTCTGGGGGTGTTCGAGAGAAAAGTTCTTCGCAAAATCTTCGGTCCTGTTCGAGTCGGCGATGACTATCGCATCCGAATGAACCACGAGCTGTATGAGCTCTACGAAGACATTGACGTAGTTCGGCGTATAACTGTGCAGCGACTACGCTGGCTGGGGCATGTCCATCGTATGGACGACGAAGCTCCAGCAAAAAAGGTGCTCGAGGCGAGGGTCGCTGGTCAACAACGACGAGGGAGACCATGCCTCCGATGGATGGACCAGGCTGAGGAAGCCCTGACCGCACTTGGTGTATCCGATTGGAGAAGGCGCGCGCAAAGCAGAGGCGCCTGGCGAGAGCCGATGAGGTCGGTCGAAATCCGGACACGGGTTGTTACGGCCACCTATGTAAGTAAGTGAGTACAATTATTGAACTCAAGCATACCTCTAAGCATTGGTGAGTTTACTGCATAGTTGGTTCTGCATGTTCCTAAATAAAACACATCAAAGTGTCGTAATGTTCTCAAAGGAACGTTAAAGTTTTATTAATTCATTCAAATTAGGGCAATCAACCGTACCCACGACGATATCAAATATAAACAAAAGAGATAAAATTTCTTCTGTTCTGGAGAGTTTTTAATTTTAAATTATTGCGACGATCATTATATGACGGAATCAGATCTAGAGAAGTATTGGCTCTAAAAACAAACCGAGTAAACGCTCTTTGTACTCGTTCGAGGCGTAATTTGTGAGACGCATAAAAAGGACTCCAGACAAAAGAAGCATATTCTAGCTTCGCACGAACAATAGAAGTATAAAGGCACTTCAAAGAAAGAGAGTCTTCAAAATTTGAACCATTACGTCGAATTAACGCAAGTAGTGAATATGCTTTTGGAATTATGTAGTTGAGATGGGATATGAAAGTAAATTTATAGTCAAAAAATACCCCAAGGTGTTTAATTACATTTACATATGTCAATGGAGTATTATTCAAATAATAAGACGTTTTTAAAGGCACTGATGACTTAGTGTAGGTAGAAAAAAAACATTTTTTGTGGTTAAGAATTAGACTATTTTTAGAGCTCCAAGCTAAAATTGAATTTAAGTCGGATTGCAATAAGAAGACATCAGACAAAGTATTAACTTTTAGAAAAATTTTTAGATCATCAGCATATAAAAGACACTGGGCTTTTTTAACAATGAATGCTATATCATTTATAAATAAAAAAAAAAGTAGTGGACCTAAAATGCTTCCCTGAGGAACACCAGAAGAGACAACAAACGGTCTTGAAATTTCATTTTCAATGTAGACATGACTTATCCTATTTCTCAAATATGATCGAAACCATTGAAGTAAACTGGAATAAAAACCAAGCTTACATAATTTTTTTGCTAAAATGTCATGCGAAACTTTGTCAAAAGCTTTTGTGAAATCTGTATAAATCGAATCGACTTGATATCCCTGTTGAAAAGCAGAAATATAATACTCAGTAAATAAAGTAAGGTTTGTTACAGTTGATCGACCCGATACAAAACCATGTTGGGAAGGAGATATTATGTGTTTTACAGCAAAATATATTTTTTCTTTTACTAAGGAATCAAAAAGTTTGGTAACAGAGGTTAGTTTTGATATTGGTCTGTAATTTTCGATGTTGTTTTTATTTCCGGATTTGTGAATCGGTGAAATTAATGACACTTTCCAATCATCGATAAATAGACCAGCAGAAAGAGATTTATTTAAAATTAGTTGTAGGGCTTTAGCTATTGATCGACAACATTTTTTTAATACGATACTCGACAAACCATCCGCATGAGGTTTAGTTGTCACTTTAAGTTTTAAAATACCATTTATAATGTCTTCTTCTGATACATATAAAGAACCTAAGTCAAGCAATAAGTTAATGTCTTCAGAAATATCATCAGAAGATATAGTTGAAGGCTCAAAATTTGACTCAAAGAAGTCCGCAAAAAGATTAGTGCTTTCGATAGCATTTTTAGAGCTTTTATTCCTCCAAAACATACTACTAGGAATATTTGAATTTTTTTCTTTGAAATAACAAAACTCCAAAAAGCTTTTGGATTCGATTTTATATTTGCCTCAAAATTTTTAATATACTGTGTATAAAAAATTATCAAGAAATTAAATTCTCTCATACATTGCATATATTTATTAAAGTAATCTATGTTGTTAGACGTAGACCATTTTTTATAGAATTTATTTCGACGATTTTTTAACTTTAAAAGACCGGCAGTATACCAGGGCAGTTTGTAATTTCGTGTGCGTTTTTTAGGAACATGCTCACACAAAGTTTTTAAAATAATAGACTTGAATCTCTTGAAAGAGTCTTGAACATTACGATAATGAAGCTCATTATACCAATCTATGTTGTGCAAAATATTATTCAAAAGATCAAAATTACAATTGTTGAAATTAAAGTTGTATTCATTATTTATTTTAGACTCACAAGAAAGAAAATTATAAAATTCCAATTCTATAGACAAAGGAATGTGATGTATATTAGATGGCGAAATAGGAAATCCTGACTCACTTAAAATGAAATTAATATTTTTACTTATAAATACAACCTCTAACAATTTATTCAGTTTATTAATACAACTGTTTATTTGTTATAAATCTAGTTCCAAGAAACTATCCACAACAAATACCTCAATGTCATTATTTACATTCAAAGGCACCAATCCTTTGTCTACCGATACTTGAGACCAGTTTATTCTACTTCAGTTGAAATCTCCGAGAATGCATAGATGATGATGATGGGTCCCTTTTCGTCCCCTATTTGACGAAGGATGCTACTGCTCGGAGCACTCATAAGTGAGCATGCTCCTCATATAAGCACCCTTTGTCACTTTAAGCATGTCCTTGTAGGTCAGTTGACCAATCTCGGCTTCGTCAATAAATGGACGTCCCAGAATGGTCAATCTTATGCTTGCCAACGCCGGACACTGGCACAAAATGTGTGCTGCTGTTTCCGGCTCTTCTAGGCATAACCTACACGCATCGTCCTCGGTCAGAGTCATCTTCCTGAGATGGTACATGTAGGGACCGTGTCCTGTGACCAGTGCAGTAAGCCAGCTTAAAGTCTTCCGATTGTATCGGGTGACTTTTGCTGCCTCACTACTTGACCATTTCACGGCCGCCTTTGGTTGCCTGCAATTACCAGCTTCTTCCCACCTTGTACGGTATTCCGAGTCCGTCCATTGCTTAATAAGGCCTGCCACCATTTTGTCGCCTATGGCGATACGTGGTTCTGGTCCACAGAATTCTTCTGCTGATCCTTCTCTTGCTAAAGAATCAGCCTTTTCATTCTGTTCTATGCCAGAATGTCCTCGCACCCACATAAGTGTGAGCTCATTTGTCTGAGCGCTATTGAGCTATTGAGTTTGGTAAGACATTCTATGGCCAACCTAGAAGTAATATCTGTCCGTTGCATGCACCTAATCACCGACTGATTGTCAAAGGCAATGACAATTTTCTTGCCATTTACCCGTCCATCTATCAAGTGGTCCAGCGCATGCACTACACCAAGCATTTCCGCCTGGTATACAGACACGAACCTCCCCAGCCTCAGTGCACAGGATAGGTTCAACTCCTCTGAGTAGACGCCAGACCCGGCTCTGCCATTCATCAGAGAGCCGTCTGTGAATATTCTGATGTCACTACCAGCGGTCTACCCAATTTGTTATCATTGGGTTTACATTGCGTTCTGTCAGAGCCTGTCGCAGCCTTCCAAAGCATATTTTGTCGAAAGCACCCTCGATGTCCATAATTGTGGCCATCGCGATGCCTCCTGAAAATAACTCTTTTTCAGCCACTCTAACTAATTTGTGGAGAGCACTCTCCGTAGACATGCCTGCTCTATAAGCATATTGGCATCTACTCAGAGGATTATGCATCAGTGAAATGCTCTCAAGACAGTCAACCATCACTCTTTCCATCGTTTTCAAGAGGAAAGACGTAAGGCTGATCGGTCTGAACGACTTCGCCTCCGCATAATCTTTTTTTCCGGGTTTCGGGAGAAAGACAGCTTTCGCCTCTCTCCAGACTCTCGGAACATACCCAGTCGCTAAGCAAGTAACGAATATACCCCACAGCCTAGGTGCGATGAGATCTTCCCCCCATTGCATCATAGCCGGAAATATACCGTCCATCCCTGATGTTTTGTACGGAGCAAATGAGCGTATAGCACTCCTCACCCCGTCCATAGTGATCATTCTTTCGGCTTCCAGTCTGTCAACCCTGTGCATCCCTTTCTTCAGGTTTGTCCATGGGTCATCAGGCTTAAAACTTCCAGGAAAATGCACCTCCATCAGAACTTGCATCGACTCTTCCAGGTTCTCTGCCATGGTTCCATCCGTTTTTCGGATCAGTCCCACTTTGGAGAACAGATCTTTTGAAACCATTTTCTGAAGCCTGCATGCTTCTGAAATAGTTTCCATCCCAGAGCAGAAATCTCTCCACGACTGCCTTTTACGGTGTCGTATGAGGTTCTTAAGTTCCCTTTTCCGTGCCTTGTATTCTGCCCATGTTTCTGGGGTTCTCCCTCTCATGTGCCGATTGAAGGCCTTCCTAACCTTCGTCTTCAGAGATTCGAGTTCCGTACACCACCATGGCGACGGATCACCCTCGTCTATTGAAGTTGTAGGACATGCCACCTCGTAAGCTTCGACCATGGCCGAACTAAGATGTTTGACATGGCTTTCCACTTCCGCTGTGTTCCCTGGTACTTTTATAGCTTTTTGGGTCAGTGTTTCCCTCAACTTCGCCGTATATTTCACAGGATCCGTGTTCTTGGGTATCCTGACCTTCCTGCTAGTCTGCTGGCGTCGGATTCCGAACTTGACTTCAAACTGAATGGATCTGTGGTCCGACATGGTTATAATAAGAGTGACGTCAATGACTTCCGCTCGCCTTGCATCAACGAAAGTCGGCTGTACTCCTCTATTTGCTACCAACAGATTATACCTCTCAACAAATTCAAGCAGTTGCTCTCCTCTGTCATTGTTGTTGGTGCTTCCCCACGCAGTATTATGCGCGTTGGCATCACATCCTATGATCACTCCAATGCCTCTTTCCTCACAGTACTTTACCAGGTTCTCCACCTCTTTTGAAGGTGGCTGGTCCGGAGAGTCGTAAGGAAGATACGCTGAAGCCATCATACAAGTACCTGTACCATCCCCGATTCTCACAACGGTAAGATCCGGGGAACATAGGTGTGGCATGTGTACCGCTAGTATACCAATTCTCACCAGGATACAGGTCCTCCGTCTGCCATCTGCCACCGGTTGGTACAGCGTGGCTTTCTGCTTCGAGAGACCTTTGATTCTATTGTGAAGAATCCAAGGTTCTTGGAGCATTGCTATGTCAATTCCATCCTCCTCCATGCAACGCATCATCATTGCTGATGCTGCCCTACTATGGTGTAGATTGAGCTGACACACCACGAGGTTTTCCTGGTACGGGCCTACCACCCGCCCTGGTGGTTCCTCCCTTGCAGAATTCCCCACCAGCCCCGTACCAGGGGTTTCGTCGAGCTCACCTTGCATCCTTTTGGAATTTGATGAGAGCTTGGTCAAGGCCTCAGTTGAGTTTCCCCCCTGCCAGCCTGATCGCTTCCACCTCATCCGTCCGGCACCACGCAGTGAACTTGACGCCTCCTTCCTTTGCATCTCTGAACTTTGTTGCATTGCTAACTCTCCATTTAGAAGTGTCCGCAACGCACCGGTTCTGGGTCTGCAACCTCCTAAGGATGACCTCCTTGCTTTCGGAAGTACCGTAAACAATGATGAACATCCTTCTAACGTCCTTTAATGCGTATAGTCGGTCGACCCGCAACTCAGCCCCTTCCCATAGGTTCATGAGCTTTGGCACGGTTCGGCACAGCCATACCTTAGATGATGGGTTCTTGCACTTGAGTACAATAATTCCATCCTCCAAGTTTGCATTGCCAACAAATCCTACATCGCCATCGCTTTCATTGATGGTGTGGAGAGCCTCCAAGAGGGCGGATTTAAAGGCCGCCAACTGGGACTCTCCCAACTGACCATCGATGGAGCAATCAACGATGCCCATTAAGAGGTCCTTTTCCGCTACCGTAGCATAGGATGCACGGCCGCTTCCAATAATCCCTTCCGGGTTGAATTTCCCTCCCGCTGAAGCCTTCGACTTCGCGGACTCAACTCTTTGTGTAGGCAAAGGTTTGCTACCGCTCGGTTTCTGGCTATCAGCCCTCCACGATTTCCACTGGCTATCGACTTTTGAGGGTCGTCCACCAACTTCCATCGTCCTTCCTTTATGTGGAAGGCTATCAACCTTTACAGGATGTCCATCTTCCCCGTCCTTAGCCGAAGAGCTAACAGCCATGAGCTGTCCACCTTTCGACTCACATGTTCGAGTCACCCCGTTATCGATTTCGCCGGAAGATCCAGGTTGTTCCCTGAATCTTTAACGCTTGATCGTTTCCGGGGTGGACTCATCGCATGACATGCTTTGGAATTGATCCGTCATATTATTGACTGGGGACTCCAAAGCAATCTCCCCCGCAGTTCTGCCCGCCTTCTTACGCTTCCTCCTCCGCCTTTGCTTCTCCCTATCAAGGAGCCGCTTAGCCTCGGACTCAGCTTCCTTCCCTGGTGTTGCAGCTTCGACGGGTCTGGCTGACAATTCCACTCCTTTCGGAGCTTTATCGTCCACCAGGCCCGGCGGGTTACCTTGCGGCTTCCCGCACCCTTCCACGGTTAAATCCTTTTGGGATTCCACTGCTTCGGGACTTGTCCCCACAGCGCACCCTTCCTTTTTTGTTTTTTTTTTGTTTTTGAGAGTTCATTAATATCCCACGAGTTGGGGAGAAAAACGGACCGAACGGTCAGAGATCCCCATTATCCGCCCTACCCTACTAAAGTACAACAGGGAGTGGGCTGCCCTGAGGAGACACCATTCGCGATCTAAAACCCCTAGACCCTGCACCACCGGTGCAATCTCCCTCGGCATGGCGTCTACAACCTTAGAACTTTGCAACTTAAGCCCCTACATCGCGTCAAGATTGTCACCCGTGCGTAGAGGACCGTACTGTGACACTGTCTTCAAATTTAATTTTACTCTCTTAGATTGAACTTTACTCGACAATGTGTACGGAAACAGACCTAGTTTTCAACCATTTGGCTGATTGATGCAGGTTTTAGGCTCACTGAAAGCTTGACTGATAAGGTAAGTTGTAAAAAGATCATTTTCGCTCTAGCAGAGAGTTCATATTTGTTTTTAGCCGGGAAAACACCAACATATTTTGACGTAACGTAACGTAGCGAATAGAACATTCGTCCCAGAAACTATAGTTCGCGAATTCGATCTCCGCTGGAATTTTGGAATATTTTTACAATAATAATTTTGTATAGAATAGACATAGGACAGAAATATTTGACAGTTTATTCCTTCTTACTTGCATTAGTTTTCCTGTCTCATTTCCTTTACAAATTTATTTTCCTTTTTAAAATTGCATCCTCAACACGCCAAAAGAAGCATATCTTCAAAAAGTCGTATCCGCAAAAAGATCGGTCTGAGATGTCATTAAACAATTTTTTCTCCTGATTAGAACATTCTTAATACATCTCCATTAAAATTTTTATAAATATCAATACTTAGTTTGGTCCAGCTAGATTGTTCTATGTCAAACACTGTAAAACACTGCTATAATCTGTCGGGAAGGTCCAAAATACCCTTATTGTAATTGATTAAGTTAATCTACTGCAATGTATTTAATGCTCAGTTCTAAAAACTTTCTTTTAAACATATGCAATGGAAAAATTTTTTAAAACAATAGGAGAAAATTATGTGTAGACTTTGTAACATGAAATCCCGGACTCGATATCAGATGACACATGAAGTGTTGTCCGAAAAATATTTTTATGCGACCGTATAATCACCGTAAACAACTGTCACAGATCTATCAAGAGGGATATTTCAACCACACGTGTAAAATCTTGACCCTTTAACTGGTGACGTGGAGTCTCACAGGCTAGTTGCGATTTCTGAGAATCACATGGTTTCCCCCTACTTACCTCATTAAGCGTCTCAGTAAAAAGAAGTTTCAGTTGCTAAACGACCGTGAAGAGACAAGGTGGTGTCACCCAAAACTTGGTAAGACATAAATAAAATTTATAATTTGGCCGAGGTCGAGGTGAGACCCCACGTCCACGGTTTAGTAATTAGAAGATGCTAATCGTTGATAATGCATAACGTGTTAAACCTTGTTATTTCTGTATTTTCAATCTTTATTTTTTATTTGTAATTATTAAAGAATAGGAGACATATACGAATCGATATTCTGCCGCAGAGAAAACTGTAAGTTGGTTGTACACCATTTGGCTTAACAAAATAAATAACTTTATGGTCTCATATACCAAAACAGAATAGAGCTGTAATTCCGGTATTTACAATGTAACACAGCACCCCAATTTTGGATGTGATAAAAAACCAAATGTGTAATACTTTATTATAATTCAACCAAAGAAAGTATCGGCTCAAGAAGCTCTCCGAACGAGAAGATGGATTATGTTGGTGTTTTATAGAGTTCTGGATTTGAGTGCCATAAATGCTTTTATTATACACCAACATCACAGTAAAAAAATCGATAGAGGAGGAATTAGCTTGCTCACTAGTGGGGGAGACCGGAGCTGGTTGTGACATTTTAATTATGAAGTGTTATATTTTTTATTTATTTGATTGTTTTACCTGAGTACAGATTTGTTTTATTGAGTAGCTATTCAGTACTTAAATTTAAAATATTTTTTATGTACTAAATGATTAGTTTAGACATAAATGAATGAATTCTGAGAAAGAAGGCCTGTCACTTTTAACCCCGCACAACAAAACAAACGTAATAAAACATTTTTTATTAGGAACAACCATCGCAGAGATAGTTAAGTTTCTTTATTTAAGAATATATCATTAGGTCTACAAAGCAATCTTTTGCCTTATTAAAATAAAACATAAAATGAAACAAATTTTGAACAAAATTAAAATCTTTACCACTTAGTTGTATATCAATAAAAACAAAATGTAGATTATTTCTCATCTACAGGAAGATAATAAACTTCTTTATTGAACAAAAACTTAGAAGCAAGCAACAAAACTTACATTGTCTCAAAAATAAAAGTGAAAATAAAAATAACTTATTTCAGAATTTAAAAAATCAGCAGATCCCCCGAGCAAATGTCACTTTTAGCCCCAACGCCAAAATTGATCTTTTGAGGTTAAGTAGTAAAAACGCAAATGAATATAACTTAAGAAACGTAGTTTCATCATAAAAAGGAAGCATTAGGGTGCAAAAATAACACAGGACACCTCTTCGATTATTTGAAAAACGGATTGTAGACCAATATCAAGAATAATATATAACAGTTTCCGCCATGCGCAGAAATGAAAATCTCCTGCGCAGCTTACGTCACACGTGAGAGGCACTTGACACTTGTTACGAACACATTCAAAGCGAAATATCAAAATAAGAATAGTAATCTAAGCAAGTAATGTAATGTTATCAGAAAAATATCAAATTTCATTATCCCAGCAAACCATAGTTGAAGACATTGTCGAAATTCCGACTAATTCGTTACTATTTTGAGCTGTCTTAAAGAAATCGTCACAATTTCGTTACGCAAATATCGGAACCATTTCACTTTTTATACGAATTTACATAGAATTTCGTTATGCGACTGTTTGTACGACATATTGAAATGCGAACAGAGTAAAATTTCCTTTCTTTCGAACTGTCTGAACGAAATCGTAACTTTTTCGTAACATTTTCGTTAAGACTCGTTACGAAATCGTGTCAACCCCTTCATACGATATTCTTTCGTAACGAAATCAGATTCCGAAATCGGAAAGATTGCGAAATGTTTGTTACGATTTCGTTAAAAATTTGCTACGATTTCGTTTCGAAATATTCGAAATTTTTCCTATTTCGAAATCCGATTTCGTTGCTATATTCTATATAAATTCTATATAAATTCGTATAAAAGTGATACTGTTCCGATATTTGCGTAACGAAATTGTAACGATTTCTTTAAGACAGCTCGAAATAGTTACAATCAGTTGGAATTTCGACCAAGTCCTCAACTATGGTTTGCTGGGTTATTGTGTTTTTTTTTGTGAAAAAAATTAAAAATGTAAATAAAAAAAATTGAGCAACAAATTTTGTGTGAAGGGGTGAACACGGAAGTTAACACCCCTATGATATATGCAGTTTTTATCAAAGTTAGTATTAAAAAATATTTATATTTTCTTTCTGCAACGGTGCTTTTTGTGATAAATGTTTATTTCATTTTAAAAACCAAGATTGCATAAGAAAATGAGAATATTTTCCAATGGAATCCCCCTATGAAATATTTTTTCTACGACTTTTTTTAGTAAGTTTAACATTCTCTTCTTTCTGACGCCTGACGTCACAACAAAAATGGCGGACATGCGCGTGGCGGAATCTGTTATATATTATTCTTGGACCAATATTACTAAAAATCGAAAATTTTACAAACCTGTGGTTTTATTGGCGACACGCAAATGCTCCTTTCACAAAAAAATCTAGCGTCACTGGCTCTCGCGCCATATGAGCCGATAGTGACGTCATTATTTATCCCTTTCCTCCGTCACTATAGCGTTCTCTGTTTCGCCGCTGTTGCCACTGTTACAACTTACCCCTGTCACAACCAGCCCCGGTCTCCCCTAGTCAATAATATGCAAACACGTGCTATCAACACAAAACTGCTGAGGGTATTGAGGTTGACTTTGGCCCGCGTTCTAGGCGATGAAATGCTCCCAGAATCTGTGGTCGAGAAAGTTGTTCCTGGAAAGCGAAAAATTTGCAGACTCACTCCACCGAAGCTTCATAGGAAGACTACCCACATTTGTGTGAGATGCAGCAGACCAGTGTGTCTGCAGTGTTCTAAGCCATTGTCCGATGACTGCATTAATTGAAGTCATATTGAACCATTGTCCGATTTTTTCTGTAATTGTTAAAAAGTATATTTTTATTTCCCTTTGATAATATGAAATTAATTTTGAAGAAAAATATGTTTACTTTTGTATATAACTACTAAAGGGCTGCACGAATGCATTCAAAAGCCGTTTCAACACATTCTCAAAAAAATAGAATGGAATGGAATGATCATTCTCAGCGCTGAGAATGGAATGGAATATGCATTCGAAGCGCTTAGAATGGAATGGAATGTGCGCTTGTGCGTTGAGAATGTTTAGAATAGAATACTCAACATTCTCAAGTGTTGATTTGAGAGTACTACCAAATGGTTGATGAAAAAAGGTTTTACGTAAAGGGATTTCAAAGGGGGGTTGCTGATGTCGAATCTGATGTCAGATTTTCAATTTTCAAGATGGCGGATAGGGTTGCCACCTTAAAATATCTTATTTTAGATTAGAATTTTAAAATTCCAAAATTTTTTTGAAAATAGGAATGCCACCTAAAAAGTTGTTATTTTGCAATTTTTTAAAATGAGCATTTAGTAAAAGGGAGTCGCTGATTTCAAATCTGATGTCAGATTTTCAATTTTCAAAATGGCGGACAGGGTTGCCACCTTAAAATATCTTATTTTCGCGAATTCGAGGCTGGGGCAAACACTAGGTAAAAATGAGTCGCTGATTCCGAATCCGTTGTCAGAATTTTAAAATTCCAAAATTTTTTGAAAATAGGGTTGCCACCTAAAAATGTGTTATTTTGCAATTTTTTTAAATGAGCATTTAGTAAAAGGGAGTCGCTGATTTCAAATCTGATGTCAGATTTTCAATTTTCAAAATGGCGGAAAGGGTTGCCACCTTAAAATATCTTATTTTCGCGAATTTTTTTGTGTTTGTTTTTTATTTTTATTTTACTTACAAACTACTGAAAACAAAATAGATGAACATAAAAATAAAATAATAACATGGAAAAATTCATTAATAGTTAATAGTTAATAGTAATTTAAATTAGGAATCACAATTGATTTAAAGAATGCAGCAATGTTTTCCTTGAAGCTTGATACTATTTGTATGTACAAAATAACAAATTTTTAGGTGGCAACCCTATTTTCAAAAAAATTTTGGAATTTTAAAATTCTGACAACGGATTCGGAATCAGCGACCCATTTTTACCTAGTGTTTGCCCCAGCCTCGAATTCGCGAAAATAAGATATTTTAAGGTGGTAACCCTGTCCGCCATTTTGAAAATTCAAAATCTGACATCAGATTTGAAATCAGCGACTCCCTTTTACTAAATGCTAATTTAAAAAAATTGCAAAATAACAAATTTTTAGGTGGCAAGCCTATTTTCAAAAAAATTTTGGAATTTTAAAATTCTGACAACGGATTCGGAATCAGCGACCCATTTTTACCTAGTGTTTGCCCCAGCCTCGAATTCGCGAAAATAAGATATTTTAAGGTGGCAACCCTATCCGCCATTTTGAAAATTCAAAATCTGACATCAGATTTGAAATCAGCGACCCCCCTTTGCAACTACCATAAAACTCTAAGAAACATGACTGGAGCAAAAGTCAAAATTCATGGTAACCATTTGAGAGTACTCTCAACGCAACGAATACATTCTAGAAATTTCCATATTCGTTATAACTCTCTCAAATGGAATGGAATGTTCATTCCATTCGAAAAATTTATGTCTCTCATTCATTCGTTTCGCTTTGCAAATGATTTGCAAATATGGAATACTCGCATGGAATGCGTAGAATGGATTCCAAATGGAATGTATTCGTGCAGCTCTTTAATAACTACTAGCTGAATACCCGGCGTTGCTCGGGAGTAGATATAAATTTAAAAAACTTTTGACAAACTTTAGAAGGAATTTTGTGTTCATCTTTCAAACCGGTAACGTCAGTGGAATTGTAGCTTCAACATCTAAAGATTATGAGAAAAAGTTGGAAAAATTGTGATTAATGGGTGCGTGGCGATATCTTCCAAAGAATATTTTCAATTTATATTTTATTCGATAGAATGAGAATTTGGAAAAAAATTCTTAAAAATCCGAAACCAAAACCAAAAAATTTTTGCTTAACATTTATTATATATTTTCTCATACATTAAAGCACTATTTTGACCACGTTTCGTAATGTTGCCGTATCGTCCAATGTGTTCAGACTAATAAACTTATGCACAGGAGTTCATGAGTTATTATTGTTGGCGTAAGATTTGTGTGTTATCAAACATGGAAATTTCTTAATAATTACCCACAAATCAATTTCACCACAACCCTTTTCACCGCCCACAAATCAATAAAAATTATATATATCAAATGGTTTCGGTCTTATTTTTTTAGATTTTAATTTGGTAATTTAGTTCGTCTGGTTACTATCGGCAGCTGTTGCAAAAATGGCGTGGCCAAACTATATATTCGCCCATTTCCTAGAAAAAGGGGTGTGACACTTTTTTCTAAACTATACCATACTACAGCCAAAATTTTAGTTTAATCGGCCTAGCAGTTAATTTAATGATTTCTGAAAAAGTGGGCGCATCTATAGTTTGAACACAGCTATTTTTACTACAGTTGTCGACAATAACCATGCGAACAAAATTTCAAAATAAAAATCTAATACGACAAAACTCTTTGAGCATTTTCATTGATTTGTGGGCGGTAAAGGGGGGAGTGGAAACTCATGTTTAGTAAAGCTATCGACAGTACATACAAATTAAATTCCCTACGACCAAAATTGTCTGGAAAATATTATTATTATTGATTTGTGGGCGGTGAAAGGGGGTGTGAAAAAATTTATAAAACGTATGTAGAATGGAATAGCTTAGAAAAACACAACGAAAAAATCCCCAAGCAAATCAGACGCTTCGTTCTTGAGTTATGGAATTAGTAACACATTTCAGGTCTTTGTTTTATATATATAGTTAGTTTAGAACAGCGTTCTTCAAACTGTTCCACGGAACCCTAGGGTTCCGTGAGATGCCTTAGGGGATCCGTTCGAAAATGTAGGAAATGAAGGAGATGGCTATGAAACTTAAAATATTATTTAAACAAAAAAATGGTTTTTAAAACTTTTGAGTAAACCAAATCGTACAAAAATTTGAAAGCCAATTCAAACAACAGTTCATGAAATATTGAATTTACTTGATGCTTATTTTTAAAATCGTTCGATTTCTTGGAATTTACGCCATCATAGGTATATGCACTAAAGAAGCTAAGGCCATGGTTGGAGTTACAGAAGGCGTAATGGCACGCAAAGAGTTCCAGACATCAAAAATAACCATTGTATTCTTTATCTTCAAGCTCTTGCTGTTCAGAGCTTTCAAATCGGAATTCATATTTAGAGTTTTAAGTACAATGGAATAACGACATAAGAATATCATTCAATCAATACAGAATTGATTCATAAATAAGATTTTTAATTCATATTCAATTTTTAAAAATTGATTATTCATTTCAATTATTCATTTTCAGAATTATGAATACATTTTTTTATTCATATGAATGCTATTCACAAAATATTCCAAAATTTTCAATTATTCTTTTTTATTCATTATTTATATTTTATTCATTTCTTATTTATCATTAAGGAGGTATTCCTGGTTGGCAAAAATTTTTGTTCCATTTTTTTTTGGATACTTGAGAATATCTTCCTAAAAGGGTTTTTTGAAATTCGAAATACTTTAGGAGATATGGCCTTTTTTTGTCCAGCAATGTATTCGCCAAAATGCGATTTGCTTAATTTGACTACTTTTTGAATGCAACGGTTAGAAGCAACCACCGAATTTCGTTCAACGCGTTCAGTAGGTAATAACTTGTTTGTATACGCATTTTAAAAATAAATGAATACACATTTAGCTTAGGTATTCGAATGTTGGCGGCGTTTAGTTCACTTTGAATTGAGTTATAAACCGGACGCGCGCGCGGTTGAAAAGTGCAGTTCTGATAAAAATTTTTGTTTGTGCTAAAGACAATGGATAGAAAAAGTAATAGAAATAAAAATAAAAGAAACACTAATAGCAATCGAAAAACTCGTTCCTTGAAATGCCAGTTTCGTGGCAACCAACACGAAAGAGATGAGGACACGCACTATTGAGATTGCCAATTATATTGCAACTTTCATATTTAACGAAGGTTTTTTGCCAATACTTCAAATAATGAACCTAATGGGCATCCCGATTATCAACATCACAAATGATTTCGCCATGTCCCGGAACGAAGAACGTTTGAAAAGGTCCGAAGCCAGAGCTCTGGCCGCATCAAAATAAGGTAGAACTGCCCGAAGAACACAAAGAGCCGCTGAGTCCTCATTTTTTGAAGAAGAGGGAGGAGTTATTTACGGGGCTGGCATTACAGATTGGTATATGTAAGTATTTCACAAAAAAGAAATGTTTTATTGCCTAAAATTTTCTTTGAGTTTTTTTCAAAATCACGTTTTTGAATTTCGAAGTAATTTTTCTCCGGTTCTAATGAACCGATTTTGATGAAACCAAGTGCACTCGACGCAGAAATGTCGAATTTCTGCTCAAATTTTTCATGTCATTTTTTTTTATGCAAAAAAATAACTTCAAACTTAAATACGTTTATCTCGAAACCACGTTTTTCGAGCTTGCGGCCCAGATTGCGCCCGCAGTTCTGAACCGATTTTGATGAAACAAAGTGCAGTCGACGCAGAATTATCACCATTCTGGTCCCCACCTCAATCACAATTTTAAACAATTTTTTACTATTTTATTTTTCACTACACTAAAAAAAAAAGACCCATAATCGGTTTTTAATTTTTCAAAGACCGCCATTTTGTAAAAAATAATCGCAAAATTATGATTGAGTTAAGGACCAGAATTACATCTGTATTGAATCTAACGCCGTTTACTTCTTCAATTTTAGATGATCCGAAGTCGAGTTATCCGGGCCGAAAGCAGCATGCCTTTTTTTTCGACGTCCAACTTTAAAGGCAGACAATTTTTTGAACAGCCCTCGTACAAAGGAAAAACATTTTTTTATTTAATTTAATATGTTCTAAATACTATAAAAAAAAACAGAATTAAAATATCTCTGTGTTTTCAAATGAGAAGTTTTTCAAAGAGAGTCCAAAAACAGCCTTCCAACCAGGAATACCCCCTTAATTTTTTATTCATTTGCATCGAAGCCATGGATAAAAAATTAATCATTTGCATCGAAGCCATGAATAAAAAAATAAATTATTTGCACCGAAGCACAGTGGGCCAGCCAGTTCTGTTTTGTGGCCAATAGTCAAAATTTCTGCTTAACATAATGATAGACACCTCTTATATAACATAAAAATTTTAAACGCTATATTTTTTCGTATTATATATCAAAATAATTCACTCTAAAATCTGTAATATGTGTGTAATATACGTGTGGATTAATACAAATTATTTTTCCACGCCCACCACCCATACTTTTTACACGAAATTTACATAGCACTAAGAAGGAGTTGTCGTATTCCAATAAAATTTGATATATATGAGTTGAAATCGGCAATATAAGCTCACAGACGAAAATATTTGTAAACCCGCCCACAACCACGCCTACCTCCCATATAAAGCAAAAATTTGAAACACTATAATTTTTTTCGTGTTGAAGATATATTAAATAACTCACTCAAAATTTGAAATGTATGCGTGCATTAAAAACAAAAAGTTGACACGCCCACCTCCCATACTTCTTATACTAAATTTGCATAGAAACAAGAAGAAGTCGTCTTATACATTCTACTTTTTCGTTAAAATACCTAAATTCAACCTAAAAAAAAACGGTATGGAAAAAACGATCTGTTAATAACCCTAGAATTTGAAAATTTTTTCGACTAAAAAGTAGAAAATATTTTCTTAAAATTATTGAAAGTACTCCAAGTGAGAAGTATATGTTTTCCGATTCTTTTTTGTGATCAAAATGCTAGAAATGGGCACTTTAAGTATTTTTTTAAAAAAAAGTCCAGTTTCAACAGGTATAACTTTTTTTCCCGAATTTCGGTTTTTTCAATTTCTTGCAGAAAATAGCTCAAGACACTTCTAGCAAAAAAATTCATAACGACCAACACAATTAAACAATTTTTTGCATCTGCATTTGGTATTGTTAAAAATAAATTTCCACAAAATTTCATTTAAATTTTTTAAAATTTTTTTTTGCAATAAGAACAAAAATTAGTTTTTTTCGAAAAGTAAAAAATCGCAACTCTAGAGGGTTTCGTCTATTTTTCATATTTGATAGTTTATTTTTAAGAAAAATTAAATAGGAAACGAACTGCGAACCAGCTTTTTTAAATTTTACAATTATACAAAAGTTATTTGGATTTTTTTTTTTAAATAAGACTTTTTTCCCATATAACCAAGTACTGATATGTACCGATGCTTGTCGGCACGGGTTCCCGTGCTCCTAGATACACCAATTTTTTTTTTAACATCAGAGAAAGAAGTTAAGGGGGTAAGCCATAAAAAAACAACTTAAATTTTTAAGGGGCACTCTAATATAAAACGTGGCTAAATTTTAAGGGCCGATGTTGATTTTGAATAAAACTCAAATTATTTAGGAAATTATTGTCATTTCTTATTGTCATTTCATATTGGTATGGTTCAATTATGCATGGAACAAAATATCGGTCAAATGGCCGCCGAGACCTCGTCGGCAACCTCCATCCGATGGTCAAAAATTTCGATGACGCTGAGGCATAAGTGAGGTTCTATGCCGTTAATGTGCCGAATTATCTCATCCTTTAGCTCTTGAATTGTTGCTGGCTTATCGACGTACACCTTTTCTTTCAAATAACCCCAAAGAAAGAAGTCCAACGGTGTCAAATCACATGATCTTGGCGGCCAATTGACATCTTCGAAAATTGATCATCCACTGTTGCCATTTCTTGCCACCATTCTGACCATTGACGACGCTTGAAATGGTCAAGAGGCTTTAGCTCTTGAGTCAATTGCACCTTGTAAGCGTGTAAATGCAAGTCTTTATGCATAATGTTCATCAACGACGAGCTTGAGAGGTGCAATTGTTGGGCACGACAACGAGTTGAGATGGACGGCTCTTCAGCCACATTATCGCGAACAGCAGCAATATTTTCTGCAGTACGAGGTGTACAAGCATGCACTGGTGTTTTCAGATCTCCTACAGACCCGGTTTGCTCAAATTTGTGCACGATTTTGCCGATTGTACGCACATTTGGACGATTAAATTGACCGAAAAAAATCACGAAGTGCACGATATGCATTTTGATTTAAACGCCCATTTTCATAATAAGCCTGAATAACTTTCACGCGTTGCTCGACTGTGTATCTTTCTATGGTTCAAATTGAGTTAGTCTGAAATTGAGAAATGTCAAATGAAATGCAGAAAAAACTTGACGTTTAGGTGTGGTTCACTTTCAACATCGGCCCTTAAAATTTAACCACCCTTTACATATTGTAATATTTTTGCGTAGACACTGAAACTTCATTGCATTGTCTACGAAAATAGAAGATTTTATATAAAATTTTCGAATTCGAAGTTTTTTGAGGGAATGTTTACTAAAATTGATATCGCAAATTTTGGAATATTTTGGCATGCTTACATTTTTGATAGCTTGGGTAACTTCGGGGAACTTTTAAATCAAAATAGTAATTTATCTAAAAAACTAAGAATTTTTTATGCATTAATTTTTTTCATGACGAAAACAAAATGTTTCCGAAGCTTCATTTTTTTTTTGTGCTTTCATATATCTGAGGATATATTAAAAAAATAAGAAGGATTGATAATGTTCCTTTATATTTACAATAATTTATATTCAAGGTATGTGCCATTTTTATTAATATTTTCGATCATTTTATTGCTGCCAACCAAGCTGGACTTGATAATTTTACTTGAAATTTTCAGTAGAGATAGCTTGAATATTTGCAATCCTAATGCCTTAACTAATTTTTCCAATTTCTAAAGATTTTATTCTGACTTATGGCCACCGAATAGCGTTGCTGGCCCTCTGCGAATCTATGAATAAAAAGTTAATCATTTGCAACGAAGCCATGAAAAAAATTCATCATTCGTGATTAAACATAATAATGAATAATGAATAAAAATTAATAGTAATTAACAAATGAATAATGAAAAAAAAATGAACAACGAATAAAAAAGAATAATTGAAAACTCTGAAGTCCTTTGTGAATTGCATTCTTTGTGAATAGCATTCATACGAATAAAAAATTGATTCATTATTCTGAATAACGGAATTGAATAACTGAAATTAATAATCAATCAATTTTTAAAAATTTAATGTGAATTAAAACTATTATTTATGAATCAATTCTGCATTGAGTGAATGATATTCTTATTTCGTTATTCGCTGATTTTAATTTTTTTAAATAAAATTAAATTGAATGCATTCTTTTACAGCTCTATTGCTGTTAAACAGATACCACATGCACGTCAAGAAGTCCTCAATGAAACTGTTAAGATTGTAAATTTCATCAAAACCAGACCCCTAAATGCTAGGATATTTACCCTATTGTGCGATGATATGGGAGCTTACATAAAAAATTGCTTCTTCATACAGAAGTAAGATGGTTATCCAAGGAAAAGGTTCTGACCAGGTACTTTGAATTACACTGCGAAATTCGAATTTTTTATCAGAACATGAACGTGATTTACCTGCAAACCTAAAAGCTTTAGTTGGCTTCAAAATCTAGCCTATCTTTTCGATTTTCGTACGTTAACTATTTTCGTGCCTTAACGAATTTAGCCTACTTTTTCGATTTATTTTTGTACCTAAACTTCAAGGGCCAAATACTACAACTTTATAGTTCAGAAGTAAAGTCAACTCATAGTTAAAGCAAGAGCTTTAGGGGGAATGTATAAATAAAAATAATGCACAGTTTTTTGTTGAATTAAATGATTTTTTGGCAGCCGCATCCCACTAGAAGTCAAAAATAATATTTTGACACACTTAACTGCACCGAGAAAAAAAGCAATAGGTAAATCACCTAAGTCGACTTGGTAAAGAGAATTGTATGGGAATTATAAAATTATGCTTATTTACCTAAGCAATTTATTGTTTCATACATTGCTTTGAAAGCACATACTTCGATACCTTGCCAAAAAAAATATTTGATTCACCTAAGCCCAAAATCCAAAAATACAAAATTAAAAAAGAACTAGCATGGATGGCTTAAGCATAGTTTTGAGCTATTTTTTGCAAAAAAAAAAAACAGCTGCGTCATTAGACACACGAGAGAAGGATATATTTGATAATTTAATGGTTTTTTTTTATAATAAAACCACTTTTAAATTCAGGAAGAACAAGTAATAAATTAAATAAATGAAATAAATTTTATTATATTTCATCAATAAAAAGAAAAGAAAAAAAAAATTCTTTGCCCGCCGTGCGGAATTGAACCTGGAACTTTTGGTGCCAGCTCCATCCACTGATCCAAGCAGCCTTGCTACTACTTGCTGACATAACTGCAGCTATGTTAACAGATGCTGTTTTAACAGATGCAGTATGTCGCAGTATTCTGTTGATAGCCATACAACAAAAATCTTTTAATAGATTATTGTGTTATGCTGCAGCATAGCTTCAGTTGTAATAAATATTGAATAAATAACTCCGGGTAACGAAGGAATTTGGCTCAATGCGTAGTGTAGTGACTTCATACACAGTGGTATCGGTTAGTTGTGGGTTCGAATCTCATCGACATGCAAAGGTAAAATTTTTGTCTTTGATATTTAATTTAATTTAATGTTCTTGTTATAATAGACGTCAAGCAGCAAGAAAAGTTGCGAAGTCTTGAATTTCTAAGAAAAAAACGGTGTTGATAAAAGAAAAATTTGTGTTGTTGCCGATTTCAGTCAAGCAAATCACAGAACGAGATGCGGGCAGCCTTCAAAAAAAAAAGGAAAATAAAAAAATAAATCGATGTTGCTCTCTACTCTTCTCTTTTTATGTTCAGCTGCCCACAGCACAACAAAAAAATTGTGTGTGCTTGAATATGTGTGCATTTGTTGCTCATACGAGTAGTTTATATAAAAGTGCGCTTTTATTATAATTGATAATAATATAAAAGCTTGGTTAGTTATAAATCCAAGTTTTATTTCATTGAAATTAGTTATTTAAATTTTAAGCATTAATCTTTTAAAAACAGCACAAAATCGGTGTTTTTCATGCTGCTTTGCCTAAACTGAGTTTTTCGTAAATAAGATCAAGCAAAACATAATTATTTTAGTGATTTTGTAGTGAAGTAGAAATACTTCAACTTGAATATGTCGACGAATTTTTAACCGATTTCAATTAAATAAAACTTGCTGGATTTAGAATTAGCTAGAATTTAATTTGCTATGACATAACGAGACATTCAATACAGAATATGTCCACATATTGATCTTAAATAGAAAAAATAGGAAAAATTTAAGTTAAAAATTTCAACTGTTTTATCATACAGATGCACTTAATTGCACTTAATACAATTTTTGAAAGAAGTTAATTTAGATTTAGTTTCTGGAAGAACAATGGGAACTACTAGATATGGTACAACCATTGATGCTATGTTTTCACGATTACCACAAACCTAATATTACAGTATTTAATAATGACGTTACTATTAATGAAATTCATCAATTTACCTCATAATATATTTATGTAGTAAGGTAGAAGGGGGAGCATTCGCCTCTTTTTTTTTGAGGTGCTCTCGTAACAAAACTGTTAATGTTTTCTCAAAACTTTTTTTTTGTTTAAGAGCTTACATATGTTGGCTTTAAATTTTACCCGTTTTATCCTGATTACCTCGCATATTTATATACAAATTTTACGGATTTCCCAAGATGCCCAAAAGGGTGAAACTGCCCCATCCATGGGGTAAATTCGCCAGTGGGATGGGGCGCAATCGTCAAAGGGAAAATGCAATTTTAAGTTAGTGGCACAACTATTTTTTATTTATTTAACAATGTTTAACAAAAAATGAACTTAAATTGTATTAATTCATGTAAAAGTAACAAAAAATAAAATGTGTAATATTATATTGGTAGAGATCAACAAGGCAGTTCATTGTAAAAATAACTAAAGGCAGGTACCTGAGTTATTCATTAAAGGTACAAATGACAATTCGAAAGAACTAATTCATAAATAATAAATGCGATCTGGTGACGAGTTTTACATTACATAGTACAGCGACATATCTACATCAAATATGTATGTTGCAGCTGATCGGGACGTTCCTGCGGGATGGCTTGGGTCCGGCAACTTCAGGGCAATGTCATCTTTTGGAATATAGGATATGTCGTTAACACGTGGTTTATAAAATGTCCATGAACCAGGCTTTTTTCTTAAAAAATCAACAATTACCGAATTCTGACCTTCAGACAATATCTTGCCAACATAGAACTTATCTACCTGGCCACCAAATCGAACAAGTACGAATTTGGTCTCACTAAGGCTCTCAGGTTCTACAAACGAACCAACAGATCTATCGGATTCAGCGAAGCTTAGGGCATCTGATAAGTCAGATGATGAGTCGACGTATGTCTTACGGTTTTTAATTTTTTTCGGAACTCCTTTTCGTACCAATGGTTTCTTTGCTTGTTTTTTCTTTTGCTGCTGTGTTCGTTCCTTTTCTTCTTTTGATGGAGTAGATGTCAAGATTGTGGATTTTCCCTTTCTTTTGTTAGATTTAGATTGTTGAATTCTAGGGAGTGGACGAACTTGCTCCGGAGTTTTAGGAAGAGGTGGGGGTGTGACTGGAGGCTCAAACAGGACATCAGGTTCATTTGAAATCGCACCTTGTTGAAGTATAGGTTCATTATCATTGTCAGCTGTTGGATGTTCTTCATTTGGTTCGTTTATGAAGTCTGATTCAGGAAATATTTGTCTGTTAAATGGGCTGATACCTGTCGTTTCAAATCCTTTGCAAATGTTTTCAGCAGCAAATGCCTTCCGAAATGGGATATTAGATAGCGATGGTATATCGTAAATTGTAATTATTCTACCAGGGTTGGATACAAGGAAATCATTGAACGAAGTCGCTAAGTACTTTTTAAACGGACCAAATACAGATACATCCAATGGTTGGAGCTTGTGTGAGGTATGTGGCGGAAAAGTAATCATATGAATACCATTTTCTCTGCAAAATATGATTGCTGTTAGACTGCAGTGAGAGACGTGATTGTCTAGGAAAAGAATTATTGGTTTCTCCTTGGAACACCGAGTGTTATTTTTGATGTGATTTAGGACTTCTATAAAGCCTTGAGCTGTCATCCATCCGCTCTTATCTGTTATCCCCAGACAACCGTTGGGACCTCCATTCACGAAATGTTCTTTATACTTTATACGAGGGAACACATAGACAGGTGGCAGAGCGTTACCAGAAGCATTTACAATGCCTACCATTGTCACAAGCGATCCTCTTTCTGCAGACGCCACTTGAGAAACTGTTCGTTTTCCTTTTGTAGAAATAACCTATGAAATACACAATACATATTATGTAATGTAGGTATTTCGGTTAGAATGTTATTAAATTACCTTGGGTGATTGCAACACAGTAGTAATACCCGTTTCGTCCAAATTATAAATATCACACGGAGCAAATGAATTATTTTCGAGCAAATGCTGCATATTATCGAAAAACTCCATTACTGCGGTTTTCTTAAATGCAGTCAGTCGATAAAGACTTGTATTTTCTGGTTTTCGCAAACTCAAGTCTTGATTTCGTTTCATAAATGCTTGAATCCAGTCAATTCCAGCTTTTTGATTATCTACCCATGATAAAGGCATGGCAATATCATTTATTGTGGCATATTCAAATACGAACTTCCGTGCCATTGTATAGGTGAAGCCGTGCTGTAGGTTAGAGCATGCTTTAAAGTACTCGCATATCTCTTTTTCTTGATGTTTTGTGAAAACTTGATTTGAGGTATATTTCGATGAATACATATATTCACCTTCAGATGACTGGCCGGAGTCATCTAATGCCTCCAATTTACTTTTCTTCATTTTTTTTAGACGATCTCGCAAAGTAGTTCGTTTTAAATCATAAAAGTCAGCAGCTTGGCTTGTGTTATATTTTTTTGAGATGACATCTTTTATTGCAAGTTTCATCTTCGTCTCATCTAAGTTACATCGGTTAGATTTTCTTTTGTAGTTTCGAACCATCGCTATAAGATCTTTGTACCTACAGGTATAAATAAATATTTTAGAAATTTGTCCTGAGTTCATGGTACTAGAAGCATATCAAGATTCGACATTAAAAGCAAATCCCTAATTACGCTAGTGGCGAATCTATCGCTTGGAGGTCATTGGCCAGTGGTGAATTCACCCCTTGGGGTACATTTGCCAGTGGTGAATCCACCCCATGGGGTACATTTGCCAGTGGCGAATCAGACCCATGGGGCAGAATCACCGGCGAAACCACCCCACCAACAGCCTGGCGAATGAGCCCCAGGTGGAACCTCTTGAGCTAATTTAAATAGTTTTGGCACTTTTAATAAATTAACTAAAACATGCACTGGCAAGATTTTGTCACTAATGTCAAAAGCACACATCTGTGAAATATCTTTTTTAAATCACAAAAACTGAAAAAGTTATTACAATAAATACTTACAACTAAATATTTTCGCGGTAGTCCGTAAAACATAAAACCTCGTCCGTCCTCGAACACATGTATAATGAAACTACCAAAGAGTGAGAGATGGAAGATCATCGATAAATGCTCAAAATATCGTTTTTCGATTATAAATAACTTTTTTAATTTTCAAGATAATTGGTGATGGCATATGTGCCCCACTGGCGAATGCTCCCCCTTCTACCCTAAATATATTTTAAAATTTAAAAAGTATACAATCCTTTTACTAATATAAGAGATGCCTTTATTCACCCCCTTTACCTTTAATATACATATCAAATTCCAAGGTAATAGATCTAGAGGAGTAAACTACAGTCGCGCGTCGGAGCTGACTCGCACACTTCTTTTTTTTTTAAAAAAGTAGTGTATAAAATATTACCAAATACTTGTTTAATTTATCACCCAAATAAAAATTGTCAAGTCAACATGTAAAACTTAGGCGTTTTGGTGAAGTACTTGGGAGGCTGAAAACTGCCAAAGCCATCTTATAAATTATACTAGGTTTATTTTCAATATAACACAAGCTTTTTCTCGGTGTGGGTTAAAAAATAAATTTTTGGAATATTTTCCTTCTACTTATACTTATATACGAACACCGCATTAAAATTTACATTTGGCCATATTGAAATTGCTCCATTTTAGATCAAAATAATAGAAGAGTATCCGGAAATTTAAAAGACGCATAGTAAGAGAATTGATGCCTTATGTTACAACCTACCAATGTGAGATATCTTTTTTCATATGCGTCTCTACAAAAACCAAATACAGAAATCGACTTGATCAGAAAATTAAATATGTCTCCAACCAGGCCCGTAGCCAGGATTTATCTTAGGGGGGGATTTTGATAAAAAAATCTATAAGTAAATACCAGTAAAAAACTAATAGTAAGGATATGGAAATTTTTCTAAACAAATCCGTTTTATTTTAAGACTATTCGTGAATATGCCTGTTTTTAAATGACTATAAGAGAGATGACAATGAATTTTTTATCAAATTAATTTTGAGTATTCAATTTTTGATTTTTGCCTATGGTTTTTTGGAAAATTGGCCAAATTGAGAATTTTTATTTGTCTTTTAAAAAGTACAATTCCAAAAATTAGCACAAAAAGTAAAAATTACTATGACAAAATTTTACTAATACAACAACATTAGTTTGAAAGGTAAAAATAGGTAAGATTTCTTGCAGTTTATTAAAATTAGGTATGAAAAATTAAAACTTTTTTTAATAAGTTCACCTATTGAAGCTTGATTCAGAACTTTAATGGGACATTTCACATAAACGGGAGAACAAAATAATTTTAGTCTCTAGATTTGGTTTCTTTTTGGCTATCTCACGCTTTTATTAATCCCCAGCTTTTGTACAAGTTTTTGGACCTGTGTGAACCCTAGTTCGAGTTATCGTTAAAGGCCAAAATAGTATTTTATTTTATTTATTTATTTTATTTATATTTAATTATATTTTGAAAATATTACTGTTCTCCAAAACGATTTCGACAATTTAAATTGTATTCAAGCATGGTAGAAGAATGCAGGTAGATGCAGCGTTGATTGTGCTCACTTTTTCGTTACTGTCGATATTGTCAATGGCGCTCCCTGCTTGCAGTTAAGATTTTTTTATATAATTTTCCATGATGTTTGTTTTCAAGCAATTTTTTTTTTGCTTAAATATCAATAAAAATACGAAAAAGAACAATTTTTTTTAATTTTTAATTAAATAAACAAGACAGCTTCAACTATTTAACTTCATTTACATTTTGACAATTCTTGCTTTCTCACATCTTTCTCATAGCTTTGAGATTTAATATCAACTTCGTTTTGACATTCGTGGCAGTACGCTTTCATCTAGCAAGTTTACCTATATTAATTCTACCATGTATTCAAAAGAAAATATTTTAAAATCATTAAAAACTGAACTGTTCCATTTAATCATAAAATTTTGACATTATAACTGACAAAATCATTAAATTCTAATAACAATATTATTTTTTTTTTAATAAAATTTTTTGAGCAGAGAAATCAACTCCGACAAAAGTCGTATTCAAATTTCAGATTATTTTTCCAAACCCGTAATTCAAAAACTGGTGTTTGCACAGCACCAATATCTTATACCCAATATATTATTTAAGTTATCACATCAAAATAAAACTTTCCTTGAAAACCATTACTCAGCTGGATAAATTTTTATAAAAAGAATTAAACAGTTACTTTTTTTTTTTTGATATTTAAAAATTGAATAAGTCGTGGATTTAAATTTAAGTTATTTGCAAATTGAAAAATTAAAAATAAAATTTTTCAACTTTCAAATTGTTTTTTAATTTTTTAACATAATAAAAAATATTTTTAAAAATGCCGAAGTTTAAAAAATGTAATTGTTTATTTTTCTTCTGAAAATTTGGTAACATGATTAAAAAATCATCAAATTACTATAGAATTGGACTGTATAAAATGTTTTAAAAATATTTTTTTTATTGAGAATTTTTTTGGAAAAAAAGCATCTTTAGATTTTAGGTAATTTTCTGCAACTTTTCTGGAAAAGACTTCGCACAGGGCTAAATTTTCGTGCCAAGTTGGAGATTTTAGATGTCTTATATACCAAGGAAACAACAAAATAGAATGGGCAAACTTTTTAGTCATCCGCTTTTCGTTGGAATACCATATAATGTGTTAAATTATAAAACATTTAAAAATTAAAAAAAATCCATTCAAACGAATGCTTTTTCAAAAGTTTTGGGTCCAGTAAGCTAGATATTGCATCAAAAATATCATACTTTGTACAATTTATAAAGATATATTCGTTCTAGGTATAATTTCAAATATATATTTTTAAGGATATCAGGGACTTTTTGAGCATCAAAATCCACAATTGAAAATGGTTACAAACTCCTTGCAGTTAAATTTCAATATTATGATTATGCCTTTTATACGCAACGTTAATCTTTCACAAACATTTTTCATTAATCAAGCAAAGTTTTTTAAATTGGCTTTGAAATGTTGCAACTTTTGCATCTTCAAGTAAATTCAAGTATATCATTATCTTAGTTTATCTTAAAAAAATATTACATTTTGAATTTTATAGTCTCATATGGGCATTTCCGTGGTGGCGCACGTGACGATCGTACGACTTTAATGAGTGAAAAAAGAATGAAAAATTTAACTTACATTAAAATTACTAAAATTCTGTAAATTGGCAAGAGTTTTTGTATAAAACTTTTTTAGAAGGATTTAAAATAGTATAAGTTTATTTTCAAAGTAATCAAATTATTTTTAAAATCAAAAAAGCTTTTCTCGTTTTTTTTTTTTATTGGGCTTAGTATGAAACATTACGTGACATGGCGTTACGTGGCATTTTTTCCATTGTAATTCATTTGGGTTCACACTCAAGACACTACAAGACGCTCGTTCTACCTCTGCTGCTTTATAGGGCAAAACACATTGCAGGCATCGTGCATCAAGCATCGCCGCAAGCCTTTCACGATTCTACGTCACACACTTTTAAAATACATTAAAAGCATGCATCATGCCTGAAGCAATCGCGGTGAGAGTCATAACAGAAAATATATGTTTTCTGTCAAACATTTGAAAGCAAAAAACGTTTTGTGATTCAATATTTTGTGCTTCAAAATTAGAAATAAAATACTAAAAACTGATATACTTTAAGCAAGTTAGCTCATATTCGCGGACAGCAAACCAGAAACTTACCTGGATACTTGGTAGCTTCTGCAACTACAGCGCAAGCTTTTCCCGCTGCAGTTTGTTTTTAAATCCCCAGGTCTTTTTGTCGAATATGCATTGGAATTTATTTATATTATTTATGAGCAGCTCTTCGAATTCCGACATTTTTTAAATTTTAATTGAAATATTTTCTAAAAAACGTTTTCACAATCAGCTGTTTTCTAGCTGTCAATGCCTCAAAGCTTGAAAAAAGTTAAAAAGTTTCCTACTTCAGGCATCAAGCATGCGATGCCTACATGCCTGGAAGTATAATGTGTGTTGCCCCGTAAGCATTCGTGTATTCAACTGAAATGTCAAAGCCTTGCGGCGATGCTTAATGCGCGATGCCTGCAATGTGTTTTGCCCTTATGGCGCTGAGGCATGGGTAGTTTCGAGAGAAAATTCTTTGCAAAATCTTCGGTCCTGTTCGAGTCGGGGATGACTATCGCATCCGAATGAACCACGAGCTGTATGACCTCTACGAAGACATTGACGTAGTTTAGCGTATAACTGTGCAGCGACTACGCTGGCTGGGTCATGTCCATCGTATGGACGACGAAGCTCCAGCGAAAAAGGTGCTCGAGGCGAGGGTCGCTGGTCAGCGACGTCGAGAGTGACCATGCCTCCGATGGATGGACCAGGCTGAGGAAGCCCTAACTGCACTTGGTGTATCCGATTGGAGAAGGCGCGCGCAAAGCAGAGGCGCCTGGCGAAAGCTGATAAGGTCGGCCGAGACCCGGACACGGGTTGTTACGGCCACCTAAGTAAATAAGTAAGTAATTCAGTTGGGTAATTAAGTAATTAGGTAATTAAGTAATTATGTGATTTAGTTATTAAAAACAAATTTAATATATTCTGCCTCTCCTTGCCTCAACCATTTTTCATTATTTTTAGCCAATTCCTTCTATTTTTACTAAAACAAAAACGCTTACGAGACATTTACAAAACATTAACTAAAAAGAAAAATTACATTTGTGAAACAGTGCAGACGATTTGATCATCATGGTAAATGAATTTATATTTAAATTACTTAAATCAATTTAATTAAAATATTTCTCTAAGATAATATCATTAAATAATAAGTTTTTAATAACTTTTAATTTTCGTGTCACGGTGGACTTTCGGCGGAAATACCCATATGTGTTATGTTTTCATACTTTCTGGACCCTAAGGGGGAAGGGGGTTGAACACCTAAAGCCCCCTTGGCTACGGACCTGTCTCAACTAACAACAATACATTCTGATATTGTTAAATTATTTATTATTAAATTATAAATTAAATTAAAATTAATTAATAATAAACAAGCACACCAAAGTTATTAGCTATTTTAAAATACATTTTTTTTTTTGTGTGTATTTTATAATACATAATATCAGATCTGTGAAAGATTCCAATCATTTGTAACTGCATTCTTTGAAGTCGCTATCAATTAGTAAAATTTTTGATTCAGTGTTTATTTGATTTCGTGAATAAGACTTAGAAAAATTAAGTCACCAATCATTTTGAATATTTTTGAATTATTAATCATTTTGTGGAAACGTGACTAGATTTCATTGTCACAATTCCCAATCAATTGTGATTTGATTTTGAACGCATTCAAGTAAGACAAATATTTAAGTTTTTACACAATATACTTAAGCAAAATTTTGCGCTGTTTCTGATTCCGGCTTCTGTTTTGTGCCACCACGCCCGCTTTTCAGATATTCTCTTAAATATGGAAGTGATGAAGAACTTTGCAAAATTTTGTTGGACAATTAAAGCTTTTTATACTTAATCTAAATGAGTTCCATACTCAAGAAACGTGTAAGTTTATTGTATTATATTGCATTTTTTCTCTAAGTGAAATATGAAATTATACAAAAAAAAAAAACAAAACATGAACAATGAATTAAAAAAAAAATTCAATCAAGGGATTTGAAGTCCCAGCTGACTTCAAGTTACACGAATGCAATTAATTGCCACATAAATGAATACGAGACTGCAATCAAATTATGACAAATGATTACTAATCTCACATGTTGAAGTCAGAAGTATCGAAAAGGAATTATGTATTGTAATGATTTTGAACAAAATCAAAAGACTTGAAACGTATCTAAAGCTAAAATCTCCAGAGCACAAAATATCCAAATTCAAAATCTCAAAAACTTAATCTCCAAACCCAAAATAGCAGAGGACAAAATCTCCAAAAATCTTCAAAATATCTCCAAATATGTAAATTTCACCATTTATGAATTCGCTCGAATTTAGTTTATTTTTTTCAAGTAAAAGTAAAAAGTTTATTGAAGTTTTAAATTGTGGATGAAATGAATAATATAATGAAATTTAAATTAATCTAAACCTAAGTTAACGGCAATATTCCTAAGGGTCAGTTTTTCACTACGAGCTTAAATTTTAGTCAAAATAAACCGAGCTTTACTCACCAAAATTGGACGTTTAAACTCGGTTTAACTAGATTTTTAGCATTCGCAGAAGTTAAATTGACTTAAACTATCATGTGTTTCTTTTTTACCTAAACTGAGTTAAACTCGGATTAATTTGACTTTAAACTCGTACTGAAACCCTGGTCCTTAGATAGTCGGCTTTATTCATAGTTTGTTTGGGCCATACAATTTTGTATTCGTTAATATATCAATATCAAAGCAATGAAATTATTATGAAAAAAATGCAGTGTTTGGATTTTAATTTAAAAAAAAAATAAATTTGATGATTTTGGCTTGGATATTATGATTTTGGATATTTTGTCTTTGGAGATTTTTCATTTGATATTTTGACTTTGCATATTTTGTAACTTGGAGATTTTGTCTATGGTGGAGATTTTGTCTCTTGAGATTTAGTACCACTCCCAAAAAAGTTGACGTCACCACTTAAAGGTTAAAATTTAAGTTAAGGGGGTCTTCTCATTGAGCAACTTTTTTTTTAGAAGAATTTCAACTTCGAAATACTTTAGAAGATACAGCTTTTTTTGTGAAGCAAGGTCTGATGGACAAGAAGGTGATTGAGGTAATAAAACCAGCTTACGAAGCGCTGTCGGCAGATAATTTGCTTGAAAGATGCCTTGGATCTGAAACTCAGAATTCCAATGAGTCCTACAATTCTGTTCTTTGGTCACTTTCGCCCAAACACATCAACTCAGGCGCACGCACCATCGAAGTGGCCAATTTCATTGCAACGTGCCTCTTCAACGACGGTTTTATACCCATACTTAAAATTATGGGTTTGATGGGTATTGCGATTGGCAAAAACGCATACGAATACGCACTATCTCGCAATGAAGACAGATTGAACCGATCAGAGACTCGAGCTGCGGCATCATCAAAAGCTGGCAGAACGGCTCGCAGAGCAGAGAGGGCAGCAGAAAGCAGTTTCTACGAAAAAGAGGAAGGTGGCCTGTATGGAGCTGGCATCGCCGACTAATATTTGTAAGTAAAAATTGTCAGCTCTTTAAAACTGCATTTAAACATTTTTGATTTTTTTTTTTTCCCAAAAAAATGACTTCAAACTTTAAACGCGTTTATCTCGAACCCACGTTTTTCGAACTGGCGGCCATGATATCTCCAGTTCAACTGAACCGATTTTCATGAAACAAAATGGAATCGACGCAGAATTGTCACCATTCTCGGGTGAACCTCGACCATAATTTTAAAAATTTTTTTACTTTTTTTTTTTTACACTAAACTACAAAAAAAAACCCGAAATTTAAATTTTTTTTTTGAATGGCCGCCATTTTGTCAAAAAAAATCACAAAATTAAGCTTGAGGTTCACCCGAGAATTACATCTATACTGATTATAACCCCGTTTTTTTTTTCATTTCAGACGCTCCGGAGATCCGGAATCGTGGCAGCCGTGACGACACCTTTTTTTTCACCACCAACTTTGAAGTCTCATTACTTTTTGAACAGCCCACGTATCGAGGCAAAAAAAAATTTTTTATTTACTTTAAACCTTTTGTAATACAATAAATAAAAAAAGTTTTCAATTATTCTTTGCGTTTTCAAATAAGAATTTTTTTAAAAAGGGTCAAAAAAACGGGTTTTGAATGAGAAGACCGCCTTAAATTTAAGTGGAAGCTATACTTTTATATAAACATCGCCATTTTACTTTTTAATCATTGCCGTTTATATAAAATCAATATATCCACTGAGTGCCACTTAAAATCGTATAGCAACTGCAGGGTGACAATTTATTTAATTATTCCTAAAGAAAAAATTGTTTCTATGCAAATTTTTATGAGAAAGTATGTCAATGCAATATATTTTATTAATATGTTAAAAAAATTGCAAAAAGCTTTTTTAAATTTTTTTAAAGAATAGAACCAACTTGTCACGCGCGAACAATAAGTAACGTACGAACAGAAAAGTAATTCGAAAAAATTATTTCCATGGCAGCATTGCACGCAACAAGCCATATATCAATAAGTGCATAGACTTAAACGACTGCAGTTCGCGCGAGAGTAGCAATCTTAGCCACAGGGCTTCTGAAATAATGTTTTTTTTACGAATGAATCAAAATATAACGTTTTTGCATCAGATGGCAAGCAAACAGTGTTGAGAAAACCAAATAAAGAAATGTATGCATCTAATTGTGGGTCTGTGATGGTGTGGGGCTGTATGCCAACACACAGAGTCGCTAATTTGGTTTTCATCGAAGGCATTATGATCCAATATGCTATATTAATATGTTTATATGCTATATTACCATGCTCACAGAAAATTTGATTCCAAGTGCTCAAAACATGGGAACCCGATATTTTAAGCCTTATGCTGACAGCGATACGAGAAAGTTGATACTCTATAACTGCCCAAAAGTTATTTAAACGCCCGCCCAATCACAGGACAATCATGTCATCGATAATCTTTGGCATCATCTTGAAAAACAAATACGAGCACATCAAAATTCTAACAAAGCTGAACTCAAGAAGGCTCTCGAAGCACAATTGGTCAATATAAGCTTCGGAACATGCAAAAGCTTAATCAATTCCATGCCAAAAAGATTAAAAGATTTTGCTCACAAAAAAAGGCGGTCCAATAAAGTACTAAATCATTTCATTTTGCTATTTTTTTAACTATTTTTTGCAATTACAGCATACTGTACGATTTTAAGTGACTGATGAATTTTATAGTTGTGGACATGAAATGTGTTAGGTTTTTAATTTATTGTTATTTATATTTTGTTTATATTAAAATTATAAGCACAGAAATCAAATAAAAACAAAACTGATTTCAATTTATTTTTTGCCTCTTGAAACTAGCTTTTCTGCAGCAAGTTATATTTATTTGTTATGTGTACGATTTTAACTGACACTCACTGTATATATTTTTTTTATTATATTAATTATTTTTAGAGCCAGACCTAGCAGTTGAAGCTTACGAAAAAGCACTGAAAATAAATCCTAATGACCCTTTGGTGGCAGGAAAACTTGGTAGAGCTTACGTTAAAACACATCAATATGCTGCGGCTATTAAATATTACAATGAGTCACTTAACAATCCTGACTATTCTGGACTAAAATTAGATTTGGCAGAGTTGTATTTAAAACTAAAACAATACCAGAATGCGGCAGATATACTGACAGAAAAGGGTGATAAGCACAAAATGTAATTTTTTTTTAAAGTTTTTGTTTTTGTTCATTTTCAAATAAAGTTTATTTACAGTGATGACAGTGACATTGCTGGCATGAAATTATACACAAAGCAGTTGTTGCTCTTGGCTCGTATTCAAGAAAAATCTGGTAATATAGGCTTGTCCCTACAGACTTTAAAAGAGGCCCGAGATAGTCAGTATCGCGTGTTTAAAAGAACAACCATCGAACAAGCTGGAAATCATATTGATCAAAACAAAATGTTATCAAAGTAAGTTTTAACAACCTTCCTTATAAAATTAACATTTCTCCGAATAAGTTTATTTAACACGTTCGCGGACGTCGATGCTATTGCATTCATTTTCGTAATGATGCAAAATGACGTGAATGCTATAGCATTAAAATTTAGCAGGCAATTTTTGTTCATAAAATTTTATACAGCCTTAGGATTTTGTAATTAATATTAGAGATGCAACGGATAGTAATTTGGCCGGATATCCGGCGAGCTGCAAGGCCGGATAGTAAGTCCATTGCCTCGTTGTCACCAAATTAAATATAATGCTAATTCGGCATATAATTCTAATCCGCTACAATATTCGGATTGAATGCTGCCATTTGTCTACGGCAAATAAAGTTAAAAACACATAATAAAAAAATTTGCTAAAATAATGAAATCTTAATAATTTTTACTCCTTTTTGTTCAGCGTTAGTTCTCTTCTCAAAAATTGTTCAAACCATGACACAATCATAAGGTAGGCTAATTTTAAAATAGCTACTCAAAAGGCAACCTTTCCAACAACAAAGCTGTGAGGGCAAACGTCAAATACTAATGGCAATAGTAACTTTGACATCTAGCTCTCTTTTTTCTAGTTTCTCTCGAAGCTGAGCCTACCTTATGATTGTGTCATGGTTCCAAACTTTGAAAGAGTTAAATACTTCAACCTGGCAATACAGTATAGTCTCGCTTATCTGGACACTCGCTATACCGGACTTCTCAGTAATACGGACATCTCTACACTTTGGACACTTTTAGTATTCTACCGCTTAAGTTCGGACAGAAAAAAATTCCAGCATGTTTGGCTTACAATTTGACTCTTTTTTTCAATGCGAATCAGTGTATTATCGTAGTGCGTATGGTAACGGCGCTATGTATTATATTAGTGTAAAGGATTCGCGTTTACTTTACGTTTTAAAAAAGTTAAAAATCAAATTTGTAAAAACAGGACCTGCCTATCTGGTTGCCGGCATTAAATAACGCCTCGGCCTCTGAAGTTGCCGTCACTAAAAAGTGCAAGCAGGCAACTTATTGTAATTTTTATGCCGTCACTTAAAAAGTGCAAACAGGCTTAGATGATTAAATTAGGCAGCTTTGGAGCTTAAAACTTAATGACTTTATTTGGCAATTTTCATTGTTTACATAGTCAAATAACGGTACTTTAGTTTTTACAAAAAATAACATTTTTGAGTGTAATTGACATATGTTGTGATTGAGTGAGAATATCATAAACAAAAATCATATGTTCTAACCCTGTAGGAAAATCAACTAATTTAAAAGTAGTTGATTAAGTAGTTTTTTGTCAACCACAACTAGTTGAAATTCTGACTTTTTTCCATAGAACGAACTAACTTATTTTGTATGGTGCTGTCCGCTAAATAAGTCAATTGACTGTCGTCTGCATATATTTTCAACTACTTGTTAAATTAGTTACATTTAAATTATTTTTTTAATTGCTTTAAAATAACCAATTGAAAACTATTACTGATGGCCAAAAGTTAATAATATTTGATGAAATAACATGGTTAAATATATATAAGCTTGTCATTTAATAAAAATTTTCAATTAAAACATGCCAACATCAGAGTAGTTGCCGCCTTAATATAATTCAAAGTAGTTCATATACTGGTTTATTTTAAACTAGTTTTTTAATTAGTTGTTTTTAAAACCAAGTTAGTTTGTTCCTATAGGGAAAGTATAAATATAATAACATAGTGTGTGTGTGAGTGCAAACAATATACACACATGGACAAAAGTCATCGTCGCTTAGCTTCTGTACCATATGAACAATCACCGTGCCCAGGAAATAATTGCAAAATAAAATTAACAATTTTTCTCTAATAGAGCAATGCTTTGATGTACTTTTAAAATAAAAAAATTTGGGCTTTATATTGTTTGTTTAAAAAATATATAAAATTTATTTTGTATGCAGCATTTTTATGTGGACAAAAGTGTTCGTCAAACGGCCAAACATGGCATTCAAAATTTGTACAAATATTTTGCTGATATGGCAACTTCAAAAATCGTCATCCACTGATTAATTAACTGCATTTTCAATAGTTCAAAAAGTTCGCTAAAGACGGTCGTGATTTGTGATTATCGTAAAAATGAGCCGAGCAAGAAAAGAAACTACGATTGAAGAGCGAAAATTATTATAAATGCCTATAAAGAAAATAAAACAAGTAAAGAATTTTGTGAATTAGTACAACGAATGCGAACAACCATTTCCAGCATAATAACTCGCAGCAAAAATTATCCCAAGTGTGAGAATCGTCCCAGAAGCGGGCGACCTTCGGTGTATCGATGAGCAAGAAACACGAAATCATAAAAATAATAAAAGAGAACCAAAAACTACATTATCTGAAATCGCGGCAGTAGTGAAGGAGACAACTGGAACTGCTGTACAACTTCGTACTGTCCGTAGAGTGCTAAATTCTGCCGGTTATAATGCCAGAGTTTGCAAAAAAAAACCTTTGATAAGCAAGGTAGGTCAAACGAAGCGGCTTTCCTTTGCTAAAGAGCATATAAGCATGACAAATAAGTTTTGGGATAAAGTCATTTTCTCGGACGAGAGTAAATTCTGCGTGTATCGTTCAGATGGTCGTTATTTGGTTTGAAGACAAGAGGGTGAAGGCACTATAGAAAACACATTGGGACGACTTTTAAACACGGGGGTGCTGGATTGATGGTGTGGGGCTTATGGCGGCTGCTGTAGTTGGCGAACTTGTTTTTTTTTAAATATAGTGGATGAACATATTTATTTGAATATTTTAAAAGACAATTTGTCAAAAAGTGCACAAAAGGTGGGCATTGAATCCGATTACTTTTTTCAACAGGACAATGACTCTAAGCATACAGCCGAAATTGTTCGCTTATGGATACTGTTTAATACACCTCAATCGCTGGATCTCAATCCCATTGAACATTTGTGGAATCATTTAGATAAAAGGATTAGAGAACACCACATATCAAAAAACAGGCTGAAAGAATTTTGAATCCAAGAATTGACAAAAATTGGGTCCGATGTAACAAACGAGTTAGTGTATTCAATGCAGAACCGGCTTCAAGAAGTAATTAAGTCCAAAGGAAAACATACAAGTTATTAAAAACTGTATTTTTTATATTTTTTTGTGTATTTAATTGTTAGTGACGAACACTTTTTTCCTCATAAAATAAGAACCATCATTCCTTTTTTTAATTCTCCTTTATACGCAAGCAAATCCAGAAGAATGTTTTTGTTTCAAAACTAAATAAATGCATTATAAAAATTGTAGAAAATCTTAAATTTTTGCTTTGCGACTATTTTCCAGACATGTTGACTCTTCAAACTGTACAGAAGCTAAGCGACGATCACTTTTGTCATGTGTGTAAGTGATTTATACAAACATATGTTGCAATGAATTGAGTGTAATAGAACAAAGAAAGGAATGCAAAAGTTAACATCATATGTTTTAATATGTAACAAAAGAAAATGCAAATAAATGAAATGAATACGTGATAATATTGAGTGTAATAATATAACATGATAAATGATATAAGCGAAAGTGAACGATTATATGTATTAATTGAAATGACAAAATTAGTGGCTTTTTTTATTATTGTTTTTGTAAAAATAATAATAACTTTTGTTTTGTTATGAGTTTATACAATTAAAAATTCTTACTTTTAGTTTATACAATGGTGTTTTTTTTTATTGAGTCCATTTTTTTAATAAATTATTGTAGAATTCTTTAGTTTTTCCATTTAAATCTAAAACTGAATTTACTCCTCTTTGATTAACTATTTTATAAGGACCATGATTAGGCGGTTGATTTTTCTTTCTATTCATTCTTTTAACCAAAACTTTATCACCGATAATTAAATTATGTGGGTTGGAAACGTTATTACTTTGTATTCTTTTTTGTTTAGCAATATTTATTAATTCGCCTGCTTTTTGAAACGAGTATTTCAGTCTATGTTTTAATTCTTGAGCATAATTATCTATATTATAGAATTTTGATAATGAAGAATTATCATTTGGTAAATTGGGTAATTTTTTTTATTTTTTATTTTTTTTTTTTTATTTTAATAATTTAATCTACTGGACTATGTCCTTACAGATTATTGGAACTTAAATTTAAAGTTAGGTATAATTCTCTCTTAAATCTTTCTCTGCTATCAGAAAAATCTAATTGGTGAGCGACTAAGTTGCATAATGCCAAGCATCTAGTTATTGGCTCATTGCAGCCATAATTAGTTCTGTGAAAGTCAGTGTAGAACAGATTCCACTCTCTTATGTTTCTAGCTGGAACGTAAAATTTTATTAATTCTAGCAAATCTGGACAATAAATTTTACTTTCAATCAAATCTCTTATGAACAATACACTTTGTGCATTTCGCCTTTCTGATAGACTGTGCATACCTAACAATTGACAGCGAGTTTTGTAGTTTGGTAAGTTATCATAAGGAAACATGTGACGTAAAGCAAACTTAGTAAACCTTTTTTGTATTTTCTCGATTCTATTTATTCCATTTTCATAGTATGGGCTCCAAACTATGCTACAGTATTCAAGAAGTGATCTGACTAAGCACATGTAAATAGACTTTAAAGTAAATGGGTTTTTAAATTCCTTTGAGTTTCTTTTTAAAAAACCAAATTGGGAGTTCGCTTTGGAAACAATGTAGTCAATATGGCCAACAAATGAAAACTTTGTATCAAAAAGAATGCCCAGGTCCTTCACTAATTCAACTCTTTGAAAGGAATTATTATTACCATAGAAATAATTTTGAACAATGGGTAATTGTCTGCGGGAATAGGACATTACTTTGCATTTAGTGTAGTTTAATCTAAGTCTGTTATTGCAACACCAGGAAATTAGTGCATTGATATCATTCTGGACATAAAAGCAGTCACCCGAATTTTTGACGGACATGAAAATTTTTAGGTCATCCGCATAAAGTAAGCATTTGCTATGTTTAAAAATATAAGATATGTCGTTTATAAACACAATAAATAAAAGAGGACCCAGGTGACTACCTTGAGGAACTCCTGATATAGCATCTATTTGTCTAGAAAAATTCTTGTTAACTTTAACCATCAACTTCCTATTACGTAGATAAGACCACAACCAACGCAAAAGGCTAGAGTGAAAGCCCAATTTCTCAAAATAAGAATTTGATGGTCTAGGCAATCGAAAGCTTTGACAAAGTCAGTATATACCGTATCGACTTGTAAGTTATTTTCAATAGCTGCAATTCCTAATTTTGTAAAAATTGTCAGATTGGTGCATGCAGATCTACCTGTGAAGAAACCATGCTGACCTGTAGAAATATAATTTTTTATTTCTTGGAATAATCGGTTGCTTACAAGTTTGTCTAGAATTTTAGATATAACCAAAAGTTTTACGATAGGCCTATAATTTTCGACAATGCTTTTTTGGCCTGCTTTGTAGATAGGAGATATATAGGCAATTTTCCACTCATCTAACATAATCCCAGACGAGGGAGATTTGTTATAAATCAAAGTTAGCGCAGTGCATAACGAAGCAGCACTATTTTTAAAAAACAAAGGCGGAATCAAATCGTATCCAGCCCCTTTCTTTGTGTCTAAATGAGAAAGAGCCGTGAAAACTTCTTCTTCAGAAAGCACAATATTGCCTACGTTTACAGCATTCGAGATGGCCGAGAAATCGGAAGGAACTACTCCACTATTACAATTTGTAAAAACGGATCCAAAAAACGTTGCAAACAGGTCGCAAATCTCTTGGTCATTGCTTGCCACCGAACCCTGAAATTCCATTATTTTAGGTAGACCGTTACTTTTCCTTTTGGAATTATAAAAGGACCAAAAAGGTTTCGGATTGCATTTTATATTACCCTCCATTGAGTCAATATATTTTCTATATAAAAAATTGGACAAAAAATCGAACTCACTCCGACGAAGCAGAAAAGTTGCCTTATCTTCCGATGACATCGATTTTTTGTACCTTTTGTGCGCGTTGTTTCTCAGATTTTTGAGTTTTAGTAAGCCTCGATTATACCATGGAAGATTGAATTGGCGCTTGCTGTGTCTTGTTGGCACATATAAGTAGATACATTCTCTGAGGGCTTTATTAAACTTAAAATACATTGCATCTAGACTATCTGATCCGAGAACCAAATTCCAGTTAATAGAATCCAGGAATCTGCTAATGGCAAAAAAGTTTGCTTTACTGTAATCGTATATTAAAGACGAAGTGTCTACAACGCCTCTCTTATATTCATAGAAACTGAAATTTAAAACAAAAGCTTTATGATGGATTGATTCCCTTGAAAGCGGCAATTCACATCTAGAAATTACAAATTTAAGATCATTATTAATAAATATGAGATCTAATATTCTGTTAATGTCGTTCTTAAAATTATTGACCTGGAAGAGGTTAAGTGAGGACATTGTATCGCAGAAAAATGACTCTACACCTCCATGCAAATTAAAGGGTATTAATACCTTGTCATCACAACTGAATCGCCACTCAATATCACCCAAATTAAAATCACCTAACACACAAGACGTTTGATTTGGTTTCAGATTTTCTACAATAAAGCTAATATTAAAAATATGTTCAAAAAATATATCCATTGCACTGTTTGGCGGAACATAACTTAAAATAAATAAAATTTCATTTATATCTGATAATATGTTGTTTTTGAAAGTTACGGCAACACATAATTGTTCAATATTCTCCGCACAGCGAGGGAGTTGATATTGGCTGCTGGGATATACAGATGAAACGGCTAAGAGCACCCCACCACCACGGGAAGTATCGGCGGATAGTATGCGATCTCTGCGATACACTTCATATCGACGGTCCAAAAGTTCGGTAGATAAGAAATGAGGCGTTAACCAGGTTTCAACAATCGCTATGACACCATAGTCAAAAGAAGCAGCAGCTGAATGTAAGCTTAAAGTTTTGGTTCGCAGTCCTCCAGCATTGTGAAAATAAACAGAGAGAAAATCAGATTTTAATTTGATGGCGCTATCTTCAGGAACGTTTACTCCTTTTGTAGCAGAAATCGTTGGATGAACAAATATATTTGCAGTGCTTTGGCTTACATGCATATATGAGGCGGAAGACGGTCGGGGGGATGACGTAGGTGGCAAAAGATAGGATTTTGAGCAGTCTGCTAACGTGACATTACATTCTCTCCTTCTTTTTGTAAAAAAGATACGAATTGTCGAACTTGAACATTAGCAGGCCATAGCGCTGGATTATAGACCTTATCATAGTCACTGCTTGTAATTTGCCGAAAACTAATCAAAAGGCGTATAATTTGTATCAACATGAGGAGTTGTATTATATGCAAACGTGAAGTATGGGATCCATTTGTCCCATTCGTCATCTTTGCAAAAATTTAATAAATATTCATTTAATACTCTATGGTTTCTTTCTATAGAGCCTAGAGTCTCATGATGATATGGAGTACTAAATATTTGTTTAACATTCAAAAGGCTGCATATTTCAGACATTAATTCATTGGTAAATTCTGTACCTCTTTCTGATTTTAGAATTTTGAAGTGACCATATTTTAGAATTAAATTTTCGACTAATGTTTTGGCAACTGTCTTTGCGTCCTTTGTCTCCATCGGACATCCTATTACATATTTTGTTAGATCACACTGCATAGTGAGTATACATATATCTATAAATATTCGATAACCGTAAAGGACCTACTGTATCAATGGATACAACTTCGAAACTTGTTCCTGGTGTGTCTGTCATTGTTAATTTTTCTTTTATATGTTTTGTTTGTTTATTAATTTGGCATTGTTTGCAATTGATTATATAATTTTTTTATCATTTTGTTCATATTTTTCCATATATATTTTTGTTTGAGTTTTAAAATTGTTTTTCTTATACCCATATGACCTCCGTGAGTTGAATTATGGTATTCTTCGATGATTTTATTCTGTATTTCTTTATCGACTATTCTTTTTGGTTCTTCAAATATTAAAATTTTAAAATTTTTTTTATTTCTTTTTAAATTGTTAAATATATCTTTAAATTTATCCATTGCAATGGCTTTAAATATTTCATCATTTTTATTCAACGCTAGCTCTTCTATATTTAAGTTATGCATTTTTGATGACAGTTTCTCCAAAGTCAGCGGTGTGATCGATGGATTATCGCTGCACCTTGCAATAACTTCCTCATCTTCTACTTTAATTTGGGATCCCTTAAAATATTTCTTTATTGAAAATCTTAATTTTTTCTTTCGTTTTATATCTGATATAGATGTACATTCCCAAGCAAAAAGTTGTACGGGCTTTTCGCTGGAAAGACACTTTTTATTGTTTAAATCGGTGTTTTCTGTATGTTTATTTTTATTCATACTTTTCGTAATGGCCAGTATATTCTGTTTGCTATCTTCCATTCCGGTTGGAATCATAGCTTTTAATGAGTCGCTGTTTAAAATTATTCTTGACAAGGAGTCGGCATTAGTATTCGTTTTACCTTTTTTATAAATAATATCGAAATCATAATCACATAAATCTAACCTTATGCGTGTCATTTTAGAAGAAGGATTTTTATGAGAGAAGAGGGATACCAATGGTCTGTGATCTGTTATGACCGAAAATTTTCTACCATAAAGATAGGGTCTGAAAAAATTGATCGCCCAGTGTATGGCTAAGAGTTCTTTCTCTATAATAGGTTTATTTAAATCGTGTTTTGCAAGTGACTTGCTTGCATAAGAGATAGGTAGATCTGACCCTATATCGCCTTGCGATAATACCGCGCCAAGTGCATAATTTAAAGCGTCCGCTGTTACCACGAACGGTCTATCGAAATCCGGATATTGAAGTACTGGTGGTTTTAATAGTTCTGTTTTAAGTGTATGAAAGGCATTTTGGCAATTTTCATTCCAAAGAAAGTGTGAGTTTTTCTTAAAAAGAGAATTTAAATCTTTGGCTATATGAGCGAAATTGGGTATGAAGCATCTATAGTAATTTGCAAAAGCAACGAATCTTCTGACTTCGTCTGCGTTTTTCGGAATTGGATAATTTTCTATCACTTTATTTTTGGCTGGGTCCGTTGTTATGCCATTGGTGGTAATAAGGTGGCCAAGGTATACCACTTCTGGCTTAAAAAATTAACATTTTGCTGGATTAAGCTTTAAAGTATATTTTCTCATTCTTTGAAATACTTTAAATAAGTTGTTATGATGCGCTAAGCTACAACCAAATACAATTATATCGTCTACGTAAAGGAATGCCTCTGCATCTAAACCACTTAATGCTATTGTCAGCATTCGTTGAAAGCTATTAGAGGATATTTTTAATCCAAATGGCAAACGCTTATATTGGAAATGTCCGTTTCCTGTCGAAAAAGAAGTCAATGGTCGCGAGTCTTCGTGTAAATTTATCTGGTGGAAGGAGCTAGTTGTGGTGTCTGCATACCACATACACAACACACACATACACAAGTCACACAACAAAAACACTTTAAAAGTAATTATATTCTGTTTTTTTGTTCATGTGAATTTTTATTAATCAAAAGTTATAATTATGAAAATGTTACTTTGAAAATAGAAGTTGTAAAAAATAAAATAGTTCTCAAAAAAAAAAAAAAAAAAATACACGAAATTTTATTAAAGAATAAAAAATAGCACCACGCTATATTGGCGATCCTGCCAGGAGCAACAAACTCTCAATTTACTATACACCACCTGAAGATGAATACAGGCTTTCTCATTTGAACCTGCAAACCTCACCCATTCAAATCAATTACATAAATGAAAACCTAGATCATCAAAAGTTTGATCTGCAAGAGTTTAAGTTGCGGAATGAGTTTTTATTGAATACGCCAAATTCAAGTGACTACAACAGTAGTATATATATAGCGGTTCTGGGGCAGAGGCTCAGAGGCTCAAGCCGATGACGTCACTCCCTTTGCTTTAAGCGTTGATAATAATTGTATGCACTACATTATCGGTAGTGGTAGTCAAGCGAGTTCTTATCAGTGTTTGTATGTTTTTCTTAACCCTCGAATACCTAATAGCAATGACTCAAATTCTGCTAGCTGACTTTAGCTGAAATGATATGACTTGCTATATGAAAATATATGCATTAATATGGGTTGAAGCAATTTAGGTACGGCGAAGGTTGAAGGGGTTAAATAAATGTTTATAAATTTAATAAAGTCGGTAAGCATTAGGTGGGAGTCTTTGTTTTGAGCTTTTAAAATTGGCAAGTTTGGTGTATGTCTTTGCTTTAAGCTTTTAAAATTGGCAAGTTTGGGGTATGTCGTTGCTTTAAGCGTTGCTCATAATTTTATACACTACATTATCGGTAGTGGTAGTCAAGCGAGTTCTTATCAGTGTTTGCATGTTTTTTTTTAACCCTCGAATACCTAATAGCAATGACTCAAATTCTGCTGGTTGACTTTAGCTGAAATGATAAGACTTGCTTTATGGAAATATATATATATATTAATATGGGTTGAAGCAATTTAGGTACGGCGAAGGTTGAAGGGTTAAAGAATTGTTTATAAAGTTATCATAATGGTGCTAAGTATTAGGTGCGTGTATTAGATTTGCATAAGAAGTTAAGGAAGGAAAATGTGCAAGGCGCTACTGGTGTGTAGTTGAGGGGAGGGGTGAGGGGCGATGGGGTTATGGGTGGTGAGGGGAGTCGAGGTAGCGCGGGGTGGGGATGAGTGGCGTAGGGGTATGGGGGCAAATGGCGTGGGGCGAGTGGCGGTGGCACGCTGACGCCCTCCGCCCTCCGTCCGACCGTGCGTCCATCCGTCCGTTTGCGGTTTTTCGATAAGCATTTGTATAAAATATAAAATATAAAATTTTTGTTTTATCAATGCTTAGCAAAATAACAAATTGTCTTCTGCGGAAGATAACAAATGCTTCTATTAATTTTTCTTGTGAGAAAAAATTAAATAAAAAAAACATAAGTAAAGCAAAAAAATTGTATTTATTTATTTATTTTTGTTTCATATTAAAATTGGCTCCTTGCTACTACGAATTTCTGTTTGCAATGTGTTATAGTTTGCTTTTATATCTAGTAATCCAATGTTATATGATTCATATTCATCAACAATTTTCTCAGATATATCCATGAATTCATAGGATCCTATTGGTAACGCAATTGTATTATTACCAATATGAAACAAATTGTTTTCTTCATCCACATTTGGAATAGAATGATTAGAGTCGAAGCTAATCAAACCGCAAACATAATCTTGCTTTAGTTCTATAGATGGAAAATAATTTGCAACAAGTTGTGATGAATTTCCATTTATTGTTAAAGTAAACGACATGTTGTTGATTAATCATTAAGTAGTTAACTAAAATATATTTCTTATACATTATTACATTTATATTAAATCATTAACATCAATCCAAGAATTATGATCTGAAGAGAATCCTAACCATTTTACAAAAGCTCTATTATTACGTCTTCTTAAAATATGTTTGTGGAAATTTGGTTTTCATTAATTCATATTCATAGAAGCCTCCTTTGATTTCATTTCCTTGATAATCTTCAAGTATGTATGTAGTAGGGTTTGTATTTTGAATAATTTTGATTTTAAATATTTCAGTTGTCCAATTCGGTGTACAGGGTTGTCCATATTCGAAGCGCCCATCTGGCAACACTGTAACTTTCCGCAGTGATGCCAAATCGACTATTGACATACCGCGTTTGAAGCGTCATTCCAAGCAAATGTTTACAAGGGAACAGTACACGCCACGCGAACGCTCTAAAATTGTTGAAATTTACATTCAACAAAACAAGTCAATAGTGAAAACTCAACGTGCTTTCAAAAAAATAAATAAAGTGAAAAGTGCGCCTTCCAAGAAAACAATTTATCGTTTGTATGAAACTGAAAATCCACAAGAGATTCAAGAGGTACCTCTTCACGATGCAAAAGTCACTGTTTGGTGCGGCGTTTGTGCTAAAATGCTCATTGGGCTGTTCTTTTTCGAAGATGATAATGGCCACAGAGTTACTGTCAATCAGGAGCGTTATCGCGATATGATAAACAATTTTTTCATGCCAATCGTTCGTCGAAAGCGTATCAGGCGCTACTGGTTTCAACAAGACGGCGCGCCACCACACACAAGCCGCACTACAATCGATTTTTTGAAGCAATTGTTCCCTGGCCGTTTGATGTCAAAAAATGGTTTGATGTCAAAACGCCTCCAGACTTCTTTTTGTGGGGTTATTTGAAATCAAAGGTTTACGTCAACAAGCCAAAGACGCTAGAAGAGCTGAAAACCAACATCCGTCAAGAAATAACCGCCATTCCCATCGAAATGTTGAAGAAAACCATGGAAAATGCTGCAAAACGGGCACAATATGTCGTAGAGGCCAATGACGACCATTTACGAGATATCATATTCAAGAAATGATGTAAGCAAATCTACTTGAACCCAATTAAATGATATTCATGACGAACAGACAAAAAATTGTGGTTTCTTTGATTTATTTAAAAATAAAATGGGCGCTTCGAATATTGACAACCCTGTATAACCTTTTTCAAATGTATGTTTATATTTACTTATTCTAACATTATCATTTAACTTAAATTTTGGTTTATGAAAAATTTTTGGATTGTTATAAGCAGTTTTTAGTATAAATTTTTCATTTAAAGAATTTACTTCATTGGGTGTCATCTTAATAGTTCTATGAAATGTGTTATTATATTGATTAACTAGGTTTTTATAGTTATCAATCCATTTGTATGACCCATTAAAGCTAAACTCTTTCCACATCGTCCCCTTTAAAGTTCTATTGAAGCGTTCCACTATCGATGATTTTAATGTTGAAAATGTTGAATAATGATTAATACCTTTCAATGTCATTAATCTTTTAAAATGTACATTATAAAACTCTTTTCCATCATCCGATTGGAGATGTTTTGGTATACGGTTACTTGTGTTGAAAATATTTTTCATTGCGGTTGTTACATTTTCTCCAGATTTATTTTTAATAGCCTCCACCCATGCCTTTTTTGAAAATGTGTCAATAACAGTAAGAAGGTAACGATAATTCATATTGACATTACTATATGGTATCATTTCCACTAAATCTGCTTGCCATAAGTCATCAATTCCTTTTGTAATTACATGTCGTCTTTTAAAATTTTTTCGTGCTTGCTTATGCAGCTCTTCAACTATGGCTCGTTTATTATTCATTATCCTATATCTCGTTATTGTATAATCCTTTTATTTGTGGATATTTTATTTTTAATATTTTAACATCGTCTACACTAGGCTGATTTTTTCCGACTAGATATTTAAACAAGAAGTCTTCAATAGCCTTTAAATAATCGTTAACTTCTTCAAAGCTTTCCTTGTATACAGATTTGATTTTATTATCAATTGCTGCCTCAATTAAATCTACATCATTTTTAATATTATCATTCAGTGCAACGTCCAAATCTCTTATTTTATTTTGTAATCTCTTTGTTATACTATTTAGATTTTCCATGGCAGTATTTAGGTCTGTTATTTTCTTTTCATAGATGTTTGTTATATTATTTAGATTTTCAAAGAAAAATGTACGTGAAATGGCATCATTATCATCATTTGGTAAACCTAAGTTGATAACTCTTTTCATATGTAAATTTAGGTTTTTATTTTCATCTAAATTCCAACCAATAGTATTTCGTCAAATTGCTTTGATATTTGCTCTATTATTATTATTATTATTATTTTTCGATAACGAAGAATGACCAAATTTATCAATATTTGAATACATTTTTAGTTATATAATTATATTAGCTTCTTTCAACTCTTCGATGATGGATATTATTTCGTTATTATTGTTATTATGTCCAGCAGTTGATGATGATATAAGTAATCGTAATCTTTCAACTAACTCATTAGGATCATCCCAATACACATAATTCGATTTATTGTTAATGGATTTTAAAACTTTAAGACCTTTTCCTCGTATCAATGTGTTTGGTAAATTGAATATCTTTCTTATTATACGTTGATATTTATAAGATTTGGTACCTTTAATTTGATCATTTGAGTTATAATTACGCCAATGAGCATTTGTAGACAATAGAATATCTTTATAATTTTGCAAATCTTGTTTAGTGAAATGAAGTGGATTTGTGTGGAAAACTAATTCAAATAGACTAGGTGTCATCTGCCATTTATATTTTCCAACAGAAATTTTATTTTCATTAGGGATTTTCAAAAGTTCTTTTCCATATCTCCATCTCCCCAAAGAATCTATATTAAATCCATATAATTTATCCAATTTTTTACTATCCTTAAGTATTTGTATGTTTTGTTGTAGAGAATTTTTTTATTTCGGATATTTTGTAATTGTTTATGGTGATTGTAGTCTGTATTTAATTGATCCGTAGCCTTACGTTTAAAATGTTTATGCCTTGTCCATAGTTCTCAATCATTTTCAATGTCTCCTTTTACTCTTTTTTCTTTTTGCACTTCATTTTCTATCAAACTGTTAATTTCATCATCATCATTATTTTGTAATTGCTTAATGTGTTTGTAATCTGTGTTTAATTGATCCTTAGCTTTGCGTTTAAAATGTTTATATTTTGACCATAGTTCTCCATCATTTTCAATGGTTCTTCTTACTCTGTTTTCTTTTTGTACTTTATTTTCAATCAAATTGTTAATTTCCTCATTATTACTATTATTGTTATTATTATTTTTTGAGTTGAGAATTTTATTTGATATAATAGGACGATAAATTTTTTTAATTTTATTTTTTAATTGTTTCTTAAATTTTAACTGTTTTTTCTTTTTAATTTCTTATCCGTTTTTTCTTTTTTTGTTCGTGCTGTCAATATTTTTTGTTTTTTCATACCTAACAGGTACTAAATCATTACCAATATCGTGAATGTTGACGTTGGTAGTCAACTTGGAAATTTTATGAGCATATTTCTCTTGCTGCAACGAACGTTTGTTCTTAGTTTGAAGATCTCTTAATCGCTGTTTAAAATTTTGTTGCAACCCTTTGTTTTTTCGTTTTGTAATAATTTGTTTTTTAATCCTTTGTTTTTGGCTCATTTTCAAAGTCAGATTCAGATTCTGTATTATAATTTATTTTATTTTGTATTCGCCATCGTTATTTAGTATATTTTCATTATCAAAGTCATATCCTGACTTCACGCTATAATTGTCATGGTCTTTATTTTCTGCATCAGCATATCGATTCTCATTTTTTAAGTCTTTATCAAAATCTACTGTTTGAATGTCTGGGTGTTTGGTGTTTGAACGTTGATAATATTTTAAAGACTTTGCTAATTCATTTTCAATGTTGGGTTTTATCTTGCTTGTATGCTGATATGGTTTGTTGTGCCTTAGTTTATTTTTGTTCAATGAATTACGCTTTTTTAAAATTGTTTTATCATTCATTGTTGTGTCAAGTGTTGATAGATATTGAGGATCAACATTTAAGTGCATATTTTGAGTGGATTGTTGTGGTAGGTCATCATCAATATCATCCCAAAACATTTCATCAATATTTTCTTTTTTGTTTTTAACAAGTTGGTTGACGTATTTTTTTTTTTCTTTGCTTTTAACAAGTTGGTTGGCGTGTTTTTTTTTCTTTGTTGTATTCATTGTATTCATCTTTATTAAGCTTTCCAATTATTTCATTCAATGGCTTTGAAATGGGTTGACATGTATTTTCAAGCAACTCAACTCGATCTATTTCACCTAATTTTATTTCCTTTAATTTTTTCTTTAAGATTTTCCGAGTGTTGGCAAGGTTTGTTAAAACATTAAGTTTTGTATTTTTCATGATTATTGTTTCTGTGTGCTGTCTAAAATCAGATCTGGTGTATATCTGATGTATATCTGGTGTATATCTGGTACCGATCTGGTATATATCTGATACTGATCTGAGGTGTAACAGGTGCTAATGCTAATTTTATATATGTATGAAATTGTCAAAACCTTTTCGATACCGACCCTTGTTTATAGTATCATCTTTATTTATCACAACAAAACCATACTTATCTTTCCAACATTCATTACAAATCTTTATAAAGGTTTTGAAATCCATGTCTCCAATAACATGATCATTAAAAATATGCTTTAAATTCATTTCATCTTGTTTGAATATAATAATCATATTTGCATTATCACGAAATCTTTAGGAATTTGTTTAGGAAATGTTTAGGAAAAACGACCCATACAAAAATATTCTCGTATAGTGCTTTGTTTGCCGCAAATAACATCATCAAAAATGAAAATTGAATTGGGTTTAGCTTTATCTGGGGTAATAACATCTTCGTTGTCTGAGAAAGTGTAAAGATTTATTCCTTTTATCGGAACAATGAGTTTCTTCAAATATTCATATTTTGGTTGATATAAGGATTTTGAATATATGTATATGATTTTAAACTTTAAACCATTTGGATTTACAATAAGACTAATCATAACGTCAGTTTTACCACAATTTGATGGTCCAACCAATAAAGCACGTTTTGAATTAGGTAAAAGAGGACTGTGAACAATTTTGCTTCTTTTATCATTATCTTTACTAAATAAGTCAGCATTATTAACATTATCACATGTTAATGCTAAATTAAGCTAGCGATCGAGAGCGTCACCGTAACCTTGAACTTGAGAATACAAACTATGGCCATACTCAACTATGTTGATATAAATTAAACAAACAAAATCGGGTTGATTTATACATTTAAATTTTTACTATGGAAAAACAAATGTGATGATAAGTCTTATCGAAAGTCTCAATGGCTTGAAATATTTTATACTCAAAGTTAGCAAGGTATCAATACTTGGAGCGTCTAATTAAACCTATTAAGGATATACATTTGTTTTAATAATGATGACATCATATACCCAGATAAAGTACAACCAAACTCAAAATTTATATTCAACGATGTAGCTTGTGAGAAACAAAAATCATATACGATCTTACTTCTGTATGGATTGTCAAACTAGTATATGAACTACTTTGAATTACATTAAGGCGGCATCCACTTCAATTCTAAAAAGTTTTTATTGCATTATTTATGAAGTAATTAAAATACTACTTAAAAACAAGTGGTTGATAAACTCCTTTGAAAATATTATTTAACCATGTTATTTCATCAAATATTATTAACTTTAGACCATCAGTAATAGTTTTCAATTGGTTATTTTAAAGTAATTAAAAAATAATTTAAATATAACTAATTAAACAAGTAGTTGAAAATATATGCAGACGAAAGTCAATTGACTTATTTAGCGGACATCACCATACAAAATATGGAAATACGGAAATATGGTTCGTTCTATGGAAAAAAGTCAGAATTTCAACTAGTTGTGGTTGATAAAAAACTACTTTTTCAACTACTTTTAAATTAGTTGATTTTCCTACAGGGATATTTAAAAATCAGTACAACAACAGCAACAACAACAACAAGAACAACAACTGCTAAACTGGTCTATACTGTTTAACAGACCAACTTTCAATATGAATAAGAAAACAAAACCTAGTTAATAAATTTATTAAAACTCGAAATATTTGGAAAAAGAAATATAAAAGTCTTCAGATCAGAGATGTTGTAAGTAATAAGCTTTTGGAAAAACTTTTAAACCTATATCAAAACCATTATATGAAATAATTCAATCAAATTAAGATAATTCTTTTAAGAGTAATAATATTGCTACCAGCACACTATTTAAAAAGAGCAAGCATGATTCTAATACATTTTCTCCAAGCTCTGATAGCAACGAAAATCGAGAAAAGTTCCTCGACATTTAATTCATTTGATGCCACCATCAGATGATGATGATGATCCTGGTAATAAAATAAAAAAAACATATTTTAAATTAATAATTGAATTATTTATATTTGGAAAATTATAATTACTAAATATGATCTTTTTTATTATCAAATTATCAAATTCATTTACTTTACTTTTTATTAATGATATAATAACAATTTTAAAATACTTCTGGGGTTGGGGCTGTTGTTGTTCATCTGTTGAGAATTCATCGTATTCCTCCCTCTGCTCACACCACCTTACGATATGTCATGCTGAAAAGAAAAATAAAAAAATTTATTAATATAATTATAAATTTATATATATATATGTTAAATAATAAAAAATATTTATAAATAAACGCACATTAATTTACCTGCATCATGAATATTCAATTCATATTTGCCATTTTTCGTGGCATCCCTGCTCAAATAGCTGTTCCCCTCGTTGATTATTTCAAGATGTTCCTCCTCAAAGTTGAAGAAGGTTGGCATGTATAGATAATATTTCCCATCCAGCAGGCACCGGGCCTTTTTCCCGTAAGGTGTTTCAACCCACCGAATGGAAGTAATCCTATATTTTTTACCGAAAGGCATTTCCTTGAGGGAGAGGATCGACCGTCCCATTTGAGCCTTCTTAAACGCTGTTTTTAGAGATTCCATTTTGACGGTGATAGAGTTGAACTTTGTTTTAATATAACTTGAAATAAACTGATGGTGAGCCAGTGTTCTCAGAACCTTTTATTTCCATTTCAACCTCAATATCGTGGGAAGAAATTGTTGATTATAAGAACAACATTTTTCATTTCCCTTGCACTTGACCACAACTAAATATTTTAGAACCTTAAAGTAAACAATTTGTATGTGCGCACAAATTGTATCATTATTTATTGAACTTATTTTAAAGTCTCTTAGCAGCGTTTATTTGTTTGACTACAAATTTTATAATTTTTTCAACATATTTTAAAGTCTTTAGCAACACACTTGTTTATGCCTGCAAATGTTATCACTTTCCCTTACACTTGACGGCAAAATATTTTAAAGCCAACGTTGAAAATAAAAATTTAAAGCAAAAAATTGTATTATTTAAAAAATATGATTTAATTGTTCTTTTATTTTTTATTTTTTAAAGTATTTATATAGATTTTGTTATTTACATACAACATCATGAATGCATCTATTGTAAAACTATTTAATAGAACTATAAAAGGAGTGATCTGAAAAAAATTTAGTTTAACTGGAAATTATCAATGTATAAAAAAAATAAAATGATAAAATGATAAAATTTATTTACATATATATATATATATATATATAAATATAATAGTATGAATAACAAGTATGCAAAATTTCAATAAAGTTATTATATGCGGGAACCTCAACCATTGTTAGATGTCAGTACATTCAAGGCTATTGCTCCGCTAATTGTTGTTGATGTAACACAACAAAATGAGGTAGTTAAAGTTGGACTTATTAATATACGAATTGAATTTGATACCGAATCACTCAAACCAATTCCAGATAAAACATCAGCCTACTGTTTGGTAATTCACGATCGTTTAATTGAATACTCACGTCTAACCAGCGAAATTAGGAGAATAATTTAAATATTTTATCAATTAATTTTTCCAAACACAAATAAAGAATTTATAAACGATTTTGTTTTTATATATATATATAATTTTTTATTTATATAATAGTTTTGATTAAAAAATGTATTTTCTTAATTAATTCTATAGTGACCCCATGCAAGGGTTTCAACCCCATTTTCTTTAATAAATCGTTTGTCATCTAAATAACTTAACACTATTTTATGAATTTCTTGAGTATATATAATATGTATCTTAGATCTAAAAGTAAACATTTTATCATAATAAATTTTCTTATCAAATAAATATTTTTTATAATCATTAATACTAAGATTCATTAATGCTGATTTTTTTACACCTTTTGCTTTTTTAATATCGTTGTCACCCTCAACACTTATAGAATACATTTTAGATCTTAGTCCAATGAATTCCCTCATTATCTTCCCATTATTTTCATCTTTCATTAAACCTAATACCTTTTTATTTTTTTGTTCTATACCATATGGATTGTTAGGCTTATAGTCAGATGTATCAAATTTCAAATTAATATCGGGTATTATATCTTTATAAAAATCTTCGGTATTAATTGAATATATGAATGAATCCGTATCCATATAGCACAAACTCAAGTTTTCATTATATTTTGGAATCATATAATTATAATGAAAATCATACATTTTTTCTTTAGACTTTTCGAGAACTGCAAACCCTACAGAAATAGGTTTATTAAATTCTATATGTACTCTATCAGTAGATACAATATGGCGGTTCTGGCCCAGGTGGAGCGGTGGAGCAAGCCGATGACGTCACTCCGGTACAGCGCCATCTAGTGGGGGCTTTTTGCTAAAATGTGTAAAGGTGCATGTCTTTGCTAAAAGCTATTATGGTGTATGTCTTTGCTAAAAGCTATTATGGTGTATGTCTTTGCTTTTAAGCGTTAGTCATAATTTCATACACTACATTATAGGTAGTGGTAGTCAAGCGAGTTCTTATCAGTGTTTGCATGTTTTGTTTTTCTTAACCCTCGAATACCTAATAGCAATGACTCAAATCCTGAGTGACGAGCTTAGCTGAAATGATATGACTTGCTATATGAAAATATATATATTAATATGGATTGAAGCAATTTAGGTACGGCGAAGGTTGAAGGGTTAAAGAATTGTTTATAAATTTATCATAATGGTGCTAAGTATTAGGTGCGAGTATTAGATTTGTATAAGTAGTTTAAGAATTGGATGACAACCATTTGAAACATAGGCGTATATAAATATCCATTCGTCAGCTGGGGGACATCGGGGTAACAAGCCCCCGCGTAATAACCACCGGCCAAGTCACTTACACCCAGCAACTTCTCCGCCGCTGTATTTTATTTTAAGTAAACGAAATACATAGCAACCAGGAAGAATCAAGAAGTTTCTAGAAGCTTCGAGATGCAGAAACGTCGAGAACAGTTTAGAAGCTGACTTATGTCATTGTATGCCGAAGCGAATGGCGTGAGAGAGAAAGGGAGGGAGAGAATTTGATAGTAAGAGAGAGAAAGGGAGATAGCAAATAGCGCGATCCTATACAAATAATACTTCAGAATCAACCTAACCTAAGCCAATGCCAAGAAGAGACAGGAAGTTTCTAGAAGCTTCGAGATGCAGAAACGTCGAGAACATTTTAGAAGTCGACTTATGTTATTGTATGCCGATGACGTCACCCATACCCATCCTGGTACGGATTTTAATTTTATTTAATTTCAATTTCAATACTAATTTCAAGGTTAAAGTGATAAGAGCCAAGCTTCATAGTAAGCACACTCATAACCCGCAAGTTCAAGATAAGGCAGCAATGGACAAGTTCAAACATGTTTTTTTTTTTTTTTTTTTTGTGTTACTTCTAAAATAAATAAACAATTTTTGCGGTCAAGTGCAAGGGCAAAAAAAGAAGATAAGAATTTAAAGTTGATATGTCAAAAACTAAGCTAAGCTAACCTAAGCTAATATAAGCTAAGGCTGCGTTCATAGTGAACGCCCATAATCGGCTGCTTTTTTATAATGGTTCTTGTTGTTGTTGTTCTTACTGTTGCTATTGTTGTTCTTACTGATGTTGGTGTTGTTGTTGTTGTTCTTGTTGTTGTTCTTACTGTTGTTGTTGTTGTTGTTGTTCTTACTCTTGTTGTTGTGGTTGTTGTTGTTGTTGATGAGGCTGTTTTACTAATAATAAAAATAGGCAATCTAAAGTTACTAAATAAATAGCTAAACTTCTTTATTAAAATATTATTTATATTAATTACACTACATTTTGAGCCCAATTTGGTCACATCTGTTGATAACCAAGATAAGCTATGGAAGCTAGTACAATTACGGACCATCTCAAGTCAAATATGTTGAAGAACTATCACCCAACACAACATTTATCTTACTATGACAATGGACGACACGGTTGCAAGCAGTTTTTAAAGGTAAACCAATCGGCCAAACGGTTACATGGTAAATTTTGACATATATCAAGGCAAGAACCCACGTTGTACCAATCCATATGATGAACGATTCGGAAAATGTGCAGTACCACTTATAACTATGATCGATGACTTTCAGATGATTTGAAAGGCCTTATTGAATATTTCATTCATATTGAATTATTGTTTGATTGATTATCGATATTGTGATTGATTGATTGATTATCGATCAGTTTAAGCAAGTAGCTGTTGAACAGTACAGATCATTTTAGCCGGTAGCTGTTGAACAGTACAGACCAGTTTTAGCAGGTAGCTGTTGAACAGTACAGACCAGTTTTAGCCGGTAGCTGTAGAACAGTACAGACCAGTTTTAGCAGTTGCTGTTGATCAGTACAGACCAGTTTAGCAGATAACTGCTAAAACTGATCTGTACTATTCAACAGCTACCGGCTAAAACTGGTCTGTACTATTCAACAGCTAACTGCTAAAACTGGTCTGTACTGTTCAACAGCTACCTGCTAAAACTGGTCTGTACTGTTCTACATCTACCAGCTAAAATGGTCTGTACTGTTCAACAGCTACTTGCTTAAACTGATCGATAATCAATCAATCAATCACAATATCGATAATCAATCAAACAATAATTCAATATGAATGAAATATTCAATAAGGCCTTTCAAATCATCTGAAAGTCATCGATCATAGTTATAAGTGGTACTGCACATTTTCCGAATCGTTCATCATATGGATTGGTACAACGTGGGTTCTTGCCTTGATATATGTCAAAATTTACCATGTAACCGTTTGGCCGATTGGTTTACCTTTAAAAACTGCTTGCAACCGTGTCGTCCATTGTCATAGTAAGATAAATGTTGTGTTGGGTGATAGTTCTTCAACATATTTGACTTGAGATGGTCCGTAATTGTACTAGCTTCCATAGCTTATCTTGGTTATCAACAGATGTGACCAAATTGGGCTCAAAATGTAGTGTAATTAATATAAATAATATTTTAATAAAGAAGTTTAGCTATTTATTTAGTAACTTTAGATTGCCTATTTTTATTATTAGTAAAACAGCCTCATCAACAACAACAACAACCACAACAACAAGAGTAAGAACAACAACAACAACAACAACAGTAAGAACAACAACAAGAACAACAACAACAACACCAACATCAGTAAGAACAACAATAGCAACAGTAAGAACAACAACAACAAGAACCATTATAAAAAAGCAGCCGATTATGGGCGTTCACTATGAACGCAGCCTTAGCTTATATTAGCTTAGGTTAGCTTAGCTTAGTTTTTGACATATCAACTTTAAATTCTTATCTTCTTTTTTTGCCCTTGCACTTGACCGCAAAAATTGTTTATTTATTTTAGAAGTAACACAAAAAAAAAAAAAAAAAAAACATGTTTGAACTTGTCCATTGCTGCCTTATCTTGAACTTGCGGGTTATGAGTGTGCTTACTATGAAGCTTGGCTCTTATCACTTTAACCTTGAAATTAGTATTGAAATTGAAATTAAATAAAATTAAAATCCGTACCAGGATGGGTATGGGTGACGTCATCGGCATACAATAACATAAGTCGACTTCTAAAATGTTCTCGACGTTTCTGCATCTCGAAGCTTCTAGAAACTTCCTGTCTCTTCTTGGCATTGGCTTAGGTTAGGTTGATTCTGAAGTATTATTTGTATAGGATCGCGCTATTTGCTATCTCCCTTTCTCTCTCTTACTATCAAATTCTCTCCCTCCCTTTCTCTCTCACGCCATTCGCTTCGGCATACAATGACATAAGTCAGCTTCTAAAATGTTCTCGACGTTTCTGCATCTCGAAGCTTCTAGAAACTTCTTGATTCTTCCTGGTTGCTATGTATTTCGTTTACTTAAAATAAAATACAGCGGCGGAGAAGTTGCTGGGTGTAAGTGACTTGGCCGGTGGTTATTACGCGGGGGCTTGTTACCCCGATGTCCCCCAGCTGACGAATGGATATTTATATACGCCTATGTTTCAAATGGTTGTCATCCAATTCTTAAACTACTTATACAAATCTAATACTCGCACCTAATACTTAGCACCATTATGATAAATTTATAAACAATTCTTTAACCCTTCAACCTTCGCCGTACCTAAATTGCTTCAATCCATATTAATATATATATTTTCATATAGCAAGTCATATCATTTCAGCTAAGCTCGTCACTCAGGATTTGAGTCATTGCTATTAGGTATTCGAGGGTTAAGAAAAACAAAACATGCAAACACTGATAAGAACTCGCTTGACTACCACTACCTATAATGTAGTGTATGAAATTATGACTAACGCTTAAAAGCAAAGACATACACCATAATAGCTTTTAGCAAAGACATACACCATAATAGCTTTTAGCAAAGACATGCACCTTTACACATTTTAGCAAAAAGCCCCCACTAGATGGCGCTGTACCGGAGTGACGTCATCGGCTTGCTCCACCGCTCCACCTGGGCCAGAACCGCCATATTGTATCTACTTCTATCCAGTTGGATAGCTACCATATTATCGGTAAACCTTGTAGAGCTATGAAAATTCGGTTTTGCTATAAGACTTCTTGCTCCCAATCTTTTCCCAACACTTTCCCACTGGCATACAATTTTTACATCTTTCCTTTTCTCTACATTTTCCATGGTTTTGCCATAGACAGCATTGTTTAGTAATTTAAAAAAGTTCTTTTCAAAGTCATTTTTAGCGTTTGTTCTATGAAAAGTATTTAGATCTATGTATTTCTTGAGCCAGGGAGATTGTTTAAATTTTAAAATTCTATGTACTTGTTTAAGCTTTAAGCCATTTCTTAAACATTGTTGTAAGTTAGTGTAATGTATGATATAATTTGATTTATTATATAAATTGTTAAGCCATTTCTTAAACATTGTTGTAAGTTAGTGTAATGTATGATATAATTTGATTTATTATATAAATCAATAATAAGCTTTTGATGTTTACCCGTAGGACTTTTCTAGTTTTCAGCACAAAACGGCAAATCATTATGTAAGTTATGTTGCTCAAAAGGAATCTCTAAGTCTACTTCTAAAATAAAACCTTCGTCAGAATCATCTTTACATTCATTTAAATTAAACGAATCAATATTTTCAACCCATTCAAACTTTCCTTCTGGTAAATACTGAGACATAGCCCATCCATATAAATTATTAGCATCTAAATACATGAGATAATTTGAAGGCTTCCCACTATCGAAATCAGGCATATATTTGTTGTTTGCTTTAACATGGCGTTTTGATCACTGAACTATGCCTCCTCTTATCCCGTTTTGAATGAATTTAATCATATCAATGTCAGTTAATAGATCCAACTCAATTTTAGTATATCTTAGCATTGCACTCCAAGATAGCCCGGGTGCTGTATAATACTGACAAGGATCTAAATTGTAAATAGATTTACATACTTTTCTGAAATTTTCAAATACATCAGTTAACAATAAAACATCTGTCTTGAGATATAGTTCCAAATAGTCTTTGAAATTAGAACAATTAAAAGATGTCCACACTTTTTGAGCATGTTCATAATCAACAACACTACATTCTTGATTCGTCAATTTATTAAAAAACTTATCTCTTGAAGGTAGACATTCCTCTTGAAGTCGATTAATGGAATTAAAATAATCGTATGGAAATACTCCCTTTCTCTTCATAAGTTTCAATTCGTTTTCATCGGTAAACTCAGAACTTAGAACATAAAAATCTGAAATCGATAAATTTTTAGCTAAACTCTCTAAACTTGAAGCCATAAATCTAAATGAATCTAAAAACCTAAGTTCAACGCTATCACCGTCATCAAAATGAATATGTTTAGAAACTGATACATATATTTCTTTGTTAATTGGTACTACGTTTATTCTTCCGGGAATCGTTGAAAGTTCTTTAATGAATAAATGGCAATCATATGAAGAAAGATTGTGGAAAAATATTGGAATGAATTTTGAAATTTTAAAGTTTAGATTACAATCATTATGGGCTGGACCTCGATATTTTCCCGTTAAATGACAATGATCTGCTACTCTATCAACTCCCAACGGTTTTTCGCATATATGGCAATCACTACTATTATTTTGAATATTTAATTCTACTGGGGTGAGGAAATTCATTGGAATAACTTTATTAAGATAATTACTATAAATATCTCTAGCATCGACAACTAAAGAAGCAATAAATTTTTGAGGGGCATCTTCACCTGTATATAATCTAAACTTATCTAAAGAATTATTAAAACTACACTTAATATAATAACTAAATCCACACGGCTTATGTGTTTGTATAGTTTTTACAGATCCCGAGTTCTGAATATTTTCCGGTGTTAGGAAACACTCGAAATCTGCATATATTACAAACGGTATATCTAACTTATGTTTAAAATTTTGTAAATAAATTTTACTTTTTTCTGCATCCGGCACTTTGGTAACAATTCTGCTACATTCCTTGCGATGACGTTGCAACTTGTAGTTGGAATCAAAAAACTGCAAGCAGACATTACATAAATGTATTCCGTGTCCATATCCTGTTAGTTGACTGCGTAAAAGTCTGAAAATAAAATAAAACAAATAAATTTTAAGATTCTTTAAATATTATAAATGTATATAGCAAGTAAGCAAGTAAGCAAGTAATAAAAAAAAGAAAATGTATAAATATGATATTTACCTTGAAATATTTTTAATCCAGATGTAATGAAATTTTTCTCCTTCCTGTAGCAAAAGTAGGTTAAGATGAGTGGTTTTCTCCTCCTTTGTATAGTAATGGGGTCCCACGATACTTTTTAGATCTTCATCGTATCCAAAAACATTAGTACTTATTTCGGGATTGTTTTCCTCGAATATTTTTATATCTTTCACTTTCATTGGAAATACAAGACTTTCAAAATTCAGAGTGATGCTATTGGCTAGCGTTATTTCAACTGCAGCTATATCTATGATGTTGTAACTAGAACATCTCTTTGAGTTATCATTAACAGGATATAAGGCTGAGATTACTGCCCATTTAAAGCAGTATTCGTCATTGTTTTGCACATTTATACAAGCTTTTTTATCTTCTAGTATTTTTGGTAATTTAATGTATTGTGAACCTTTAATTGGTTTGTATTGATTCACGTTTATTCCCAAATGAGAGATTCTTATAAGTGTCCAACCACTATCACGTTCTTGAAACTCTGACATCTTTGTAATTAAATTATTGCATTTTGTAACATAAATCTCATACAAATTTGTAGCCTGTTGCACCATGATCATTTTAGTTTGATGTGATTTAAGGTCTATTGTTGCCTCATCTTCACTCATTTTGATGTATTCACAAAACAATTCCATATTAAATTTAAAGTTGGTGTGTTTTTCCAACATTTCTTTAAGTGTTTTTAAAACTATTTCTCTGATGTTTGCTAAAAACTCTTCGGGAATCAATAAACCCTCCTTATGATTTTTAATCATAAATGATTCTATCCGCTCATTAAATATTGAGGTGATTCTTGTTACGTTCTCGTTAACTATTTCACCGCTATTTCTCTTATGTTCGTTTGTCCTGATGTGATAAGCCCAATTCTTAGTTACTATCTCTTTCTTGCGCTTGCTGCAATAGAGATACGGAATTGTTTTCTCCACAATAGCCCGAAGACTTGGAACCACATTTGATGATGGAGATGATTTTGATGCTGTTGCTTTTGAGGTTGATGCAGCATGTTGATTTCTCTGATGTTTTTGTAAATTATCTTTTCGCGAAAAAAACTTTTTGCATGTATCGCATTTAAAATGTTGTGATGGTTGATCTTGATGATTTATCCGAAAGTGGAATCACATTCGCTGCATTTAAATTGATCCATTTTTAATTTTTTATTTAAAGACTGTGTTTGTAAAATTACGACCTTTTTTATTAATCACTTTATTGATTGTTTATTGATTTCGGATTGTTTTAAATCACTTTTTATTGTATTTTACACTAATTATTTTATAATTATTTATTGAATGTTTATTGATCGTTTTAAACAATTCTCTTGTGTCTCTTTTAACTGAGAACTTTTAGCAACTGAAGATTAAATGTGCGAACTAGAAAAATTCATAATTAAATATGAAAAATTATTCTAAATGTATTCTAAATGTTTAATAAAAATTATTTTAAAAATATTTTATAACAGTTTTTTTAATATTTTATTTAAATGGTTATATTATCAAAAAAAAAAACCCCCGCAGAAGAAAATTTGTTATTTTGCTAAGCATTGATAAAACAAAAATTTTATATTTTATACAAATGCTTATCGAAAAACCGCAAACGGACGGATGGACGCACGGTCGGACGGAGGGGCGAAGGGACGGAGGGCGGAGGACGGACGGCGTCAGCGTGCCACCGCCACTCACCCCACGCCATTTGCCCCATACCCCTACGCCACTGATCCCCACCCCGCGCTACCTCGACTCCCCTCACCACCCATAACCCCATCGCCCCCTCAGCCCTCCCCTCAACTACACACCAGTAGCGCCTTGCACATTTTCCTTCCATCTCCAGAACCCGCTTTATTATACTACTACTTAAACTTCTTATGTAAATCTAATACACGCACCTAATACTTAGCACCATTATGATAACTTTATAAACAATTCTTTAACCCTTCAACCTTCGCCGTACCTAAATTGCTTCAACCCATATTAATATATATATATATTTTCATAAAGCAAGTCATATCATTTCAGCTAAAGTCAACCAGCAGAATTTGAGTCATTGCTATTAGGTTTTCGAGGGATAAGAAAAAACATGCAAACACTGATAAGAACTCGCTTGACTACCACTACCGATAATGTAGTGTATAAAATTATGAGCAACGCTTAAAGCAACGACATACCCCAAACTTGCCAATTTTAAAAGCTTAAAGCAAAGACATACACCAAACTTGCCAATTTTAAAAGCTCAAAACAAAGACTCCCACCTAATACTTACCGACTTTATTAAATTTATAAACATTTATTTAACCCCTTCAACCTTCGCCGTACCTAAATTGCTTCAACCCATATTAATGCATACATATATTTTCATATAGCAAGTCATATCATTTCAGCTAAAGTCAGCTAGCAGAATTTGAGTCATTGCTATTAGGTATTCGAGGGTTAAGAAAAACATGCAAACACTGATAAGAACTTGCTTGACTACCACTACCGATAATGTAGTGCATACAATTATTATCAACGCTTAAAGCAAAGGGAGTGACGTCATCGGCTTGAGCCTCTGCCCCAGAACCGCTATATATATACTACTTACAACACACATTCATCGCCGAAACTAACATTAAATGAATTGAAGATATTTGATCAGCATACTGCTGGCGCTGGCAGCATCGATAAAGAAAATCATTTTTTTGTAGAAGACATTGAAGCTAAACGCGATCAAAAAGCTCATCAAGTGCTGCGTCTCAGGGAGGGCTACAAATATCAACAACAAAATTAGCAACAGCGACAACAACCTTCGCAACTACAGCGGCGACCCACCCAAACAACCGCAGTAACAACAAACAACAACAGTAAATATAATAATAAAAAAATAAAATTTTATAATAATATATGAAGTTATTATATTAATATTATATTAAGTACTTAGCTAATCACGAGGTAGCTTTTAAAACGGTTGTTAAACAATTGGGACGTAAGAAACCAATTGTTTCACACCGTAGGCACTCCACTGCACCCAAAAATAACAGTTAGGAAACAAATAAAGGAACAAATAGGAACACATTTAATTTACAAAATTTTTAAAAAATGAGCATTAGACATTCACCCCCATACCCCACTCATCCCTTCTCACTCACACCTCACCCCTCACACCCCCTCTCACTCTCACCTCAACCGTCTCAACACGGAGATGGACCCACATTAATAGATTTAGAGTCCGATCTGGTCAACCCATTCGAAAGGTCCGAACGTACGGAAATCTTCGCGACATCTGTAAAACTACCCCAGTTTTGGACTAATTGTCCAGAAGCGTGGTTTATACACACCGAAATTCAATTTCAGTCCAAATCCATTACGACGGATAAGACTAAATATGAATACCTGATTACAGCTCTTCCGCAAGAAGTAATCATAACTGTGTTAGATTTTATACAGAAACCTTCTTCAAGCAATCAATATGAGAACTTGAAGAAGATTCTAATTGAACTCTACTCTCTCAGTGAAAGCAAACGAATTGACAAAATACTTACTGACACGGAAATGGGAGATAGAAAACCTTCCCAGTATTATAGGTCACTGTTACTATTAGCAGGTTCCGCGGTAGAACCGGACTTCCTTCAAAAACTATGGCTCAGGAAACTTCCGAAAGCACTTAACATAGCCTTAACCGGGTCAGGCCATACAGAGCTAGAGGAGCTTCTGAAAATGGCTGACAAACTATGGGAAGTCATAAGTGAAAACGAAGTTTCAGTTTTGCACACAAATCAAAGTTCTAATACTAACGAACTAGCAAGTATGATACAAAATCTAGTAGTATCTACCACGAACATATTAAATGCCTTTAATAAGTTGTCGATAGAAGTTGAAGCACTCAAATCACAACATAATTTCCGACCCAGGTCACCAGCGAGACATAGGTCAAGCTCAAGACAGATATGCCGATACCACTACAAATTCGGTAAAGATGCACGTAGATGTGAACAACCGTCTGCATATGCTCAAAAAAAACAACACAACACAATTCAACACAATACAACACAAAAAACTAAATAACTCCATTGTCGCGACGACTGACAAAGGACCCATTACACTTACACGTCGTCTATTTATTTACGACCCGACAAATAAATTGATCTTTCTAGTGGACAGCGGAGCAGAAGTATCAATACTTCCTTTCTCCAAATTCAAAATTTCAAAACAAAAATCAGATCTCACATTAACAGCGGCCAACGGCACTTCTATTTCGACTTTTGGAAAAAAACGACTTACACTAGACTTAAAATTACGACGCGAATTACCCTTTACCTTCATCATTGCAGACATTTCCAGACCAATTTTAGGCGCAGACTTTTTAACAAAATACGGACTACTAATAGATCTAAAACGTAAACGACTCATTGACCCATTAACGAACTTATCAGTCAGCACTATCTCAGCATTTACTGAAACCACATTAACAACATTATTTTCAGTCGACAACAAATACACAGAATTACTAAAAAAGTTTCCATCACTACTAACAGAACCCAATTACACTGCACCTGTCAAACACCAAACAGTACATCACATAGTCACCGAAGGACAGTTACCAATTACGAAACCGCGACGTCTAGACTTGCCAAAAACGAAGATAGCTAAACATGAATTCGACTTTTTAGTTAAATCTGGCATTTGTAGACCGTCAAATTCAAAAACATCTTCTCTACTTCACCTAGTACCTAAACGCGAACCTAACGAATAGAGACCATGCGGAGACTACAGCAGACTAAACACAATAACAGTACCAAACCGCTACCCGTTGCCACATATACACGATTTTTCGAATAACTTACACAATACACATATCTACTCAAAACTCGATTTAGTCAGGGCCTATCACCAAATACCCATGGCCCCTGAGGATATACACAAAACAGCAATCACTACACCTTTTGGAATGTTTGAGTTTCTCCGAATGCCTTTCGGTTTGAGGAACTCAGCGCAAACATTCCAAAGGTTTATACATGAAGTACTACACGGACTAGACTTCATTTTCGTTTATTTAGACGACATTCTTGTGGCCAGTAACACAGAAGAAAAACATTTTGAACACTTAACACAAATTTTCCAACGACTTGACAAATACGGTTTAAATATCAAGCCAAATAAATGCATATTTGGAGTAGACAACATAGATTTCCTCAGTTACAACATCTCTAAACATGGTATCCGACCATCAAATTTTCTATAATAATAATTTGATTTTTAAAAATTGACATAGACAGACTTAAACCAGCATACTTAAATTCAGAAACTTCACAGACACCCTCTTCCACACACAATCCTAAAAAAAAGTTCACTTCAACTTATTGGCAAACAGAACAAAAATCTATGGGGGGAATAATGTGGTGTCTGCATACCACATCCCTGTAGGAAAATAACTAATTTAAAAGTAGTTGATAAAGTAGTTTTTTGTCAACCACAACTAGTTGAAATTCTGACTTTTTTCCATAGAACGAACTAACTTATTTTGTATGGTGATGTCCGCTAAATAAGTCAATTGACTTTCGTCTGCATATATTTTCAACTACTTGGTAAATTAGTTACATTTAAATTATTTTTTTAATTGCTTTGAAATAACCAATTGAAAACTATTACTGATGGCCTGAAGTTAATAATAATTGATGAAATAACATGGTTAAATATATATAAACTTGTAATCTAATAAAAATTTGCAATTTAAACATGTCAACATCAGAGTAGTTGCCGCCTTAATATAATTAAAAGTAGTTCATATACTGGTTTATTTTAAATTAGTTTCTTAATTAGTTGTTTTTAAAAACAAGTTAGTTTGTTCCTATAGGGATACACAAAACACACATACACAAGTCACACAACAAAAACACTTTAAAAATAATTATATTCTGTTTTTTTGTTCATGTCAATTTTTATTAATCAAAAATTATAATTATGAAAATTTGTTACTTTGAAAATAGAAGTTGTAAAAAATAAAATTGTTCTCAAAAAAAAAAAAATAAAATAAAATACACGAAATTTTATTAAAGAATAAAAAATAGCACATAGCGTGGTGCTATGTCATGCATATATAGTCATGTCCAAAGTCGAAAAGAACTTAGCTCTTCCTAGTCAAGAACGTCTTCAATTTTTGTCAGCGGAAATTTATCATTTACTATTTTTTCATTTAGTTTTCCGACTACAAGTCGCCATTTTTTGTTATCATTCGCTGATTTTTTCGGTACTACAAGTAGTGGTGAATTGTAGGGGCTAACCGAATCTTCAATAATACCTTCTGCTAATAGTTTACTAACCTGTTGGTTAATTTCTGTCATTTGTGTTTGTGGTAGTCTGTATCCTGTAGGAAAATCAACTAATTGAAAAGTAGTTGATAAAGTAGTTTTTTGTCAACCACAACTAGTTGAAATTCTGACTTTTTTCCATAGAACGAACTAACATATTTTGTATGGTGATGTCCGCTAAATAAGTCAATTGACTTTCGTCTGCATATATTTTCAACTACTTGTTAAATTTGTTATATTTAAATTATTTTTTAATTACTTTAAAATAACCAATTGATAACTATTGCTGATGGCCTAAAGTTAATAGTATTTGATGAAAAAACATGGTTAAATATATATAAACTTGTAATCTAATAAAAATTTGCAATTAAAACATGTCAAAATCAGAGTAGTTGCCGCCTTAATATAATTCAAAGTAGTGTATCAGTCACTTTTTTTTAAGTAGTATTTCAAATACTTCATACATAATGCAATAAAAACTAGAATTGAAGTGGATGCCGCCTTAATATAATTCAAAGTAGTTCATATACTAGTTTATTTTCAGTTAGTTTTTTAATTAGTTGTTTTTAAAAACAAGTTAGCTTGTTCCTATAGGGTAGTTCTTAATGTAAACTGGGGTCGAATCTGTTGTTTGGATGTCTTGAGTGTAAGAATTATTTACACTTAAATGTTCTCCAGGGAGATGAAATATATCTTGAAATTCTTTTATATTTTTTTCTACCGAGTTTTTAGCTTCCGGTTCATTACATCCGATGTCTAACTCTTTCAGAAGTTTATTTAATCTATTGTTGTCAATTTGTTTGTTATTTCTACATGTGAAAATATTATAGTTTTTAAGCGGTTCAGTCTTAACATCCAGTTTTTCCAATAATATATCTTTTTCATTAGTGTTCAAAATTTTAATGTGTGCAAATCCGTTTGCCGGTATTATACTGTTGCCTAAAAATATCCCATCGGTTACTTTTATATTGAATGGTAAAATTGCTTCTGTTCTGGCGGGAATAATAATGTTTTTTCTATGAAATTCTTTTAAAATAATTGGTTTGATTGGTTTATAATCAAAGTAAGTGTGAATGTTTCGAAATCTATTTTCGACATATATTTCTCTAAAATATTTCGCCCTATAATTCCATCTGTTGCGGTTGGGAAATCATTTTCAACTATATGGAAATTGTGTTCAATTATTTCTGTTTCGATAATCAAATTTAAATTTTTTGTGCCAATACATTCAATTGCTTCTTTTGTTATTAATATCATTTATATTATTTATTTTAAAAATGGAGATATCGGCTCCAGTGTCTATAAGGAATGTAAAATATTTCTTATTGTTATTACATTTTAAGGTTATGTAATTCGTTAAATTTTCAGTAAGTTTGAATATTAATTTTGGCCTCTGAGGGTAACCGTATTTGGTAACCGGCCATAACCGTTTCCCTGCGCGTTATTTCTACTGTATTGATATCAAAATTCGCCATTTTTGATAAATTATTTTCTTTAATATTACTTTTTTTTAATGGTTATTCTTCAATTGTTTTAAATAACTCAATATATATATCATTAAATTTTGTTTTCAGAAATTCATAATTCTCGATTCCATTAATTGAAATGTTATCGACTTCGATTTTCAATTTTTCGATATATTTTAATTTGTGTTCTATATACTGTTCAGAAAATTCTCTGTCTCTACTTTTTCTTAAGGCGGTCTTCTCATTCAAAACCCGTTTTTTGGACCCTTTTTAAAAAAATTCTTATTTGAAAACGCAAAGAATAATTGAAAACTTTTTTTATTTATTGTATTACAAAAGGTTCAAAGTAAATAAAAAAATTTTTTTTGCCTCGATACGTGGGCTGTTCAAAAAGTAATGAGACTTCAAAGTTGGTGGTGAAAAAAAAAAAGGTGTCGTCACGGCGGCCACGATTCCGGGTCTCCGGAGCGTCTGAAATGAAAAAAAAAACGGGGTTATAATCAGTATAGATGTAATTCTCGGGTGAACCTCAAGCTTAATTTTGTGATTTTTTTTGACAAAATGGCGGCCATTAAAAAAAAAATTCAATTTCGGGTTTTTTTTTGTAGTTTAGTGTAAAAAAAAAATAGTAAAAAATTTTTTAAAATTATGGTCGAGGTTCACCCGAGAATGGTGACAATTCTGCGTCGATTTCATTTTGTTTCATGAAAATCGGTTCAGTTGAACTGGAGATATCATGGCCGCCAGTTCGAAAAACGTGGGTTCGAGATAAACGCGTTTAAAGTTTGAAGTAATTTTTTTGGGGAAAAAAAAAAAAAATCAAAAATGTTTAAATGCAGTTTTAAAGAGCTGACAATTTTTACTTACAAATATTAGTCGGCGATGCCAGCTCCATACAGGCCACCTTCCTCTTTTTCGTAGAAACTGCTTTCTGCTGCCCTCTCTGCTCTGCGAGCCGTTCTGCCAGCTTTTGATGATGCCGCAGCTCGAGTCTCTGATCGGTTCAATCTGTCTTCATTGCGAGATAGTGCGTATTCGTATGCGTTTTTGCCAATCGCAATACCCATCAAACCCATAATTTTAAGTATGGGTATAAAACCGTCGTTGAAGAGGCACGTTGCAATGAAATTGGCCACTTCGATGGTGCGTGCGCCTGAGTTGATGTGTTTGGGCGAAAGTGACCAAAGAACAGAATTGTAGGACTTATTGGAATTCTGAGTTTCAGATCCAAGGCATCTTTCAAGCAAATTATCTGCCGACAGCGCTTCGTAAGCTGGTTTTATTACCTCCATCACCTTCTTGTCCATCAGACCTTGCTTCACAAAAAAGGCTGTATCTTCTAAAGTATTTCGAATTTCTAAAAATCCTTTTAGGGTCATATTCACAACTACTCAAGCTATAAATAAATGCAAAAAAAAATGTTGAAAAAAAAAGTTGCTCAATGAGAAGACCCCCTTAAATTTACTTTAAGTTTTTCAATTAATATAATGTTATTTTTTATTGTTTCCATTCATTTAATTTTTATGTTTTAGTTAAATGCAAATTTTAATTTCAACAGAACACCCTGTGCCAGTAGCAGTATTGACATATAGGTGCCGCAAGTGTCTTATGACAACCCTGTAGGAAAATCAACTAATTAAAAAGTAGTTGCTAAAGTAGTTTTTTGTCAACCACAACTAGTTGAAATTCTGACTTTTTTCCATAGAACGAACTAACATATTTTGTATGGTGATGTCCGCTGAATAAATCAATTGACTTTCGTCTGCATATATTTTCAACTACTTGTTAAATTAGTTATATTTAAATTATTTTTTTGATTACTTTAAAAAAACCAATTGAAAACTATTACTGATGGTCTAAAGTTAATAATATTTGATGAAATAACATGGTTAAATATATATAAACTTGTAATCTAATAAAAATTTGAAATTAAAAGATGTCAAAATCAGAGTAGTTGCCGCCTTAATATAATTCAAAGTAGTTTATCAATCACTTGTTCTTAAGTAGTATTTCAATTACTTCATATATAATGCAATAAAAACTATTTAGAATTGCAGTGGATGCCGCCTTAATATAATTCAAAGTAGTTCATATACAAGTTTATTTTAAATTAGTTTTTTAATTAGTTGTTTTTAAAAACAAGTTAGTTTGTTCCTATGGGGAATGCATAGAAATAAGAGATAAGGAAGTGGCGTTCTGGAATAAAAGTGAGGCATTTTTCTTACTGGTGTATGTTCACACTAATACAGAAACATTCACTCAGGGCCGTATTCGGTTGTTGCGTACAGCCAGGCGCAATTTTTCTGATTGGAATTGCATATCATCGTTGGGCGTGAAATACCGTGTATCAGTTACTTGCAATACCGCGTATACTGCAAAAAGGGCAATATTGAAATTTGGATTTTAATTAAATTAATAAAGAGTGGATTTTTCATTATACGCAGATTTAAGAACAAAGCAAGTATCTAATTTAATTATAATATATTTTATGGAAAATAGATTTGGTTTTATCTAACAATTTTGTTTGAATTCTAAGTTTTGTTTTTGAATGTTTTCGCCTAAATATGAGCGCGCCTCATAAAAATGAATGCGCCCCTGAAGTCAAGCTTGTGCTTTGACAGATCCGATTGCTTATAAATTTGTTTTGTTTTGCTCGGCAAGCGCAAATTTCACAAATTTCAAGCACTGACATCTGAAAAAATGCCTCAGTACACGTACAGTGTATGTAAGTGCACAACAGCACTTCCTTATTTTTTATTTCTATGTGACAATGTGCATTAAACAACGCGAATTAAAATAAAAGAAGAGATCGAAAAAACAAAGAAAACGTCAGTTTGATTAGTTTAAGTAAACAAAGTGTCGTGCGCGATTGTATGCATTCCGAGTGCGCGATTTTTCGTTTGTTTTGTTTTTTTATTGAATTGATTTCTTTTTATTTTTTAAAGGTAAAAAGGTAAATGTTTAAATAAAATAAAATTTATTATATATTATATTTTAATTGTGTGTAGTTTTTCCGCCGCGTTAAATTTTTCGAAGAAATAAATCAAATTTAATCCGCTTTGAATTTTGATTTATTTGTGTGTATAAGTGAAAAAAAAATGCATAGTTTTATATGCATCCAAAAAAAATTTGTAAATTTAGCAAATTGTGAGTGTGTTAAAAATTCATGTGTTTTATATAAAATTTTATTGAGAAGATGTTTAAAAAACGCAACAAAAATTCCGTCCGTAAACTAAAATTAATCGTGTCAAATTTTTGTTTAAATAAATCATGCTCAATCCGCTTTGAGTTATAATTTTTTTGTGTTTTGTGTAAAAAGAAACAAAAGAGATGCAAAGCCGAGTTTTTTTTTTTTTTTGTGTTAACATCAACTCGAATTGCTGTTGGCGAAAAAGAGAAAAAAATATGTGACCGCTGCTTGCGTGAAAGAAAAGAACAACAAAAATAGGGGTTGCTTTTATGTGTTATAACATTAATATTGTTCAAATAATGATTATAATGTAAAATAATATAATTAATAAAAAGAAAATGTTGAAAAATAAAAAGTTGGGTGCATTTATTTCGTCCTGTGTTTTTTTAATTCCTGGTCAAGCTCGTCTATCTGCTTCCAGATTTGTGCTGCAGCGTGGAAGTCAGGTGGTTTTGGACCATTTATTATTTTTTTTTAGGCTGACAATTTGGCGCCGTAGCCGAACAATTTTACCTCCGCGTTTTCGCTTTGGCTTTTTGGTTTGGGGAATCTGGGTCAATCTGTCCTCTTTTTTCTGAATTTGTCGACGCCGGTATTCTTCAATGGTTATTCTCTTTGGACTAATGCGCGACGGTACATATTCCGGTATATTATTTTTATTGCCGGTTGGAACGTAAACTTCCGGTTCCAAAAAAATCTCGGTTCGGAGGTGGCAGGATCGCCATGTAAAGGATTCGCGTTTACTTTACGTTTTAAAGAAGTTAAAAATCAAATTTGTAAAAACAGGACCTGCCTATCTGGTTGCCGGCATTTAATAACGCCTCGGCCTCTGAAGTTGCCGTCATTAAAAAGTGCAAGCAGGTAACTTATTGTAATTTTTATGCCGTCACTTAAAAAGTGCAAACAGGCTTAGATTATTAAATTAGGCAGCTTTGGAGCTTAAAACTTAATGACTTTATTTGGCAATTTTCATCGTTTACATATTCAAATAACGGTACTTTAGTTTTTACAAAATAAATAACATTTTTGAGAGTAATTGACATATGTTGTGATTGAGTGAGAATATCATAAACAAAAATCATATGTTCTAAAGTGTAAATATAATAACATAGTGTGTGTGTGAGTGCATACAATATAAGTGATTTATATAAACATATATTGCAATGAATTGAGTGTAATAGAACAAGGAATGGAATGCAAAAGTTAACATCATATGTGTTAATATGTAACAAAAGAAAATGCAAATAAATGAATTGAATACGTGATAATATTGAGTGTAATAATATAACATGAACAATAAATTGCAGCATAAAAATGATATAAGCGAAAGTGAACAATTATATGTATTAATTGAAATGACAAAATTAGTGGCAATAGTGTTGCGTTGGTACTCTATACGAGAGTACCCTACATTATGTCATAATTACATGTGTATGTTAATTTCTGTAAAATTATTTTTGTGAAACATTCTTAATTTATTATTATTTATTAATAAAAGCGATTAAACGAATGAAGCTGAAATAAACATTGTTCATATAATTACTTTCATAATTATTCCGCTTTGTGAATTCCAGACACTTTCAGAAATACGGACATACGCCGAAACTATATCTGTCCGGATTAGCGAGACTGACCTGTTCTGAAAACCTTCATATTAAAACAGCTAATTATTTTGATTATATTATTTGCCAATTTGTATATGCCATGTTATAAATAAAAAACGCTTATTGTCTGCGAAAGTTGAAAATTTAGTTTTTACTCACCATAATCTACCTCTTCTTAATTTTGATTATTAACTTTAATCATTTTTCTAATTAAACGTTTTTCTAAGTTTTTAGTTTATATATGAATTTATCATTAAAGTGAATACTAAGAATGTAATCTAAAGATTTTGGAAAAAGCCTTGTAAATTTTTTTTTACTTTTTACCTTTAAATAAAAGCCACCATAATTAGTACCGATTTAATTGTTATTTACTTAACAAAGATTTATTTAAGGTATAATATACAAGAAGTTATTATTTTTTTCAAATTTATACAGCTTATTGTACATAAAAAGCACTTTATAAAATAATTTTTTTAACAGTTTTCAGGCTTTTATATAGAGGGCGCTGAAAATTACATTAAAAAAAATACATCCAAAACGGTTCGATATCGATCCATATATCTAAAACAAAAAAATCAAATTTTAAAGTACAAACCACTAATTGGCATCCCCCTCTACGCACGACCCCCGAAGGATTTTTTAAAAATTATAGCGAAAGTTAAAGTTTAATATTAAAAAAAGAGGTAGACTTACGCTCGATTTTTTGTCAATAAAAAAAGAACAAAAAATAGTAGGTACTTGAATTTAGAGGGGATGCTTAAAAGACAAAATTAGAAACAAAATGCAAAAAAATTCATTGAAATTGAATCCATAGATTTCGAGTTATCTATCGAACCGTTTAAAAAAAGAGTTTCGAGGAAATCGTGTTTAAAGCTTTTGTTTTTCGAAATTTTGCATATATTTTTAAAATTATCGGTTGATAAACTTACTATTATTTAATCTGCAATGTCAGGTATCGTTTTAAAAACATGTATGTATATTCTAGAAACTATGAAGAACATATTAAGCAAACAAAAAAAAATGTTTTTTTTTTTAAATTTACACGTCATTATACCTTAAATAAAAAAGTTTTAAAAAACTATCCGGCCGGCCGTATACCGGATATTGAGTAACTATCCGGCATCCGGCCGAATAGTAAATTTAAGCTTTGGTTGTCGGATATCCGTTGCATTTCTAATTAATATACATTTCAAAGTAATTTCTTTTTCTTAAAAAAATTGCCTGCATTTTTGCAGCGCATTGAAATTTTGAACGCCATTGGATGTGTTATTATTGAGCTCTTTTAAAATATTTTTGTATTATTGATTATTAGACCTTGGATTTTGCATATTTTTGAAGGATTTAGATAAGTAGAAGAGTTGAAAACGATATGCATATTTTAAATTTTTTTCCATATTTGCATGAAATGCATATGCAGAACATATACCAAAAATATGCAAACTATGCAAAATATATGCAACATATGCAAAACATGCAAAAATTTCCTATGTGAAACAAATAAAAAATAATATAAAAGCGATTCAGAGAGAATTTTATTAATTATTGTCAGATATTAAAGTAGAGCTAATGATACTTAAAAAATTCGATAATTTATAGGTTTTATAAGTTTACAAAATACGACCATAATTTTCTCTAAATTATTAATTGAGAGTCTTTGACGTTTCTTTCTAAAAACCATTTTGTAAGCGGAAAAGCTTCTTTCAACGTCACAGGAAGAATACGTTGTTCGCACATTATATTTAACGATTGGAATTCAATTTTTTGATGAAATTCGTTTGCATATTTTGCATATTTGTTGCATATGTTGCAAATAATTTGCATACTTGTGGCATATTTTTTTGCTTTTTTTTTTGCATATGGGTCAGAATTCGTGAAACGTATCACTTTTTTTTCGACATTTTTATATATTAATGAAAATGCGATAAATCGGTAGCTATTTACTGACACAATAATTTCTCTAAATTGTGAGTCGAAACCTTTTTTATTTTTTAACTTATTGGCAGTAATAATTTAGAGCTCCTTTTTTTTTTTTGTTTGTATCTAACTAACCGTTCGACCGATTTTTATGAAATTTGTTTATGTTGTTTAGCGAAAGTTTTTGTTATAAACATTTTGTTACAGTGTCGGTTTGAAGGATATTTGTTTGCTTAATAACTAATTGTTTATAACAAATTGTGATAAAACTATGATCTGGAGCATGAACAAATCTGGAAAAAATCCCAAAGATTGCCCAATATGTCCCAAATAAAAACATATCAAAATTTCTAATAGTGCGGTTTTTTAGTTAAGAAGATAAAGCTATTTGAACTCAATGTTCCATAACGTTTGCGGACGCAGAGTGAACGAGCTAGCATGTGATCTTCACGGAACGCTTATTAAGCAAGCTTTATTATTTCTGATTATATTTGGGGACTTCCCCGTTTTTGGGGACAACGGAATGAATTTGGAAAAAATAGATTAGTATTCAATAAACCTCGACCGAGTTCAGTTCTTTTAAATTTTATAGTATTATCTGAATATTTTGCCCGCTCCAAATGTTTGTTGCAATCCTTATTACAAGGCCAGGCACAACAATGTTTATAAAAGTATTCAACGAGTTAGTAAAAAGTGGAATAAAAAGTTTCATCATTTGATCTGTAAATACATTTGCACAAGATGTCGTGTGGAGTTTTTTGAAAAGAAAAAAACTCCAGCACTACATGCAGATCCATTACTTGAATTGCCATCAGAGATTTTATCAGATAACGAGATGAGTGATGGTAAAAATTATAGTTCCGATTGTGATAGTGATGATTATATATTCCATGACATTGCATCCAAAGGCAAAATAATATTTTTTATTTATCAACGAGTATGATGATTCGGATCATTTTTAAATTATTCGCGTTGTACATTGAAAGAATAACAAATCGTGTTTGGCAGGATATTCGCGACCCCAAAACTCAAACGAAAAATATAAAAGAGATGAAAAATTGGCAGATGAAATAAAAATTGCTCTATCAAGAGAAACAGATCATAAAAAGAAGATTAAATTATTGACAACTGTGCCATCTCATCGGAAAATGCAAAAGGACTTAAACGTTTCTTACAGATCGTCAACTTCCGCTTAAAAACTGCGCTCGTCATGTGTCTATGGAGCACAACCCGCAAGGAAATTTGGTAGCAGACTATCTCAAGCCACTGTATTGAAAGTGAAACAGTTCTACATTTCTGATGAAATCAGTCGTATAAGTCAGGAAAAAAAGACTGCGTTAAAGTCGTGGATAAGGACGGCGACCGTAATTTAGTTCAAAAACATTTGCTGCTGTTTGATCTCTCAAAAATCCACTAAAAATTTAGTTTGAAACATCCGAGAATGCAAATAAGTGTCTCTAAGTTCTCGAAGCTCCGCCCTCGTAATTGTATTCCTGTTGGATCTGCTGGAACTCATAATGCATGTGTATGTAAGATTCACAAAAACGTCGATCTAAAATTCATCGCTTTGAATAACTATCTACGAGAATGTGAAAACTCGAAAAAATTTTTGGTTGAGCATGTCTTAAAGAAAATGATGTGCGAAAATGCAAAATTTTCATGTCATTTGGCGGTTTGCAAGCAATGCCCTGGTTCAGAACAAACTATAAATGAGATGAAGGAAGCTTTAATGGAAAGTGACGTGGATAAAATTAACTATAGGCAATGGACCAGCACTGACAGGTAACAAAAATTACCTATTAATTTCACTGTTCTTTGAAATCATTAGTGAATTATTTTTTTTATAGGTGTAATCTGGAATTTTTGTGCGACGATGTCGACAAATTCTTGACTGATTTGAAGACTAGTTTAAAGGGCTATGGAAAACATGATTTCATAGCAAATAGTCAAGCTATGCACATTGCGAATGTAAGAAAAAATCTTCAAAGACGTGAATTTTTAGTAACTTTGGATTTTTCGGAAAATTATTCTTTTGTGGTCCAAAATTCGATACAATCATATCATTGGAATAACGATCAGGCCACTTTGTATCCAAATGTCATATATTACATGGAAGAGTCATTAGACAACGATAAAAAAGTCGTTAATCTTATTAAACATCACAACTTTATAGTAATTTCCGACTGCTTCAAACACGACATAGTTCCTGTGCATGGATTTAACAAAAAAATTATTAAATTTTTGAATGAAAATCATGGCTGCGAAAAAGTAAACAAGTTTATTTTCTTTTCTGATGGTGCTGGCAACCAATACAAGAATAAAAAAAATTTCTATAATTTGGTTTATTTTAAGAGTGATTTCAATATCGATGCAGAGTGGCATTTTTTTGCAACATCGCATGGCAAGAGCGCATGTGATGGCATAGGCGCAACTGTGAAGAGAAATGCAGCTCGCGCAAGCCCGCAAGAAACGAATGGTCATATAACGAATGCGAAAGCTTTGTATGACTGGCGTCGAAGTTATTTTGAAAATATCCATTTCGTTTATTACACAAAGATTGAATATGACGCGGAAATTAAGACATTGGAAAAAAGATGGCAAAAGGCAGTGACGATCCAAAATACAAGAAATTTTCATTCTTTTATACCTACCGATAAATAAAAAAAAAGTAGCGTGTCGTATATTTTCAGCGTCAGATTCAACTGTTAAGAAAAATGTCCTATGACAATTTCATGTTTTTTCAAAATACAAATAAATAATTGATTTTTCATTTTTCAGTGTATACTACTTGTAGAATTAATATGTTCATTTATTAATAAAAAACTTTTAATAGAAATATGATATCAGTTTATTTGTTATATAAAGGGTGATTTTTTAAGAGCTTGATAACTTTTTTTTAAAAAAAAACGCATAAAATTTCCAAAATCTCATCGGTTCTTTATTTGAAACGTTAGATTGGTCCATGACATTTACTTTTTGAAGATAATTTCATTTAAATGTTGGCCGCGGCTGCGTCTTAGGTGGTCCATTCGGAAAGTCCAATTTTGGGCAACTTTTTCGAGCATTTTTTTTGTTGCCAAAAATGGAAGAACTGAACTTGGTTGACATGTGGTTTCAACAAGATGGCGCTACATGCCACACAGCTCGCGATTCTATGGCCATTTTGAGGGAAAACTTCGGAGAACAATTAATCTCAAGAAATGGACCGGTAAGTTGGCCACCAAGATCATGCGATTTGACGCCTTTAGACTATTTTTTGTGGGGCTACGTCAAGTCTAAAGTCTACAGAAATAAGCCAGCAACTATTCCAGCTTTGGAAGACAACATTTCCGAAGAAATTCGGGCTATTCCGGCCGAAATGCTCGAAAAAGTTGCCCAAAATTGGACTTTCCGAATGGACCACCTAAGACGCAGCCGCGGTCAACATTTAAATGAAATTATCTTCAAAAAGTAAATGTCATGGACCAATCTAACGTTTCAAATAAAGAACCGATGAGATTTTGCAAATTTTATGCGTTTTTTTTAAAAAAAAAGTTATCAAGCTCTTAAAAAATCACCCTTTATCTTCTGCAAACGTTAGGCAAACACAAAATCTTGTTTAATAAGCGTTCCGTGAAGAGCACATGCTAGCTCCCTCACTCTGCGTCCGCAAACGCTATGAAGCGTTAAATTCAAATAGCCATATCTTCTTAACTAAAAAACCGCACTTTTTAAAATTTTGATATGTTTTTATTTATATTTTGGGCAATATTTGGGATTTTTTCCAGTTTTGTTCATGTTCCAGAATATAGTTTTATCACAATTTGTTGTAAGCAATTAGTTATTAAACAAAGAATTATCCTTCAAACCGACACTGTAAAAAAATGTTAATTAAACTTTTGCTAAACAATATAAACAAATTTCATAAAAATCGGTCGAATGTTTAGTTAGATACAAACAAAAGAAAAAAAAGGAGCTCTAAATTATTAATGTCAATAAGTTTGAGAAATTATTGTGCCAGTAAATAGCCACCGATTTATCGCATTTTCATTAAAATATAAAAATGTCGAAAAAAAAGTGATACGTTTCACAAATTCTGACCCATATACTTTAATTATTTTCGATATGCACTACAATTAGTTATATTTGAACAATAAAACGTCTAGAGGCGAAGTTTGGTATCAATCTGATGAAAAATATGCAAATATGCAAAATCCGAGGTATATTGATTATGCATGATCTTTTTCTGTGCACATACTGCTTACCCTGTTTATTTTGTGTGACAGAATCGTTAAAAAATAGAAGTGTTTATGTAAATTTTAAGAAATTATATTAAAATAACTATTTCGATTGAATCGATGAGAAAGAAATTACTATCATTACAACTTTGGCATTTTAATTTTTTTCGTGAATCGGTTCTATAAATGTATATCTTGATGTAGAACTAGAATGTTTTGACATTTAAGCATACTAAGGTCAATTCGACGTAGGCTTTAGACTTGAATATGTGAAAGAACAGGTGGCGGCCGTGGCATGATGGTTCAGGTGCGTGGCTTCAAATCTTTTCTGACACAATGTTTTTTCAATTGAATAATTTTTTTGTTCGGCCGTCACGTCTCTGCAAACCTAAGAGAGTAAAAACACTGCCATGAAATGCTTGTTTTGAGAACATAAGCCGTTCGAAATCGGCATAAAGCTCGTAGGACCAGTTCTCGAACATTTGTGTTTAAGCATTTCACAACACGCGCAACAAAATTGATCATAAGAAGCTCGGCCATATTCCTTTTAAGCGCTGAAATGGCCATTTCGTTTTTTTTTTTAAAAAAACTCCAATATTTCATACAGATTGAAATGTCGTATAAACCATGGTAGAATAACAGAAATGCATTCACCTTCTTTTATTCTACCATGGTATAAACAAATTTCTGATAAATTCTCATTTCTGACGTCAGTTCGAGAAAAGGCCTCTGCCCACTTACGGCACGTAACGGAACGAAACGGAAGCCGGTCAGAATTCTTTTGTTTTATAGCTACCTGCTTTTTCGTTGGTCGTTGCCGTTTCATCGCCGTTTAGCTTGCATGAAAACATAAGAATGCTGGGTAGTTATATTTTGTAGTTTCGTCACGTGCCGTAAGTGGGCAGAGGCCTAAAAGCATACGAGAAAATCATTCGACAGGTTACAAAACAGACCCACTATACGGGTACCAGTGCATTTTAAGTACGAATACATGTGCTTGTACACATAAATTTTAAGTTAAAATATTTCAGTGTTCTCCGATTAAAAATTGTTTTCTTTTGTTCTTGTTCTTCTTTTTTTCGAGTATATTTAAATTTTTGTGTATACATTTTTGTTCAAGGACTCGTAGCGGAAAGAAGTACGAGTAAATGTATTCGTATTCATGTGTTCTTAGATTACACCAACGCCGTAGATAGCTATTTCGTAAGGGGGAATTTACTGAAGCAAGAAAGGATTTGTTTTTTTTTTTATTTTTCATAGAGATTTCTGAACGCCCAAGAACTTTCCAAATTTCTTAATCCATTTCAACAATCGATGTAAAAGGAGTTAATGACATTTTATTAATTTTCTAAACATACATATCCTTCTGCAGCGAAAGAAATGGTCATATCCAAGAATTTGTTTACAAAAACTACTAAACTTTTTTAAACGATAAATATATCATCTTAAAGTACATACATTGAATACCTTTCAGAAAATTTTTTATTGAAAAATATTGCATAGCATTGTATATATAACAATATAAACTAGTGTTTGATCGATAAATTAAAAAACAATAAGCATTTCTGACAAAATGGCGGACAGTCAAAGTGAATTTCGTGGTTCGATTTTCCTAAAAAAACTGTCGATTCTTGGCTATAAAGCGACCATTTTTTATCGAAAAAAATTGGACGATTAAGTAATACATTTTTATATCTTGAATAAGCCTGCAAAATTTCAAAAAGATCGGTTAAATAGTTTTCGCGTAATTTTTAGGTTTGTTCCTGTACTTGAACATTCGCACGAATTCGTGCTATTTTCTGCGATTTTCTGTTCCCGCACCCAAAAAATTCGCAAGAGAGCGAAAACGAGAAATGCAGTCCTTTTCAAATGTTGCTATTTCTGCTACACAAATTTGGCGAATCAGAAATTTGCAACAATTCGCAATCTGTTATGTTTTGACAGCTAATGTTAAATTAGAGTGTCAGTCATTAAAACATTTTTTCTTTTGATCTGACATTTGTCCAAAATTTTTACCAAAAAAAAACAAATGTTTTTTGACGTTTCATCAAAAGTCTCAACTTTTGCAAAAAAGCTGTGAGGGTAACCCCTTAATATCGATAAATCAGTGAGGCGTTTTCCGCTCCAATGGAATTTTGAAGCCAATTTTTTTGGAATTCATTGAGGAATTTTGTAAACTTCCTGAAATATCCATTTCTGGCAGCTATACTTTTCGCCGCAAAACAATTTAAAAAAAATTAAGTCGATATTGTATTCAAATTATTTTTAATACTTTGCTTGCATTGCATAGACTTGAGAGTAAACAGCTTTGGAATACGCTTTGTAAGAAAGGTTGCCTTAAATCTGCCATTTCTCCTGTTGATGCGAATGTCAATGATATCAATAAAACTTTCATGGCACACCAATCTGATGATTCCAGTAACAATTTTAATTTCTCCGATTTCAGTAATGATTACAATTGTTTTTCTTTTCGCAATGTATCTATTAGTCAGGGAGCCATCAATCCTGAAAGCTCTGTGATCGCTGATTTGAAAATTTTGGATGAAAATTAAAAGTTAACACTCAGAAGGAATAAGATGAGCTTGGTCGGGGTGGATTTAATTAGCCGAAAATATGTTTAAATAAATTTCATATTATGAAATGGTCGTTATGTTTTACTGTCATCGGGAATTTTAATCGATGTTAAGTTAATTTGTGCGAAATTCCATACAGATTTAGAAAAAATTTTGCATACCTATTTGAATGGTGTGATGAGGAGTACAATTTTTCTATTATCACGAACATTTTTTTTCATTCGACGCACTTTGATGCCAGATTCGAAAATATCTTTGTATGCGGGCCCAAAAACTGCCGAAAGAATCGCGCATATCAGTTTTTATTACGTGATTAAGATTCCTACTATTACACATTAGACCGGGTCGATGAAAAAAGTTCGCAAAGTCCGCTTCTTATTTGAAATCTTACCTCAAATGATTTTCATCGCCATATAATTTTTTTTTTAGCCACCCTGTGTGAGCTGCCAAAATCGGTTTTTCATCATAACTTTGGTTATTTGTGTCCGATCATTAAATGAAATCTGTCGTTGAAAATGTATTGATGAGCACTACAATTGTTTTATAGGTGTCATTTTGACCTACAACATCAACTTTGTTAAATGATTTCAGTTACTCAAATTTCTACCCCCCTAAATGAAATTTTTTTATATTAAAATAAAGTTATTAAAAAACTGATAACGTTTTGCCTTAGAAGTTTGCATTGCATAAACAAAAGTTACAGTCGATCTAAGCAAAAAAAAAATTCTTGGCACCCTGTGTGTACCAGAGAACAGCTTGAGTGCATTCAAATGGCGGTTCGAATTGGCCAGACCACATTATCAAATTTTTTGTCAAATTGTTGGTCAAACACAAACCAACGTTGTGTGAAAATTTCATGGAATTCCCACGTTGTTCTATTGTGTTTGACCAACAATTTGACAAAAAATTTGATAATGTGAACTGGCCTTATGGTTCGTCAATATACAAGCTACGAATATGCCTTCTGCATTAAAATTAATGTGCGAATACATGCACCAATCGCTGTGGTTACGAATGCCATAGAGCTCGAGCGCCAGCGATTACGAATGCCTACGAGACACGAATGGCCAACAAGGCATGACATAAGCAACATTCGCCAAAAGCAACGAAACTTCATGCTTTTATGTTCTTTCGCTCCAAGAAAAAAATGTAAACTGCAGACTGTAGTGTTAAATTTTTTTGGATACTAAAAATTGCAATAGTATTAAAGAAAATTTTCATTTGATTGATAATTTTGTTTGTTAAAATTCTGTTTTGAAATTAAGAGAACAATTCTGTTTTTTTGTTGAAGTTTATTTATATAAATATGTGTTATTATGCAATGTAAATAAATAAATATGCTAACTTTAACATCACAACAGCTAGTAACACAATTTTTGTAACTACATATTGGATCAGTAGCTACATATATTTGCATTATTTATAGTGCTCTCGAATTTCGATTACCTGGCTAACTTAGTAGTTCGAATTACCTGAGCCATACACTGATACCCAAGAAGATCCGGGTATTTAGCTTTGGGTAGCTTAAAGGTTTTAAGCTTATTTATGAAAGAAAAGGCGCGTTTATGTTGCGAGATTGCTGCTTGTGACAGGTTTCTGATTGTTTTAATTTTGTCCTTGTGTTGCATTTTGTGAAAATTTTGGAATAGGAAGAGTGTGAAAGAAAAGGAAACAAATAACTTGTGGTGATTTTTAAAAAAAAAGAAAAAGACATTGCGTTGTTGGTAGCTTCTAAGGTTGCGAACAAAGTGAAGGCCACTTCAGATAGGCAGGCAGATCAAATTTTCACATTGGAGCAATAAAGAAACCAAGTCATGCATCTCTTTTGCTAAGGGGGCTTTTTAGTGTTTGCATCGACGTGTGAAGTTTTTTTGATATTGCGCGTGCAGTTGTGTTTGAGTTGAAAATGTTAGGCGTCAAGTGTAATTTGTGTTATTGTTGCTTATACACGTGTTTGTTTTTTAATAGGGCCAGTCACATTATCAAATTTTTCATCCAACAAGTCATCAAAAAATTTGACCAACAGAAATATGTATGGAATTTGACGAAAAATTTCACATGTAAACACTCGTCAAATTGTTGGGCAAATCGTTTGACGAAAATCAAAATATTTTGATTTTTTGGTTATTTGACCAACGATTTGATGAAAATTTGACGTGTGAACACTCGTCACATTTTCTAGTGCGATTTCATCACTTAAAAAAAGATTTCAACGCGAACACATCAATTCAAAATGCACGATGAAGAAGATTTTTTAAATGATTTTATTGAAATTTATAGACTACATCCATAACTGTGGCAGATTAAATCGGAAAATTACAAAAAAAGATTATTAAAAAATAAAGGATATGGAGTGCTGCTGATGTGTTCACTTCGGTGTGCAAGACAATAATGAAATTTGACGAAAAATTTGATAGTTTGAACACTTGCGTGGTCAAACTGTTTGACCAATAATTTGATGAATAATTTGATAATGTGACCGCCCCATATAACAAAGAAGACAAAATTGATGATAGATACAAAACAACAAAAATAAAATGTTATTTTTGTATATAATTCCACGATCAATAACGATCAATAACAAAAAAATCAAAATAAAAACAAATGTGTTCAAAAGAACTTGAAAATACAAATCAGAACAGCGCACGTGTGACATTTTATCAATATACGAGGACAAAATTAAAAAAAAAAAACTACAAAAAAATTTATATTTTTTTTTTTTGAAATAAAGCTAGGCTCCGGTATCCACTTGTCAAGTCTTGACGGTCAAGTTTTGACATTCCCTTTTAAACTTGACGATTCAGTTAACACATCAAGAGTTGACGATCAAGTCCGAAAGAATAAGAAAGAGTTGCACATAAAAAAGATTATGTGTGCAAGTGAAATAGAACAAAAACTTGAATATACATTCAAGTCTGTTCCTTTCCCTTTCCTTATGTTCCGTTATCCCACAAACTCGACTTGCTTTCAAGAAAACGTGATGTGTGGAAAAGGGGACTAGTACAACAGAAAGCTATGTTAAAAATTTGAAAATGTTGCTTTATCTGATATATTTAAAACGGCAGTCGTAAAATGGTGCATTTTGGGTTTTTCAAAATTATTTGTAAGCCTCAAGAGAGTAGTTTTTGTATTATGTGCACTTATTAAAGTTGTTATGTTTTTGACTTATTTTGCAATGGAAAACTGTTGTGAAAATATGTAGATTGATTCAAAATAAAACAAGTCTCTTAATTAATCAAGGTTTTATTAAAATTAGCGATGAAAAATGTAGCATAAATAAGAAAAGATAAATTCAGCTATCACCTTGATGGACTGGCAAAAAGTTTGTATGCATATGTATTGGGGTGTCCCAAAAAAACGAAGCTGTTTTTTTAAGCGCCTCAATTTGTTTCGTATGATGTTGAAATAAATGTAAGAAAATTTGGTGTACCTAGGACCACGGGAACCAGTGCCGACTTGCTTCGGTACATGTCAGTACTTGGTTATATGGGAAAAAAGTGCTAATTTCTTCAAAAAACCCCAAATAACTTTTGTATAAGTGCAAATTTTGAAAAAAACGGGTTCGCATTTCATATTCTTTTTAATTTTTCTTTAAAATAAGCTATCAAACATGAAAATTGGACGAAAACCTACAGAGTTGTGATTTTTTACTTTTCGAAAAAAAATTTTTTTTTTGTTCTTGTTGTCTTAAAACAAATCTAAAAAATCCAAATTTGAAAAAATTTCAATAAAATCTTGTGAAAATACATTCTTAAACTATACCAAATGTAGATACAAAAAATTGTGTAAATATTTGGAATATTTATTTATTTATTTAGCCAAACAAGGCAATATACTTATTCTAACTTATTTTTCTAACAGGTTGTTCTTGTATTTAATTTTTTTATTTTTTGTTTTTCTCTCCTCTTTCCTTGTTTTAGGTATAGAAGATATGCAATTCTCAGTGGGCGTAATCCACCCACATGAATCGACACATTTTTAAAAACACGTTAAAAAGAAAAGACAAGAAGAAGAACGAAGGGGGAACTTGTATACTAAGCTTACATACTAACAGATTTTATACACATATTAAAAATATGTACTAATTTTCAATACTATGCTAAAATATTATTAAGATGAAAAGCTAAATGGGAGAACAACTAAATTTTGTTTAGGTATGGGTGGTAGACGGCAATGTAAGAAGAGGCATTTGGATATGGATAGAGTTAATATTACAATACGGTGTTTTACTTATTTAACATTAAAATTTTTCATTTACAATTTTTCTAAAAATTCTAGATCAAGGAAATAGAAGAGGGATCAGAATGGTGAAAAGGAATTGGAGAAGATTGACTTATATGTACCAATGGACATAGGACGTGAATTGGTGTTTAATAAAGGGATAGTTATCTAAAGGAAAGTGCTTTGGAGAGGGAACGCTTGAATCTGAATTTCAATATTGGCGGTGTATAATGCTAGCTGATATTTTTAAATATTTTACAACATCAATTCAAGGGCTCGTTCAATGCGTAAATAGTGTTGTGATGCGATTCTTTTAACAATTTTGTATACCTTGTTCGCCTTATTGGTTCATTAAATAGTACCTTGCTCGAGATGTATTCGCTACCGATGTTACCAGTAATAACATCAAATGTAAAGCATGAGTTAAGTAATATTCTCCTTGATGACAGCGACATTAAATTGAGGATTTTAAGTCTACTCTCGTATGGTGGTAAATTTGTATAGTCACGAGGATCGTATAGGTCTTTCAATGCAAAAAGCAAGAATTGTCTTTGAATAGATTCTAGCCTTTCACTATGCACTACAAAAGCTGGGTTCCAAATTATGCAACAGTATTCTAAGATTGGTCGTACTAATGTGCAGTATAAGGTTTTAGTTACCCAAAGGTTTTTGAATTCTTTTGCACGTCTTTTTATGAATCCGAGCATTTTGTTTGCCCTGGATATGATATGATCGTAGTGAAGGTTAAAGCGCATCTTACTATCAAGAATTATTCCAAGATCTGCTATGTGGTTGACCCTTTTAAGTTCTACCTTATTTAGCATGTATCTGCTATATGCTATTACGTTTTTACGAGCAAAACTTATAACGTAGCACTTATTTATATTTAAATAAAGTTTATTTTGACTACACCACTGTTCCAGAGAAAAAAGCTTATTCTGTAAGAATACTGAATCCACTTCGGATCTAATGTTATAGTATAATTTTAAGTCATCTGCATATAAGAGATGGGGGACATCATGCAAAACTTCAGATATGTCTGCAATAAATATGTTGAAGAGAAGTGGGCCAAGATGGCTACCTTGAGGTACACCCGACGAGACAACAATCTTTTTAGACAAAGTACCCTGAAATTTCACATATTGGGATCTTTCACAGAGATAAGACTTGAGCCATTTCAGCACAGCACCTGATATACCAAATTTTTCTAGTTTCTTAGCTAGAATTTCGTGATCGACACGATCAAAGGCTTTACTAAAATCTGTATAGACTGCATCTATTTGGTGGCCCTTTTCCATTTTAGTAAGAATATCTGATGCCATGATTGTAAGATTTGTGGATGTTGATCGTCCTTTACGAAAACCATTTTGCTGCTCGTTTAAACACGGATTAGTTACGCTCGTGAGTTTGGAACATATAATTTTTTCAAATAGCTTTGGAATAGCTGACAATATTGCAATACCCCTATAATTTCAACTGATCTCTTGTCGCCATTTTTATAAATTGGCGTAAGATGACAAGATTTCCAAGAAGTTGGGAATATACCTGTATGCAAGGATTTGTTAAAAATCATAAATAACGGCGTAATTAATTGGTCTAAGCATTGAACAACTGAAATTGGTGGTATAAGGTCTGGACCTGGAGATTTATTTGAATCTAATTTTTTAATGGAATTGGTTATGTCACTCCGTGTTATATTAATTTCACAAACCAATGGCGGTCTACTAGTTATACTGGCAAATGTAGGTTGATTTTGGGATGTAGTTGAACAAAAGACTTCTTTAAAATGATCCGCAAAGAGATTACAAATTTCCTGTGAGTTAGATGAAGTAACATTGCCTTTAAACTTGAAATTTGGGTATCCAGTCGATTTCCGCTTTACATTTACAAAATCGAAGAATTTTTTCGGGTCTTCAATAATCCTTTCTCCAATTAAATTGGTGTAAAGCCTATAAGCCTCTTCGGACTTAATGGAGAACTCCTTAGACAGCTCTTCGTATCTAACCTTTACCTCACCACTTACAATGAAGCAATTTTTAATGAATTTTTAATAAGATTTGAATAAAGCCACGGTTCCGATAGTATATTTTTTTTCTTTATTTTTGGAACATGAGTATCAAATACAAAAAAGAATTTTTGATAGAAAGACGATACAGCATCGTCCAATTCTAGTGCAGACAAGTGGTTCCAGTCCAAACAATTTAAGTCATTTTTAATGTTATTGTAATCGGCATTGACGAAATCGTATACAATAGAATTATTGAATGACTGTATAAAAGTTATGTTGTTAGTACATAACTCAGTAGTAAAAGCAGTATGGTGGAGGGTATTGGAAAAGCAGGAAAAAAAGCAGGAAAAAAGCAGGAGCAACTTGCTGACAATCATTACTATAAAAACTACTTAATAAATCGAAGTCGACCGCATTGGACAGGTTAATTGGAAGGAGATAGTTGTCATCATCATCGTGCACAAAAGTTATATTGGGACGGTTGAAGTCTTCAAAAATAATAATTCTATCATCTTCGTTTAACGCAGCTGTTATTGACGTTGTAGGAATTGTAGGTTGAATTCGGAGGAATATAAATAACACCAATGTATACGGAAGCTTTTTGATCTAGCCTTATTTTGATTATTTTGTGCTCAAAGCATTTAGAGGAGCAAGTTACAATCAATTCACTAGATAAGGAGTTATGTGTGGCAGTTAAGACACCGCCTCCTCGAGACAGGCCACAGCTTGCATAGTCTCTGTCATTCCGGTATATTGTCCAGTTGCTATTCTAGAAAAATATTTCTGATTTCCATTCGAAAAATTTTTGAATTCCAGGCCAACATACCGTTTTTTCCATTCTGTTTTTTATTACGTTGGATTTAGGTATTTTAACGAAAAAGTCGCCAAAAGTCAAAAAATGCTCTTATTTTGTATATTTTTGTATTTTTAAAGCTTTTTTGATGAAAAATAAATAGGTTTTCTTTGAAAACCGAAAAGCAAGCAAGTTCTTCTAAGCAGGCATTGTTTGTTATAACAGAGAAGAATGTTATAAATTTTTATGTTCTAATACCACTTAGTCTTTCAAAGTCAAAGCATAAAGTGTTAATTTCCCTCTATAGGCAACTCAATGAAATTCTCTGTAATTAAGAGGGTGTTTGAGATAGACCCCAACTCCATGACAATTTTTTTAGGAATGAACCAGGGAATCATATCACAATAATTTAGAATTTTGTCCGCCCAGATTGGTCAAATCGCACACTGTGCAATGGTTGAGTTCTGGTAGTTCAGAACTCTTTATTTTATTAGGTTGCGAACATGGTGATTTCCGATTTAGACAGGCAGGCATATCAGATCAGAAAACATATTAGAGCAAAAGAGATGCATGACTTGGTTTCTTTATTGCTTCAATGTAAAAATCTGATCTGACCTGATAAGAAACAAGCGTTCACTATGTTCGCAACTTTAAATATTAACGCAAGTTTTTTGTTTCCTTTCCTTTCACCTCTGTCCGGCTCTCATCACACTCTTTCCACTTTAAAAGTTTTACAAAACACAACAAAAAACAAAAAAAAAAAAAAAAAGCAAAAACAAACAGAAACTAGTACAAGCATTAACCGCGAAAAATAAACGCTCTTTCACTTCCAAATAAACACATCAAAAATTCCAAACTACCCGGGTAGCTCGAAAGTTCGAAAATGCACCTCTTCAAATGACAGCTTTTTTTAGAAATTTCAAGAAAAAATATTTTTGTTTCTGTTATGAAGACTTTTTTATTAACATCATTTTAAAAAACAAAATGTTATCAGAAAAAATCTTAATCTGAACTTTAATTGAACTGAATCTTAATTCTAAAATTATAAGTTTTATTAAAAATTAATTGAAAAATAAATGATTATATAAAATATTGAACTGAAGCGTTGAATAAATATATATTCGTATTAATTTAAAATAAATAAAAAATAAATTTGTCTCTTCTTCTTCTTCTGGAATGCTTATTGAAAGCAGAACAGTAGTTTGTTTACCAATGCGCTGCTAAAAAATGGCAGTGAAGTACGAAAACAAAAACTCATGCAGCAGCAGAAACTCGAGCTACGGCAAACACTCGAGCTGCGGCAGAAACTCGAGCTTTAAGCGAATTCTCCGAATGTCTGCATTGTCTGGATGCTGCCTTTGTTTCGCTTCGCAATCGTGAAAAGATTTGCTTAGCAGCAATCGTTGTTTACGAACTCGAGCACCATGCATGCATGCATTAATTTTTATGCGCGATTGTGGCTGACGACGAATGTTATTCGAGTGGCAATGACGAATGGTCATATGCAAATCTCTGGTGTGTACCTCCAAAATCGTAATCGCAGCAGCGTCTTCTTTAAGCGTCCCCTTAATTTATCGGTATTTTTTAAATACCTTCATTTCACATTACATTTCAGTTACATTTAATTTTAAATTCCATAGGTATACCGCACTTGCATTGAGAAATCAGGAATATTTTATTCCATTTTTCTTCAATGTATTTCGTCGAATGTTTTATTATAGCGTAATGCTGTTCTACAAGGCAATTAAGATTCATTCTTATTGTTGATTTTCTGACTATTGGAATGTTTGCGCGTTGCCACAACTTATAAAGTATTGTTATAACCTTTCCAAAATGTTTACTTAATTTTACGTTCACGTTTAGTTGTCACATTTAGTTGGTAATTTGTTTCTATTTATTTCACACGCGTCGAAAAACATTTTTTAAGGCAGGGAAATATTTTTTAGATATTATTTTAAAGCAGAGATTGGAAATAAACTGTAACAAATCAAAAACTCTACAAATTGAAAATCAACTGTAAAAATAATTGAATCAAAATTGCGTCAAGCGTCGAATTTAATGATAAAGATCGAAGATTTTTTACGTTTGTTTTGTTTTCCTCTCACATCTCTGCTTGCTTTGGTTTTTGGTGCTGCCAGCAAAAAATCGCTAAAGATTTTGGCGGTTCACACAGGATGCCTCAAAATAGCCATTAACCGCAGATTCAACCTCTTCATTGGTGCCAAATCTTTTACCACAGAGCCATTGTTTGATGTTTGGAAAAATAAAATAATCCTAGGGGGCTTAATCTGGCGAATACGGTGCGCGAGGAAGCAATTCGAACTTTAATTCATTGATTTTACCCACTCCGATAGCGGATGTGTGAACTGGTGCATTGTCTTGATGAAACAACACTTTCTTTTTCGCCAAATGCGGCCGTTTTTTCTTGATTTCATCACTCAAACGCTGCAATAAGTTTTTGAAGATAATTAAAATTATCCCACGCGCATCCCAAAAAACTGACGCCATTACCTTGCCTGCAAATGGAACTATCTTCGCCTTTTTTGGAGCCGATTCTCTTCTTTCAGTTCATTGTTTTGACTTCGTATCAGGTGTGAAACATCGCCAAACAATCGATTGAAACATCCTCACGACGCTTTTTCTGTTCCATTGTGAGCAAACGCGGCACCCATCTTGAGCACATCTTTCTCATTATTATTTATTTAGTTGAATGCTAAGCACATATGGCTTTATAGCAATTAATATTAGACAAAATTAATACAATTTATATATGTTCAATTAAATTTTTATAAAAATGAAAAATTGTCAGGCTTTCAGGTATATACAGTTGCAATCCGGTTAGCTTCTTAGTAGTAAATAGAATGATTGATTAGAGTGGTGCTTCCATATGCCAGGCTAGACGGTTGAGGTCGAGCTCATACATGTGCTAGGCAAGACAGATGAGGTCTTGCTCTGGTTAATCAAAATATATCTATAGCGTGTATATCTATATAAATATGGATTAGAGCACAGCTCACACATGCAAAGCTAGTCGTACGGCGTCAAACCGGCATATGCCAGGCGAGACGGACGTGGTCTCGCTCTCCATAATCATATTAAACTACACAGCTAGATTGTATAAGTTGTTACCAAGCATCACAAGAAAATATTAAGTATCCTTGGAAAGCATGATCCAGATTAGTGGTGGTACTGTAGATAATCTAAAATATTAAATTTAATTGAGTAAACGGATTCATTTAAAGAAATTGCATCTGAAACAAAATTAAAGTCCCCACAAGCGCTTCTGAGTGGTTCATTTTGCAAGTAATTAGTTCTACAAAAGTTCATGTAAAGTAACTCAAAAGATATTCTAGGTCGGAGAGGAATATTAAAGTAAATTTTGCTCAGTAAATATTGACTGTCTACATATCCATGTAAAAGTTTGAAAATCCAAGTAGCATTTAGCATAATTCTCCGATTATTTAATGTAGGAAGATTTAAAAGTTGCAGACGATATTCATAAGGTGGTAGGTGATAATTAAAATTGCAGTAAAGATGGCTTAAGTAGAACAAAATAAACTTTTTCTGAACTGATTCTATGTCGTCAATGTAACAACTATATCGAGGGCACCAAGCAATTGAGGCATATTCTAAAATAGGTCGCACTAGAGAGGTGAATAAGGTTTTTGTTATATAGGGATCATTAAACTCTTTTGCCCATGGTTTAATAAAACCTAAAGTACTATTTGCTCGATTTATAATTTTACTAATATGAATATGAAAGCGAAGTTTAGTATACATAGTTACTCCAAGATCATGAAAGATATCTAAAGACTCTAATGTATGGTCACAAATTTTATTAGCATTTTTGAATGGAAGAAATAGTTTCACGTCGTCTGCGTACATTAAAATACTCGAATGTTTTATGACAGATGGCAAATTATTTATAAACAGTAATAAAAGAAGAGGCCCGAGGTGGCTTCCTTGAGGTACACCAGAAATGACAGGAAACTCATGAGATTTCACAAGTTTAAAAATAACACTGATCTATTGCATAAATATCTATTGCTTTACTAAAATCTGTGTATATAACATCAGTCTGTAAACCTTTTTCAAAATTCTCAATGGTTTTGGAAGCAAATTCAAGTAGGTTTGTAACCGTAGATTTTCCAGAAACGAATCCATGTTGGAGTGGAGACAATAAAGATTTAACACTATGTGATAATTGTGAAGTAATGATTGCCTCGAAGAGCTTCGGCAAAGCGCTTATTTTTGCAATTCCTCGATAGTTATCGATTAAAGACCTGTTACCAGACTTGTGCAACGGAATAATAAGAAAAAAATAGAGTTTAATGAAGAAGAAAAAAGAAAAGTGATTGGAGTTACTAATTCATCACAGCAATATTTTAATATACATGACGGTATATTGTCGGGACCACTTTTATATGACGTTTTAAGAGCTTTTAAGTATGATAAAACCGTGTTAGTATCAATTATTGGGAGACAAATATCCCCAGATTGAACGCTAAATGGATAGCTTAGATTATCATAGGATGAAGATGAATAGGTCACTTTGAAAAAGTCAGCGAAAAAATTACAAATGCTATTCTTGCTATCCGATTCAACAGTTTTATATTTCATAAAAGAAGGATAGGAATCAATCTTGCGTTTTGTGTTGACAAAGTTCCAGAATGATTTAGCATCAGATTTGATGTTTAATTTTACTTTTATTAAATAAAAATCGTAAGATTGCTTGCATAATTGACGATACTTGTACTTAATAGAGGTATAAGAACCAAAATCTGTAATGCTATGAGTTTTATAATGCATGGATTTTACTTGCTTACTTACATAGGTGGCCGTTACAACCCGTGTCCGGATTTCGACCGACCTCATCAGCTCTCGCCAGGCGCCTCTGCTTTGCGCGCGCCTTCTCCAATCGAATACACCAACTGCGGTTAGGGCTTCCTCAGCATGGTCTATCCATCGGAGGCATGGTCTCCCTCGTCGTCGTTGAACAGCGACCCTCGCCTCGAGCACCTTTTTCGCTGGAGCTTCGTCGTCCATACGATGGACATGACCCAGCCAGCGTAGTCGCTGCACAGTTATACGCCGAACTACGTCAATGTCTTCGTAGAGCTCATACAGCTCATGGTTCATTCGGATGCGATAGGCATCGCCGACTCGAACAGGACCGAAGATTTTGCGAAGAACTTTTCTCTCGAACACCCCCAGAGCGGCTGCGTCAGTTTGCGAAACTACCCATGCCTCAGCGCCATAAAGCAGCACAGGTAGAACGAGCGTCTTGTAGAGTGTTAGTTTTGTCGATCGAGAGAGGGCTCTGGAACTCAGTTGCTTACTGAGCCCGTAGTAGCACCTATTAGCAATTATTGTTCTTCGCTTTATCTCCAGGCTGATTTCGTTGTTAGTATTAATGCCGGTGCCAAGGTATACAAACTCCTTAACTACTTCAAAGTTATAGCTGCCGGATGAAACGTGGGAGTCTAAACGCCGCGCTCCCTTGTATGTAGACAGCATATACTTTGTTTTACCCTCATTTATCGACAAACCCACTTTGGCTGATTCCTTTTCGATAGCGGCGAAAGCAGCGGTAACATCTCTTGGTTCTGCCAACAATATCAATATCATCAGCGTACGCAAGAAGCTGGACACCTTTATAGAAAATGGTGCCATTACGATGCACACCGGCCTTTCGTACGATCCCCTCCATAATGATGTTGAAGAGATCGCAAGACAGTGGATCGCCTTGCCTGAAACCTCTTTCGGTATTGAAGGTTTCGGAGAGGTCATTTCCTACCTTGACGGAGCTTCGTGTGTTGCTCAACGTCATTCTGCAAAGTCTAATCAACTTTGCAGGTATACCGAACTCAGACATTGTTGCGTATAGGCAATCCCTTCTAGGGCTATCGAACGCAGCTTTAAAATCGACAAAGAGATGGTGTGTGTCAATTTGATTTTCGTGGGTTTTCTCCAGGATTTGTCGTAGCGTGAAAATCTGGTCTATGGTGGACTTACCAGGTTGAAAGCCACACTGATAAGGTCCAATCAGTGTTTTTGTAATCGGCTTTAATCTTTCACACAGTACGCTTGAGAGAACCTTATATGCGATGGAAATAAGACTGATACCTCTATAACTGGCGCAGATTGTAGGGTCTCCTTTCTTAAGTATAGGGCACAGTACGCTGAGGTTCCAATCGTCGGGCATGCTTTCTGCTAGCCATATTTTGCTGATGAGCTGATGCATGCGCCTTATCAATTCATCGCCGCCGGTTTTAAACAATTCAGGTGACAGACCGTAAGTACCCGCTGCTTTATTGTTTTTGAGTCGTTGGATAGCAACTCGAACATCTTCATGGCTAGGTGGTGATACTTCCACTCCGTCATCTTTGATTGGTGGCTCTGAACTGCGCTCTCCATGGGCGGCATTGGTGGAATCGTTGCCAGTAAGTAAATTGGAGAAGTGCTGTCTCCACAATCTCAGCACACACTGTGTATCCGTATTCAGATCTACATTTTCGTCTCTACAAGTGGATGCTCCGGGCTTGAAACCTTGGGTTAGACGCTTAACATGTTGATAGAATTTTCGTACATCCTTCTTGCCCTGGTATACCTCTAGTTTCTCACGCTCACGCTTTTCCTGCTCTCTTTTCTTCTTGCGTCTGAAAAGGTGCCTCTCCTCCTTTCTCTTTTCGCGGTAGTTTTCTCGCACGGCTCGCGTTCCAGCTGACTGCAGCGTTTTTCTATATGCGGCGTTTTTTACTGATGTCGCGATGCGACACTCCTGATCATACCATTGGTTCCGAGGTTGCGGGCGCCGGAAACCAATGACTTCTTCAGCGGCAGCGCGCATGGAGTGGGATATATGCGCCCAAAGTCCGCCGGCGTCGTCGGGTCCAGAGGCTGGTTGGTTGAGCTTAACCGAGAGTTGAGCGGAGTAGGCTTCGGCAGTCCGTTGAACACTAGAGGACATCTAGTGAGACATCTAGGAGACGCACATCTAGAACACTAGAGGAATACCTTCCTTCGATTACAACATGATCAATTTGGTTTCGCGTTTTTTGTTCCGGGGACAGCCAGGTGGCTTTGTGGATGTCGAGGTGCTTAAATCTGGTGCTAATAACTACCATGTTTCACTCCGCGGCGAAGTCGATTAGTTTTAGACCGTTGTTCGTGGGGTCTCATGAAGACTGGACTGACCGACAGTGGGGTCAAAGATGCCTTCCCTTCCGACTTTCGCATTAAAATCGCCGAGGACTATTTTCATGTCATGGACCGGAAGGTGGTCGTATACGTCCTCAAGACTAGAGTAGAAAGCGTCTTTGACGGCTTCGTCTTTTCCTCCGTCGGGGCTTGCGCGCAAATAAGGCTGATGGAGAAAAATTTTGCCTTGATGCGGATCGTGGCCAATCTTTTGTTCACAGGTGTGAACCGGGAAACAAGGTGGCTTAATTTCCGGCTCACAACGAATCCACATCCAAATTCGCGCCTCTCCGCATGGCAGCTGTAGTAGATATCACAGTGTGATTGTTTAGAGCAGCCTTGCCCTTTCCATCGCATTTCTTGGATGGCGGTGATGTCAGCTTTTATTGTTTTGAGGACTTCCGCCAGTTGGATAATGGCACCTTCCCTATAAAGGGTCCGGACATTCCAGGTGCATATCCGTAAATCATTGTCCGTTTTTCGTTTGCTGTGGTCGTCAACGTAATTGGGGTTCTTATGCGATGCTGGTTTAGTTTTTATTGGGCAGTAGTAATTTGGCGGGACCCAAAACCTGCGCACATTCCATGTTTAAGGTCTATGGAGCGACCTGCCGCTCAAATTAGCCGTCAAACTGACGGATGCCAGTTTGCCGTTGCCCAGGGAACACCACGTGTAGGCTTGAGTCGACTTGAGACGATTTTGATTGCGTCTGCAAACCTAAAAATTCAACTGAAGCCATCTATGAGTGAAATCCGCAATTACTTACTTGCCAACCCAGTAGTATAAAGCAACTATTTTGAAAAGGATTTTTTAAGCGATGAAAAAGAGGAACAATAAAGATGAAGATCCTCAGCAATGCTTAGCAAACCGACTCGAATTTTTCTTTGCTTAATAATTTTACGGAAATTAACAATTTTAAATTTATTCCAAGGGCACGAATAAAAACACAACTTAGGTAAACAATGTTGCCAGAATTGAATATGTATATCATGTTCAAATTTTCAGCCAATATGCGATGTTTAGCACTTTTTGAAATGCCTACCATATCTGCTAGCTCGCGCACCTTTAATCGACGGTCATCCAATACCATTTTGTGGATTTTCTTTACCATTTGTGACGTGTTCACCTCATTTGGTCGGTCACTGCGATGTTCTTCTTGGCAGCTCGTACGGCCTCGATTAAACTCTGCCACCCAATATTTTACTATTGTAAACGCAGTAGCAGACTCCCCCAGACTAGAATCTAACTCGGCTTTGATATTGGTTGGACCTATTTTTTTCCATGTTTAAAAATCCACTGAGAACGTTCTCTTACGATGGCTGCCAAATAAATTCTAAACAACATATCGTCTTAGAACTTGAAACTTAAGCTTTATAAGGTTAGTTCTTTCTACCACAGTAATTTTTTTAAAGCAACCACCCTCGTAGATAAGTATGGAATCTTCTTATCTTCTTCTTATTCTTAACTGTATTATAGTGATCAGATCAGAAGAATGAAATTATAATTTTGATGATAATGATTTGGATGATTATTGATAAATAAACTTAAATTAAATAAAGAATTCCGCATGTAATCAAGATATAACTTAATATCTATGAAAGAAAGCAGTGTTAAAAAAAAATACATTTACTCCATAGAAAATGTCTTAAACAAAGTACAATGTGTAATAGTAGGAATCTTAATCACGTAATAAGAACTGGTATGCGCGCTACTTCCGGCAGTTCTAAGCCCTCATATCAAAATATTTTCGAATCTGTTTTTTTACTCCTCATCACTCCATTCAAATAGGTATGCCGGCTTTTTTACCATTACCTTTCCGGCTAAAAAATGTCGGTCGGCCGAATTTTTTCTAAATCTGTATGGAATTTCGTACAAATTAACTTAGGATTGATCAAAATCCGCGATGACAGTAAAACATTACGAACATTTAATAATATAAAATTTATTGAAACATATTTTCGGCTAGTCCTCTGGGTGCTAACTTTTCATTTTCATCAAAAATTTTCAAATCCGCGATCACAGTGCTTTCAGGATTGGTGGCTCCTCGCCTATATGGATGAACTGCTTTTTACTTTGATGAAAATAAAATCATATGCTGTGGATAGCGACAATCTCCTCATTAAATTTTTGAAGTTGATTTTTTCTTCAGTTCAGCATCATATCCTTTACGTATGTGAAAATGTGTATCACGTATGTGTGGTGTCTTGGTGTCTAGTAACGCTGGCTTAATTCTATCAATATTTACAGCAACTGTGGAATTGTTTTTAATGATTTTAAAATATTTGGGTGTTTGTTCTATAATTCGTTCGAACGGTCCATCATAGGGCTCTTGGAGTTTCCTATGGATGGTGTCATTTCTGACGAAAACAAATTTTCAATTATTTAATGTTTTAGGGATATATTGTTGATACTTCGTGTTGTGATGTGAAATGTGTGATTGTCCTCAATAACATTTTTAATTTTTGGGAGTATATCTGAAGCATTAAAAGTTTCGTCTTTAGGAATCACTAATTGTTTCGGAAAGACCAGATTTTCACGCTACGACAAATCCTGGAGAAACCCCACGAAAATCAAATTGACACACACCATCTCTTTGTCGATTTTAAAGCTGCGTTCGATAGCCCGAGAAGAGATTGCCTATACGCAACAATGTCTGAGTTCGGTTGATTAGACTTTGCAGAATGACGTTGAGCAACACACGCAGCTCCGTCAAGGTAGGAAATTTCCTCTCCGAAACCTTCAATACCGAAAGAGGTTTCAGGCAAGGCGATCCACTGTCTTGCGATCTTTTCAACATCATCATGGAGGGGATCGTACGAAAGGCCGGTGTGCATCGTAATGGCACCATTTTCTATAAAGGTGTCCAGCTCCTTGCGTACGCTGATGATATTGATATTGTTGGCAGAACCAAGAGAGATGTTACCGCTGCTTTCGCCGCTATCGAAAAGGAATCAGCCATAGTGGGTTTGACAATAAATGAGGGTAAAACAAAGTATATGCTGTCTACAAACAAGGGAGCGCGGCGTCTAGATTCCCACGTTTCATCCGGCAGCTATAACTTTGAAGTAGTCGAGGAGTTCGTATACCTTGGCACCCATTAATACTAACAACGAAATCAGCCTGGAGATAAAGCGAAGAACAATAATTGCTAATAGGTGCTACTACGGGCTCAGTAAGCAACTAAGTTCCAGAGCCCTCTCTCGATCGACAAAACTAACACTCTACAAGACGCTCGTTCTACCTGTGCTGCTTTATGGCGCTGAGTCATGGGCAGTTTCGCAAAATGACGCAGCCGCTCTGGGGGTGTTCGAAAGAAAAGTTCTTCACAAAATCTTCGGTCCTGTTCAAGTCGGCGATGACTATCGCATCCGAATGAACCACGAGCTGTATGAGCTCTACGAAGACATTGACGTAGTTCGGCGTATAACTGTGCAGCGACTACGCTGGATGGGTCATGTCCATCGTATGGACGACGAAGCTCCAGCGAAAAAGGTGCTCGAGGCGAGGGTCGCTGGTCAACGACGATTAGGCAGACCATTCGTCCGATGGATGGACCAGGCTGAGGAAGCCCTAACCGCACTTGGTGTATCCGATTGGAGAAGGCGCGCAAAGCACAGGCGCCTGGCGAGAGCTGATGAGGTCAGTCGAAACCCAGGCACGGGTTGTTACGACCACCTAAGTAAGAAGTAAGTGTTTTTGTGTGCTTATGTATTTTTGAACGTTGACATCTAACACATTCTTGTCACCATTTAGTGACTTCTGTATTCATTTTGGGCCAAAAATATCTTTGTGTTAGAAGACGTCGTGATGCTCGTGTTTCTGGATGTGAAATGTTATGTAACTGTTCGAAGACTTGTTTTCGTAGGGTTTGTGGTATGTAAGGTCGTGTTAGTGATTTTGGTTGTTCGCACCAAATTTGAATGTTGAGTAAAGGTATGTGTATTTGTTCGAGGTTGTACTTGTGACTGTTTAATATCTCTTGTAGCTCTGTGTCAGCGGTTTGTTCCTTGTAGAGTGTTCTAAAATTGATATCCGTACAAGTGAAAGCGTCCATTTCGGCTCGTGACAGTGCATCTGTTACAGTGTTTTCTGTACCTTTAATATGCTTAATGTCATTTGTAAATTGTGAAATATACTCTAGGTGTCTAGTTTGTCTGGGACTACGTTCCGTTTGTGAATATCGTGAAGTTGTTACCTTCGTGATGATGTCTAAAGTGTTTAACTGTCAAATAAATGGCAAGCAATTCTCGGTCGAATGTACTATATTTAGTTTCTGTTAGCGAAAGTTTCTTTAAGGTTCAAGTATTTCATTGTTTTGTTGTTGTAGTACGCCTCCGATTGCGGTGTTTGATGCATCTACAGCAATTGATAATTTCGCAGTACTACTAATATGATTGAGTAGTGTTTGCTTTGCAAAATTATCTTTAATTGTAAAGGCATGTAGTGTTGTGTCAGTCCAGAGTAAGTGCTTATTCTTTGTTTTGGATGCTACTGTGACCATGTCATAAATGGAGCCTAGCATGTGTGCAAGTTTTGGAATACATCTGTGGTAATAGTTAGTCATGCCGATAAATTTCAGCATTTATTTTACTGTAACTGGTTGTGGATAGTCTTGTATGCATTGTGTTCGTTCCTCTGAATGTCGGATACCTTGTGTCGAAATGTTGTAACTTAGGAAGTATATCTCAGTTGCTCCAAAAATGCATTTATTGGGTTTGATGTTTTAACCGTAGTCGTTGCGTCTCTGTTGTTCCGTTCAATGTGTTCCGTCTCTGTCTCGCTAGATACTATACACGCATTTGTAAATTGTGTCACATATACACGATTTTTTCAAATCATTGATTGTGATTTAAAATTTCAATCACAATCAATGATTTGAAAAAACGAATGCAATCATTTTTTCAAATCATTGATTGTGATTTGAAATTTCAAGTCCCAATCAATGATTTGGAAAAATGAATGTAATCAATTTTTTTAATTCATTGATTGTGATTTGAAATTTTAAGTCCCAATCAAAGATTTGAAAAAATGATTGCATTCATTGCATTCATTCATTTTGATTGCATTAATTTTTTTAAATCATTGATTGGGATTTAAATGATTTTAAATGTTTGCATTCTTTTACAGCTCTGCCAGCTAGCAATAGGAACGGAAAAACTGGGATGGTTTTTGATCACCCATCTCAGAATCCGACAGGATTTTGTCGAGACGTTTGTTTTCGCTCAACAAAAGTCTGTCAATTAGAGTTTTCTTGAGTCCATTGTATAGATTTGTGGACGGTGGATTTTGGATAAAATCCAATACTGTGACGATAACTTCCTGTGGTAGAGCTGTTACCAAGTATTTGTATTTGGTTCTATCCACTGTAATACTTTTGGCTTGAAATTGTCGGGGTGTTCTGAAAACCGACACAGAATTGACACAGAATCGGAATTGAAACCGATATCGGTTTCAATTGGTGTTCTAAAACCGAGAGAATTTTGCTTGATTCGAAGATAAGCGAAACCGATATTCGAAAACAGCTGATTCGCTTAGCTGTCAACAACATAATTGCAATTCTTTATTTTGATGTTGAGTTTACATTTGAGGGAAATTTAAGATTTTTTAAAAACGTAAGTTAAACTGGAAATATGAGTTCGGCAGATTCGTTGACCAATACAGGCTAATAAGGAAGCCTTTTTTATGGTGCTTGAAACCATAAAAATAACTTACAGAAGATGTCTATTCCTCCTGCGCTACAACTAGCGTCAGCCTTAAGATTTTTGGCAGAAGGGCCGTCTCAGCGATCAGTTAGAAATGACGTGAACGTGTGCTTAGCGCTGACCACAGTGTCGAAAGTACTAACAGAAGTACTTAACGCTCTTAGCCGCTCCATTTGTAGAAACTGGGTGAAGCTGCCGATGGATGAAAATGAAAAAGTAAGAGCCAGGGACTATTTTTATACCAAGTAGCGCATTCCAGGCATTATTGGTTGCATCAACGGAACGCACATAAAAATTGTGAAGCCGACCGTTGACGAACACTTGTTTTTTAACCGTAAAGGCTATTTTAGCATGAATGCGATGATTGTCAAAAATATTGAATGTTTTATTTTTGCTTTCTAACATTTTATTTCTTAGATTTGCGACAACAATATGCTGATTCGAGCGGTAGACGCACGATATCCTGGCTTAAGTCACGACTCTTTTGTCTGGAACATAAGTAACGCTCGCCACTTCTATCTCAGGGAATATGAGGGTGGCGATCGTACAAACAGGCTGCTTGGAGACTGCGGTTATGGCATTGAACCATTTCTCCTAACGCCATACAGAAACCCACAATATAATTCTCGGGAATACAAATTTAATATAGCGCATTCCTCCGCAAGAAATATTGTTGAAAGGTCAATTGGAGTGTTAAAATGTCGCTTTCGCTGTTTGCTGTGCACGTTGCACTACAGGCCCGAAAAAACCGGAAAAATAATTAATGCTTGCTGCGCCCTCCATAATATATGTAGAAATTACAACATTGAAAATGTTGATGTTTTCCATTCACCTGACACCGAAAGTGATGCTGTAGAAGATATGACAAATATATTTTACAATGCTGAAATAAAATGTTTACAATTATATAATTTCATATAAAAAATATGTTTTTTTGCTGTTGTTGCTGCTGATGTTGTTGTTGTTGTCGCTGCTAATGTTATTCTTCGCTGCTGCTAATACTGTTGTTATTTTTGTTCTTGCTGCTGCCAATGCTGTTGTTGTTATCGCTGCTAATGTTGTTGTTATTGTCACTACTGCTGCTGAGGCTGTAGTTAACAGAGGTGGCCCGTTGTGAATATTATTTATTGTTGCTATTGGTGTTGCTTTGTAGTTAAACAGTGACCGGGTTTACTGCTGTTGCTACTTATGTTATATGGCGTTATCAGTGAGGGAAGGCGAACGTAGTGATGGAAGTTGTAGAGGATGACAAATTTTCGGGTGTTGGCCGTTTCACCTGTGTTAGACTAGGCAGTTCCTGTGTTGAAGCAGCTCTCGCAGTGAAAGTTGTGATTGCAGTTTTAATGTGTGCCGCTGTATTAGTGGTTTATTCGTAGTTTGGAGAACGCGCAGCTGTATTAATTGTTTATTTGTAGCTCGGTGGCAGGCAGGATCGCTAATATTTGGGTTGCGAACAAATATATTTTTGAAGAATTTTATTTTTTGATGTTTTTTATTTCAATATATTTTTTCAACTGAATATAAAAATTTTATTTTTCTTGATACATTAAAAAGAACTTCTTAAATTTAAAAACAATATATAAAATACAGTATTTATTTGATACAGTATAGTTAAATAGTAAATCTATTGTGGGACACCACATCCCTATCAAGAAGCGTGGTGATTCCAATTCTATTGATAGTCTCAGGCCTATAAGTGTGTTATATCTTCTTTATCTAAGGTGCTTGAAAATATTGTTATGTTTCAAATTATGAATCATATTAATAGCAAAATCCATTGTTGTCAATATGGTTTCCGCAATGGCTTTAATACTACCTCTCTTCTGATTGGTCTTACTGACTGCATCAGGAAATGTTACAATGACTCCAAGGTTTGCATTCTTTTGTCTTAAGATTTGAGCAAAGCATTTGACAATATAAGCCAACGCACTCTGGTTGAAAAACTACATAATGCGTTTAATTTTTTCCTCTCTTCTTGCAAGCTCATTGCATCTTACTTGTTCAGACGCAAACAATTTGTTTCATGCAATGGTCATTCCTCTGAGATGCTTGACAATACCTGCGGTGTCCCACATGGTTTGACTTTTTAACCTATTTTTTCATGTTATATCTGAATGACTTCAAAAATTTCCTAGATGGATGTACTCCCTTTATTTATGCTGATGATATGATGACCCCCAATTTTTGGATTCCCTTGAAGCTGTTGTTAACTACAATCTTTCCAGTATCTCCGCTTGGATGGCTAATAACGCGATGCGTATCAATGTGGAAAAAACGAAAGCCATACTTTTTAAGCCTTCGCGGCAGATGTCTGTTGATCTCTCCTTAAATTTAAACAACGTGCCTATTCATTTTGTCAGTTAAATTAAATGCTTAGGTCTGATCAATAATAATTGCCTGTCGTTCGAGTCTCTTATAAATAGTTTAATCTCGTCTGTGAATCTTACTTTAAGAAGGTTGTACAGTCTGAATCTACATCTTCCGTTACAAGTCAAGCTGAGGTTAGCTCATGCTCCTCTTATGTCCAGGATTACTTACGGCATAAGAGTATTTACGGGCACTGTGTCATATATTGTGCGCAAAGTCCAACTGCTGCTAAATAGGGTTTAAGATTTGTATAGAATGTTCGACATAGTGATCATATCTCTAACCACGCTATCCAATTCTTAAAATTTGCGTTTCTCTTATCTATGTCTTTTACTTTTATCTATGTTTCACAAAATTATCAAAAGCCGTACTCTTGAGTACATTGTTCAGTTTCTCTATTTTCTCCTGCTCTGTAAGAAACACCTCATCACTATTTAAAATATCGTTCCTAATTAGAACGGCAAGACTCTAGAATGCCTTGCTTCAAATAACGTTTTCAGAATTTAAGCTTTTAAGTAATTAATCGTTCATTTTATATGTTCATCTTTATTTTTGTCTCTGTTAGAAAGCTTAGAACCCTGCACTCATCCATGAAGCTGATTTTGGTTTTTTTTTCTTTGTTTTTAATTTGGATTTTTTTTTATTGTATTTAGATTTCAATTATATTTACTTTTGAAATTATATTGAAATTTTTTTTTTCTATTCCTTAATTGTATTATGTTTAAATTTAATTATTCTTTGCTCGCACATTTTATCATTACTTTGTTATTTTTGGTTAAGTTGCCCTAAAGGCTTTAAAAACTCAATAAAAAAAAGTATATTCCAAAATTTCAACAAAAAATGTATTCCAAAATTTCAAAAGAATTTCAATAAAAAACAAATGTATTCCAAAAATGTATACCGTGCGATGAATTCCATGATGAAAGTGCTAATTTTGAAGCTCCATTTTTTTTTTAATTTTAAAACACTGTCATTAAGCTCTTAGTCATAAAAAAAAATTTAAAAATGGATCACGGTTTTTTTAATTATGAAAAGAAATAAAAAGATTTGTAATCGCCCTCGGTAGTAAGTTAAAAAAACATTAAAAAACACATTAAAACCGGTCGGTCGCATTTCTTGTGTGCTCTGTAAATTTTGTTTTTTAAAGGTGTAAAACGCGAAAACACGACGATTCAATTAAACGAACTCAGCTTTGTTATAGTGTTTTGATTTTTGTGCAGAATAATTGCAAAATTGAATTTAATATTAATTCTTTTGTTTCTTATGTAAATAATAAATGTCACAAACTAATAAATGATTGAACTGCAAATATATAAAAATACATAAGAAAACGGATAAACGGAACAAACAGTAATCCCGACGGTTATGACGATTGTTACTTATTGAGTCTCCCGCGCTCTAGTTTCTTACTGACTTTGCTATTGAGCCTTTTTTGTTCACCGCGGTTGTCATCGTCTCGCTCACCAGATCTCAGCTGATGGGTCAGCACTATTGAGTTTTTTTTCTCTCGATTACCGTGGTACCTGTACTTCTGCTATTGTTGTCTGCTTTGCTGCTTATTCGTCCCTTCGCTGTTTCTGATCTGAAAAACAACAATGTCACCATCCCCTCGACTGACGCGCCAACAATTGCAGCAGCACTCGAATCGAATGAACCATAGAGGTGATGGTACGCCAAAGCTAGAGAGTGGAGAATCGTTAGCACGGTCACTGAGTGCACAGCTGCAAGAGATGGAAGAGCGATTGAGTGCGAATTTAAAAACTGAAATTCGACAGCTGGAAGATCGTCTTCTCCTACACAGTAATAATTCACTCAAGCAACTCTCTGACAAAATTTCGAGCATTGAGACCAAACTTGTCATCAAAATTGAAGCAGGTAAGCGTTTTAAAAACAGATTTCAGTGAGCTTGAAAGTAAAATTCTCCTGTAAACAGTCAACTAAGCAATAGCTCATCTAAAATAATTGCCGATTTTTCTTCAGATGCTGTGTTGCTTGGACTTCCATTATCAAGTGAGGAAAATCTAAAAACTAGCTTCAACCGAATTTGCCACTCTATTGAATTTCTTACTTACTTACTTAGGTGGCCGTAACAACCCGTGTCCGGATTTCGACCGACCTCATCAGCTCTCGCCAGGTGCCTCTGCTTTGCGCGCACCTTCTCCAATCTGATACACCAAGTGCGGTTAGGGCTTCCTTAGCCTGGTCCATCCATCGGAGGCATGGTCTCCCTCGTCGTCGTTGAACAGCGACCCTCGCCTCGAGCACCTTTTTCGTTCATACGATGGACATGACCCAGCCAGCGTAGTCGCTGCACAGTTATACGCCGAACTACGTCAATGTCTTCGTAGAGCTCATACAGCTCGTGGTTCATTCGGATGCGATAGTCATCGCCGACTCGAACAGGACCGAAGATTTTGCGAAGAACTTTTCTCTCGAACACCCCCAGAGCGGCTGCGTCAGTTTGCGAAACTACCCATAAACTACCCTCAGCGCCATAAAGCAGCACAGGTAGAACGAGCGTCTTGTAGAGTGTTAGTTTTGTCGATCGATAGAGGGCTCTGGAACTTAGTTGCTTACTGAGCCCGTAGTAGCACCTATTAGAAATTATTGTTCTTCGCTTTATCTCCAGGCTGATTTCGTTGTTAGTATTAATGGCGGTGCCAAGGTATACAAACTCCTTGACTACTTCAAAGTTATAGCTGCCGGATGAAACGTGGGAGTCTAAACGCCGCGCTCCCTTGTTTGTAGACAGCATATACTTTGTTTTACCCTCATTTATCGTCAAACCCACTTTGGCTGATTCCTTTTCGATAGCGGCGAAAGCAGCGGTAACATCTCTCTTGGTTCTGCCAACAATATCAATATCATCAGCGTACGCAAGGAGCTGGACACCTTCATAGAAAATGGTGTCATTACGATGCACACCGGCCTTTCGTACGATCCCCTCCATAATGATGTTGAAGAGATCGCAAGACAGTGGATCGCCTTGCCTGAAACCTCTTTCGGTATTGAAGGTTTCGGAGAAACCTACCTTGACCATTTCCTACCTTGACGGAGCTGCGTGTGTTGCTCAACGTCATTCTGCAAAGTCTTATCAACTTTGCTTTGCTTTCTATTGAATTTCAACCTCCGCAAATAAAAGACATCTTTCGTGTCAATTAAAATCCTAATAAGACAACTTCTCTTATTATAATAAAGTATTTTTCTCCATTTGACCGGAACCGTGTACTCAAAGCATTTGGGTCATATTGAAGGCGTACGAAGTCTGCTGTTAATTTGCGAAATGAAGGGTTTGATTGTGACAACAATGTTTTCATCCATGAAAGCCTGAATGTTGATAGCTGGAAAATCTTGCTTATAAGATTGCTTATAAGAGGCAAAAGACCATTTATAATGCATTTACATTTCGTGGCTCTGTATTCATTCGGATGGAAAAAAATCCGAATGGTATTCGCATCAGCAATATGGAGGAACTGCACAATGCAATTAATGGCGATAGCTCTGATGATACTACGCTTGTCAATTAAACTTCTCTACTCTAAATTTATTATTTTTGAAATCATATATTTTTTCTGAGATCTTTTTCTGGCTTTAGCTTTCTTCTTCTTATTTTGTTTCTTTTTTTATTTGCCTAAAAGTAGCTTTTCTGCAAATTTTTTTCATGTCTGGCTCTAGTCAATCGTCTGTTGGCGGTGATAGCGAAAATCTTCAAGTCTTCAATTCAAGTATTGTGTAAGCAGTATGGTGGACTTAATGTAGTGCACTTTAATGCACGTAGTTTAAATACTGCTAAATTGGACTACATTAGATATATTTTCGAAGACTCGGCAGTTGATATTATAGGTATATCTGAAACGTGACTGTTTCAGGCTGAAATAAAATTGTTGCTGAGTTTAAGTACCTAAAAAGTACTTTTGTTGAAGAAACGTAGTACTTTTTACAATAACATAATCGAAAAATCGTTTATTAACTCTAAAGCCTTTTCTTCTAATTTAAGTTCTCTACCATCCATTTTACCTTTGCAACTTCATGCAAAAACTTGAATCTGTGTGATACTGATGAGTAGAAATGTACACCGACATTCGATTTATCGAATCAATCGATCGATATTCAATTTCTGCGTAACCGTTTAAATAACATAAATGCGTTAATAACAATATAACAATTTTAAGAACAAAGGAACATTTTGAGTTGAGTTTCGTTAAATCCACATAAACTCCACGAAAATTGTACGATTTAACTGGGTTCTATCTGTCAAAGTGAATTGCATTAATTTATAATAAGAAAAAATGGCGAGTGGATACTCAAATGTCAAAAAGAAATTGACCGCATTCAGCGGAGTCAACAGTTGTCAACAGTTGTCAACATTTGTGTAAAAATTCGCTAAATGTACAATTATGGGAACGCTCACTAAAACTGATCAGGTAGCGGACGCAATTTAACCGAGCGAAAATTTCTGTAATACATGAACACAACTGTAGATTGCTTTAACCCTTAACTGGTATACCTCAAAAAATGTTGTTACAAGTTTATGTTTTTTTTTCAAAGAACACCTTAAATAACAACACGACTGATCAATGCGAAAGCATGCACACACCTGGAACCCTATTCTCTAACTGGGGAAAAAGCAGTGTACACTAAATATTTTGTACACATACAGTTTCCGATTCACTAGCTTTGACCCAGTGGCGAAAATAATCTTCGAAGACGTTGTTATTGAAGACGTCGTTGACGACAACGGAGAAACAATGGTGATGTTTTACTGGACATGTCACTATTAATTCAATAATAACACAAAACGTTGACAATTTGTAGGAGAGAACACGAACGAAAAATACGTACAAAAAGACCAACAACGCTTGAAACGAAAGCGTACACTTAGCAAGACATGTATCAGAGCCGTCTTCAAACATGTAACATAAAATTGTCTTGCAACCCATTTCGAAAGCTATAGCGAATGAGGGAGAGCACGAACGAGAAAAAGCGTACAATAAGAGCAGCAATTTTGAAAGAATGGTGACACTTAGCAAAACGTATATTAAGCCATCTTCGAAGAGGTGCCACACACTTGTCTTGCAAGTCGTTTGGATAATTTGTTGGAAATGGTCTTCGAGCACAGTTATAGGATTAGAGCGATCTGTCCTCGAAGACTGACTGCTGTCTTGAAAGTCGTCTTCGAAGAAGGATGCATCCGTTCACCACTGGGGAGTTTTTAACTTCTAAAAAGTGTACACAGTCAACAAATTTTATTCACTGAGATTTTTTGTGTGAATATTTAATTTTTGTGTAAAATTGTTATGATATACCCGGCATAGTTTGGGATTGCATTTTTTAGAATTTTATCATCATTCAAGGAATAAATTATTTTTTTCATAGAAGCAAACATTATTTTTCTATAGTGTTGTTTATTTATTTTTAAGATTTAATTATTTTCTCAAAAATTAAAATTTGTTCATCACTATTTTGAAATTGGCAGCCACAAATTTTTATTCAGTAATTTTATTTCAGCATGTACGTGTACCTTTCTGTTTACAGAATCACTTGAAATTAAAAAGTGTACACTTTGAGTAAATATGAATTTTTGAATTTTGTGTACTCAAATTTTATACACAGTTATGGAATAGAGTACCTGAAAGCTTGAAATGTAATGAGCGTTGGAGAATGAATGGTGAAATAATAATCAGAGAAATATAATCTTTTCTTTTTTTATCATGGTCCCACAGCCCAAGTGCACCAGTTAAGGGTTGAACTTCGACTCTAAACTTTGGCAACTTTTCTGACACTTAGGGCCAGTTTTTCAGTACGAGTTTAAACTTTAGTTAAGTTAAACCGAGTTTAACTCATCAAAATTGGACGTTTAAACTGCCCCTAGAGTAACAACACATTCAGATAAAAACATCGCTCAAAAAGGTATCGCTATCATAATAGTTCACAACAGTTGACTCCGCTGAATGCGACCATTGACGAGTTTAACTCGACTCGATGTTGTGCATGGAAAGACCTTCGAGTTAGCAGCGCCATTTTGTCAACTCGAAGAAAACCTTAACCTTGGGTTAACTCGCTATAGAAACGCATTAATTGAAGCAATTTCAGATAAACGATCATGTTAAATTTATACCAAATGTTTTTATAGTATGAAATAAAGTGAAGGAGAAAAAGGAGTGTATTTTAAAGCTCAAATTGGAGTGTCGTGTGAACTACCAACAATCAAAATTTAACAGAGCGTAAGAAAAGTTAATTGATTGCCAATCAAACAAACGTGTGAGTTGGCCATAAGCTATCTTAAACTTGCGCTTTAAAATTAAGTTAATAACTTAACGAACACGGAAGCTGATTATCATTCAAACTTCACATCCTGGTTCAAAAAAACGTTCAAACTTTATATGTACAAACGATATGCAAACGTAAGTACGTTAGCAACAATGCGAGTACATAGGCAAAAATAAAGTAAAGCATTTATTTTGTTTTAAATATAACTTAATATCTGCTAACCAAACTAAGCATATACAATTTTTATTTTATTTCCATGTTAAGGTTAGGGCAAAATGAAATAATTTGGAATATCTGCGTTTTTATTTAATATTTAAAAATAATTTGGATTGCTAAGCGGGGAGTTTGAACCTCTGATCTACGACGTTGTATTATACAAACACTCGAGTACACTCAGGTCTGATATAGTACTCGTACTTGAAAAAAATGCTTGTTCACATTTTCGTTAAAAATTATACATTGCGGTTTCTGTTATGCAGAATGTAAAAAAAAGAAAATTTTGTACATGTTTGGTGGCTCGTTTATATTAAAACAAATACTTTTATTATTATAAAACACTGATTTATTAGGTAATGTATTCTTAAACAGAAGTTATTACTTAAGCATCAGATGGACGACTGGCTGTTATTTCACTCACTTTGTGATTAGTACGAGAGGCTAGTTAGCCCATGCTCATAACGGAATAATAAGTTATGTTAACTAATAAAGTAAATAAAACATCTTTACTTCTCAGCCAGCCTTAACTACACGTCTTCCCCTTTTAAGCACTCCTGAGCTTAATTTAATTTTTTTTTTTTTTTTTTTATAATTTCAAATTTCAAACTTATAATATAGCTTATATAGTTTTCGTATGTATAAATAATTCATTTGCAAATTATAAACAGACATGTTTAATTCTTATATAATTTTATATAAATTTAAGTTTTGCTTCGAGTGTTGTACGGATGATTTTGTGGTGGCGAAGATGTGATATATTTTTGTATTCCATTAGAAACTCTTTTTCGTATATGTCGAGAATTTCTTCGATATGTTCCCCCTCCCTCAATTTCTACTAAATAAGATCTTGGTTCTTTTAGTTTATACTTTACTTTTCCGGGAACCCACTTTTTGTTCAATGATTGTATCCAAACTAAATCACCTTGAACAAATGGTTGTTTAAAGCATACTTTTGTATTATAATATTTTTCAGATTTTGTTTTCATATTTTTCATACTAACCAGAGGGTTAGTTGGAATTTTAGGAGTTAAAATTTGATCATGTAAAGGAATCTTTGTTCTAGTTATTCTGTTAAATAATAACTGGGCTGGTGAATATCCCACATTCGGAAGTGGAGTATTCCTATATTCTAATAGTAATAAAAATAAATCGGTTTGAGATGCGTGGCTTTTTCTAAGTAGATCTTTGCTTATGCCAACAAACTTTTCCGCTAATCCATTAGATTTAGGATGATACGGGCTGCTAAAAATAAATTTGCTACCTATTTCTTTTGCAAACGTCAAACACTTGGCACAGTTGAAAAGGTTATTGTCAGCAATAAGAATTTGAGGTATTCCGTGTGAAGCAAAAACATTTTTAAGATTTTCAATTATCTCATTAGCGGATTTAGTTTTTATTGGAAGTAATTCAAGCCATTTTGAAAAGTAGTCTACAACAACTAAATAATATGATTTAGAATGCTCCAATATATCTAAGCCAATTTTTAAAAATGGTGTGTTTGGAATTTCATGCGAAATAATTGGCTCCTTTTTTTGAGAAATTTTAAACTGCTGACAAACAACACAACTATTTACAAAATTTTCTATTTGGGTATTCATAGTTTTCCAAAATAGAAGAGGCTTAGCTCTTAGTTTTGTTTTATTTATACCAAGATGACCTTCGTGTAAAATATTTAAGTATTCGCGTTGTAAAGATTTGGGTACTATGATTTTATTTGCATAAAAAAGTATATTATCTTCAATAAATAAGTCATGCTGTAAGCGATAGTAAAATTTTAAGTTATCTTCAACTTTGGTTATATTATTTGGCCAACCATGCATGATATATGTTTTTAACTTTTTTAACTCGGAATCATTATGAGTTTCAAGTTGCAATTGAGATTTTCTGTCTTCACTTATATTAAGAGTATGAATGACCTCATCAAAGTCGTCTTAATTTTCATCCATTGTATTTTTCAAATAGGATCGAGAAAGCAAGTCTGCAATATGCAGATATTTGCCTGGAATATATATGATGTTAAGTTTGTACTTCATTAATTTTAACTTCATTCTTTGAAGCCGCGTACAGTAAACTTTGTTTAACTCCTTGTTACAAATAGTAACCAAAGGTTTATGATCTGTTTGAACTGTCACAGTTCTGCCATAAATGTAGTTGTGAAATTTTGTGCAAGTAAATGTAATCGCAAGGAGCTCTTTCTCAATTTGAGCGTATCCTATTTCGGTGCTCGTTAGTGCTCGAGAAGTGGACCATCTGCTTGCAAAAGGCAAGCACCGAGCCCACTTTTCGATGCATCACATTGCAAAATTATATCTTTGTCCTCTTGAAACAGTTTTAGGACTGGTGATTTAGTTATGATTTCTTTTATTTGATTAAATGTATTGTTATGCGATTCTAACCAAATGAAGTCATTGTCTTTCTTAAGTAACCTCCGTAAATTTTCTGAGAGTGCAGATAAGTTTGGAATATAGCTTCGAAGATAATTTATTAACCCTAGTATCCTTTGTAAATCTTTTGTGTTGGACGGTGGACTCATTTCCAAAATTGACTGTACTCTATCAGGATCTGGGCTCATTCCAGTCTCTGTGAATATGTGCCCTAGATATTTAACTGAAGTAAGATAATGCTGAAATTTGTCAGCATTAAACTTAACTCCAATCTGACGAGCTCTTTCAAAGACTTTTTCTAAATTCGAGTCGTGTTCTAAAGAATTTTTTCCGAATACAATCAAATCATCAAAGTATACACATGTTCCGGTAAGTTGGCCAAAATATTGATAAGCATAACGTTGGAAAATCTCAGGTGCAACACTTAACCCGAACGGTAACCTACAAAACTTGTAGCAACCATAAGGACTACTGAAAGTACAAATATCACTAGAAGACTCACTTAACTCAATCTGCCAGAAACCACTTTTTAAATCCAGCACAGAGAAATATTTCATTCCACAAAGTTTGTCTTTAATGTCTTCCAGCCTTGGTATTAGGAAATGCTCTGGCTTCAACGCTTGATTAAGATCTTTTGGATCGAGACACAACCTTATCTGATTGTTACGTTTTTCGACTATTATCAAATTGCTTACCCAACTTTTTGGAGTCTCTACCTTTTTTATAATTCCTTCATTTTCTAATTTTGTTAAAATCTTTTTAACAGGCTCTTGTAATGCCAGTGGAATTCTTCTAGGGGGTTTAATTGTTGGCACAATTCAAGAATCTAGCTGAAGCGAACATTTTGTAGGAAATCTACCTATACCCGTGAAAATATCTACGTTTTTTTAAATAATTGCCTTCTTATTAGTTTGTACTAAGTTCACTCTTTTTATTAAACCCATATCGACGCAACTTTTAACACCTACCAAAGGTGTTGTATTTTCTTTTACAATATAAAAGTCAACACTAAATTTTTCGTTTTTAATCTCACAGTTAAGTCTAATGGTTCCAAGTGGAAAAATTTTCTTCCCACCATAAACTTCTATAACACTTTTATTTTTAACCAAATCTTTGTTATTTAATTCAATAAAATATTTATAAGGAATGACGTTAACTTCACCGGTGTCTAGTTTAAATGGGATTTTCAAATTTTCGACTTGGATATTTTCAGTCCAACAAGACTGCTCATTATTGGTTAAAGTATATACGAAAAAGTTTTCTTCGGTGGAACTGTTATCGCTTTCACCATTGTTAGGCAAAGCTTCATCAACTGACAAATTAGCAATTTTTTTGATTTTGCATGCGACTGCAAAGTGATCAGGTTTTTTACATTTTACACAAAATTTACCTAGAGCTGGGCAAAGTCCCGGTTTATGGCATGAGTAACACCGTTCACAACACTCTCTGCTAAAATTAAATGAACTCTGTTTTTGATTAGTGAAGTTAGAAAATTTTAACTTATTTTGACTACGCCTAGAGTTGTAATTATCTTCATCTAAATGAGTTGCTCTGTTTACATTATTATTTTTGTTAAAATTTTTAAAAGAAGGATTGTTAAAATACGATTTCATATAATTAAACTTATTTGTAAGTGCATCAACTGAGAGGCTCTCTTTTTGCCAAGTCGCTTTATGTTCCTGACGCTGTACTTCTTCTAGTCGTGTTTTATCTAACTCGAACAAACGGAATTTTTTTATTGCTTCGTCTAGGCTTATGTTGCCCACACCCAGCAACTTCTCTTGGCAACATTTGGATTTAATGCCGAATATTATACGATTACGAATAGCTTTTTCGATTTCAATTTCCGAAAACTCACATGTAGATGCTAGGTGTTTGATTTCAGTAAGGATATGATCAAAACTTTCATCTTCCCTTTGCGTTCTACTATAAAATTTGTAGCGTTCATAAACTTCATCTTTTTAGGATTACAATACTCGTTGAGAATGTCTTCTAGTGTAGCCTTAAAATTTTTGCTGATGGGTTAAGTATTATATACTTCAACCGCTTCCTCGCCGATTATATTTAGTAAGATTGCAACTTTAACCTTTTCATCCTTGTTAATACTTTCAGACGCTAACATGAATATTCCAAATCTTTGTCTGAACTTTTTAAAATTTTCTGAAAGATTTCCATCCATAACTAACTGAGCAGGTGGCTTAAACTTCATTTTACTTCGTTTCACACAGCTTTCGTAGTTGAAATTTGTTTCGGATAATAAAATAACTGTATCGTTTATATCAACTACCACTTCTGTTGCTTCTAAATCACTTAGCTCAGATTCAGAGCTGAGTTCCACAATTTTATTTAGTTTTTTATCAATTTTGTTGTCTTTTTTTTTAACTGGGCGCGTGTTCTAACCATTACTTTATCTTCTCTATTTCGGCTGCTCCATGTTTGGTGGCTCGCTTATATTAAAACAAATACTTTTATTATTATAAAACAATGATTTATTAGGTAATGTATTCTTAAACAGAAGTTAATACTTAAGCATCAGATGGACGACTGGCTGTTATTTCACTCACTTTGTGATTAGTACGAGAGGCTAGTTAGCCCATGCTCATAACGGAATAATAAGTTATGTTAACTAATAAAGTAAATAAAACATCTTTACTTCTCAGCCAGCCTTAACTACACAGTACATATTAGTAAATAGCAGGACCCAGTGGTCCGCGGCATCGCCATAGACGGTTTCTTCTTTTGTCAATAAATACGAAACCAATGCTGGTGAAAGTAGTACAATAATAGTACATGTATCTTATATCTTCCGTACTATCCAAATTTTAATTGTACTACTATTAATGAACAGTCTTACTACCCAAATTTAAAATGTTCTACTATTTGCTCAATTTGAAAAACATACCCTTACTCTTGCAAACAGAACAACATTCTTAAGCATTCTCAGAATCGCTCTTTTTACTTGTCGTCGTTTGACTTTGCGGTTTTTGAGTTTGAATGTCCACAGTAAAAAAATTAAACATTTCAACAAAAGTGTTTTTTTCTGTGCCAGATGAAGGATTCGAACCTGGGTTTTCTGGCGTATGAGCCACACACTCTACCCACTACGCCACGGCCGCCACTGGCACCACCTAGCGGAGCAATTTTGTGCAAACATAGCTTGATTACCCTTACCATATATATTTCAAATATGAGCGAAATCGGACTGTAAATACGATTTTTCGTAATAGCTTGACTCCAGCGCCATCTAGCCTGTATATTATTGCGTATAAAATGCAAAATACAACAAGAAAAAATTAGCCAAATCAGTTTAGCCGTTCTCAATTGATACATGTGGCATTTAATTTTTATATATATTGATAGATAGATATAGATAGAAAAATGGGCGGTAAAAGTAGGCGTGGCAACATTTACACACATATTGACCGCCATTTAGACCCATAGCACCTACATACCAAGTTTCACTATGAAAACATGTACAATTAAGGAATTATAATGATTTCATACATAGTCCGGCGTATGCATAGTCCGACCACGCCCATTTTTAGTACAGTTACCGACAATAAGCATCCCAGATAACAATTTCACCTAAATATTTGAAGTTATTAATACTCAACTTGAAAAGGTCTTGTATAAAAGTAATTATTCATGCTTTTCTTGAAAGAGACTTGTGAAAGCCTTGAAAATTTAAAGTTCTTGGATAACTTTTTATATAAAGCTTTATTCAATGACACATTTTAGGAAGTAATAAAGACTTTTACTCAAGCTTAGATTTTTTTTTTTGATAAACCAATTTTCAGTTTGTGCCAAGTTTCAGTTTGTGAAAACAATAATATTAGAAATTCCTGATTTAAATAAAAAACATTCACTATCATAAAAAGGAAACTATTTCAATGACAAAAAAAAAATATTTCGTTTGAGCGCGGGTTTAAACCTTGGATCTATCTGCTGATAAACTGTCACCTTAAACCGCTGGGTTACCGAGGCAATTTATTGGATTGAAATTAAGTGCGTATATAAAATGATTGCGATCAAGAGCTTTATAAAATTGTTCTTAAGGGAGTTAGAAAAAAATACTAATTAAGTTTCAACGTCGCGCTAGTAAAGTCCTGAATAGACGAGTGGTCAGAGCGTGCGGCTGGCAATACAAAGGATCCGAATTCAATCCGTGCTGGTTGGGACATGGTAAATATACAAAGATTTTTTTTCTGTGCTAAATAAAATGAACTAAAAACAATTATTTTTTTTTTCAGTTTCCGAGTTCCTGAATAAGCCTTGAATAAAAACCTTAGATCAAACTTTATATAAGTTCTTGTACAAAGGAAATAATTGCATACGCATTTTTTCCTTGTATAGACGTTTTATAAAACTTGTTTCAAAGATTGTTCAAGGAAGTTTAAATTCTCCGTCCTATATAAATTCCTTATACAAAACTTTACTTAAGGCTCATTTAGGTGGAATAGTTATCTGGGATACGAACTAACTAACTAACGAATACCCAAATTTTAGTCTAATACGACCGAAACCGTCTGAAATATATAATTTTTATTGACTTGTGGGCGGTTTATGTAGGCGTGACAAATTTAACATAGCCTATTACGATTTAACTGAAATAACAAATTGGTTGGTACCTATATCGCCTAAATCGGTTCAGTGGTTCTCACGTGATTGTGGAACACCCGTGCAGTGCCACAATGCTTTTACATAATAGTATAGATATTCGAAAGTAAAGTTGAGATTTAACTTATTCAAGTCGGTCGCTTGTACTTTGCGTATGGGTACTTAAAATATGAAAATCATCGCCGTAAATTATATATCACTCATTCCGTAAAAAAAGAAAGCTGCACACTCGAAAAATTACTCTTCTCATTTTTTTTTTATTATTTTTTTTTTTTTTGGGTTAGAACCACGTAAGTTTCAGTTTTATTATTAACCGATCAGTAAACTAAAAATTTTTTATCGGGTTCTTACCTAAAAAGTAGCCCTTGTTTTTGTCCAAAATACGCAACGAAAATATATTTCAACCTACAAAATCAACACCACTTCGACGTATCGAGTGACGGCAATATTTTGTCATCGCCTACTTAGGGTTCTGAATACTTAAAAAAAATTGTTTTGTTATCAAACATTGTGAAAAATATTATTTTTTTTTTCGTACATGTCCAAATACGCAACCACTGAGGACACCGTACGCAATCGAAATTTTAATATTTATAATTTTTGTATAAAATTTTAAATTAATTAAAAAAAAATATTGAATTCTATACTATTAAACTTTTCATACATATAAAATGTTTCTTGAAATTTTAACACATTTCGCTGATTTATTGAGTTTTTGAAATTAACTAAAACTGTGATATTTTTGGTGTCTTCTAATAAGTTTTTGGTGTAATAAGCTTTAGTTATTTTTTGTGTTTTATTTTATTGAACATTAGCTAACCAGAATTTTTTAACTTTTATTTTTTTGAAAAAAAATAATAGTTATTTTTTTGTGGGATATTTTTTTCCACAAATCGCTGTATCTAGGAATCTATTCACTATGAGCCAGTTTTTCAGTTCGAGTTTAAACTTTAGTCAAATTAAACCGAGCTAAACTCACCAAAATTGGACGTTTAAACTCCGTTTAACTAGACATTTTAAGATTCGCATAAGTTAAGTTGACTTAAACTATTATGTGAAGTGTTTCTTTTTTTCCTAAATTTTTTTTAGGATTTCTTAAGGGGGGAAATTTTTCGCCCCCTTTAGATGCGAAAGCATTGCGTTAATTCGGAAGACGGGTGATAGTTAGTTGGAGGGTGGAAAGATGGAGTAGTGACGGTGAAGATTTGCTTTAAACTTGCACAGATCAAAACTGCCGGGGAACACGCTCACAGGGAGATTATTCCACAATCGTACCGTGCGACTAAAAAACGAATTATCTCGGTAATGCGAGGTTCTACGGGGCACCGATGCAATGGTAAATGGATGGGCTTGAAAAGCTGCCCGAGTAGACCTAGGAAATACACGAACTGGTGGCGTCAGGCCATGTACCTCCCTTGAACACTTCCCATGGTAGAATCTATACAAAAGGCTTAGGCAACCAACATTGCGCCGATGCCCAAGAGAACTGAGAGGAGATAAAATGGTTTCATATCCTATCATATATATCGCACGGCGTTGAATTCGGTCCAGAAGCTCCAAATAAGATCTCGAAGCTCCTGCCCAAATGTGCGGATTGTACTCCATTTTAGGCCTTATATATGAGGTATAGATCACTCGAAGATCAGATGGGGTGAAGTATCGCTTGGTGAAGTATCTTTCGACACATGGAAAATATGATCATTCCAACGAAGGTCTGATTGTATCGATATGCCCAGAACGTCAAGAGCATCTGACTCCAAAAGATCTGCACCATTCATATTCAAGGGAGCTAAGGGACAGTTTATCCGCTTGTGGGTTAACAGGCAACACTGGGTTTTGTTTGCATTAAACTCTACTCTATTAGCAAGACAGAAGGTCGTTGATAAAAACCAAAATCAAAGTTGGCGACAGAACTGAACCCTGCGGTACTCCTGCGTTGATGGCGTGCTCACTGGGCGAAATTCCGTCGATTACGACACGGATAGTTCTGTCCTTAAGAAAGCACGAGATCCACCGAGCAAAGATACCACCGACACCGTATGCAATTAGCTTAGAGACGAGTGCTTTATGCCACACTCGGTCAAACGCCTTTGAAATATCCAGGGCAACAACCCTGCTCTCACCGAACAGGTGAACGCATTGGTTCCATTTTTCTGTAAGGAACGCCATAAGGTCAACAGTAGACCGGGCCCTACGAAAACCATATTGACGGTCACTTAGCAATTCGTTGTGCTCCAGATAGTTCATTAGGTGGAAGTTTATTACGCTCTCCATAACTTTGGAAAGCGTAGAGCATATCGCAATGGGTCGGTAGTTTGCAGGATTCGTGGCATCGCCCTTTTTAGGTATCGGCTGGACATTTGCGACCTTCCAACAAGATGGAAATACTCCTGTCCTGTATGAGATGTTAAAAAGGTTGCGCAAAGGCCAAGCCAGTGTAAGAAGCACACGTTTAAAGCACAATTGGTGGTATGCCATCATGACCAGAGGCTTTGTTTATGTTAAGATTTGCAAGGACTCTTTTGACTGCTCTCGTTCGAAAATATATCTCCTTCATTGAAGAAGAACTAGTCCCGACAAAGGGCAGTGGCTGACTGCTATCCGAAATTGTGGAATTGTGTGCAAACAATCCAGCCAACAGGTTCGCTTTATCAACCGAGTCAGTGAAGATTTGAAAACTCATCTTTTAAAAGAGTTGGAATCGACGAAGACGTTTGATTTTTAACTCTTTTAACAAATTATCAAATCGCCGGCAACAACGATTTCGCTGTCAGGAAACAACCCCAAAATGTGCGTAATCGAATCAGAGAGAGAGTCCAATTTATTAAAAGTGGGTTCCCTACCTAAATTCGGACTTCTATACACGAAACAAAAATGTAACAAGTACTAACGAACTCTGAACCTCACCCACATAGAGCTGAATTCCGGATTGGCGACGCTCAGACCCCGCTCGAACTGGTATGCCACATCTGTTCTTATAAAAAGACCGATGCCCCTATGCGAAGAAAACAATGGCAGTATGTGATACCCAGGAACATGAAAATCCTGTGGATCTCTGGGTCTCACTTAGTGCCACTATTTGAGGCCTATAAAGAGCACAATATGTATAGACCGAGAAGAAATTCGCTCTCAGTCCACGGACATTGCAAAAGTCTATGCGAAAATGTCTCGACATTCAGGCTCAATGCAAGTCTCAAGCAAATAAGGTAATTAGTTACTTCCGCAAAAAAGATTAAACACAGCGGACATAGGCAAAATGTACTAAAGCAAGTGCTATGCCTTTGCTCCAGCACAAATCAACCCACTGTGCAATCCCCCTCGCAGCCGTAACTAGTTGGAGAGGATGGTGGAGTTGACAGACACGAAAAAACCATTACTTACGAGCATAGAAAAGCCCCTCGAGTGGTTAGAAAAAAAATCGAAGCCCGAAATCGATGCGATGTTGATGTTGCTGCTGGCAGCTCTTTATTTATATTAGTACTATTATTGTTTGGTTGTTTGATGTTTTTTTTTTAGTTTATCGATGTTTCTGTTAGTTCTATTATTGTTTTGTTTTTTGATGGATTTCCTACCCCCCTTTCCTTCCCCCCCCCCCCCGTTGTGTTTGTTGTAATTAATGATATTGATTACTGCAGCTGCTTGTCTTTTTTTTTCTAAGCACAATACACTGGAAGAACACTCATTTAATGACGGACGTTTTATTAAGTAACGACCCGACGACACTGGATTTTTTTTAAACGAACATATATTATTTTTATATATTATGTTTTTGCACGATGCGGTTAAAAACACAAGTAAAAGTCTTTAATTAAAATTCCATTTATCTTTAGACACTTAAGGGGGGACATGACATTGGCAGTTTTTTGAAATCGATTTTTTTTTTTTTTTGAATCGAGTTTTTTTTAATAATTTTGTATTTTAGTAAATATTCTTAAGATTCTAAGAATTTCATGGAAAAATTCCTACGGATTCAAAAGTTACAGCCGGATTAGTGAGAGCGCATTTTTAATTTTTGGGCTACCTACGTACTTCAGCTGGTATATACTTGTTTTACTTGCTACCTGACTTTTGGTGGTTGTTATTTCGTACCTACTTGAATGGTGGGTTTTTTTTTGTGTTTTTGAATTTCTTTATATTTCTTTATATTCATAACTCATATAGTGGAATTTTTATTTTATATGCTGTTATTTGGCATCTTTTGCAGCGTGAAGTCGTGGTTTTTTTGTGAAAAATATTGAAAAATTGAAAAATGAAGCATCGTTCTTTAAATCGAAAAGGCAAAAGAGGTTTAATATTGCAAGTTGCATGGCAGTGTCTACTTACAATGATGGCGCTTATAGTTATTTGCAAATGTTTCAACTACTTGGTATCACCATAGGAGCTACAGCATTGAATTTTTCCAAAGGAAATGATGCATATCGTTTGAAATACGCCAAAGTGAAGGCATATGAAGCTTCAAAAGAAGCCCGAATTGCTAAACGATTGCAAAAAACTAGAAGAAACAACACAAGATAACGAAGGCATACAGTACGAAACAGGCATGGCAGATTGAAGGTAACCTTATTTTTCTTTGTTCACAAACTTTGAACGCGTTTATCTTGAAACCATGTTTTTCGTACTGGTTGCGGCACTAGCGGGTTCATTTTTTGACGAAATTTTTATTTTTTTAAACTTTATTTGCTATCGTGTGACACGAGCTTTTTTTTAATTTTTTTTCGATTTTTTATGAATTTTTAAAGTCAATATTTTCTTGGAAAAAACACACTTTCAAATTTGGAACAATTTTGTTAAGATTTAAAAAAGTAATTTTTTTCCAGATCGAACAATTTTTGCAACTCACAGCGCTGCAACCACGAGGCCCCGTTTTTTCTCTGCCGCTAGTTTGGAGCTCTATAAAACCATGTTGGAGTGAAAAATATATTTTTTTTTAATTTTTTTTCTTGTAATTTGTTCAATTCTCTACAATAATAAAAAAAATTTTGGAAAAATGTTTGTTTTTGACTTAGTTATAAATTTTTAAAAAAAGGTTTGTCTTCTCTGCCGCGAATGTCATGTCCCCCCTTAAAATAAAACTTAGAGACCCACGACGGAAATAAATACAACGACGGAACATAAACAAACGATTTTAAAAATGTACCAAGGGGACTGTCGGGCGGCACGTCTATACCACTTGAATGCACAATGTCAACTCCTGAGTTTAAACGTTCAATTTTGGTGAGTTAAACTCGGTTTAATATGACTAGACTTCAAACTCGTACTGTAAAACTGGCTCTATAGGATCATAAAATTTTAAAAGGTTGAAGCATTGCACCAATATATATCATCTGAAAAAAAAATGGGATTCCTCACACCCTTTTCTGAGGACAATTCTTAAATTTTGCTGATTTTTTAGTTTTTAACCTAGAGCTATTATTTTGTTCGCAAACCATTATTCTTAAAACCATTAACAAGCAGTTCCCTTCAATTTTCTAAGACATTTTTTTATATGGCAATAAAGATGTTATCTTTTTCTATATGAGGGAACCTTCCAGTAAAAACGCTAAATTCCATAATGTTAAATCGAGTAGTTCTTGAGATATCGTTCAGTTACTGTATTGCACGCGAGTTGATAAGTGAAAGAAAAAATGGGTCCCAAACGTAATTCGGTGCTTCGCCAGTATTTTAATGAAATCAAAATATCGTGTCTTCAAAATATCGGTTCAGTGCATGTCACCAATTTCAAACGTCTTTAAAAAAGAGGAGGAAATTAGATCATGGAGTAGTGTACAAAAATGACAAAGAAGAAAATAACTCTCGCTTTCTCTCCAAACGAAGTGATTAACGCTTGCGTGGATGTGATAGCGAAGGACTCACTACCGGTACCATTTTTTGACTCTAAGTCTTTCCAAACTCTGATGAGCCCGATATTTGATGCCTTAAAAATTTCGATACCGAATTCTCGGAACGTAATGGGTTTTGTGAAAAAAAAGTGTGAAAATCTTAAATATGAAATAAAAAATAAAGTACAAGGCAAACTAATTTCACTTAAACTGAACACAGCTACGATCGTATAGCGATCGTTCCGTGTTGGGCGTCAATTTGCAATTCATCGAAAATAGTAGCATAGAATATGCACTTTCTATGCTGGTACTAAAAGACCGGCATCCGTCGGAAAATATAAAAGACGAAGCTGAAAATATTTTAAGTGGCTTCACATCGACAAAAAGCAAGTCTACTCCATAACAACCGATAACGGGCGAAATATGGTTAAAGCGGTTCAACTTTTGTCTATAAATGAAAGATGTGTTGAATCCGCTGATCTTGAAAGCAGTGTTGAAAGCATCAATGCTAACAGTGGAAATATTTTGGGTAGGATGCAGTTTGAGCATAATATTTCTATAAAAATATTATGCACATACCCTACAGCTAGCTGTGAAGGATTTTTTAGCGGTTTCATATTCACAAGAAGTGTATAAAGCTCGTAAACTTGTAAAAGCTTTAAGAACACCAGCATTTCAGTAAAAATTTTATTCAGAATAAAATTTAAACATATTCTCTAAGGGCGCTTTCTCAATGTCCGATTAGGCACAAATCAGAACTTTAAACAGCTGTTAGTAAAAAGTTCCTTCTCAATATCCGGTTAAGACTAACCTGTTAGTTAAGTGTTGATTAAGTTAATGGCAAGTTGTGGCTCCGGTTAGTAGCTAATGAGAAGAACTCCCCTGCGTGCTCCTCCGCCAAAAAAAGAAGAAAACTTTCTTCATTTGAGCTAAATTGTCAGCAGACTGCTATGCGTTTTTCCATTTAAAATAATAACGACAAAAACAAAGCAAAAAACAATATCACAAAAAAAAATATACAAATGACAGCAGTTTTTACGTATTCACAATTGAAAAAAAAAACCAGCACTTGGTGAAAGCAAAATTATTTTTTTAGCTATCGTATGGTTAGCTATCTCCTGGTTAACCCATTAAAGCCCGCCCATAGAACGGTTCGTACGATTTTGATGCAGTTCTGTAATGTGTGTCTGGGGAACCATAGAAGTTGATAGAAAAAATAAAAATAATTTTACCTGAGATATGACATGGGTGAGATTGCAGGTGAGATTTCCAGGAATGTCGAAAAATCGCTGACGGTTTTTTACTTCCATAGAAGACACCGTAGGCTATCTGGAAAAGGTGTGCGTTTTCTGTTTTTTCCATTTTCCTACTTTTGGAAACACTTTTCCTAAGTAATTTTCGACACAAAAAACTCGGATTTTTACCTGTGATGTTTCACCTGTCCAACTAAAGGTAAGCCGCGGAAAATTAGAATGTTATATATAAAATATCTCTCATCGAGCCCGCGCTAGAATTTTTTACGTGTCAACACTATCTTCGTATGATATATCATACGTTGTCATTAATGGGTTAAGAGCTACACTAACCGGACATTGAGAAAGCGGCCCTAAGACAATTTTTTCCACATTAGGCGTGAAGTGGAACATTTCACCATCCCGAAACCTCAAATGGATGTTATCACTCGCTGAGGTTCCACTTATAACATGTTGAAGGTTCTTTTACAATGGAAGGAGTTTTGTGTGAAGGATCAGAGAACGGCCGATCAAATGAGCGCTAATGACTGGATGAGAGTTGAAAACCTTTTTGAAGTTCTAGCGCCAGTGAATTTCATGACATTGCTCCTGCAAAAATGTCAGCTGATGTTAGGTGACTTCTTTAAGTTTTGGTTGGAGTTAATGCTTAAATTGAAAGCTATGGAAAGCGACGTCAGCAGAAAAATCGTACCATTAATTGAATCCAGAATGATTGGTTTGCTGGAAAATTCAACCATTATTATTGAATTTTTTCAATATTTTTGCATTTATTGCATTATTTTTGGATCCTAGGTTCCGGAGCCTATTGCCTTAAGAAAAATCTGAAATGGCCGAAACTCATCTGAAGCAAGTTGTTTATCAAATAATAACGCACAAAAGGTAAAATATATGTATAATAAATATTAAATTCTTTTTAATTGAACTATTATATGAACATTCGGCTGGGCCGATGACATATGTTGCGAACTTAAAGTTGCGTATTTTTACGTAGTTTAATTTTGTTTTTTGATTCCATCCCAGCAGAAAATGCCATGCCTCATCAGACAAGTATTCAGGCCTGACAGGCAGCACCTGAAATTTGGTACTACTTTTTTTAAATGTTCATCTTTGATTTCTGATCTGAATATCAATTTTTATTTCAAATTCAGATATGAAATCTGGCCTGATATTAAAGATAACTGATTTTTTTTTAATTTCAGGTTAGGATACAGATCTGTAAAAAGAAAGCCTGAATTATATTTTCATTTCAGCCTTGAAATCGGAACTAAATAATGGAGGCACTATTATGTTAAGAAATTCAATCCGGAATTCCAGTCTGACTATTAGAGGCCAGAGCAAGTTTTCTGCTGGGATATAACTTTTGGCCCTCTACCAGAACTCTTATGACTGAAACTTATCTTATTTGGACTACCTGAACATATAAAAATTAACTTAATAACGCATGTATACAGCAATTCTATTAAAGTTCTGTCTGTTTGCTAACATTTTTTTATACTTTTGGATCGCTTCGTTCGAAAATCATTATTATCATCTTTGCTTAAAATTAAATACAATAAACAAAATAATTAAACAAAGTAAATTGCGATATGAAAAATAAATCACTCATACGCCTCGAAAACAAAACAAAAAAAACTGTTCTTTTTACGTTTATTAATGAATTTAGTGACGCAAAATTATTTAGTTAGCTGCAAATACGTGCGAAATGTTCCTCTAATATTCACATATTGTATTTATATTTACTTTATAAAATACCTGATAAAACTGAAAAAAATATCAGTCAGAAAACCTCTGGTAGAGGGCCTCAAGATATATTAATTTCAAAAATAAGCGTATTTTAAATACGCAATATAAGCACAAAAATACGCATCTTTTGATATCTATTGAAACCTAATAATAATATCTAATATCGGCTAATATCGGCCCAGCCTTATGAACATTCATAATTATAGATAATTATATTATTTTCAAGAAAATATTGACAATCAGCCTTCCACTTCACTAGAAATCATTGATGAACAGGTAAGACATTTTGACCACTAAATCAATTTCATATGATTGAAAGGGACATAGAGGGGAACGCGAAAAGTTGGCTTCTATTTCTTCTTTTTTTAAAGGAAAAAATAGCGAAGAACTACATTCAACATCATGGGGTGCCGCTAATCAATTGTAATTAATAAATTAAAGTTCCCCCTAAGTTCCTCTTCTTTGCTTAAAAGAAGCCTAAGGGAAATGGAACTCGCAAGTTCTTCATCTGATGAAGATATAGACTTCATGAACGAGGATGTTCGGAGGGCTTTCTTCGAAATTGGGAATTATAGGGGAAAACGCCTTGATGTGGATGAGGACCTTATGGCGTACTGGAATAATAAAAAGTATTCACTTCCATGGCTCAATATCCTTTCTTGCGTTTTTCATGCTGTACCCGCTACGCAAGTGAGTATCGAAAGATCATTTTCAGCTTTGAAATTGATCCTTAGCGACCTCAGATATAATTTGTTAGAAGCCAATCTGGCCGAAATAATGATGGTGAAGTTAAATCCCAATGTTGCACCCAAATATTCTGTTTATTTAAACAACAAAGATTCACAAAACAGCACCCACCGTTTGGATGAAGACAGCTACAATATTTCCTAAGTTATCATTTAACATTTCTTTATTGCATTATTAAAAATTAGAAATTAGTTTTGCGGGCTCTAGGTCCAAAATTTATATTAAACTCCAAGCTTTAATTATAAAATTTATTATCAATATTTCGACTGCCGTCGGCAATCATCTTCAGGATAACTGAAAACATTTTTAAAATTATATTAACAATGCATTAACTTATGTTACATGTCACTCACATATTACAAATTAAAACAGTTTGAACTTAACATACATCTTTTTAGTCAAACACTAAAAGTGTTTGAAGTGTTGAAAATCGGAAACACTAAAAGTGTTTGACTAAAAAGATGTATGTTAAGTTCAAACTGTTTTAACTTGTAATATGTGAGTGACATGTAACATAAGTTAATATATTGTTAATATAATTTTAAAAATGTTTTCAGTTATCCTGAAGATGATTGCCGACGGCAGTCGAAATATTGGTAATAAATTTTATAATTAAAGCTTGGAGTTTAATATAAATTTTGGACCTAGAGCCCGCAAAACTAATTTCTAATTTGTAACAACAGGTCGGTAAAATAACATATAAATTATTAAAAATTTTTAAATGTCTTCATTTCAACCGAAGACTGCTTTTTTAGAACTTAATCAGTTGGCAAGTAAAAATTTGCAAAGAACATAACAAATATTTGTGCGATCTTATAAATAAATCCGTAGAATATGTCACATATGGTAGATATTGCATTCTTGCTTTCACCAGTCAAATTTAATGACAGTTCTTTAGAAACAGTGATTTGTGGGATGTTTTGTGCGAAAAAAAGGAAAATTAAAAATTAACTGGTATTTTTAAACTTTTATTTTTAAAGCCGAAATTTAAAACGCAACCAAGGAGTAACAAGGGGATGTCCAGGGTATCATAATGGTGTGCTCTAAAATGTCCAGCGACTATTCTATTACTTGTGGTTTTCCTTTAAAAAATTGAACCTTAACTGTTATTTATGGTCCCTGAAAGATACACATATACTGAACGAAACTGGATTTTAGAAAGAATAATTTAAATTCGTTTTATCATTAAAATGCACCAATATATAGGTTAAAGTACTGAAAAATGTCCCCGTACGCAACACGGATTACGTGATATGTAATATTTTGTTGTAAAATAAGGTTATAAGTGAATTTAATTTAATTTAGCAAGAGAAAAATATCTCACCTACACTGAACACTAACGAAAACTACAAACTGGGGTAGATATCAACCCCACACGAGCTTCACGTCTTCACTCCGTTACAGTAAACCAGAAACTGAAGGGTCTCGCCCTATTGTTAGAACCTTGAACTTAATTATAGTATTGGTCGTCACTCGATAATGTCACTGACTAACTTAGAAACGTAGTTCAAAGTTTACCTGGGGTAGATATCTACCCCGGTTTGTAGTTCTAGGATTAATACACTTTTTTTGGCAAAAAAATAATCAGTTTTAAAGGAGTTTTAATTTATAAGAAAAAAAACTTGCTTTTAGCGGAAAGAAAACATAAGAAAAAAAATTATGTCGAAAGTATAAAATAAACTATTGGCCAACACAATTCAAGGATTAAAATGATCAATTGTTTTTATTAAAAAATAATGAACTTTTGTTCCGAATGTGAAGAAACAATTGCAAAAATACTACTTTAATAATTATTTTGAATAGAACATAACGCGCAAAAACAGTAGAGTTCAGCTATAGCTTTTTTGCATTTATCAGCATTAACACATTTTAATATACAAGTTCTTCGCAAATTTGAAGTTACATTGCACGGTTATAAAGCGTGGTTAAATTTTAAGGGCCGATGTTGATTAGGGACACAAATTATTTAGGAAATTATTGTCATTTCTTTTTATTATGATAATATTGGTATGGTTCAATTATGTATCTCGACGATCTCGGCGGCACACCTCCATCCGATGGCCCAAATTTTCGATGACGCTGTGGCATAAGTGAGGTTATATGCCGTTAATGTGCCGAATTATCTCATCCTTTAGCTCTTGAATTGTTCCTGGCTTATCGACGTACACCTTTTCTTTCAAATAACCCCAAAGAAAGAAGTCCAAAGGTGTCAAATCATATCATCTTGGCGGCCAATTGACATCGCCACCACTTGAGATAACACGGCCATTGAATTTGTCGCTCAAAAGAGCCATTGTTTCGTTAGCTGTGTGGCAAGTGGCACCGTCCTGTTGAAACCACATATCGTCCACATTCATATCTTCCAATTCGGGCCATAAAAAGTTCGTTATCATCTCACGATAGCAAACACCATTCACAGTAACTGCCTGGCCGGCCTCATTTTGGAAAAAATACGGCCCGATGATGCCGGCACACAATACTTTGAGCCCATACAAAAGTGAGGAATATATACAAGGAGTTGTTCAATCTTTACGAAATTTGTCATGTTTATTAATTTTTGGCTGCTGATTTCAAAAATCGAATCAGATTTTATGTACATTAAGTATTTACGCCATAAATGAGGTTTAAAAATTAAAAAAACTGAAATTTCCCTATTTTCAATTAAATATTAAAATTATAAAAACTTTAAAAAAAAAAAATAAAAATATATTTTTGAAAAGTTTAAGGTCTTTACTTGTTAAAACTGAAAATATGCTTATAGTTTGATATGCACTTTTTTCACGAAAATGTTACTTTTCATGTAAAAAATATGTTTTTGCAAAAAAAAATATTTTTTGTAATTCTAAATTCACTTTGTATTATTAAATTAAATATTTTTTTGTTTAATTGATTAAAAGAATAAAAATTAAAAACAAAATAAAAAAATGTATGCCAAAAAAAAGGTATTTAAGTAATATAAACCTAAGTACCCTCGGTTCTTTCCGTTTCAATATAATAAAGCATATACGTATCTTCCTCATATAACTTGTTTTGTATTTGATTTTTCTTTAAGATGATAAGAAAGGATCTGATGAAATCAGCAGGTATGTCATCAGATCTCTATTTGTATTTTCCCGTGAGCTTTTCCTCGTATGGCTAAGACGAGCATATCGAATGTGTTTGTGGGAAGCCTCTAATGCTTCTTCTGATAAATTTCCTACAAAAATAAAAAAAAATGGTAATTTATTTCTTAATATTATTTAAGTTAAATATTACCTATAGGTAAATCGAAGAATTTTAAAACTTCACATCCATGCATTAAAACTTTGTGGACAGAACTAGGCATATAATACCAAGGGTAAAGATCTAGGTACAAATTCCTGGTATCAAGAAGGAGCTTACTAAACTCATCAATTTTAATGTTTTTTCCACATGACAAATCCTCAATATTAATGAGAAGTTATAAATTAGATCTTTGTTAATGCCAGTTATTTCCGCTGATACTTCGTAATTAACAAAAAACTTCCGTGCGGTGTTTCCGTCATTAGTGGTTCCAGAACCCTGTTTAACAACGTCTATTAACAAGCCCATTTTTTCTCGAAAATTTCGTTGGATGCGAATTTTGTTTTCAGAGAAAATAGCTTTGTTCTCTTCTCTTACTTGCCATATTTTAAATGGCAAACGATATGCTATGTGTATTAAACATTCGAAAAACCGAATCCAGCAGTGAAGCGTTGACAGTCCATATTTATAGGTATTTATATTTGGAGGCTTATATAAATCCGTTTTATTCATTTCAACCGGACTAGCATTGCAAATGAAGCATCTGCTTGCAGAATTTGTTTCCGTTAGCGTATTTGCAACGGATCCATCGATCATTGTGCAGTGCATTTCATATGTCACCTCAACAGATTTTTCAGTTAGTTCAAAAATATCACACTCTAAATGGCTTATTTGTCTATTGATATCTTCATTTTCTTTCACAACTAATGTCCGGTTTTCTTTTGCCAATAATATTTTGATGGGTCGACAGAATAAAGTAGAGGAGGGCTTACTGTTAACCCAAATTTCCTCTTTGGATGCGGAATTAATTAACCTTAATATAAAAAAGGTCGTTTGTTATACAGAATTATATAAATGTCGAATTTTTTACTCACTTGATTGGGACGAATGCAATAAAAAATAAAAATTCATCGCTAAGTTCCTCTGAAGAAAATTTTTGTTTGTATCGACTGTGACCTGAACTGCCATCCATACCCCATTTGCAAATAAGAGTTATTTTATCTGTTGCATCTTTACAGAGCTCTAGTACACTTTTAGCTGTAAACCGCAAAAGTGGTTGTAAGCGAACTTCTGCAGTACTTTCCGAAGCTTCAATAGATGGTACTAATCGTTTCTTAAAATTTTGTATCGCATACAAACTCAGAAATAAAATTTTATGATAGACGTTGAGTGTTGCGCAGAATATTATATTTTTCTTTCGAGAGATTCAAATCTAAGTACAGTCACAAAGCCATTTCTACTGATAGACAATTTTGACTGTTAATATTCGAACCATGATTATTTTTTCTTGAAGCAAGTTCTGATGCATATTGTAATTCGTCTTCAGAATAATCAGATAATAAGTGAGCCACTTTCCTTTTTTTCATTTGTTCTGATAACAAATGGAACTCCTTTTCAGGCCTTCCGCGACTTGTGCTTGGTTGCTGAAATGTAAACTTTATTTTTAACTGCGCTAATATTAAATTTTATTTTTACTTGCGTACATTATTTGGATCAGAAATAACAATTGCTTCGGCACTTAACCAATTGGAATACTTTTTAATAAGCTTGCTTTTACTATATCCGCACTGCTTCCACTTCGTTTCCAATTGCAATATAAAAAACTTAATATTTTCATCAATTATTTCTTCACTGTATTTACAAATTTTATCTTTAACAAATGACTTTAAAAACAAATATTTATCGCGTGGACCGGCAGAAATCTAACAATTAAATAAATCATTATTAGTAATAATTATTGGCATTTTAAATTAAAAATCTTTGTAATGTTTTCGCTGGGAAAAATACGGTAAAAACAAATATATTGGCATTAGTATGCATGAGAATGCCCTACATTTTAATATAAATAGTCATTATTTATTTTTAACCTGTATTTAATAGCAGCATTTTAACAAACAATTACAAAAGAATATTTCATACTCCAATTACTTTTACAAACATAATAAGTTAAAATCACTATTTAAAGTACCTCTTAAAAAAAACCATTTTCAGCAAACTGATACGTCTTACTTTTGAGCGTAGAGTACAATTCATACAGATTACTTTAAAAATGATCTAAGTCTTGATTTTTTTAAAAGTAAACATTTAATGATTTAATAGAAATAAACATACTATTTTTTTACCTAATGAAAACGATTATTAAAAAAAAATGGACTTAGACCATTTTCGAAATTAGTCACCCATAAATATGTTTGTTTACATTTCAAAGGAGTAAACTCCTCACTACATGCTACGTTTATTAGAGGAAAATATGATTTTTAGACCATTTTTCAAAATACGATAACTCTAAAAGTCGGATAAAAAGTCGGATTAATATGTTTTGGAATTTTGAAAGAAAAATACATATATAACAAGTCGGATAAAAAAGGTTAATATGTTTTGGAATTTTGAAAGAAAAATACATATATAACAATATATTTGAAAATAAAAGAGATGTTTTTCGTTGTTTTTTTTTAATTTGCTCTCAAAAATTGGAAATTTTTGGAAAATATTAAAAAAAAAATTTATTTTTTGGCGAATTTTAATTTTTTTTTCACTAAATTTTCACTTTCAGCTAAATTTTAAACATATTAAAATTTATTTATTTATACAGTATTTATCTTGAAGAAAAATCAAAAATAAAAAGAATTGGGCCAAAATTGCAATTTTGGCAATTTTTTCTTTGTAAGATGTGCAAATTATTAATTTCCATTAATTAAAAGAAAATATGATTTTTAGACTATTCTTCAAAACGTGATAACTCCGAAGGGCGGATGCAGGCGGATATCAAATTTTGGAATTTGAAAGATAAATATGTATATTAAAATATATTAAAAAATTAAAGAAATGTTTTTAGATGTTTTTTTTTTATTTTTCTCTCAAAAATTGCAAATTTATGAAAAATATTTAAAAAAACTTTTATTTTTGGACAATTTTCATATTTTTAGTTTTAGCTTAATTTAAAATATTAAAATTGATTTATTTTTACAATATTAATCTTGAAATAAAATCAAAAAACAAAAGATTCGGGCAAAAATTGCGTTTACAGCAATTTTTTCTTTGCAGGATGTCCAAAATCAAATATTCCACAACAATCAAAATGCATAAAAATGGTTGACTTTAAGGAGCTGTAGAGTCTACACAAATTGTTCAATTGGCAAAAAAATTTGGATTCTTCTTAGTGGAAGTATTTCCAAAAAAACGGTACCAGTTTTGTTAGGATCTGCCACAACAAAAATCTTGATTTATTCCTATGTGACAAAGTACTGTGCGGCAGCCCATAAACCGCACCAAACAGTCACTTTTTGTGGGTGCATTGGTTTTTCGACAATCACTCTTGGATTATCATTCGCCCAAATGCGGCAATTCTGCTTATTGACGAATCCACTGAGGTGAAAATGTGCCTCATCACTGAAGATGATTTTCTTCGAAAATTAATCATCCACTGTTGCCATTTCTTGCCACCATTCTAACCATTGACGACGCTTGAAATGGTCAAGAGGCTTTAGTTCTTGAGTCAATTGCACCTTGTAAGCGTGTAAATGCAAGACTTTATGCATAATGTTCATCAACGACGAGCGTGAGAGGTGCAATTGTTGGGCACGACGACGAGTTGAGGTGGACGGCTCTTCAGCCACACTATCGCGAACAGCAGCAATATTTTTTGCAGTACGAGCTGTACGAGCATGCACTGGTGTTTTCACATATCCTACAGACCCGGTTTGCTCAAATTTTTACTCGATTTTTCCGATTGTACGCACACTTGGACGATTAAATTGACCGAAAAAATCACGAAGTGCACGATATGCATTTTGATTTGAACGCCCATTTTCATAATAAGCCTGAATAACTTTAACGCGTTGCTCGATTGTGTATCTTTCCATATTAACTATTTTCTGTCAGAATTGTACCAAATACTCACAGAGCTGTAAAATCGGAATTCATATTCAGAATTTTAAGTACAAGTGAATAACGACATAAGAATATCATTCATTTAATGCAAAATTGATTTGTAAATAAGATTTTTAAATCACATTTAAATTTCAAAAATTGATTAATTATTCATTTAAATTATTCATTTTCGTTATTCAGAATAATGAATCAATTTTTTTATTCATATGAATGATATTCACAAAGAATGCAATTCACAAAGAATTTCAGAATTTTCAATTTTCATCATTCATTTTTTATTCATGGCTTAGATTCGGGTTATGCCCTTTTTTTATTAGTTAAACGATATTGACAATTAATTGTTTTCTTTGATCATATTTCTACTAGGCCTGTGCGAGTTGCTTCGAGTTCGAGACGAATTGAGTAGTGCAACTCGACTCGATTTTCAATTTGAGTAATTTGGTTTTTTGAATATTTCTGAATTCGAGTAACTCGAGGAATTATCGAGTAACTCGAGAAATTATCGACTATGCATGTTCACTCTGGGTAATAATACATACCCAGTAGAAATTAATGCTTAATGAAACTAAGGGAAGATAAAAATAATGGAACATGGAAGACATTGACAATCTACAATATAAACATAAAAAATTCAAAAATAATTACGAAGCACTTTTTATTGTTTTCTACTTTCGATCACATTTTTTAGAGAGATATTCTTTTCTATCGGCAAATAAACCTGAATTTTTATGCAATTTTATGAAAATTACGAGTACACTTCAAGCTGTTTATGATTATCGACAAAGGGCGAAAATTTACACAAATTTTTATTTCAATTAAATCAAAGAATGAAAACCAAGCTTAACAAAATGTCGATGGCCAAACGTTGACACCTGAAATTTCACAAAGTTTACTGAAGAAACAAAAACTTTACTAGCCATAATTTTTATATTAGAAAATTTTTTGATAACTACCTAAATGTGTGACGATTGTTACACAGAAATAAAAAAAAAATAAAAATGGATAAAATAAAAGCAGACAATCACAGCAAATGGTATTTAAGAAATGGTATTTAAATCCGGGATTTTGTTGATATATCAATTTTTTTCTGCTCTAACATATACATTTTCTGATGATACAAAAACACCGTTCAAATTTTCCAGGTATCGGAACCAAAAATTTTCAGGTAGTTTTTCGTCATTTTTAGCCATTTGTGTTTTTTAAGTAGTTTTCAATAGTTTAGGGTCATTCCTTTGAACCATTTTATAGATTTTACGTAATAAGCATTTTTTTAATCATTATTATAGATTTTAGAAATTTTTACGGACTGTAAAAAGCTTTCAGGCCAAAGCAGTTGAAGATACTCAAACTTTGTTTTTCAACAGTGAAATAAACGGTATAATTTTCAAAATATTTGTAATAAAGGTAAAGTAATATTCAATCCGTAACACGAGCCACGAGATTTCTTATTTTAAATATTTCTCTTTCGTCAGTGCTGCAGTGGAAAGAATTATTTTGATATATAAGACAATACCGACAGTAGATGATTTTTTATTTTGATAATTTAAAAATGTACGTCGTAATTTATTGCGAGGTAATGCAGTTGCAAACATTTTAATTAAAAAACACTAAGAATATTAATTTTAGTTTCTAGGGAATTTTTATTACTTTTTTAGGGCATCATGGAATTTTTTTTAGGTAATTTTTTAATGTTTTTAAGGGCATCAAAATCTGAGCCTGAAAATCATTATGATAAAGTTGTTGAAATATATTGATACATGAATTTTTACTTTACTTTATTTCACTGTACTTATAAAAATAAAACTTTGTTCAATTCAAGGTTGATTTAGAAGGTTGTCGCAAGGGAGAGAGTCAGTACCCATAATTGTCAAATCGAAGCTGACAGCTCATAGAAAATCTGCAAGTGCTCTCTATTATCATCAATTTTTCTTTCGTAGTCATTCGTAAAATTGGCTGGTTTTGACAATTATGGGTACTGAAAAGAGAGTGCGATCAGCCCTGCGACAACCTTATAAACCAACCATGGTTCAATTCAGTCTTTGAAATATTAATGAATAAATAAAATAAATAATAAATAAATAAATTGAATGTGATTTAAAAATCTTATTTGTGAATCAATTCCGCATTGATTGAATTATATTTTTTTTTTTTCGTTATTTACTGATTCAAATTTTTGTAAATAAAATCAAATTGAATGCATTCTTTTACAGCTCTGAATGCTCAATGGTGTATGACATTCATCGGCAGTAGTTAGAGCCTGGCAGCCTTACATTATTATAGTAAGGTAGATATGTTTTCTCAAAACATCTCTTTTGTTTATTCCACAATGAGTTTGCAACATTTTACAACACAGGATAAGCTTTTACCAAACTATTAGGCTATTCACAGTTTAAACATATATTAACAAAGCGTATTTATAGCATTTGTTAGTTTTGCAACTGTGAGCACCTCAGTATGTGCTTGCCGTATTCAATGATTTTGCAACCCTGTTCTATATGCTGTAGATAGGGCATAAAAATACGAGACACAAAAAACACGTCCAAGGGCTACTTTTATTTACGCGTGTTTGCGTATTTGCGTTTGCATGCAATACAACAACAAAGAAAAGTACGTAAAATAAATCGTAAATTAAACAGGCCTGGGTACTTAAACTGTAAAGAGCCCATATATGTTTACGTTTGCAAGATTAACTTGTCAAAAGGTCAACATTGATACATTTCAATGATTTCTGGGTCGTGGCTTCAAATAGGTTAATGATGAGGAAGTGCGAAAAAGCTGTAGTAGCTGAACTCTATTGTTATTGCATGGATCTATATTACTGCAATAGTAGAGGATCCGAATAAGAAACTACCTTCGCCCATCTGTTTACTCGATGAAAAGTATTTTATATCAAATTTATGCCCTGTTTAGGTAAAACGAAGCCTTCGTGGCAAGATTCGTTCGTTTTCCGACGTGATCGTCCAAAATTGGGTCTTTGTATTTTTTTCTTGCGTCATCGTCCAACATTACGTTGCTTACGTTTCTCAAATACTCTCAACGTGAGTTTTTGTCAAAAACCTTATTACCAGATTGTAAAAGTTGAGCAATTAGCGTAAAACTGACAAAAATCTTGAAAATTGTATGCTTATTACTGGCATTCTTTAATAGGTGGCAATATTTTTTCGCATCAGCTGTTTTGGTTGTTGACTTTTGGAGGAAAGTAAACTGTTTTTAAATTGATTGCGGTAGTTTGAGACAATTTATGCAAAAAATGTTTTCGCCAATTGCCTTCTACAATTTTAATGAGGACGCAAGTGATAGTGGTAGTTGTTGTTTTCTTTGTACTGAAAAGATTAGAATTAATAATTTTTTTTTTAAATATACTTATAAAACAAAATTAACGTTTTTTTTAGCATCCGTTTCCAGAACGATAATAATTTTGCTCTCGTCAAGTTTTGACGTTTCGTTCGGATTTTTTTTCTTACAAAGACCCAACTTCACACTGAGGTTACGCCTTCGCTCGTTACTGAGTCAGCTGTGTTCGTTTGTGTCTGAAATTCTTCATACATGGATTCAAAACAGCTGATTTTCGCCTGTTTGACTATGCGTTCGTGAAATACACGCATCGTTTGTTTTACCTAAGCAGGGCATTAGTATGTTAAAAAATATATCGGTAGTGGGTACCTAAAAAATTTCTGTCAAGACTGATTAAAAAAATTACAAAAATAATTTGTTTTTTTTTTATTGCACTTATTTGTTTACTCAACAAATTATATACTAATCGAAGGTATGAAGCCTGTGAAATATGCTAACGTAAGGTTGCCTATTTATTTATTTATTTATTTGTAATACAAAAAGCCTTCTTGGCCAAACAGCTATATTACAAGCATGTACATTCGACATATAACTTAAAACTAATATATACATATATATACCTAAAAACAACATATGGCATCTCTGACGATTACGAAATATATTAAGGAAATTAAAGATTTGATAAGATTAGATTGTCCCAAAAAAAAGGCAATGACCGATTTGTAAAAAAGTAATTTATCGACATTACTAAAAGTCTATGTTTAATTTAAATTTAATTTTAACTTTAATTTTAACTAACATATGCTAAAAGGTTGCTTCTAAAGGCTTTCGAGGTTCTTGAAAAAGTGCGTAGCGAAGTAGGAAGCCTATTCCAACAACGTGCTGTACGCACAAGATATGAACGCTCAAAAAAGGACGATGTAATTTTTGGTATAACAATTTGCTTATTTCTGGTAGAACGGCTAAATATGATTTTTTGATACAAGTGAGGCGGAACATTTGTTTTAACAAGCTTATAAAAGGATAATAATATCCTAATATTTAAAAAATTATGGAAAGAACAATTTAAAAATTTTATAACATACGCAGATATATGTTCACGTCTTTTAACACCATACACAAAGCGTACAATTTTATTGACTATCAGTTCAATTCTCTTTATATTATACGCCAACGTACCAGAAAAAACCTCAATACAATATGTAATACTAGACATAAGAAGAGCGTGACCTATTTTATATTTAACATTTAATGGAAAATACAAATTGGTACTGTAGAGC